>OX336363.1:4929423-5529423 GCA_946902875.1 Nematopogon swammerdamellus
ACGACGACACATTTTCTCGAAGAAAGTAAGTAACTGAGGGCGAGGCCGAAGGCCGAGCTGCCTTCAGGAAGACTATAAACTTTCTCGGGGAACGTAAGTAACTAAGGGCGAGGCCGAAGGCCGAGCTGCGTTCAGTAAGACGATAAACCTTCTCGAAGAAAGTAAGTAACAAAGGGCGAGGCCGAAGGCCGAGCTGCGTTCAGGAAGACTATAAACCTTCTCGAAGAAAGTAAGTAACAAAGGGCGAGGCCGAAGACCGAGCTGCGTTCAGGACGACGACACATTTTCTCGAAGAAAGTAAGTAACTGAGGGCAAGGCCGAAGGCGAGCTGCCTTCAGGAAGACTATAAACTTTCTCGGGGAACGTAAGTAACTAAGGGCGAGGCCGAAGGCCGAGCTGCGTTCAGTAAGACGATAAACCTTCTCGAAGAAAGTAAGTAACAAAGAGCGAGGCCGAAGGCCGAGCTGCGTTCATGAAGACGATACACCTTCTCGAAGAAAGTAAGTAATAAAGGGCGAGGCCGAAGGCCGAGCTGCGTTCAAGAAGACGATAAACCTTCTCGAAGAAAGTAAGTAACAAAGGGCGAAGCCGAAGGCCGAGCTGCGTTCAGGACGACGATAAATTTTCTCGAAGAAAGTAAGTAACTGAAGGCGAGGCCGAAGGCCGAGCTACGTTCAAAGAGACCATAAACCTTCTCGAAAAAAGTAAGTAACTGAGGGCGTGGCCGAAGGCCGAGCTGCGTTCAGGAAGACTATAAACTTTCTCGGTGAACGTAAGTAACTAAGGGCGAGGCCAAAGTTATAGTGTATATAGTGTCCATACATGATTCACTTGAATTTTCACTTTCTTCTTCCTTATTTTGGTTTAGTTTATTCAGAGCACGTGTCCTACATTTTTGAGCGAAATGGTTCGACTTTGAGGATTTGTGACAGAATTTTCCCAAATGCTGGGCATTCCATTTTTTCATGACGCGTTCCGCATCTTTCGCATGTTTTCCTTTTGGTTTTACTTTTGTATATTTTCTTCGTAACCGCATCCAGATCGTGACTATTGCCTTCTGATGCCAACTCATGTTGCTTGTCCTTCATACGTACGAAGTAACTTTTCGTTGCTTGATTTGTTTTACACATTTCAGCTGCTTCCTCCAAAGAGATTTTATGTATAGAGTGAGCACTACGAAGAAAGAATACAGAGAAATGACGGCCAATAGCTGAGGTATGAGGTAAGGTAGCGGGGTGGCGGAACGCTGAGCCGCGCGGGGCGGGAAGCGAGCGGGAGAGGGGCTAGCTAGCGAGCGACTAGCGGCTAGCGGCCCGGCCGGCCCGGCCGGTCAGTCAACACGTGCATTGGAATACGTAGGGTTGTCACTTAGTCTACCAAAAATATATTTTTCGATTTATTATTTTACGAGTAGGTATTATGGTTAATTGTGCCCGTAGTCTAGTGGTAACGCTTCTCAATGCAGAAAATGCGGGTTCAAATCCCGGGCACTAACTAATGTACTTATTTATTTCCTTGATAAGGATTGATATACGTGCATTTCATAACGAATAGGTACGATCGCTCCGATGAAGAAAAATAAAGTTAGGTAACTAGTGCACACTGGACTATGAAAAGTATTTTTGTGTAAACTGCTTCTGATTTCCACTGGTCACCATGTACGAGTAATCGAACCGGATTTGTACCGTGTGGGGTCGGTACTTAAAAAGAATAGCCCCACTGCATCTCTCCCCGTCGCATGTCGTAAAAGTCGACTAAGGGATAAGAAAATTCGTCAGCCTCGGTAGCTCAGTGGCGCGGTTGGTTAGTCAACTGTTATTAAGCAACGCTGAGCGCGGTCAGTGATTGGATGGGTGACCGCTCGACCGTTGGAGGCTGACCGTGGTTCGGATTCCACGTTAAACTGTAGGTCCCTTCCCTTCTTACCTTACTAGGTGGTAGGGTTTATCCCGGCCGGGTTGGTACCACCGCACTGAACGAAACGTCGGTCGAAACGGCTATGTAAATAGTTCGTGTTTTCCGTCCAGTTTAGTGTAGCCGACATGAAATGAAGGGAAGCACTGACATGGCACCTAGTTCACCCTGTGTTATGGGCTGATATCACGGATGTTGTAGGTGATGTAGCCAACCGTGTCAGGTTCCATAAAAAAAAAAACAAATTGTGACAAGTTCGAGTGCAATATGACTGCCGTAAGAATACTCAATAAACAATAAAACAACAACAATAAAAACAATACCTCCTATGTCAGTGGGCAGAGTCCGTGCCTAGCAGTGGGACGTTTTAAAGGATTATAGAAGAAAACAGATAGTGAATTTCATCGAAAAAAACGTTTTTGTGTATTTAAACTTAAAATACAGAACTATAATAACTTGAAATACATACCTAAACTTATATGGGTTTTTAAATTACCGTGGTTATTTGACATTTTAAGAAGTAACAACGGCTTTACTCGCTATCGAAATACGAGCTGTGTGGCTCGACATTTCGGCCAGAGTGCTCATGATGATGGGCCATACGTTTGGCCCGGAACGTCGAGCCACACACCTCGTATTTCGACCGCGAGTAAAGCCGTTTTGTATTCTTATAATACCTACACTTAATAACCTGAATAATATCTAAAAAACTAAACTTAATAATAAAGAATTCATAACTGCGGTCTTGGCCTTGGACTAAACTTAAAATCTCCAAACCAAACATACATAAAATAAAGAGTGCAGCATTTATTTAAAAAAAATATATATATATAACTAAAAAAACCATTAGGTATACTTTGGACTACACACACAAACACAACTAAAATAACTCTTCCTCCGTACTTAAACAAAATAATTTAAATTTCACTTTACACAAATTTAAATTTTCACTTTCCCTTAAACAATGTATCATCTTGGACTATTTTTATCCATCTTTCTCGTATTGATCCCTTAGTAGGATGTGGAAAACTTGTAAAAAAAATTTTTTTCTTGAAAATTTCTCAATTACTTACTAATTAAAAAAAATTAAAAGAATAGCGACAACCCTAATTAGCGGTCAATTCACTCTCATATTTTAACGTGGTTTAATACATATTTATTTACTTTCATACATGATATCCCAGAACTCGATTTCTAATCATTCCTATGTGGCAGCCCTGAGCGCGTTCAATTTATTTGTTTAATTAAATAATGCTTATGTTATTGCAATGCGAGGTCAATACATAAAATGTACAAAATTTTCAAATTGAAGTAGCGTTGTGACAGCCCTAATTGGCCCGTTGAACCAAATATTTCTAAGCACATGGAAAACAAGATTTATATAAGTTCTTTCAAAATTAGTTAATAGTACGCTAAGGGGGGTTCTGTATCGTAAATAAATCACTTTTGAGGAACAAAGATTTTTGTTTACAAAAAAAAAAATTATAATAATGTAAAATGTAAAAAAAAATTCTTTTCTTAATCGTTTCAGTTTCATGCCAGGAACAAAAAAGTCTTCCAGCAAATAGATCTCTTTCTTTCAGAAATTGTGAAAACCACAATTTTAGTTTTATTAGTATGGAATAGAAAGAATTTGATTTTTTTTACCAACTTACACGTGTTACATCAAAATGGTATTGAAGACTTTTTTGTTACTGTTATGAAAATGAATCGATTAGGCTATAAAAATCAACCACATATTTTTTTACATACATACATTTTCATACATAAAAAACATTTTTCATAAAAAAAGCCCAAGGTCCAAAAAATTTTATATAGGTTTTACTCCCTATATGATGCAGAACCCCCCCTTAGCGTACTATTAACTAATTTTGAAAGACCTTATATATTAAGATCACAATGAAGTGATACTTACCTATGAAATGAGATGCCATCACTTTTCCCAATATTTTTGGTATGATTTTTGCAATATCGCAACACACAACCGGGCATAATGACTGGCGCGATGCGAGCCGCAGACGGACGGCAGCGAGCGCGCGGACGGCGCGTCCGCCGCGTTCGGTCGCTCGCGAGCTACTAGTCTCAAGAGGGTCCCTCCGCGTAATGGTTACTCCACCGCGGTGGAGCGAAGGCTGTTGCCCGGGTAAGAGGTCTAGTAGAATACATGATACGTCATTGGCTTCCTCCAAGGTAAGATTTTTCGTCCTCAGTAGCCTCTCTTGCATTCCTGGGTATCTTAATCCGCATACGAGACGGTATTTTATTAAGCTGTTTGTAAGCGATCCCAATTGACAAGTTGAACTTAGGTCCCTCAGTTCCGTTAAGTAGTTCTCCACGGATTCCTGAGCTTCCTGATTTCTATTGAAGGAAACGAATCTTTCGTATGTGACATTTCTTTCTGAGTTGAAATGTTCGTCGAATTTTCTCAATACTGCTTCTATGTTTTGTTGTTCTTCTGACTCCAGTACTAGGTTATTATAGAGTTTTATACTTCTGTCGCCGATGTTATTCAGGAACACCGAAAGCTTGTATTCATCGTCTTCTTTTTCAATTTTTGCTGCTTTTAGGTAAATCTTGAACTTTTGTTTATAAAATTTCCAGTTTTCTCTTGGTTTTCTCCCATGTTTCCTAACCAACTGATTTCGCCTGGCGATCTCGCGCCAGAGGAAATGCTTGGATTATCATTCATTTTAGCTTGTATTATACACGCTTACTGTGTTTTTTTACATTTTATTTCGGCTGTGCCATATATAATAATAAGTAGTACACAGGACTTGTCAATGTCAAAGTGATTTATTTTATTTTATTCATGGCTATCTACTTGTTATACCACAGCTCCCCTTTCCAAAAAACAATAAAGTAAACATAGTAAATATTTTCAGCCCAGTTCAATTTAGCCCGCACGCACACCAAATGGATGCCCTCACATGCTACCTAATCTCGACAGGAACAAGGTGTAAAAACTGACATCGCGGGTGTAGTTGGTGATGTAGACGTTTATTTTTATGAATCCTGACGTGGTTCGTTACATCACCTTCTACTCGCCTATTACTCCACTACCACTCGTGCCAGCCAATCACACCTCGGCGAACTGGGAGCCATGTCAGTTATTCTCTTTGTTTGTGCCGGCTACGCTGAACTGGACGGAAAATCATCAAAACGGTTTTTTTTCAGATTATCAATGGTCCTTAATGGCATCAAATATGATAAGAACATCTGCATCGTTGACGGTAACACTGGATCAGATGATTTCAGCAAAATACGACAACGACGTATTATGTTGTCTATGTTGGCGCAAGAAAGATGACTTCCCTGGCAGGTGTGGAACATCTTTGCATGCATTGAGGCTGGTACCAAAGACTTGTTCCAACGAAACAGGTAGATATTTATATTTTAGAGTCCTTACGCAAAGTAGTTGATATTGGTTACCGGTTGTTTGAGCATAAACGACAGTGGGCTGGTCACGTCAGCACGAGACGAGACGAAGACCGTTGGAGTAAACGGGTCCTGCGGTCGCGGACAGGGAAACGGAGTGTGGGCCAACGTCATTTAAGAATATCTGAGCAAATCCGACTGAAATTTTTATCCGAGTTCACTTTCGAACCTACTGCTTAGTACATACAGGGTTACAGGGTGATTGCCTCCTCGATGCATTCCTTTCAGACTAGTAGTAGAGGTAATTTGTGTGTGTTTTTTTTAACTATATAATTCCTTTCCAAAAATGGATTTACGTGTTACTTTGAATGTTGTGCTGTAAATTTTCCAATTAAACCAATTGCTATTTTTGAAGTGAAAACTTCTTTAGCGGCGCTGGGCACTTTTTGTATGGGGGAAAAATGTATAACTCGCGACACCGTCGCGATGTCGCGTCAACGTCATTTTTAAAATGAAACCTTAAGTCATTGCATTAAGGGTTAAGTTAGAGTGGCACGGGATCTGCCGGCATTCCCGGAGTGCAACTGTTAAGTAGGGTTCGGTAACACGTTTATGTCTGTCCATTCTACTAAGTTCTGCAAAATGAATGAAGGGTTCCGTGACAAATGCATGTCTGTCCGTTCTACTAAATTTTACAATTTTCAACCAAGGTCCTCCGACGGTTATTTTATAATAAAAGTAGGGTTCCGTAACACGTTTATGTCTGTCCATTCTACTAAGTTCTGCAAAATGAATGTAGGGTTCCGTAACAAATGCATGTCTGTCCGTTCTACTAAATTTTACATAAATTTTTTTTTATTAATTTTTTTTTATTTTAAATTTTTTTTAAACATTCTTTATAAATAAACTTAAAACTTAAATATATATATATATATATATTTTAAGCAATGTGTTTTCACTTCTGCCGGCACTCCCGGAGTGCACCTGAGGTTTTTTTGTTTTATTTTGTAAACTACATACCATAGCAATGCTCGTTCGGACAAAATTATTAAAATGAAGAGCCACAAATAAGAACAAAATGTTCATCAAGGGTTCAGCTTGTATGGTCTTATACCAAATGCTCTTCTCTACTGACCTTCTGGCAAAGTACTCTTTTCATTTAGCGCAGCGGTCGGCAACCCGCGGCCCGCGGGCCGCATGCGGCCCGCGAGCGTCCTCCTTGCGGCCCGCGAATCTAACCAACGAGGAAAAAAATTCCCGTTGGCCAGACTAGTCTGACCATCAGTCTGACCACTGAGCAAAACTCCGATTTTTTTTTAAATAAAGGTCTTGTCATTCGGAATTAAATATTTTAAAAGTCACCATGGTGCTGACATATTCGAATACGGCTAAAGTCCTAAATTAAAATTAAGATTTAAAAAAAATAAATTTTCGCCCAAACTGAAATCTGTGACATTCACGAACGCGGTGGCTTACAAAACGTGTCAGTCAGTCTATCTATTCAGTTCAGTCCCGACCTGCCTGACAGACTGAGAGCCAGCCAGGTAGCCATTTAGTCTGACTCTATATTAAGCATATTCATGAAAAAAAGCTCGACCATTTTCCTCACTGCAAGAAAGCCGTGGAAGAAGCTGGAGATAATTTTGAATGGCAAAATACTAAAACGAGAAATGTGTTAGTAGAACTTCAAACTGATTTTGAAAATAGGTTCGCAGATTTCAAAAAGATCTCCCTCAAAATGGAGATTTGTCAAAACCCATTTGCAGTTAATATTGAAGATGTACCAAGCAATTTGCAAATGAAAATAGTAGACTTCCAAAGTAATACCACATTGAAAACGGCTTTTAAAGAAAGCACTACTTTGATAGATTTCTACGGAAGTTTGCTTTCTGAACACTTCAAAGAATTGAAAAAAAGTTTGCTCAGCAGATGATTACTATGTTTGGTAGTACATATTTGTGTGAGCAGACTTTTTTATCCGACTTCAAAAAAAGGAGGAGGTTCTCAATTCAACTGTATTTTGTTTTTTTTTATGTTTGTTACCTCAGAACTTTCGACTGGGTGAACCGATTTTGAAAATTCTTTTTTATTTGAAAGCTGGTGATTCTCGTGTGGTCCCATTTCAATTTCGTCAAGGTCGGATGGGAAAGCGAGTAAATAAATAGCAAAAATCACAAAAAAAAACTGAAATAAAAAACTATTTAAAAAAATATGAAAGCCTTCAAAAATGTATGAAATAAAAAAAATCGAACCCTAGAGTTAAAGGCAGTGCTAAAACAAGCAAAAATAACCGACCGCCTTTTGAAGGCGGTTTTTATATTTTTTTTAATAGTTTTTTTAAATTTTAAAATCGTATGTACTTATGAAGATGAGATGCGGCCCGCACTGATCCTCTGGTAACAATTATGGCCCTCCTATAGTAAAACGTTGCCGACCCCTGATTTAGCGTAACTGACTTTCGTGTTTTACAAGATTACCCTATATTATTTTCAGTGAAACCCGTAAACGGAGCGACAACTTTATCAGTTTGGAGCCCAACAATAACAACTACTGGACCCCATTACACCATAGAGTATAATGAGTGTGAGAATCTCCAAGTGACCTGCGCTGTAGACAATAATAGCACTGACTACACATTAAATTGGGAAATAATTGATAGTATGCCGTTTTGTTTTGTTTATGGTATTGTATTGTTTAACGAAATAAAAAAATTGAAAGTAACATTTAAAAAGAAAGGAAAGAAAAAACATCTATAGACAAATATGATTTATTCATCACAAAATTTTATATATTTATTTAATCACGTGTATTTATTTATCAGTTTTCATTTTAATGGTTCCATACCTCAAAAGAAGAAATAACCTTAGGATCACTCACAAATAATACAGGATCGTGTACCGTTTTCAAATTTCGAATTTCTTTCATTGTATTACCACAGCATATATATGGCATATATATATGCTGTGGTATTACTGTCGCTGTGGGCCGCGACTATGGCCGCGGCCAGCGCCCACGCACATGAAAAGGACAACTGCAGCTCAGAAGAAAACTGCCTACCCTGCTGCCTACAATATACCTATTTGTGAACCATCATTCAGACGAAGTATTTTTTCATGTCTTTAGTCTTCCTCAATTTAAGTGATATATATTTTTTTGTTATCAACAAAAGCCAACTGGATGTGCCATTGTCATAATTTTAATTATTGTTTTATAGTTTTCCATATAACAAACATGAAAGTTAGGCCTAAAACTGCTATATTTTCACATTTTTAGCTTTCCGTATCCGTCGTGCGGGACCCTATTACTAAGCCTACGCCGTCTGTCTGTTTGTCTGTCCGTCTGTCTGTCCGAGGGCTGTATCTCTTGAACCGTAATAGGTAGCCCGTTATTATGGCCGATATAACAACAAATAAGAAAAATAAGGAAAAATCATAAAATCATGGCTTCCCCATACAAGAAACTAAAAAGTGTATGCGCGCCATCTACCGAAAAGAGTATGAAGCATTTTAACTAATCTATAGATGGGTGAGTGGCACTGATCATGACATGGCGATACGGAGCGGTACCCTCGGTGCGCGAGTGACGCCTCGCGCTTGGCCGGTTTATATAATAAAATCTATTTCATTTTAAATGAAATAACGAAAAAAGGACAACATAGGGGCATAGATGTCTATCTATCTATCTATTCTATCTATATCTATCTATCTATCTATCTAAACATCTATCTATCTATACATATAATAAAATCTTAGACGTACCGTGTCTGTACATTAACTATTTTTGCAAAACAATAACAGGTTGATGGAAGCAATAAGTAATACAACGTAAAAATATATTTTTTGAAATTTTCGTCTGTCGGTTTGTTTGTTCGTTTATGCGCGCATCACGCAAAACCACTCATTGGATTCAAAATCTAATTACTAAAAATATGAAGCTTTATTCCGAGTAACATTTCGTGTTTATTTCATCAAAATCAACCCACAGAATCAAAAGATATTAATTTTTTAAGTTTAGTTAGAAAATATCCTATAGCACCACGCCACCGCGCCGCGCCGCAGCGCCACGTCTCGCTCGCAGCGCCGCGGCGCGGCGTCGCGCGTGTCTTCTGTTTAGTCTCATGGAAAAGAAACACGGCTATAGACTGATGAGGGTGAAAAATTTCTTGTGTGCAGTTTTTATCTGTTTTTATTATTTATATTTATAATATTTAATAAAAAAACACAAATTTTTTATTATATTTCGACAAATTTGTCGTTTTCAGATAAAATTGTTTATATTTTAATAAGTCTAATAATGAATGATAGATGGCGTTGTTATCTGAAAATTAGATTTATTAGTCTTTTATCCTTTCATTTCATCTTTCTTATTCTTTTACTAAATTATATTGTTTGACCTTCCTCATTTCAACAGTCTGAAACTAAGATTGTATGCGAGCTGTTAGGTGTAGGTTTTTTCTGTTAGATTCTGTCAGTCGACTGTTGATAAGCAACCCTGAGCGCGATCAGTACTTGGATGGGTGACCGCTCGACCGTTGGAGGCTGGCCGTGGTTCGGATTCCACGTTAAACTGTAGGTCCCTCCCCTTCTTACCTTACTAGGTGGTAGGGTTTATCCCGCCCGGGTTGACACCACCGCACTGAATGAAACGTCGGTCGAAACGGCTATGTAAATAGTTCGTGTTTTCCGTCCAGTTCAGTGTAGCTGTCATGAAATTAAGGGAAGCACTGACATGGCACCTAGCTCACCCGGTGTTATGGGCTGTCATCACGGATGTCGTAGGTGATGTAGCCAACCGTGTCAGTTTCCATAAAAAAAATGTTTTTTTTATCTTAGCGGCTTATGTGGGGTTAGGTCATTATCGAATAAAGTCTATAACCTGCCCAATTAACAAACACCAGAACAATTAAATCATACTAACGAAAGGACAGACCGAGTCACGTCGCGTTTTATAACAGCCTGAGAAAGATCAAGTTCACGCGGACGTAGTCGCGGGCACAGCTAGTTGATAATTTTATCTTTTACACACAATTTTGTAATGGTAGAGCAAGAAATAGAATTACGGGTTGGAAAGAGACTTCCCCTGGTGTATGAGAAAAGTGAACTTCCCGGTTCTCTTAATAATTTTGAACTAAATTAAAACATTTTACAATAATATGTGTTTAAAGTGTATGCAGTGACAACGTGAACGCGGTCAAGATCGCGCTAGACTTTTTAAGCAAAACAAATAAATAAAAAACATACAAATATGGTGACGAAAAATGATCCCACTCAACTGATTCACTATTCAAGATAGCGAAGCTTGTTTTCCGGGGCTCCCCTTTCCAAAAAACAATAAACTACCAACTTAACATAGTTAGTATTTTAAGCCTATAGTTCAGTTTAGCCCGCACGACCAAAGGGATGCCCTGACATGCCATGCCACCTAATATCGACAGCAACAAGATGTAAAAACTGCCATCGCCGGTTTAGTTGGTGATGTAGCCAACCGTGTCAGATTATTTTGCGTAGTTTCTTACATCCCCTTCCCACTACCACTCGTGGCGTTAGTCCATCACGCCTCAGCCAACTGGGTGCCATGTCAGCTCTTCTCTTAGGTTGTGCCTACACTATTGTGCTGGTTGTGTCTACGCTGAACTGGACGGAATTTTTTTTTTTCAGATTTTAAAAGTTCCATAGTGGCATCAAAAATGAAAAGGACATCTGCGTCGTCGACGACAACACTGGATCAGATGATTTCTTCAGAACAAAACAACAGTCGTTTAATCTGTCGATGTTGGCGCATGAAAGATGGCGGCCCCGGCATGGAGTGGTGTGGACGATATAATCACCAATTAAAGCTGGTACCAAAGACTTGTTCCAACGAAACAGGTAGATATTTATATGTTACAGGCCTGCGCATAGTATTTGATATTGGTTAAATGGTGGCTAAGTACAAATGACAGTGGGCTGAGCACTTCAGCACGAGACGAGACAAAACCGTTGAAGTAAAACGGGTCCTGCGCTGGAGGACAGAGAAACTGAGCGTGGGAAGACTCGATGCACTTGGCGACTTCAAGATGTACATCGAGGCTCCGCGCGACCTCTACCTAAGAATGCTACCATCAAATATCCATCGATCTAGCCCAGCTGATCCCAAATAGTGGTACGCGTACCCCCAGGGGTACGCGTACCCCCAGGGGTACGCAGGCTCAAGATAAGGGGTACGCGTGGGCGCACTTGACGGCCACGTTTACCTCTACAATCTAAAGTAAAGGAAAAGGGGCTTATGTTATTATTAGTGAAAATTATCTCTACTGATGAGTGGTTGATAAGCCCAAAGAGTTTTTATTACGTCGCTGCGGTCCTTATAGAGAGAAGATGAGCGTTGGTGAGGTGAAGCTTCGTTGGTGAGCGCCACTAGCCGCGCTCGGGTCCGATCGGCAGTGATCGGCTGTGCTTCGTCGCGCGATGCAGAGGGATCAATTTCTTTGTTTTATTCCTAAAATTCAGCCAAAATGGTGAACTGTTGCATTTTAATTTGCAAATCTGACTCAATGACGGAGACTAGAATCGTGAATGGTCTAGGATTCCACAGCTAATTGGTATTTTTCCCATATTTTAACAGGAAGCGCCGGCGGTGGCGAATTTCCTATAGAACGTGCAAGTCTAAATCATAATAATTCCCGAATATTTATATAATCAATCATCCATGTAATTACGTATTTAATTTAAGTAGTATAAAGTTCCTAAATAAGAGGCAGATATGTTCTTTCGTGTGTTTTTTTTTTCTTAAAGCCAAGTAAACATATCTATGGAAGGACTGTAGAGCTCGGTTACTTTATGCAACGACGCATGATCACGTACTTAGGTATGTTATGAAGCGTTTTTTTTTCAAATTTAAACGGCCTGTCCCATAAAAAAAAACGAGAGATTTCTCAAGATTTGAAACGACGACCTATCGGGTCTTCGGCAAGTAATTTCCCGCTGAGCCACATGCCACTTTATCATTGAGTTCAAATTTTCGTATCTCTTGATGAGCTTGTGCGTCAAGATTTAGCGCTATCGCGATCACGGAGCGAACCGGTGTACGTCCGACTAGCACAACGACCCGCGCGGGACTGGTGGGAGGCGGGCGAGGATCGCTCGGTCGGACCGCGCGGCGAAATCTGCCGCTTGTACGAAAAATTGAGGTATTTATTCATTATGACGCGTTATAAAACCCAAAAATACAAAAATTATTCGGCAGAATTGTTGAGAAAACATATATGTACACTTTTGTGTAAGTCTCGTATTGAAACTATGTCTTATTTTCCAGAACATTCAATTTGAAAGTATGATAACCTTATTTTTTGAAAATCTATTTAACACCTTTTCCAAAATAATAAAATTGATTTGAAACTTAGACTTTTTAGTTACAGACCAATGCATAACATATATTTTGTATAGATTTTTATTTTATGTCTACCAATAGCTCTAAATTTTTTTTTCAATTTGACCTATTTCTCAATTTGACCCCTATTCCCGCTTTAAGTAATAAAAGTCGCTGCCGCTGCACCGCACCGTAAGAAATCAATATACATACTTAGTTACAACTTCGCTTACAAGTTAAATTTTGCAAAATAAAAGATATATTGTTTCTACGCTTGGACGCTTTCCGTTCGCTCGCACCCGAGCAGCAGCCGAACTTCACCGAGCGCGCGGTCCCCTGCCCGCACTACACACCGCAGCGGGCTTCATTCGTGCTCATATCCGTGTCAGCAGGCCTCACGCGCGCGCTATAATGCGCGGGACGGATCTCGGCATGTCGTCGCCGCAGCGGGCGAGCCGCCACGCGCATACACTATACAAGTACGGTGCGGGTGCGAGGGAGAACACTGACGAGCCGCTGCGGCGGCGACACGCCGAGATCCGCCCCGCGCATTATAACTACCTACCGCCCGACGGGCCGCCGGCCACTATGGAAAATTACAGAACAAGCCCTGATTAAAAATTATTTTCACAGATAACCTAGTTGACTTGATTTTCTTAGTTCATTTAACAGTCGAGTAGTCATATTTTACTAATTTAATAACATTTACCCAAATTATTGAATACATAATTAGATATAAACTGTCGAATACACACTTACGGAAAACTGTATTTTTATATAAACTTTGCAACGTTTGAAGTGGTGTGGTAGATTTGTTTGTAGGAAAGATTACTCATTGTTATACCATTATGAAATTAGTATGTTATGCACATTATAAATTTACAAAAATTTTATTTTTTTCTTATACCGAAAAAACTTCAGAGCTATTTTTGCGTTTCAAGGTAATTTCACACTATTATTGAAGTATGATTAGAGTTTTTGATATGAGCTTTGTCGACCTTTGTTTTATGTTTGTGTGTATTGTGTAAGTTATTTATCTAAAAACAATGTGTGAAAAAACCAGCTGCCTTTATTTGCCTTTTTCGAAGTAAGTGATAAAAGATTGACGACAGTCGGTGCCTAAAACTTATCACTTTGACTGCGGTTGTTGTGATATGCTTTGAGTTTGATTACGATGACTTGTTTTTATTTGTGGTTACATTATCAAAGAACGATTCGTGTGAAAAGTAGTTTTTGGTTTGTACACTATATCAGTGGTGTGCATTTTTTGCGCACAATTTTTTTCACACGGAACTAAAAAAAATTATTATCTATGGTTCAGTACACGATTTTTTCATCATACCTTATTTTGTTGAGCAACAAATATCAACTTACTTTTTAGTAAAATCAAAAAAATTCCTGCAAAATGACCTCGTTCAAGTGTTTAAGACGCGAAATAATTCTCGCCTATCTTGAACGAGGAAGATCAGTGTGGTGTGTGCTATAATAACATTTTTACATGAAAAATACGGAGTTTCGGAAGAGAACATCAATTTTATAACTGCTGATTTCAAGAAAAAGCTGGAATGAAGCTTCACGATATATGGTGCAATTTTTTCGCAGAAATAGTGACTAGCTAGACCAAGAATTTACAGTTCAACTGCCGACTTCATTAGGCGATGGTGATGATACTACGCCATCTACTTCAACTGAAAACCGAGGAAGGCCTTGTGTGCCATACTCGGACTTATCTAATTCGAGTAAGAGGCGGAAAAATACATCATTGATTAATTACTATGGCTTCGATCATATTTTCTGTGCTTACGTTCAAAAATTGCGATCTATGGGAGAGGCCAATGAAGCGAATATTGTGGACAATTTAAGAAACATGGATCCGGATCAAAAGAAGACATTGCTTAATAACATTTTACAGAATAATGAATCAACGTCGTTTACTGAGAACGAAGCTTTGAATATTTTCATTGATTTGGATTTAACCAAGGCACAATATTTGCATCTCAGAAATTTAACTGATGAAAAGAATTGCCATCTATTTCCACCATATTACAAGGTGCAGGAGAGTAAACGAAATTGTTATCCACCTGCTTGCAGCATCGAAATAACGAATACTTACGCAAAAGTGACATCAATTCAAGACCTCTTAGATCACACAGTAAGTCGAATACTATCTATTGATTTCGTTCACGAGGAGCAATTAAAACACTTGCGTCTATACAGTAAATGGGGTTGTGACGGATCTTCTGGGCAGAGTGAATACAAACAGGTTCTTCCTGAGGAGTCTTCACAAATTTCCGATGCCAACATGTTTATAACGTCATTTGTACCGATTCGACTGATCGATGAAGATACTGGTAAGGTTGTATGGCAAAACCCTGTCCCCTCATCAGTGCGATATTGTAGGCCTATATCTATAGAATTTTCAAAAGAGACGCCTGAAAAAACAAGACATGTTGTCGATGATATTAAGAGACAAATAATTTCCTTATCTCCTTCGATTATAAATAAAACAGGAGAAGGTGTGCAAGTTAAACACCAACTCTTCCTTACTATGATTGATGGCAAAGTGGCACAAGTGTTGACTGACACATCATCAAGTGCAACGTGTACTATCTGTGGTGCTAATCCAACGCAAATGAATGACTTAGACAAAGTGAGTGCAAGACCAGTAAATGAGAATGCATATCAATATGGGCTATCGACTTTACACGCCTGGATACGCTGCATGGAGATGATATTACACATTTCATACAATCTTCCCTTTAAGAAACGGATATCAAGTGGCGAAGTAAACAAGAAATTAAAGCAAGAAAAGAAAGCATGGTTCAAATACGATTCCGAGAAGAGTTAGGACTGATCATCGATAAGCCTCGACAAGGAACTGGTAACTCCAATGATGGTAACACTGCGAGAAGATTCTTTCATAACAGCAGTTGTTCTGCAGAAATTACTGGAGTCAATGAAACATTGATAAAGAGGCTTTATGTTATTCTTCAGGCTTTGTCTTCGGGCTTAATGGTAGACGCACAAAAGTTCGGGCAGTGTGCTATTGAAACTGCCAGATTATACGTAACTGAATATAACTGGTATTACATACCTCCTTCCGTGCACAAAATACTAATTCACAGAGAGAGAGTATTATAGACCACTTTGGGATATTGCCTATCGGACAGCTATCAGAAGATGCACAGGAATCCCGCAATAAGGATTATAAAAAGTTTCGTCTTCATCACTCCAGGAAATGTTCCAGATCTGCGACTAACGAAGACGTATTTCATACGTTACTTTATACATCAGATCCATCTATATCAAGTCTTAGAAAGCCTTATACCAGAAATGTGAAAGACCTTGATAAAGAAGTGTTGGATCTGCTAAAAAATAATCATTTGACAACAGATCCCGAAGACGTGAATATTTCATCATAAATATGTTTTTTTCCTAGTTACAGTTAGTACATAAGAGTTTTTTTTTTTCACTTTCTAATTTTTATTTATTTCTCTTTATTAACGTTTTTAAACTTTCATATTAATTTTACATACATTTTACAAAAAGTAATAAAAATACACAAAATTAATACAAAATCAAAATAAAAACGGTAATTTCCGCCGGCGGCGGGAGACAAGCCTCCAAGCACGCCGGCGGGTGCAGGCCGTGGCTACGGAGCTCTCCGAGACGACGCGAGACAAGCTACGAGCGATAGGTGGTGGTACTAGACACGTAGGCCACCACCACCCCCATCTCGGAGAGCTCCGTATCCGCCGGTCTGCGTGGCGAACGTCACGCAGCTCTTTGAAGTATTTATCTTCGCGCGCGCGTCGCCTCGTGGTCGCACGCACCAACGGTAACGTGCCCCCGTTACCGTTGGTGACGGGGGCACTAGACGGGACGTGAAGTCCCGATGACCCCAAGCTGGCCGAATCGAAGATTTATTATTTTATAGGTACTATTTGGCTTCATTTTAATTGGGTCAATAATTTGTAATAGAATTATGTAAGACATTAGTCACGAAAATGGAAGAAGGCCTGTGCCCAGCAGTAGTCCAAAATATAGATTTAAGCAATATAATGATAATTAAATCGTTTTTAGTTTTATTTCTAATCAATTTATTTACCCCATGTCAAATAGGCAATACATTTTAGGTAGTAATTTTTAACTTTTTTTGTTAAACATATAATATGGCAAGTATCGTACAAATTTCATAGTACAATTTATAATAATCTTAATGCTTGTTTATCACACGACATATTTGGAAAGTTTCATCTCAATATTTCAAAAGACAAAAAAGTTACAGATTTTTAATCAGATAATGACCTCAATTTTCCATAGTGCGGCGTAATGTTTGTATTTCAGAGAAACCCGTAAGCGGAGCGACAACTTTATCAGTTCCCAAATATTATCGGCCGATGCCAAAAATGACAACTGGACTCAATGCCACCGTAGAGTACACCACGTGTGAGAATGTCCAGGCGACGTGCACCATAGACATATTCAGCCCTGACTACACATTACAGTGGATAATATCTAATGGTAGGTATGCCCTTTTGTTTTTCGAACAAGAATAGCGGACGCTCAGAGCTCAGATAAACGTGTAGGTATTTTTTGTCTTTTTGAATGGCCTCTTGCTCCCTACGGCCGTACCCCTGACGTGTACACAACTTTTATTCTTTTCCGTCATGGACAAGAGTTGCTACATGATTCGGAGTTCATATGCTCGAATGTGGAATAAGCTTCCTGAGCAGATACCAGCAGAACCAAATACCAGCTTGCGCCTTTGGACTCGATGCAGCGTCGAGCCGTGCGACTAGTGGGTGACCCCGAAGTGTCCCGCGATCTAGAACCACTGCTACACCGTAGGGATGTCGGCTCCCTAAGTGTGTTCTATCGCTTATTCCATGGGGAGTGCTCGGAGGAGCTATTTAACGCAATCCCGCCGTCCCCTTTCCACCTCCGCACCACACGCACTGGGCAGGTATTGCATCCCTATACGCTGGACTTCCAGCGGATGCGCACTAATCGATTCTGCAGATCTTTCCTCTACAGAACCGGTAAACTCTGGAACGCTCTCCCTGCTCATATATTCCCCCCCCCCCCCCCCCCAAGTACAGTCTCGGATCCTTCAAGAGGGGCGTGAATGGGCACCTGTCAGGCCGGCATGGCATTCGCAACCCCCGCATACTACCGAATGTCCGTGGGCGTCGTTAGACACCTTGTGGATGGCTCGGCGCCATAAGTCGCGCTTTCAATAAAAATAAAAAAATACGACGCTCCACGTCATTTTCAAAGAACGTATCCACAAACGATTTTCCTTACCACGTGTGGCAATGAGTAGGTAAAAAAAATATAAAGCCCTCATCTTCAATCCAGTTGAAATATATCTAAAGTTGATGTAGGTAATATACCTACATTTATTAATTAATATACAAACAATATTTATTTTTCTTATTGTAGGTAAGTACATAATATGTAAGTATGTATATGTAAGGATGTAGGTATATTAGCTGTATGTACCATTGTACAATATATCTATCTAAGTTGTGTATTTAAACATATACTACTGTTCACTCTTTAGTACTGCATTGCCCACCCTTACGTGTTTTCCAGATCCCAAAGGTTAGTTCGTGAAGAATGTATGTAATGTGTAGGGGCCAGCAACTCGCCCACCGACGACGCAAGTATCACTTGATCGTCGGCGTACAAGAGGCATTTCATAACTAACTCATCCATTCTTAATCCACAATCACATTCTTTCAGATCATCCAGGCAAGCAGCTGTCCATGAATAGATTGAACAGCTAACGTGACGCCACATACCGCTGTCTGACCCCTCTAGAGATGTCAAACCAGTCGGTGTATGCCCCGTTTATCCTGACGCAAGCCCTAGAACCCTCATAGAGAGATTTCAGTGCTTGCACCAAGTGACTGTCCACTCCATACTCGGACAACACTGCCCACAACTCATTCCTCATCACATTGTCATAGGCCTTCTCCAGATCTACGAACGCGCAAAAGACCTTCTGGTTTTACGCCAGATATTTTTCGGCTATGCACCGTAGGGAAAAGACCTGATCCGTGCATCCCATACCCCTCCTAAAGCCCGCTTGCAAATCCCAGATTCTTTCTTGCGTAATTTACACCCCCTTTCAAGGAGTACTTTTGCGAATAGTTTGCCGACAATGCTGAGAATGCTTATGTCCCGGTAGTTTTTGCATTCCTGCTGCAAACTTTTTCCTTTATACAGCGGGACGATCACAGCTTTGCACCAATCATCTGGTACTTGGCCGTGTCGCCAGCACATATTAAAGAGCCGGTGCAACAGGTCTGTAACCAAACCACCCAACCACCGCCCCTCAGCATTTCGACCGACACTATCATATCCCGCTGCTTTACCTAATTTCATGCCTTTCAATGCTTTCTGAATCTCATCCACACTAATCTCGTTATCATCATCCAAACTATGCGTGTCGCTCACAGCTCCAGCTGTAGGCTGTGTCTCCACACCTTCAGGTTTTTGAAAAACTCTTTCAAAGTAATCCTTCCATCTTTCTAAAATTTTCTTTTCATCCTTTAATACACATCTCTCATTGTTCCTGATATCCGTCATTTTTCATGTCTCTGAATTCTTCAGGACTGTTTTTCCGGCATAACTCAGTGTAAATTATAGGCATCACAGCATTATTTATATTAGCTGAGCAGCGGGGTCGCACACAAGTGAACACAGTTGAAGAAAATGTGTCCCTTCGCTCATGTGATTTACTCGAAATGAAATATAGTTGAAGAAATACAACTTTGAAACAAATCTTGTCAGTGGTGATACGTTCTGCTGGTGCTGTGGGAAAACTCTCCGAATTTGATGGGTGGATGTGGTGTGGATGACTTCGTCTAATTAACGATATAATGGGACTAACGGCGAAAATGTTCCGGTTAGTTAGAGTGTATAATTTCCTAACCTGGTGTCGCTAAAGGGCATGCCAATAAATTAGACACACTGTTTTATGGCTGGTATCTCATTTCCTGCGGACTATTGGGCACAGGCTCCCGTGCCACCGGACATTCATATTGCCTACTTCCATCCTAAATTTCAATTTTGGCTTGGTAGTGCTTCCCTTTGGCTGCGCCGGCTATGCTGAACTGGACGGAAAACCATAAAAATGAATTTTCTTTTTTCAGGTACTAACAGCACCGAACTGTCAACATACATGAAATGGACATTTAAATCGACGACGGGAACAATGAATCAGATGATTTCTTCAAAACACGACCAGAGCAATTTATTTTGTCGATGTCGCCGCTGGAAAGATGGCGTCCCTGACGCGGAGGAGTGTGGAGAATCATATCATAAGTTGAAGCTGGTATCAAAGATTTGTTCCAACAAAACAGGTAAGTAGCAATGTAAGTAGGTATATTTTATATTTTAGAGTCCATGCGCAAAGTAGTCTATATCGAGTGGCTAAGCACAAATGACAGTGGGCTGAGTACGTCAACACCAGACGAGACGAAGGCCATTGGAGTACATGGGTCCTGCACTAAAAATTATTAAATAATTGAGTTATTGTATATTGTTTATTAAGCATTCATTAGACAGCATGACTGTACTCGAATTTGTCACAATTTGTTCTATCCGATTCGATTACACCCACGAAGAAGAACCGGTAAGAAACTTCGCAGGGTTTTTTTTTCATAATAGTTTTTACAAGCATTTAGTGACTATCCACATAATAACACCGCCTACAGTCGATTGAAAATACAGCTTGAGAGCAAGATCAAAAACAGATTTTTGTTTTGGTTTTGAAGTTCTGACTGCAAGGACTTAATTTAGTGGATCAGGTGTAAAGAAAGTTGAAGGCGATACAAAAGCACACCAGATAATTTTTAGATGAAGGCCTTTTGTGCTTTTATACCGCCTTCAACTCAATTATTTAATCATTTTTATTTAAAAAAAATGGAATCTCGTGGCGCGGCGGCGGCGTGGAGTCGGAGTCTCCGTGTGCGTGGCTCAGAAATGGACGGCATCCGAGCGAACGCCCCGGACGCGGCGTCTTGGGTTTCCGTGTGAGGCCAGCTTAAGTGGGAAGATGATAAACTTGTAAGTGTGTTGGATTATAGCTTGACAACAATTTGACAACGGATGAATTGACTTATATGTATGTATATATTCTTTATTGAACTGGTTTATATAAATTAGGCACAATAGACGAGCTTAATGCTGTGAGGCATTCTGTTCTAACTGACCTTTGGGATGTGGGAGTAGTACCTATATGCAGGCGAACAAGAATAGTTTGTGACAATGTATTGCGCAATAAAGCAATATGATAAATTATATTGTGGTTTAACAATGTAATTCGACATATCACTGAAAGGCTAGATTCTATATTATAACATAATTCTATGTTATATAGGGACTGAGCAGTAGGTTCGAAAATTATTGATCTCGGAGATCAGGTTCAGTCGCTCAGCTAGTCTAACGTCGAAAAGGAATCAGCTTAATGCTTTTTCAATCTTTACGCAGTCTGCCAGCGTTTATACGTCCACTCCACTGCTGGACATACGCCTCTCCAATGTTTCTTCAGTCTTCGTGGCCTTCAGCGGTACGGAACCATTGATTGCCTCCGACGTACTTGTTGTCGCCGTCCCATCTTGTGGGTCGTCTTTCCACACTCCGTTTCCCTATTCACGGCCACCAGTGCAGGACCCATGTACTCCAATGGCCTTCGTCTCGTCTGGTTTTGACGTACTCCGCCCACTGTCATTTGTGCTTAGCCACTCGATATATACTACTTTGCGCATGGACTCTAAAATATGAAATATACAGAGAATATATAGAAAGAGAGAGAGATAGCAAGAGAGAGATAAGAAGAGAGAGAGATAGAAAGAGAGAGATAGAGAGATATAAATAGAGAGAGAGATAGGAAGAGAGAGATAAGAAGAGAGAGAGATAGAAAGAGAGTGACACAGAAAGAGAGAGAGATAGAAAGAGAGAGATAGAGAGATAGAAATAGGGAGAGAGATAGGAAGAGAGAGATAAGAAGAGAGAGAGATAGAAAGAGAGAGAGAGAGAGAGACAGAAAGAGAGAGAGATAGAAAGACAGAGATAGAAAGAGAGAGAGATAGGAAGAGAGAGAGAGATAGGAAGAGAGAGATAGAAAGAGAGAGAGAGATAGAAAGAGAGAGACAGAAAGAGAGAGAGATAGGAAGAGAGAGAGATAGAAAGAGAGAAATAGAAAGAGAGAGACGGAAAGATAGCGATAAAGAGAGAGATAGATAGAAAGAGAGATAGGAAGAGAGAGAGATAGAAAAGGAGAGAGATAGAAAGAGAGAGATACAAAGAGAGAAAAAGATAGAAAGAAAGAGAGCGAAAGAGTGAGATAGAAAGAGTGAGATAGAAAGAGAGAGAGAGACAGAGAGAGAGAGAGAGGAGAGAGAGAGAGAGAGAGAGAGAGAGAGAGAGAGAGAGAGAGAGAGAGAGAGAGAGAGAGAGAGAGAGAGAGAGAGAGAGAGAGAGAGAGAGAGAGAGAGAGAGAGAGAGAGAGAGAGAGAGAGAGAGAGAGAGAGAGAGAGAGAGAGAGAGAGAGAGAGAGAGAGTTCAGAGTTCATGTCAGTTCACATGAAAAAAAACCTGAGCTACTGCCGTAATTCTTTTTTTGAGCTCTATCAACTTTTCCACCGGTTTCCCGTAAACTTTTTCTTTTAAATAGCCCCAATAATAAAAATCTAACGGATTTAAATCCGGTGACCTAGACGTCCGATCCATCTGTGGGGATATGCTTGGTCTAAACAATTACGCACTTCTCTAGCGTAATGGGCTGGGCAGCCATCATTTTGCAACCACCTCGAAACTCAAGATAATTCGCCCGTTTAAAGTCTCTACAATTCAACGGACGTCTTGTGGCCTCCTAGCCACTTGCATCCCCACAGATAGACCGGACGTCTAGATCACCGGATTTAAATCCGTTAGATTTTTATTATTGGGGCATTTAAAAGAAAAAGTTTACAGGAAACCGGTGGAAAACTTGATCAAAGAAAGAATTACGGCAGTAGCTCAGGTTTTTTTTTATGTAAACTGACATGGTTGGCTACATCTAGTCAGTCAGCTGGCTACATCTAGTCAGTCACATGGCTAGTGAGAGCATGTGCTTTGGCCCCTCTGACTTAGCCACCCATAGCGAATTACATAAAAAAAAACATCACCTACAACATCCGTGATGTCAGCCCATAACACCGGGTGAACTTGGTGCCACGTCAGTGCTTCCCTTCGGTCGTGCCGGCTACACTCAACTGGACGGAAAACACAAACTATTTAAATAGCATAGGTGGACGTATCTGCACTTGCATCGAGTACTTGCTCGACGCATCAACCGGGCATTTGTGAGAAGATGTCGAGCTAGCATTTGTGCAGGTGGTAAACAATTTGAACATCTACTTTAACAGGTTAAGTAATATAGACCAATTTACTTCAAGTGTTTATTTTATTCCAATTCGTACTTGGTAGAACAGTTATCAAATTCCGAGGTCCTTTTGCAGTTAAATAACAATATCTCATAAAGTATTGGGCAAATCGGTAAGTGATGTACCATTTTAAAAACTACATTAGATGGGCGTATTTTTGTTGCATAATGACACTTTAGTGTAGTAATTTTTTTTTTCACCGCAAAGGGGCAAAATCAAGGGATGAGGCTGAATTTTTTTTAACATGTGGCTCTTAAGTCGTTTTTCAGCTAAACAGGATTAAAAATTAAAAAATAAATTATAGCGTGTGAAACCCTTACTTTTCAGGAATATTTGACAAAAACTAGATTTAAGAAAATCTTACATTTGTACTTGTGACATTTAAAAAAATGAGCTGAGGGAGAAAATTTTGGATTTTTACAAAAATGACAATATCTCAAAAACTAAGCCATTTTTACTAAACCTAAAATTAGATATTCTGAGAGGTAATTAGCAGCCCTATCTCCTGTTAAAGGATTATCGTCGGTTTCTGGGACACCCTGTATATTGCATGCCGACTGTACAGGTCTGTTAATCAAAGCTGGCACGTACTAACACTATCGCGTAGTGTATGTGTGTAAGCGCACGGGACTCTTTTCTATTCTGTGGCACGGGTGACGTCGCACTGCATACGCCCGATCTGTCTCACTCGCACTTGCACAATTGCATTGGTGTGAGTACTGTGCACGCGCCAGCTTTGGTTATAGTGCCCCGGACGGATCTCGGCGTGTCGTCGCCGCAGTGGGCGACCCGCCACGCGAATAAACTATACAAGTACGGTGCGGGTGCGAGGGAGAACACTGACGAACCGCTGCGGCGGCGACACGCCGACATCCGCCCCGCGCATTATAATTTATATATAACAGACCTGTATAGTGCGCGGGACGGATCTCGGCGTGTCGTCGCCGCAGCGGGCGACCCGCCACGCGAATACACTATACAAGTACGGTGCGGGTGCGAGGGAGAATACTGACGAACCGCTGCGGCGGCGACACGCCGAGATCCGCCCCGCGCATTATACAGGTTGTAAAACGCCGCCATTTTGAATCCCTTTCTTTAAATAACCAGGTTATAAAGATTGTAATTATATCAAAATTCTAAATGAATATGCAGTTAGTTTTAGTATCACAAGTCAGCAAGTTTGTAGCATTTTAAAGTTGATACCTTTGACAGACTCTAATTACGTTGGAGACTCCGTCGTCGTGGTGTCTGCAGCAGTGGGAGCTAGTGTCGCGGTGTTGCTGATTGGAGCAGCCGGCACCGGGGCGTACTACAGATATATTCGAGGTAAGTAGGTGTACCATTGTTTTTTTGTTTTTTTTTAGACATAGGCTATGTGAGCGAAGCCACGGGAAAAAGTTAGTTCCAATAAATCTATTATATACTTAAACGAGTACATATGCGTGTGTATAGTTTATCATTATCATACATATTTATATACAGTTTAATACATTGCTACAAACTATTCTCATTCGCCTGCATGTAATTCTTCCACATTCCAAAGGTTAGTTAGAACAGAATGCCTCGCGGCATTAAGCTCGCCTATTGTGCCTAATTTGTATAAGTTGGTGTTCAATAAAGAATATACAGGGTGCTCGGCACATCGACCGAAATTTTTTTTTTGTAGGTAAGTGGGGTCATTTGCAACGTTTTGACCCATGATACCTTTTGTCAGATGTCACGTGGTATCGAGATACAATTTTTTTTCTTTATTTTTGAAAATTACCAAAATCCCAGCTTTAAACCCTTGTAACTTTTTTGGTTATGATTGTATCAGCACGAAAAAAAATTATTGAATTTTAAGATGTATCCTTGTTCTAGAAATTCTGATTCTGTTCTGTCTCTGTGCCTAATTTTGAATATTATATGAACCAAATAGTGAATTATTTTTATTGATTGATTATTTGAATTATCAAAACGTTGCAAATGACCCCACTTACCTACAAAAAAAAATTGTCGGTCGATGTGCCGAACACCCTGTATACATACGTACATACACATTTTTAGTTAAGTAAGTTACATTTTTCAGTGATCATGAAATGCTTGAAATGAGGTATGCCGCCAATCTAGCAACCGATTCTCTGATCATTGTACAATGTACAGCACGAAGACGGGTGTCTCGCGCCGGTCTTCTGGCGACATCAAGATCTGCAACATCCGTAGAGAGTGGACCTACACGACCCCTTCCGCCGCTGCCTCCGAGGCCTGTTGACCCCGCTAATCCGCCAGAAGGTACCTACCTACACTGTCTCTGAAAAACCGGCCAATTGCCAGTCGGACTCGCGCCCCGTGGTTTCCATACATACAACCACGTGATTCGTGAAAGTCCGAATACTTCCTGTGAAATAGACGATAGAACATACTTAGAGAGCCGACGACCTTCCTACGGAGTTGCAGCGGTAAAGGCCACGCAGGGGCCCTTGGGCACACAAAGTTTGAGGCCTTTTTAGGAAGTAAAAAAAAAAGTTAATGAAAACATCAGTATGTACTTTTATTTCATAATGTATGATAAATAAGCAAGTAGGCCGAACTAATTATTGAAGTTTGAGACATCAGGGGAGTCCCCAGTAGACTACAATTTTGAAATTTTGTCGGCAATTCTAAGAAAAATGCACTAAAAATTTAGATCCACTTTTTCGATGTAAACGCAGACGACGATGTCCGCACTTGGGGCCCTCACCGATTCAGGGGCCCGGGGCTCGTGCCTCATGTGTCCTCATGGGAAAGAATCCTCTGGGAGCGGTTCAAAGTCGTGGGGCACCATAGGGCCATCAACCAGTCGTACGGCAAGACGCTGGATTGATCACGTCATCCCATAAGTGCGAGCAGTACTCGAAGCAAGGCCTAATCTGCGTTTTATACAACGTCGGTTTTTGGCCCGACGTGAAGTACCAGCGCACCTTGTTGAGTACCCCCAGCTTCTTTGAGGTCTGAGCTTGGCCCTACCCTCAATGTGGCGCGCCGGACGTTTAAGTCGTGCGACAATTCGACACCGAGAACCCTGAAGTGGTAGCTTAATTTAAGCGACGTGTTTTGAAAGGAACGAGCTGGCGTGAACGCCGTTTTGTTTGCACTGAACGCGCATACTTGTGTCTCCGATGCGTGTAGAATATATCACCGCCGTATCACGAGCAAGTTGCACCGGCCCCATTCGGCAATAGACTGGAGGATTTGCTCTCCAGGCACCAGTGTTCGCCTCTTCTCGGCCACAACATTTCGTCTGGCTGAAGGGTGACTGATGTAGGATCCTTGTGCCGTACTGTCCTATGCATAACGATGTATGTTGCCGACTGGCAGCGTGTCATTGCTATGCAGAAGAAACAGCGTGGGCGACAACACAGAACCCTGTGGTACACAGGCATTCACTAACATGGCGTCCGACGAGCAGCGTCCACGATGACCTGAATGCTACGCCCATGTAGGAATTCGGTGACCTAGTTAGAAAGGCCAGAGGGGATTCCGTATGCCGGCAGCTTGCTCAAAAGCGCCTTTTGCCAGACCCGGTCAAATTCCTTGGCAATATCGAGTCCAACCAATTGCCAAGGATTCGCCGTACCCTTCAAGCGCTTCCCCCTAATGGTGTGTGACGTACGCTAGGAGATCACCAGCTGATCGGTTTGGCCGGAAGCCGTCGAAGTTCAAGATTTTTTCAGAGTAGGTACAACATGTTTTGGGGAAACAGATAGATAATCATACATACATACGAAGCGTCACGCCTGTTTCCCAGTGGGTTAGGCAGATGCAAGGATCTCCACGTGCTACGATCTAGACATACTTCTGCCGCCTCTTCCACTCTAATAATGTTCTTCATAACATGCTCGTTGGTTTCGGGTACTGCACACTTGACCCTTTTTGAGCACATGCCCCTCCTGGTCTAGGTTCTAAAAACAATATATAATCACTTCCACCTAAACTAGGCATTGATGGCTGTACTCATAGGTGGTTGATCAATATATTTTGTACTTCTACATATTTTTACGCGACTCAAGACTCAAGTTACGCGGCAGAAATTACACTCAAGTGTGTCGCCTAGACAATGACCGACTTTAGTGCCCAAATCGCTCGCTAGTGGCGCTGGCATCTTTTCCCGTCCCGTTCAATTCAGTCTTTTTCGGTCAGCGAAAGGGCGAAACCTTGTTTTCGTCCGTTCGTTCGATAATCGTCCGAACTCAAGAGATTGTGCGGGAACAGATTCCAGCGCCAATAGCGAGCGATTCGGTCACTATACTCGGTCACATAATTCTTGCGTTTTTTGGAGGATCTGCGCACGGGCGAAGGAAGACAACGGTCCCTTCACGGTTGTGACGGATATGTTACGTATATTCTACAAATAGCAGTTTGTTGTGTCAACAGGATACGAGCCGATGCAGCCGGACCTAAGGGATGTTGTGCCGATATACGAACAGATTAAACGCAGATATGATTCAGACGAAAACGTTTACTGTGGTAATTAATTCTTTATTCTTAAGGTGACGTGATACCTGGGAACCTCAATATCTTACTAGAAATTGATATATTTGTTTTTATATAATGTGCACAAGCTAAACAAGCAACCAACTTATAAATTTAAACTAACAAAATTGGTCATCGCCTTTGATATTTGGGCCTAACTAATTCCAAAAACTTTCAGGCGCAATTACCTACTTATACAACGAGTCGGGGGACCGCTCAGTAAATAAAATATAAAAACTCAGAGCTGCGCGGGTATTACTGAGTGATCCCCCGACTCCTTTAAGTAAGTAAACGGAAATTATTTTTTACTTTTTAAGGGTAGGAGCTTTTTTAAATTTGCAATTTAACTTTTTTTTTTAAACTGCATATGTAATTTTTTATTACTTCATAATTACTTGATTACTAACATAGCGAAGAACCATCCCGGTTAGACCAGCTTTCTAATAAAAATAGGCCACATCTAAATCGGTCCATCCGTTTGGGAGCTACGATGCCACAGACAGACAGACAAATTATAACACCCCTCCTTTTACGTCGGGGGTTAAAACTAGTTCCTACATGCACCTGCATACCTAATCAGAGAGAAAAGACTAATCACTGTTGTGCTGCAAGAACTCCGGTGAATTACAGCATAACGCCGGAGCTAAATGGCGACACGATAGCCACCTCTCATCTTGGCACGCTCCTTCCACGAAGTCAGCTTAAGATACTGTCTCGGATGGATATTTAACTATCGAGCAGTAACTATGTGCTTAGTTAATAGCAATAGTTTTAATATTTTGCAGCACTACGCCGATTACTCTGCTTACCCCGATTGTCCGGATACAGAGTAGTGGTCGCCAAATCGTACTTGTTCTTCATTTTGGTTATTTTGTTGGCGGCAACAAGTATTAATTTTAATAATATTTTATGTTTATACGTTAGTAATAAGCAGTGCTTAGTACTAACATATAAACATAAAATATTATTAAAATTTAATAACTCGCTTTATAAAATATGTTATATTTTTATTAGAAAAATGCAAAGCGAAAATCATTGGAAAAAAATGCCCTGGTAGTCGTGGGACTACCGGTACACATGGAATCATGGGCAGCCATAGGTGGAACGGGGCCTAGTGACTCTATAACCAAAAAAAAAAAAACCTAAAAAAAACTAAGTACGAGTAAACCTTCAGCGGCCCGTTCTCCCTCAAAATTTAAAGTAGACCTCGCAAATATAAGAGGTCTTACATACGAATTTCTCCTCCGTCGCCTGCCATCTGCAGACGGCGAGGTCTCGTTTCCTTTTTCTTACGGAGACCCAGATTGGGCGTCCTGCGGACACATCCTACCTGGACGTTCCTGGTTACAATCTTCAGGAACGTTTCATGGCGAAGGGTGGTGTCTGCTTGTACGTTGGATCTGGTGTCTCCTATACCCGGCTCACACGATTTGAGGATCCTGCTTTCCCCGTGGTGTGGATCCGCGTGAATCTTCCCCATGTGGTGAGGATTTACGCGGGTGCATACAGATCCCCTAACCTCAGTGCGTCAAGAACAGAGGCATTTTGCGAGCATCTCAGCAGTACGGCAGACAAACTGCTTTGCGAGTTCCCTACGGCGGAGTTAGTGATGCTGGGTGATTTCAATGCTAAACACCAAGACTGGTTGGGCTCCCCCATCACTGACCATGCCGGCAGGGAGACTTACAACTTGGCCATTGCACACGGGTTGACGCAGTTGGTGTCCGGAACCACTCGGATACCTGATAACCCTGCTCATCGACCTAGTTTGCTGGACCTTGTGCTGACTAGCGAGCCAAATGGTTACAAGGTGAGGGTTGAAGCTCCCCTCGGTAACTCCGACCATTGCCTTGTACGCTCAACTGTGCCAACTGTACACCTCGCGGAAGCACGTGAATGTAGTACGCGAACAGTTTGGCACTACCGGTCAGCACAATGGGATGACTTCCGTTCCTTCTTGGGAGCATACCCTTGGCACGACGTTTGCTTCTCTTCTCCAGACCCATCCCTGTGTGCCCAATCGGTCGTCGATGTGATCGCACAGGGTATGAATTTCTTCATCCCTACCTCCGCCGTTCCCATCGGCGGCCGCCATAAGCCTTGGTTTGATCGTCAATGCAGGCTGGCTATTGACGCAAAGAACCAGGCTTACAGGAAATGGCTGCAGAATAGGTATGTCGAGAACAGGCGAGAGCTCAACGTCGCTGCTAGGTCCAGCAAACGAACGCAAAACTTGGCCAAGTTCAGGCACGACCGTGGAATTGGCGCGAAACTTGCGCGTAGCCCTTCGGGTAGCCGCGCCTTCTGGTCTCTCGCCAAATCCATCGGTCGGAATTTCTGCCGTCCTGCTACACCTCCGCTGGAACGTCCGGATGGCTCGCTCGCTATACTCGCGAAGGAAAAGGCGAATATCTTTGCACGCCTTTTCGCATCCAACTCAAACATAGACGACCTGGGCGCCAACCCCCCTTCATTGCCCCATTGCGGGCGTATGATGGATCCCGGCGGTTGTCTTGAAAAATTGTGCTCTGGAATTGGCGCCAGTCCTTACTCGCCTATTCAAACGCTCCTATTCCTCCGGTTCAATGCCTTCTTGCTGGAAAAGAGCTTCGGTCCAGCCGGTCCCCAAGAAGGGGGACCCAGCGAACCCATCGAACTATCGCCCTATTGCGATAACCTCACTCTTGAGTAAGGTTATGGAGCGTATTGTCAACTCAGCGCTCCTGACGTACCTAGAAGACTATAAACTCCTCGACGATAAGCAATACGGCTTCCGCAAGCAAAGGTCGACTGGAGATCTTCTAGCGTACGTCACGCACTTGTGGGCTGAAAGACTCGATGGTTTTGGGGAATCGCTGGCGGTCGCTTTGGATATATCCAAAGCATTCGATCGCGTCTGGCACCGGGGACTCCTAAGCAAGCTTCCGGCCTACGGTGTCCCTACAAAACTGTGCACTTGGATCTCCAGCTTTTTGAGCAATCGGTCGATCTTTGTTACCCTTGATGGTGCATGCTCGGCCGATAACTCAATCAATGCTGGTGTTCCACAAGGATCCGTGCTGTCGCCTACGCTGTTTCTATTATTTATTAACGACATGCTCTCGCTCGGCGAAATACATTGCTACGCGGACGACAGCACGGTGCACGAAGGGTTCATCAAAGACTGGAAGGGTAGAGAGGCGTCAGCAGCAAACGTGAGACGCGAAACTGTTGCTCGGGTTGACCTGGTTCTCGATAAAGTATCCTCATAGGGGAAGGAGAACTTGGTCAACTTCAACGTAGCTAAGACGCAAGCCTGTGCCTTCTCTACTAAGGCTGATCCGTTTCCACTCCAAGCAACTTTCCAGGGCAGCCAAGTCCCCAATGATGGTAGTCTAGGCGTCCTGGGTATAGAGGTGTCCAGGGACGTTGGATTTCGATCGTTCATAGAATCCAAGGCGAAACTAGCATCTCGAAAATTAGGGATACTCTACCGATGTCGGCGATTTTTCACACCGGTCCAATTGCTTACACTCTATAAAGCACAAGTAAGACCGGTGATGGAATATTGCAGTCATCTTTGGGAGGGTTCCCCTGAGTACCTTCTTTCAGCCTTGGATTCTATCCAACGACGAGCCATTCGCCTCATTGGCGACTCTGTACTCACAAAGGACCTTCAACCTCTAAAACACAGACGTATCGTTGGGTCATTGAGCCTGTTTTATCGGTACTACTATGGCCGCTGCTCTGACGAAATTGCTTCCCTTATCCCTCCTCCTCCTGTTCGCCTTCGCCAAACCCGCCATACTCTCGCGGAACACCCCTTTGTAGTGGACAGGCGATTACTTCGAACGGCACGATTCTCTAAATCGTTCTTGTGCCGCACTGCAAAGGTGTGGAACGGGCTTCCGGAGAATATCTTTCCCCACTCCTACAATCCACAGATCTTCAAATCGCGGGTAAATAGCCTTTCCCCAGCGACATTAGTCCACTTCCAAGCCGGACTGGCACCTCCTCGGGGGTGATATTGGCTGCGCCTGAGGCTTCGACCTCGGACAAAGCCAGCTAGTTCGGAAACAATAAAAAAATAAAAAAAAATAAAAAAAAATATTCAAATAAAAAAAAAAACAAAAAACTAAAACTCTCGTCGAGACCTATCATTTTCTCCAGCGGATGAGTAGTCTATGGGATCAGTAGCTTCAAAGTATGCGCTAAAAAAAAAGTTTTATCTCATCGAGACTTATCATTTTCCATATGGGAATGAGTAGGCTGTGATCAGTAGTTTCCGAGATATGCCCTCTCAAAGTCTTTTTCCTTTTTTTTTTCGAAACGGATGAACCGATGTTAAAAAAAACATTATTTCAGAAAGAGATTTTTTTTTTTGGAAGTAAACCACTTTCAAGTCGATCCGACCATTAGTTTAGGAGTTATTCTCCTATGATTCATTCTTCCAACATGACCGAACCACCGAAGCATCCCTTTCTCAACCCTTGTCACTAGATCTTCTTTCAGCCCACAGCGCAGCGCTCTCACACTACACTATTTCTCAATCTATATTTCATTGTAACTCCACAAATACTCCTCAAGGCGCCATTTCCACAGCACTAATCCTGCTTTCATGCTTACATACTAGTACTAAAATATAAACATAAAATATTATTAAAAACCTCAAGTCAACTTCTAGTGTCCGATGCCAAATACGACTTTGGTGACGACATGCGACAGCATAAGGTTCAACGTTGAACCGTGCAAGTTGACTGTTCGCAAAAATTATGCGACATCATGAAGGTGCAATAGAACGAAAATTTGGAGATAATACGTCACGGTCCGGTGGCGTAGTTGGTTATCACGTTGGCGGCTCAAGCCAGAGACCCATGTTCGAATCCTGGCCGGGATGTGTTTTTTCCAATGATTTTCGCTTTGCATTTTTCTAATAAAAATAAGTATTCATTTCATTTTTATTTACTTACAGAACCCTACGCCTACGTCTACGACCATTGCCGAAGACGTCAGATCTACAGAAGTGCGAATGGGGCAACATATCTTGTAACCAGACATCGTCCCGCCGAGATTGTCCGTTCAAACTCTTGCTAGAGAGACCCATCGGCAACAAATTTCCACTCAAAGTCAGCAACAAATTGCCACTCAAAGTCAATAATAAATTGCCACCCGAAGTCAACAACCAATTGCCACTGTTTATTTATCGTTTATTGTATAATTTCATCCATAGGTAGGTAACCTACGCTTGGACATGTCGAAAATTCCTCCAGTTCTAAATTCAAAGCGAAGAAGAACTGACAAACAAACTTATTCACAAAGTCACAATGTTTTGTTAGTACCTCATAAGTATTATATTATAGTAACTTACAGATAATTAACCCATTAAACATTATCATATTACCTATATCTGGTGTACAGTGCCATCGTCCATTTTGATACATTTGGTTCATTTGATCAATTCAAATGAACATCAAATAATAAAAGTTTATTGCAAAGAAATGTAATAAGACAAATTAATTAAAAATTTAAAGATACAAAGTGAAGTTCTTTAGTGGGAAAAACAGTAGTCAGTCAAAGGCGCAATAACAAATTGCCACCCGAAGTCAACAACAAATTACCACTCAAAGTCAGCAACAAATTGGCACGCAAAAATGTCAAAGACATGTTGATAGCAAATTGTTGCTATTCTATAGATATACTTCCCAAATAACCAGAAATACCTTTTTTTTTTATATTTAGTAGTATCACTTTTCTGAGTGTAATTCAATGGATAATCTTAATTGGAATCGAATTAATGACTTAGGTACTTAATTGTATTTTTAGGACAGAATGTATTTTATTTTTAAAAAAATCACCACTTAATGTGGTAATTTTTTATTATATATAAGTGTGTTAATAAATGTTTATTATTTATTAATTTATTAACACACTTTTTTTCTACATTAAGTGGTCGGACCCGAGAGAAAGAAATCTCCGAACGATTCGAGCGGTGTCGACACAGACGACTTAACCAAAGTCGTCTGTGGGTGTCGAGCAAGACCGCCTTCTGCATCTGGCCCATAATCCAACCGTCCAGCGAGAGCCTTCTGAGATGATGGTCGAGGCTATTCACTATCAGCCCGCAGACACGACTACGGGCACAACGATCGTCGAATCCACGGGCCACATGTCCTCGTGAGACAGGTCGATGTATTTCATCATCTTGTCTTTTTCAGCCTTCATAAGGTTCTCGGCTATATATATACAGCGCTCGGTGCTGTCGCCTACATTATTCCTGTTATTTATTAACGACCTACTGTGCCTAGGTAACATTCACAGTTATGCAGACGACAGCACCGCGGACGAGGGTTACGCTAAAGACTGGACTGCTAGTAGAGAGGTGCGCATGGATGTTCGACGTCAAACAGTTAATAGAGTCGACAGTGTTCTCGTTAAGGTAGCCTCCTGAGGCCGCGAGAACCTTGTTGATTTCAACGTCAGCAAAACTAAAGCATGCGCCTTCTCTACCAAGGCCGACCGGTTTCCCTTCCAAGCTACGTTCCAGGGTACGGCCATACCTAACAATGACAAATTGGACCTCCTGGGCGTGGAACTGACCAAGGATTTATTTTATTTTATTTTATTAAGGAAACACACAGTTATACAACATTCATAATAAATGGGTACATAAAGATATTAAACATTAACCAATTAAGTTTCCACATAAATTACATAACTTAAAATAACCTATAACCTTACAAAATTTATGTATCTTAAAAAAATAACAAAGCACAAAAAAGAGTAGAAGTTTAAAAGTTAGAGAAAAATATATATTTTCTTTTAAATCTATTTATGTTTTTTTTATATTTTTATAAAAAAAAATTTTTATGGAAAATAATGTGTACTTTTAAGCAGTTTTTACAATATTTTTAAATTTTTGTACAATTATATTAAAAATATCGACCTGCTGGCAAATCTCGTCAAATGAAGTGCAACCTCTGTTTATAAATGAATTTTTGAAATATCTCGTTTTTTTTTATGTAATCCGGTATGGGTGGCTGAGTCGGAGGGGCCAAAGCACATGCTCTAACCAGCCAATATCACCTCCGAGAAGGTAGGTGCCATACCGGAGCGTCTTGGCGTCTTACGCCCATCACTCGGTGATGTAGAGCCCACGTGCTTGGAAGAGGCGAGAGAGGAGTGGCGCTCTCGATGCCCATCAGAACCTATCCCCGATTGTCAACGTTCACAAAGAGCATGGGATGAGCCAATTGTAAAGCTTACTCACACTAAACCATTCTCCTCCTGAATGGCTCCACCGTCTCGACCGCGCACGTATTCTGGCGGCCTCCGAGACAGATTCCGGTGCCTGGTTACATGCCTACCCTTAACTTTATCTTGGCACACTCTTAGATAAGGGAACACTGCGCATCGCCTTCTGCCTCCGTTTCGGAATCAGAATATGCGAGCCACATACTTGCATCTGCGGCTCGGCGGTGGAAGAACTGGGACACCACGGTCTGTCCTGCTCTAGGAGTGCCGGGAGGTTGTCTCGCCACGCCAACGTCAACCAGATCATCAGGCGGTCTCTTGCCTCCGTCATTGTACCAAGTAAACTAGAACCACCAGGAGTTTTACGTGACGACGGTAAGAGGCCAGGCGGCATCACTCTTTTGCCATGGAGGCAGGGGAGAGCCATGATATGGGACGCGGCGTGTTTTTAAGTTTTAATTTTAAGTTTTTTAGTTTATATTTATTTGTTTTGCTTAAAAAGTCAAGCGCGATCTCGACCGTGTTAACGCCGTCACTGAATAAGCTCACTATATCAACACATATGTTATTAATTAATTTAGTTTAAAATTAAGTACAGTTCATATTTAGATTGTTGTCAATTGATGTTATTAGGTTAGGCTGGCTAGGTTTAGCTGTGTCTACTAATACCTCTTTCTCGGCTCGAATAAAAGTTATGCTACTTATACAGGGTGTATCAGGATAGGTTTTCGAAACTTCAGGGTTAGAAAGGGGCCCATATTTGAAGACGAAAAGCTCTGAAACTTTTTCCCAGATTCGATCATTTTACAGTAATTTTTGCTGAAAATCTATTCTTCAAGATTTGGTGGATTGTTAACGTCCGCCTTTATTAAATAAAAAATAAATTCTAACTCATGAATAAAAATGGGTAGGTTGCTTGCATACATAACTAGTACAATTGAACTGCGTGTAGGTAAATTCCAAACACTGAAAGTTCAATGACCTCAAAAGAAAAAGAGGACTGAATTAGTTCACTGCACTCTCCAGTCTCACTGTCCATCGAATTCTTATTACAATTTCCAACTTTTGTATGACCAAAAAAACAACGGAATTTCGATTTGAGTGATAAGGATTTTTTTCTTCTAATAATGAGTACTTTCTATTCCTGAAGTTTCTCAAACCTATCCTGATACACCCTGTATAAATTATGGTTTGTATTTAAATAAAAAAAATGAAGTGAGAAAAAATACACGTGATTGAATAAATAAATAAAAGTGTGTCACGAATACCTAATTTTTTTTATGTCTATTTCTATTTTAGATCAAGCAATTTTTTTGCAACGGAACTACTGCGCATGACTCGGAAGTGAGAAGGACTCTTGTCACTTCTTGTTCACGTGTACAAACAACTGAACGGCTCCATTCACAACCCTTCGGTGCTTGGTTCTGTATCAGTGTTCGTGCCTGACAACTACCGCCGGGCGAGGACTCATCCATTGTTTGTAGTGACCAAGTCGCAGACAAACCTTACTACGCCACTCACCAGTTAGTCGGGCCTTGACACTGCTCAATGAATTGACTGCACAGGTTCCGGAGTTGGACATATTTGCCTCCTCAGTTCGGGAGTTCGCAAATACTGTCATGAAGCACCTGAATCGGTAATTCCTACAAGTACATGATGTTTTGGGTAGCTCTGCAAAGTCATGTTTAATAATTATAAATAAATAAATATATACAAATTACGGTTCCAAAGATACAGCAGTAGGACAGACGGACGGACAGACAGACGGCGTAGTCTTAGTAATAGGCTTCCGTACGGGATAAGGAAATCTAAAAATGTTTTCATAATTTTTTTATAATAAATATAAATTCTTTATTGTTAAATTATTGCTTTATTTAAACTTCATCTTCCTAACACAGAATCGTCAACGACTTTGCCGACAATTTCAACATAATTTGTATCATCCGGTTTATCTGGAATAATCATAGTATTTATCATTGTATCGTGTTGTAGTTCCGAGTACACCACTTGCGTGTCTTCCTGAAACAATATAAATACAATATAATTGTTGTATAAAGAAATATTGTTGTATTGTTTATTGATCATTCATATGGCAAGTTAGACTGCACTCGAACTTGTCACAATTTGTTCTATCCGGTTCGATTACTTATTTTATGCTCTGTGGATTACTTACACCAACGAAGATTTTGGATTTGGATTTGGATTTGGAAGAAGAACCGGCAAGAAAGTTCGCGGGGTATTTTTTTTCATTTAGTTACTAGCCACAATATGACATCGCTTACAGTTTATCGAAAACACAGCTTGAGAGCAAGATCACAGATTACTTAATAGTTACTTCGTAACAGATGAATCTCTCCATAGAAAAAGTTCAATACCTTCGGCTTTAATAGCCTAAACTTTTACGTCGCCAGTCGCTGCGTGCGAAAATGTACCTAAACGAAAGAGCGTAAAGTTATTATTGCTTTGCAGCTGCGCGCGGACGCGGGGCCTTGAAGCAAACTCGGTGACGCTAAGGCTGCTACTTTCGATAAAAATATCAATGCATTATATTGTGAAGAGGAAATATGTGTGAATGTTTGTTCGCGAGCTACAGCACAGATTTAAAAATGTTTTTTTACTGTTAGATAGGTACCTATCTTTTTTTTGGTTTAACATATAGGCTACTACTAACTTATGCCCGCGGCTTCGCCCTCGTTAAAATATATTAGAGGAAGAAATTAGTTCAGCCCGTTCTGAGTTCAGGTAATCCTACCTACCTACCTACTAACCTGTAATGTTATTATTGTTACCTGTACGCATGCTTATCTAACTGATTTTTTTCGGTATAGATTAAAATGCATCTGCCAAGCGAATCCGGACTTATTGCCGGTGGAAATTACTTCCAGTCGACCTTTCTGCTTGGCAGAAGGCGGACTTATTTATTATATAAGGAAGCCGACGTTTGCTTTAAAGAAGATGAAAGCGCGGACCGCACGTGTCGGTCTTACTTATTAGACTGAGCGGCGGCGCGGCGCGGCGCACAAACAAAAGACTCAAAGGAAGCCGACAAGCGAACCGCCTACCGCTACGCGCCGCTAGCACATGCCGCTAGCTTTCGTCAAAGTGTCGCGCGCCGCGCGTGCACAGCTAGAATTAATTTATGTCATATTTTGGGATTATTCGTATTTGTAATAATGATGTCAGTTTTGGGCCAATTTCCCCCTTCTCCTACGTCGCGTGTAATGTCTGCAAACCAGACCCCCCCCCCCCCCTATTTTCAAATTTCCCCATCTTCACGGACATTGTTTTCCACAAAACGTCAGCTGTATGCACACAAATCGTAAAGTGACTGTGATAGACAAACAAACAGACAGATATATATATATATATAAACTAAAGCGAAACACAACATAAACCAAAATACCTATTTCCGTGTTCCGTACCTAAATGGTGCCAACGGGACCCTATTACTAAGCCCCGCCGTCCGCCCGTCTGTCCGTCCGTCTGTCAGCGGGCTGTATTTCTACCGCTATATATAACAACAAATAGTAAAAATATAAAAAATAAATTACATAGTGTTAAATCTTGTACGATGCCGATGGTACGGAACCCTTCGTGTGCGAGTCCGACTCGCACTTGTCCGGTTTTTTAGAATAATTATTGCTCAAAGAAAACAAATACACTCACATTTCTTCATCAGCAGGTAAATGGAAAAAAGAAAGATTTTTATCTCTCCTCTTGCTGGATTTACATCCATCTACAACAGAAGCCATGTCAACTTGAATTAAGATATAGGTAGGTACGAAGCAGTAGCGTGAGCGCGCGCTCGCGTAGTAGGTTAGCTCCGCGCGGCTGTCGACAGCCCAATGAATTATGGGTCGCCGGCGGCCCGGCGGGCGGTAGGTAGTTATCGCGCGCAAGTACATAGAGTGCGTGAGGCCGCAAGATTAACAATTTCGCTGAGAGTTCTAACTACAAATGGATACTCATTATTGCACACAATTTGTCAGCCTCGGTTGGTCAGTGCGATGAGCGATCGGTCGACTATCGTTCGTGATCACAAGCACACTTGGGCGCGCTCAGAACTTGGATGGGTGACCGTTAAACCGTAGGTACTAACTGTCGTTCGTTGGAGGCTAACCGTGGTTTGGATTCCATGTAAAACTATAGGTAGGTACCTTCCCTTCATACTGGGTGGTAGGATTTAACCCACACGAGTTGGTACCTCCGCACTGAAATAACGGTTGGTCGGAACGGCTATGTAAATAATTATTATTTCGTCCAATTCAGTGTAGCCGGTACGACCAAAGAGAAACATGGCACCTAGTTCACCAAGGTGTTATGGGCTGATATCACTGATGTTGTAGTTACCAAATGTGCCATATTCCATAAAAAAGTACCTATTTGTATTTGTATTATATACAGTTCGCATAAAATAAATATTTTATATTCTATGTCCACACGTGCATTGACCACATCAACTAACTTACCGCTGCGTGTGGCATCGTTGATATATTACGCGCGCAGAGCTCGGAACATAATATGGAATCTTTGGATGTGCTTCTGTGAAAAAAATTTAAACTTTTAATGAAACCCATCCCAAAATCTATAAAAAAACTTACTACTGAAACCCATATTAAAATCTATAAAAAAACCTACTACTGAAACCCATCTTAAAATCGATGATACAAACTTAGTACTGAAACCTATCTTATAAAATCGATGATAAAAACTTATTACTGAAACCCATCTTAAAATCGATGATAAAAACTTATTACTGAAACCCATCTCAAAATCTATCATAAAAACTTATTACTGAAACCTATCTTAAAATCTAGGATAAAAACTTATTACTGAAACCCATATTAAAACACGCTTGAACATTCTGGTGGTATTTTATTCCAAGACAATTTTTATCATGACGTGCACGCCGCCATAATCTATGATAAAAACTTATTACTGAAACCTATCTTAAAATTTATGATAAAAACTTATTATTACTGAAACCCATCTTAAAGTCGATGATAAAAACTTATTACTGAAACCCATCCTAAAATCTATAAAAAACCCCCAAAGGTTAAACTCTCAAAGCCCCAATATCGGCAACAAAAGGGAGCTGCCTGGGCACAGATTACTTAATAGCTACTTGCCTGGGTGGGGCCTCTCTGAAAATAATGCTGCAGAGATAAGACGGATAGCAGGAAATGGGGATGCATTTGATAATACGTGAGGTTCGGAATAAGTGTACTTGTTATTTTAAGGGGTAACCCTTGCAATTACATGCTTGTGAGTGTTGTGTTGTCCCCTTTAGACGTTCTGTTTAAATATTTAAAGTCAGAAAGATACCAACCTCTTTTTCGTACCGCTGCTGCTACTGCTTCCACGCAATAATGCATCTGTGAGGGAAATGAGAATCAGCATTACGTAAACGTTAAAACGTGCGTGAGTTTTTTTTTATTTGTAATTTAAATTTAAAAAAACTCCGACGCTCTGTTGCGAGCTGTTGGTTTTTCCAAATAAAATAAAAGAAACAAAACATAAAAAAAAGGTTTTTATGATTTTCGTTTAGGATTGTATAAACAGATACCTCGACATTTTCTCCCGAAAACGATTAAGGTTATGCCGACGCACAGCAGCGCCACGCCTCCAAATGCGGACGCATACAGCGCTGTTCTGCTATTCGAATTCCTCAGTTCTGCATTTTCAGCATCTGAACAGCAGCGGGAGTTTTAGTGACTCACTTCACTTCAGTAACGTTCACGTTTTGTATGGATACATCAAAGGTGAAGAGCGCATTTGGCGTAAGATGTGATAACGAAATTTAGATCCGTAAGCATCCACCGGCACCTCGAGGAATTTCGGGGCTTGAGTGAACTGCGAATTGGTAACGCTATTAGTAACAGCGAAATGCGCGAGAGAGACCATACGCATGACATATATAGGGATGGGTAAAGAAATGAATTGTAAGGTATAAATGGATAGTAGATAGGATACCGTTTCTTTTTTTTGTGTAATCTAGTATGGGTAGCTGAGTCGTAGGGACCAAAGCACATGCTCCAACCAGCCAATGTTACCTCCGAAAAGGTAGGTGCAATAGCGGAGCTTCCCTTTGGATTGATGGCTAATACTGAACTGGACGAGAACACTACGGGCACTATGAACAACACTGGCTGCTATGCGACAATCTTAGATCCAGTACAGTGGTACCAACCTAGTCGGCTACAATTTGAAACTACCAGCTAGTAAGGAGCAAGGGGAGGGACCTACAGTTTTACGCCTGTTCTGAACGGTGAAGCAGCAGGTGTAGTAGGCATGCACATAAATTCAGTCAAAAAAAAACACACCGGTACACGCCAACCGGATTCGAATGTCGAACTTCTCGCAAGAGAAACCGACACGCCCAGACCACTCGGCCACCCGCCGGTTGAAGAAAACCCTAAGAAAATGTTTTTGGACTTTCTCCACCATGAGAATGGTGGAGAGAGTGGAGAGAGTCCAGAAGATGACGAGAAGTTAATGGATTAATGAATTGAGTTTCTGAAAAGATTTGTCAACCGTGATGTCAACATTACTAGGTGCCTGTGGAAAAAGTCTAAAACTACTCACAAATCATTTGAAGTTTCGCAATCTTTTCCATTATGACTTTGTCGCGTCTATAGTAGCGACATAGCAGAACATGTCCATTGTTCTCTTTTGTCAAATTGACAGTCAGACTCGTAGCGTCCACCTGGCTTCCTTCTGTGGGCATTCTTGATATTTTACCATCTGGAAAGATGAGGAATTTTGAAAAGAGTTTGAATACGTCGCAGTTTTTATTGATTAAAAAATAAAATAAAATATTTATAAACCCGACTGCTAAAAAAATTAAGGAAACAAGGAAATAGAAATAGAAATAGAAAATGTTTATTTCAACTTAGTGAATTTACACAAAAAAAAACTACATAGACATATAATATTTTACAATTCACTTTGGTAAAAATGGCCTAGGCGCAGCTCAATGTGCCTATGCTTAAGGACACATTGGTGCTGTTTTTAAGCCTAGCCAATAAGCGCTTGGCTCCTAATACACAGTAGGTATAACATACAACTATTACAATTAGTGTAGCATATTATATGACAAAGAGAATGTATAGTAAGTAATTACATAAATGAAATGAAGTGAACCAACCGAGTCCAACCAAAAAGATAGAAAATTGTAGGAAGGTATACAAGTGTAAAATGTTTTGAAATCCAAATATCTGACAAGGTGATACCATGTGCTCACTCAACACTGGGTCAACCGAGCAGGTATACTGCATGTACAGTATAATGTGTATCAAGGTGTGTGTATGATGTGAGGGAGTATGTGTTTGAGAAGGTGGGTGTGAACAAGTACTTAATGTGTGTGATTAGTTGTATTTTTATATATGTATGTGTGCTTGCTTGCTTACCTAATTACTTTCAGCTATTTGTTTGTATTAATCTGTGTATTTAGAATATTATATTTTCATGTGATTTTTAAAAGTGACCGTCTTTTCTAATTGTCTGATTGGTGGCGGAATGTTATTCCAACATCGGGTGGCCGCATATTTGAAACTTCCTTCAAATGCAGCCTCCCGATGCCTTGGGACCTCCAGCAATTTACCAACAGACCTAAAGTTGTAGCGGTGTTCTTCACCGAGCCATTTCAGCTTTTTCCAAAGTGACTCAGGCTTTCGAGTACTTAACGAGGAAAGATCAGTAGGAAATGCGGCAGTCGGGCTATCTGTCTATTCGAATCCACCTACACGCCTGACTACAGCATTTTCTGCTGATATTTCCTTGTTTCCTTAATTTTTGAGCAGTGGCCCCACTATAAATTTATAGATTTTTAATTCTATAAATTTTTTATAGATTTTTTTTAAATCGCCTTTTCTAGCTCTTGACAATGATATCTCCCCGCAACCAAAGTCGCATATTGTAGCGGATGTGCCAACAAATCGACGGTGGAAATTTAAAGCGCTGTAAGGGATCTTTTGGCGTAAATGACATGAGAATTCCACCATAAAAAAAAATATTTCTCTTTCGATTGGTCCTATCCACGCGTCTCTAGCTCCTAAAAAGTGTCCGATACGCCAATGGAAAATTCAAATTTTTTGAGAGTTTAACAATAAATTTAAATATGTAAAGGCGTTAAGCACATATAAATGAATTCGCATGACAATTTTGTTGTAAAGGACGTTTTAAATTTATGTGTGTCCTTTACGACAATCCTAAATTATTTTGTTTTGTACTATACGGCGTTTGAGAACGAAAAAGAAATATTGAAAGAACGTTACAACAAACAGTTTCATGAAAAATTTTAATAACTGTCCTATACTCCCATTTGAGCATTTTCGTTAACGTAATTTTGTCATTTACACCGTACAAAACCAAGGTCTTGTAGAGATATGATGTTTTATTCAACGACTAAGAATGAGAGAAGACTAAAATACATTCTCTCAGTAACGCGTGTTCTACCCATAATTGGCCGGAAACAGACTGCCAGTGCGCGCATCGTTTCTCTAAGTACCGAAATTAGTCGAAATAGTTCTCTTTCTTCCGTAGTTTATGGGTAAGAAAAAGACAGCACTCAGTTAGATCATACATAAGCGTGTTTAAAATCACGCAGAAAGAGTTTTTATGGGTGCTATTTGTTCTTTACGAATTGGATTAGAAGGGATTGTATCTAAGAATAGTTACATGAACGACGATCGGCCATTATTCCTCAAATTGAACGCCGCCTTCTGTTTTTCTGTTTTTTATTTAAATAATTAAATTAACCATAACCAAAGTTTTAACCGACTTCAAAAAAAAGGAGGAGCTTCTTAATTCGACTGTATTTTTTTTTTATGTTTGTTACCTCAGAACTTTCGACTGGGTGAACCGATTTTGATGATTATTTTTTTATTTGAAAGCTGGTGCTTCCCGTGTGGTCCCATTTCAATTTGGTCAAGATCGGATCGGAAAGCGAGGCGATTCAGCCTAGTACAATAATAGCAAAAAATTACTAAAAAAAACTGTGAAATAAAAAACTATTTAAAAAATATAAAAACGGCCTTCAAAAATTTATGAAATAAAAAAAATCGAACCCTAGAGTTGAAGGCGGTGCTAAAGAAGGCTACACAAATCACAAAGGATATCATCCACTCATGTTTTCTTTCATGCGTAATTTTTGCTTGCTTTAGCACCGCCTTCAACTCTAGGGTTCGATTTTTTCGAAATCGGCCCACAATGACGGAGTAATCGCGTAACAAGCATCCAAAAAAAGAAAACACACCGTCGAATTGAGAATCTCCTAGGTCTAAAGTAAATTGCTCGTGAAGACAAATGCAACGAGCCCGAACACGATGGGTTTATCATGTGTCGTTTAGGAGTTCCTTTCGTCTCCATCATCAGACCAGCTCGATGGTACTCGTACCATAATATATTAAGCGCATCTGACCGGTCGGAAAAGATTTCAAATTTAGAATATTCATAAAACAGGGGTCCGAATATGAATCACAATATCGATTCATGAGAAAATTTCAAAATATTAGGTATTTAATACTTTTTAGTTCTAGTTTATTTTTTTAAAGTCGCTTTTATATTTTTTAAAACAGTTTTTATTTCATTCTTTTTAGTAATATTACATAAAAAATAATAATCGAAATCGGTTGAAGTGGTACAGAATTATTCGCCATGTGTCAAATTGCAAATTGCTGAAAAAGTCCACATTACAAAAGTTTTGCTGAAGGAAACCACACGCCATAGTAATTATCAAACTGCAAATTGCTGAAAACGTCCACAACAAAGGTTTTGCTGTGGTTACAGTCGAATTGAGAACCTCCTCCTTTTGGGAAGTCGGTTAAAAATCTTGTGATTATTTTTTGTGTGATTTAGTACAAATAATTAAAAGTTAATGTATGACATGACATTTTATTTTTCCTTTCGAATTTATCAATTTAACGCGCATGCAATACTATTACATCAAAGTGCATTATATAATTCACTATAAAGTATGCCTTAGAGATTTACATCAAAATACTATGACTTTAAATTTATGTTTTAGTTTGAATTACTCTTACAGCAAAATAAATTATGTTTTGTAGAATTAACAGACCTTTACGACAAAAAGGTGCACAATTATTGTCCCTTTACCACATTATGAAATGTTCACAATTATGAGCAATTGTCGTAAGGCTGACATGCTCAAAATTAGGCGTGTGCGTAAAGGACATTTTCGGTTTTATCTCATAAACGGGTAAAAATACAACTATATTGCAGATTTAGTTAGAAAGAGGACTTAAAAATACAATTTTGAAGTCAGTTGTGAAACTCTGTGATTAATCATGGCACAGAATTTTTTTAAAGTTTGATCGCTTCTCCTGTAAAGTTGGTACTTTGTCCCTTACAGCATTTCAAATTTCCACCGTCGAAATAGTAAAAAAAAGCTAAAAGTAAAAAATTAAAGCGGATCCCCATACAAGAAACGTGCTAAGAAACGATTAGTCACGCTACTGATTTTTTTATTTTTTTTATTGAAAGCGCGACACATGGCGCCGAGCCACCCATAAGGTGTCTAACGACGCCCATGAACATTCGGTCATATGCGGGGGTTGCGAATGCCATGCCGGCCTGACAGGTGCCCATTCACGCCCCTCTTGAAGGACCCGAAACTGTACTTGGGGGGAAATATATGAGCAGGGAGAGCATTCCAGAGTTTACCAGTTCTGTAGAGGAAAGATCTGCAGAATCGATTAGTACGAATCCGCGGTAAGTCCAGCGTATAGGGATGCAATCCCTGCCCAGTGCGTGTGGTGCGGAGGTGGAAATGGGACGGCGGGATTGCGTTAAACAGCTCCTCCGAGCACTCCCCATGTAATAAGCGATAGAACACACTTAGGGAGCCGACATCCCTACGGTGTTGCAGTGGTTCTAGATCGCGGAACACTTCGGTGTCACCCACTAGTCGCACGGCTCGACGCTGGATCGAGTCCAGAGGCGCTAGCTGGTATTTGGCAGAGCCATCCCACAGGTGCGAGCAGTACTCCAAGCAGGACCTGATCTGCGATTTATACAAAAGCAGCCTTTGGTCCGGCGTGAAGTACCGTCGCACCTTATTGAGTACGCCCAGCTTTTTAGAAGCCAGCTTGGCCTTCCCCTCGATATGGCGACGAAAGTTCAAGTCGTGCGACAGTTCGACTCCGAGGACCCCGAGGTGTTCGCTTAATTTAAGCGACGTGCCTTGGAATGAAGGAGCCGGTGTGAACGCCGCTCTCTTCGCACTGAACGCGCAAACTTGTGTCTTGGAAGCGTTGAACTCGACCAAATTACTACGGCCCCATTCGGAAATAGAGCCGAGTGTGTGTTCGAGCTCAGACACACGTCTTCGCCTCTTCTCATCCACAATATCCCGACTGGCTGAAGGGTGACTGGTGTAGGATCCGTGTGCCGTACTGTCATCCGCATAATGTATGTTGCCCAGAGACAGCATATCATTGATATGCAGAAGAAACAGCGTGGGTGACAACACAGACCCTTGTGGTACGCCGGCGTTCACTGACATGGCGTCCGACGAGCAACCGTTCACTAGGACCTGAATGCTACGCCCATGTAGGAAGTCGGCGACCCAGTCACAGAGGCCAGAAGGAAGTCCGTAAGCCGGAAATTTGCCCAAGAGCGACTTGATGGCGCCAAAGATTGTTATATTTTACATTGTGGAAAGACAAAAGATAGACGGATATGGTTTTCCGACAGGTATGGTATAGCGTAACGGAACCCTCCTTGCGCGAGTAAAACTCGCACTTGACCGATTTCATCTTATGTTCGCGCCATCAAAAGATATTCAAATATTGTACCATCAGATTCCGGTAAACCTATAAGTCAATTTAAAAAATCTATTTTAGTTGTTAATAAGAAAATATACAAAATTAGTTTGACAGAGGAAAATGCGTCCAGAGTAGGTACCTTGCAAAATCCAAGCGATTCGATATCTCAAACCCTCTACAGGGCAACTTATTTTGCAGAATCCTCTCAACTGGATGCCAGGCGTGTATTCCACGACGAATCCATCATCAACATTTTTCAAGTCTGTCGAACATTACATCAACTAAATTCTGGCGTCAAATCTGGCTTCGATTCCTTCCGACCCTACTGCTCTGACCTTGGCCAGGATGGCAAAGCGACTTCTTCGGATGAAGCCCGCTCCCATACATCTCCTACAGGGGATGAGGAGTATGGTCGAAAGTCATTGTCGGCTGACAATGACTTTCGACCATACTCCCCAGCGGTGCGGTCGGTCGTGATAATAAGCGCGGTTAGTACTTGGATGGATGGCCGCTAGACCGCTGCTGGAGGCTGACCGCGGTTCGGATTCTACGTTAAACTGTAGGTCACTTCCCTTCTTACCTTACTAGGTGGTAGGGTTTAACCCACCCGGGTTGGTATCACCACACTGAATGAAAGGTCGGTCGAAACGGCTATGTAAATAGTTCGTGTTTTTGGTCCAGTTCTGCGGAGCCGGCACGACCGAAGGGGAGCGCTAACATGGCGCCTAGTTCACCAAGGTGTTATTGGGCTGACCCCATGGATGTAGTAGATGATGTAGCCAACCGACACGGTTACAAACCCATATAAAACTATAGCTATGAACTTATGAACTACATACACCTATGAAAATATTACCCTCCTTTTTGATTCGCTGAGTCGGGTAAGCCCAATAATAATATTCCACTCACTTGCATTTTCGAGTTTCCACTCCATTTTAGGACGACAGAGCGGTTTCCAAATGTTCACTGATTGAGTTTTGGGTCCATTATTAGCTAAAACATAATAAACATTGCAATTGTAGGGGCGATTAAAAAAACGTTTGTCACGTTTTAATTCGGTACTTTGATTAAAGTGTTCCAAAGAGCTGCACGATGCGATCCCTCATAGACATACCTTGCTATAGTTCTCGAAAACTAATGAAAAAAATTTATATATTTGGCATGTTACGAGTATTATGTGTCCCTCATACTCGTCCCGAACATACTCACAAGTTACAACAGATTGATAAACTTCATGAAACTGCGGCCCAATGCCCAGCTGCACGTAGCACCTGATGGCGCGTCGACCGTCGGGGCCGGCGCGGAGGCCGCTGATTGGCTCCACCTTCAGCAGGCACGCGTACTCATCCTCCAACTTTTGTTCAAACTCGCAGGATCCTGGGAACCGCGCCTCCGCTGAAAATGTATCGTACGGTTGGGCGCGTGCTATAAAATAGTCAAGTACAGGTATGTACTTTTTTTTATACTAAGCGCGACATGTGGCGCCGAGCCACCCATAAGGTGTCTAGCGACGCCCATGGCCATTCGGACGCATGCGGATGCTTCGAATGCCATGCCGGCCTGACAGGTGCCCATTCACGCTTCTCTTGAAGGACCTAGGACTATACTTGGGGGGAAATATGTGGGCAGGTAGAGCGTTCCAGAGTTTACTGGTTCTGTGGAGGAAGGATCTGCAGAACCGATTAAGTAGAACAGATTAGTAAGTCCAGCGTATAGGGATTCAATGCCTGCCCAGTGCGCGTTGTACGGAGGTGGAAAGGGGACGGCGGAATCGCGTTAAACGGCTTCTCCGAGTACTCCCCGTGGAATAAGCGATAGAACACGCTTAGGGCGCCGACATCCCTACGAAGTTGGAGCGGTTCTAGATCGCGGGACACGTGTCGGGGTCATCCACTAGTCGCACGGCTCGACGCTGAATCGAGTCCAAAGGCGCAATCTGGTATTTGGCTGAGCCATCCCACAGGTGCGAGCAGTACTCCAAGCAGGACCTAATCTGCGATTTATACAGAAGCAGCCTTTGGCCCGGCGGCGGCGTGAAGTACCGTCGAACCTTATTTATTACTTATTACTGTTGAATGTTTATGGGAGCAATAAAGCATTTTCTATTTAACTAACATTCCACGTTTCAAGAAGACCGCTCGAACTGTTTAGGAGCTACAGGCTGTGACAGACAGATGGACCCTTAAAATATTCTCCAGCTTAAAGCTCATGCATGATCGATACAATTGGACACAATCCTGCTATAATAACAAAATTCACAGATTTCGTGCCTTACACGACTATCGAGCACATTGAAAATGAATCTACGGAATTCGAAAAAATATTGTCGCTGAGCGACACGAAAAAGTAGGGATAAGGAAAAGGTTAGTTGGGTTCTGATGATGGAGCCGGAAGGAAGCCATAGGAACTCCTAAACTACACATGTTAAGCCCACCGTGTTGGGGCTCGTTGGATTTGTCTTCGCAAGTAGTCTAGTCATATGTTATTTCCAGGTTCCTGATTATGGAGCCGGAAGGAACCCATAGGAACTCCTAAACTACACATGATAAATTCACCATATTTGGGCTCGTTGGATATAGGACGTCTTTGACTAAATTGTCCAGAGGAGTTTTTCTCAAATTTTTGATATCATTCTTCGTTTTCAAAATATCGAGCGCCAAAATCAAAAATTCGGAAAAAATTTAATTTTTTTTCACCATTTCGGCCATAACTTTATTCGTTTTTTACTTTCTCGAATAATTCTTTATGCACCTTACAGCTCTCATGAATACGAGCCTTTTTTGAATATCATATCTTCACAACTCTCCGAGATATAAGGGGATCGCACTTTTTCGTGAAATCGGGGCCTATACTGGAACGAACGAAAAGACATTTTCAATGTCAAAAAACAAGAAAGCTAGCTACGGAACTCTGAAAATCACCTCACTCACCTCCCGATGGCTGCCTTGCCATAAAACTCATACTCTCAACTGGTATTTGCGGCGTAGAATTAAAAGTGCATTCTGCATGCAACGTCCCCTCCACTATGTCGAACTCCGTGCAAAGACGGATCGTTCTCGTTGCAACATGACTTGGCGCCTTACAGCTTCCGCCGGTTGTCTCTGAAGTACATACATACATACCACACGCTGTATTATTTTTTTTTTTATGGAAACTGACACGGTTGGCTACATCACCTACAACGTCCGTGATGTCAGCCCATAACACCGGGTGAACTAGGTGCCATGTCAGTGCTTCCCCCTTTGATCGTGCCGGCTACACTGAACTGGTCGGAAAACACAAACATAGCCGTTTACATAGCCGTTTCGACCGACGTTTCATTCAGTGCGGTAGTACCAACCCGGGCGGGTTAAACCCTACCACCAAGTAAGATTAGGAGGGAAGAGACCTACAGTTTTACGAGGAATCCGAACCTCGGTCAGCCTCCAACGGTCAGCGGTCACCCATCCAAGTACTGACCGCACCCAGCGTTGTTTAACATTCAATAGGGACAGTTGACTGTCTGCACCACTGAACTATCGAGGCTGACAATATATGTAAGGCTGACAATGTATTCCGGCAATAATAATAATAATATCAACGCAACGCTCGTCGATATCGCTGTGCCGCATGATGGTAACCTCGTCAGTAAGGAAGCAGGGAAGATGTTAAAGTATCTGGATCTGCAGCACGAGGTTACCAAAATGTGACCCGTCGACTCGACGATCGTTGTGCCCATAGTCGTATCGGCGCATGGGCTGATAGCGAAGAGCCTCGACGATCACCTTGAGAGGCTCTCGCTGAGTGGTTGGGTCAAGGGCCAGATCCAGAAGGCAGCCCTGCTCGACACTGCACGCATCGTCCGGAGGTTTCTCTCCCTGGGGCCCGACCATCGGTAGCTTGGGTTCGCCCCGCTGCCGGTGGTGGAAACTCCGTTTATTTTTATATTAATTTTAGATTTTAATTTGTGAGAGAATAGTCTTTATTGCAATATGGTTTTAGAAGTATACAGAGTGATTTAATTAAACTATACATATAAAAGAAAAAAGAACAACCCCGGACCAGTGATATGAATGAGATCTGTAAATCAGGTTGATAAATAAAAAAATCTCATCCATGCCGACCGATTTTAATTGTTAAAAAGATGTAAAATTTATATAAAAAGGAACGTGTAAATAAATGGATGAAAATAATAATAATACTTCCGGTCTTTCACGGGACCGGATGTAGACCAACTTGCTTCCGTGCACTGGCTACGTTTCGGGGACCTCTTCGGGGAAACCGAGGGTTTTATCTTTGCAATACAAGATGTGGTTGCCAAGACGAACAACTATAGGAAACACTTAATGAAGGACGGGACCCTTGACATCTGCCGCGCCCGCCACCAACCTGGCGAGTCCCTCAGACATGTGATTTCCGGTTGTTCGCAGCTTGTCAACACCGTGTATCTGCATAGACACAACCTAGTAGCCAGGATCATCCATCAGCAACTTGCCTTAAAGTACAACCTTGTAGGTACGGAGGTGCCTTACTATAAGTACAATCCACAGCCAGTTCTCGAGAACGGTCATGTCACACTCTACTGGGACCGGTCCATTATCATCAGTCATCACTCATCAGCATCACAGACAGGTAGGGTTGCCAGATGTTCGCCATTAAAAAAACGGACAACCAAAAACTCTATTATTAATTAGACAATTTTATTTGGATTTTTAAAGTAAAACAAATGAAATGTTAAGAAGGAAAGTTTTATTCATACTTAAGTCACAACACAAACAAGTCATCATAGTACAAACAAATCAATATATACTCGAAGGCAACAGCGCGTGCCTAGCAATAGCTTATTATGTATGACGGGAAAATAAATATTGCAGTATTAACGGGCCGGAAATTTAAAAACCGGACAAAACCTGGTCATATTTTTTTACCGGGCAGGGGCTTCGAAAACCGGACTGTCCGGCCCAAAACCGGACATGTGGCAACCCTACAGACAGGACTATTCTCGCGAACAGACCTGATATTATGATAGTGGACGGGAGGCAAGGCGCGCAACGCTCGTCGATATCGCCGTGCCGCATGATGGTAACCTCGTCATTAAGGAATCAGAGAAGATATTAAAGTACACGAGTCAGTAAGCCTGGAGGCGCTATACATAGGAGGACAGGGGTAGCCGCGCGTCGGCGCACACGCGCCAGCGCGTCAGTCTAGCGCCGGCGACCGATCTTAGTCTCCGTCCGCCGCTCAGGCGGAGCGAACGTGCGCGTCTGTCACAAAATGCCTCATTGTGCAGTGCTTTGGTGCAAAAAGTCGTCGAAAAATTCAAACTTGAACACAGATGGAGTCACCTTTCACGAGTAAGTACTTTCATTCAATTTGATAGCATTTTTCGCTTGAATTTCAGTAACAAACATCGGCGTAAATATGTATGGAGAGCTCTTTTCTGCTTACCCACCATAGGTCGACTATCGTGTTGGATGCAGTTAGCTCTTGTAATTTTTTTTGTTTATTGATAAATATGTATGTTAAATGTATACAGATATTTCATGCATTCTGCCTTATTGCCAAAGGACATTTCTTCTAGTCAACCTCAGCAGGTTTCCTCGTTCAATATTCGTTTATCGCGCTTTTTTCATTCAACCAGTACCTACCGGTTTTTACTTTTGAGCGACTCTAAAGGAATTAATTTCTTTAGGTCATGCGTCTACCGGGAATTAGTCTTGTTATGCTTAGCATTAACAAAATTAATTCATAATGAATACCCCGTTAGCATTTAGCACTGCTAAGCGCCCTGATGAATAAAAATTAATGCTAAATGCTAAGCAATAATCACATTTAATTTTAATTAGCATTGCTGTTTCGTTCGTAAAACTTTGTTGGTTCGTTTGTTTTGGAACGCACAAAGCAATGAAGTATGTGCTATTTATTTGTGGTACTGCTAAATGCTAAATGCTATATAGCGCCTGCGCTCCGCTGCTAGCTAGCTAGCTAGCATCTAAATGCGAAATGCGATGCGATCATGCGAGTGAGGGGTCGGAATTATCATCTGTCACGTGATCATTAGTTTTGGTCATATCTACAGAACCACTGGACTTAGACCCATCGTGTTGGTACTCAATCTGAACGTCTCGATGAGATCTATCCATCTGTCACATTAACTATTGTTTTGGTCATAACTCGAGAACCACTGGTGCTAGACCCATCGTGTTGGTACTCAAACTTCAGGTCTCGGTGAGATCTATCCATCTGTCACATGAACTTTTGTTTTGGTCATAACTCGAGAACCACTGGCGCTAGATCCATCGTGTTGGTACTCAAACTTCAGGTCTCGGTGAGATCTATCCATCTGTCACATGAACTTTTGTTTTGGTCATAACTCGAGAACCACTGGTGCTAGACCCATCGTGTTGGTACTCAAAATTTTGGTCTCGGTGAGATCTATCCATCTGTTGCGCGACCATCTCTCGAGACACATGTTAGTTCTTTAGTTCTTTAGTTCAACAATAACAATGTAAATGTCAACAATGTAAACAGTAACAATGTAAATGTCGTAAATTGTGCTTTTAAATTTAATTCAATTGTTCAAAAGTTACCAAATGAAAATTTTAATATAGATACCGATCTATAAATAAATAATTAAGTAAATTATTGTTCTGTTTCAAATATATGTTTCTATTACAGACTACACAGCCTTTCATTTGTTATTTTATTAACCCTTATATAACGAATTCACACCGTCAAACTGACAGAGAGACGCATGGTACATTTTATAAGGCTCTAGCTGCATGGCTGGTTAGTTTGTTAAAAAAGGCAAAGCCTGGAAAACCTCATTTTACCCTAAAAAAATTAAATATCCAGGTGGGTATGGCTGGTTAGTTTGTTAAAAAAGGCAAAGCCTGGAAAACCTCATTTTACCGTAAAAAAATTAAATATCGAGGTGGGTACCTACTCATAAATTTTTTATGGTAGGGTAGATTTTCGCGAATTTTTCGCGAAGTCATATTGCAATATAATTTGTCATATCGTTGGCTAAGTAATTAGCAAATAGTTGTTAATAATATAATAATTTTTTTTTTTGGTTACAAAACTTTTCGACTTTCTGACATTATTTTTTTAATTTTGAAAAATTCCAATAACAAATACTCCAATAAGATGATACCAATGTACGAGGTCTTACATATCATTGTTTTGGAAATTTGATGTAGATTTATAATAAAGTATCCGAGGTATCTCAGAACTTAGAACTATTATCGTGTTTATGCGAAAATCTGCAAATTCGCAAAATTGTGAAAGGGGCGTTGCCTTTGTCTTCGATCATAAAAAATATTAAGATTCCGCATGTCAGTGCGATTCGTGCCCCACCAAAAATACGTGCAATTCAAATAATACGTGCATCGCCCGCTCATTCTGCCATCGACCGCCAGCGCGAGAGCAGTTGCTTCAGCGTCTTCAATATTACACAAATGCCGGCTTCAAGCCTCTGCATAGCATACGAGAGCATCTGGCATTATATTTCAAGAGTGAAAACCCCTTCAAATACAATATTTTATAAGAAATAGTAAAAATTTTTACTTCATACATTTAATGTGTTTGGATAAAGTGGAGATGGCTTCTTTAAAATTATATTTTCTTACGTACACCACCTTTGAAAACGGTATCACCGGATTCCCAAAAGAATTAATTTATAATATATATTTCTTACTATATTAGATGGCAATTGGAAAAGCTACAATAAAATCAACAAAATACCAGAACTCTTAAACATAATTTTTATTTACAGATTTTTGCTTGTGTTTTTTTTTTTTTTATTGAAAGCGCGACATGTGGCGCCGAAGCACCCATAAGATGTCTAAAGACGCCCATGGACATCTGGTCGTATGCGGGACAGGTGCCTATTCACGCCCCTCTTGAAGGACCTGAGACTGTACTTGGGGGGGGGGGGGGGGGGGGAAATATATAGACGGGAGAGCGTCCCAGAGTGTACCGGTTCTATAGAGGTAAAATCTGCAGAAGAGGTTGGTACGCGTTGGTAGAGGTTGGTAAGTCCAGCGTGTGGGGATGCAATCCTTTTTAACAAATTCCTCTTTTCACATAATTTCCCTTTTAAAAGCTGATATTTGGCAGAGCCATCCCACAGGTACTCCAAGCATGACCTGGTCTGCGATTTGTGCAAAAGGACTCACGTGCACAAGAAATTTACGTGTTTCTTTCTTGGTTGGTTCTTGTTTGATTCTTACAGATTTTAAATATAATATTTATTTGCTTTATGAAAGGTATATGACAAAGTTGTTCAAAAAAGTTAACTTCAAAGGGAGGAATACGAAAATATGAAAAACTGGTCTCGTTTAAATAGTTAGTGAGAAATTATTATTTAGGTTGACCGCAAAATTAAATTTGTAATATATTTATGTATCACAAGATTAATCTTGAGATGAACTTAATTTACATTATGGGTGTGGCTTTGAAGTGGGAGGTGGTGGGTGGGGGTGAGAAATGTTATTATCTTTATAACCAGTTTGGTGGTTTAAAAAAATTTATCAGGGTTAATTTATAGAAGATGCGTCACTACGCTCCGCGTCTTCTATAAATTAACCGTAACCTAATAGGGACCATGTCGAGGCAGCTCGTGTCGTTTTTGCATACATGTCTATTCAAAATCAATGTTTTTGTTCCACTTCAAAGCCACGCCCCCATCGTATTTGTGCGGAACCCTCGGTTTGTGGGTTCGACTCGACTTGGTCTGTGTTTAGTAGTAACATATTGGCTTTATTTCTAGTAGCCACTTCACACTACTAAAGCTACAATTTATATTATTGTCATTTTGAGGAAGAAAGACAGGAGATGAACGAATTATTTAAAGTCTTAATTTAAGCATATCTGTCAAATTTTAGGTGATTTTAGTTGCAAGTGACTTATGACACGTCTAAACTCTAAACTCGGAAAAAATTGACAAATGCGTTGTCACCGCACCGCAAAAAAGGCAAGAATTCCACCGCCGCTCCGCCGCGCTCTAAACCTGAAGAACTGAATATATCTTCGCGGTATCCACCCCGGAATCTGGTCAGTGGCTAAACGTCGTTCCATCTCCACATACAGGCACACTGCTCGATGATACAACCATGAGGCTCTCGGTTGCTCTTCGGCTTGGTTGCGACGTGTGCCAACCGCATGTTTGTGCCTGCGGCGCTGCCGTCGACTCGAAGGGACGTCATGGACTGAGCTGCACTAAAAGTGCTGGGAGATTTTCTAGACACGCCACGCTTAATTCCATAATAAAAAGGGCACTCAGTTCCATCGATGTTCCTTGTATCCTGGAACCAGTCGGTTTATTTAGAGACGACGGTAAGCGCCCAGATGGGATGACGTTGATCCCATGAGCCAAGGGCAGGTCTCTCGTGTGGGACGCCACCTGCGTCGACACCATGGCAGCTTCATATTTGAGCCAAACATGTAAGATGCCTGGTGCCGCCGCGGAGGCTGCCGCGCGGAACAAACACAGTAAATATTCAGAAATTAAAAAATCTTACGAATTTTTGGCTTTCTCCGTCGAAACTTTAGGCCCCTGGAGTAAGGAAGTAAAAAATCTTGTGCACACTTTAGGCTCAAAATTAAAAATTATATCGGGCGACCCTCGTTCAGGAGTTTATCTCAAACAGAGGGTCAGCATCGCCATCCAGCGTGGGAATGCAGCGAGTATGCTGGGAACACTCAGCTCCATCCCCAGGCAAAATTTCAGTGAAATATTTTATATAGTTATGTAAGTAGTTTGTTTAGCATTTTAATTTTGTATTCATTGTATATCAAATAAATCTCTATATATTGATGCGTTTGAATATTTTATAAAATAATTCACTCATCGTCCATAGGTTTACTTACACAAATAAACGAAAAAAAATCCAATAAATGTTTTTCATAATAAAAAGTAAAAAGCCACCTCCATAGTTTTGAGCCGTTGAAGCAAGCGGCAATTTATCGATCGACTACGTGCGACATTCCCTTGTTTTGGAACACGTAAATGTTTGCGTGGAGCGTGCAGGCAAGCGATACGGGATTACTGCGCGTGGAAAAAGGATGACACAATATCGCTGCGATCTCTTGAGATGGTCGGTCCTGTATTACGCGATACGCACACTACCATAACCACGGTGTCTCGTTTTAGTAATAATTGAAGTATGAAGTGCGGAGTCCAGAACTATTTTTTCCGTCTACGGCCTTTGTTCATTTAAGAGAAAGTTATATTATTCCCTTGATGTAACGAAGGGTTAAATATTGTTAAATCCGTTTCATCTTTTCATCGCGAATCGACACAATGAGCGACTTATTGTATGAATCCCGTTCAAACGTATGGAAGACTGGCGTCACGTGGCTACCTACTCGCTCGGCCAATCACGGCGTTCCATGCGCCGCTCCCGCCTCAGACTTCACACCCCTTTGGCGGCTACCTCGGTTCTCATACAAACGATGCCGTATTTCGTATCCAGGCTTACTGACTCGTGTTAAAGTATCTGGATCTGCAGCACGAGGTTACCAAAATGTGGCCCGTCGACCGACGATCGTTGTGTCCATCCATAGTCCTTTCGGTGCATGGGCTGATAGCGAAGAGCCTCGACGACCACCTTGAGAGGCTTTCGCTGAGTGGTTGGGTCAAGGGCCAGATCCAGAAGGCAGCCCTGCTCGACACTGCGCGTATAGTCCGGAGGTTTCTCTCCCTAGGGCCCGACCATCGGTAGCCTGGGTTCGCCCCGCGGCGACGCCCTTGCCCCAACCTTCTGGCCCTTGCCTTCTGGCCCTTGACCCAACCACTCAGCGAGAGCCTCTCAAGGTGGTCGTCGCGTCGAGGCTCTTCGCTATCAGCCCATGCGCTGATACGACTATGGGCACAACGATCGTCGAGTCTACGGGCCACATTTTGGTAACCTCGTGCTGAAGATCCAGATACTTTATTACAAAGAGTTTGTATTACGTCGCTGCGCTCCTAAAAAAAAAAGGAGCGCAGCGACGTAATACAAACTCTTTGCTTTATTATTACTGTTGTATTTGCACCGCTTTCTTCATTTTGGTAATACGAGTATACCTACTTTATGTGTTTTGTATGTGCGTTACCATTGATTTGCGTTACTTAGAAACTGAGCATTGACCATTTTCTTGTTAAATTTTTCGTGTCGGTGACGTCATATTTTGGCTTTCATGCATCCCACCTTGTACCATATGAGTAAGACGTAAAAAATTTGATGAAAATAATTTTTTAAACGATAAATTAAACCAATGAGTTATTTATTACAATGTTAAGCGTTAGCTGACTATGATTTTATTTAAGAGTGTGACTAATGTTTTCCCACTAACGCGTTTTGACAAGGATACATTTTGTATTTTTCGATTTTTAATATGACTTATAATTTTTTTTAAATAAAGTTATACTAATTGTTGTCGGTTTGATATATTTATGTACCTATCAAAATTAATGATGGAGCTATACACCGGATGCAGATAATGTAAATAGGCAGAGTGGTCGGATTTCATGCTGTAAATATTAATGTTCTTGTGAGCGGTAGTATGAGTTAATTATTTATAAGTTACTATACTATAATACTTATGGTATTAACAAAACATTGTGACTTGCGAAGTTTGTTTGTCAGTTCTTCTTCGCATTGAATTTAGAACTGGCAGAATTTTCGACATGTCCAAGCGCAGGTTACTTAGATGGATGAAATTTTACAATAAACGACCATGTTAGGTAAAATAGGTGCTAACCAATTGCAATACTATTATAATGTCCACTGACTTATAAGTAACCTTTATTTACGTATAAGTCGGTGATAGTGTCAGTATGATTAATATGTTAATATTGTTTATAATTTTGTTTAAATAAATTACCTGAACTAGGCGAGCTCCACAACCCATTCACTTCGATAAACAAAACGAAAATTAACACTAAACATTTCACACCGGGCATAAACAGCATCACTGATTGATTTGTTTCTTGTCTGACTATAAAATCACTGTGAACAGCCTATAAGCACGGAGGGTTTAAGTACCAACAGGGTAATCCGTAATCTAGACTATTTTGAATAACATTTAATACCTACATTGCAATTTCGTATCTAAATTGAAAGAAAGAGCACATTTTCTCGATTTAATTGTCTCTAATTTGTCTACGAATAAGATGTATAATCGCCAGTATATTAATTTTATTTGCAACGTACCTACTTTATTCTCGATTTTCCTGCTTTACGTACCTACCTTCGTGCCACGCACAGAGCATCCATTTGATGCTCTGTGGTGCCACGAGTTCATCACTATTTTTTTGTAGTCGAGCTAAGGGTCAATTCACACCAAGACGCGACGCGACGCGACATGGAGATGCTAGAAGAAGCTCGAGAGGCCGCGCGGAGCCGCGAGGCGGATCGAGTTTGAGATGCATGAAGCGACGCGACGTGTAGTATTGAAAGGTAGCGCTACGTCGCGCTACGTCGCGCTACGTTGCGCGGCGTCGTGCGGCGCATCGCGACGCAGCTCGACGTTATCGGGATCCGCACCCTTATTAAAGATAGTGCAACCGGTCCGCCGGACCGGTCCGTAGCTGTCCGTAGCTCCAAATCTGACAGTTCGGCGACTGTTTTATGCGATTTTGGAATGCAACCAGTCCGTGCAACTGGTATTGCGGTATCAGTCCGCAGATGTGTCATACATTTTACTGCATATTGGAATTACGATCGCATTTGCAGTCGCACAACTGTCAAACTTGCGACCGACCGCAGCCCGCGAGCTGTCATCCGTGATGCTCCTCCTGAGCAGCATCATAGCACCATTCACGGCTAACGAGCGACGATCTTTTCTGTGTTTTTGGTGGTGACATCGTATAGGTTTATTTATAGTGGGTAAAATAAGTAACGTATGTTTATTTATATTGTTTGAATTATGTTGTTGTAGTAAATTTTGTATTTTAATAGTATTTATTCTTCGATCATAAAAAATATTAAGATTCCGCATGTCAGTGCGATTCGTGCCCCACCAAAAATACGTGCAATTCAAATAATACGTGCATCGCCCGCTCATTCTGCCATCGACCGCCAGCGCGAGAGCAGTTGCTTCAGCGTCTTCAATATTACACAAATGCCGGCTTCAAGCCTCTGCATAGCATACGAGAGCATCTGGCATTATATTTCAAGAGTGAAAACCCCTTCAAATACAATATTTTATAAGAAATAGTAAAAATTTTTACTTCATACATTTAATGTGTTTGGATAAAGTGGAGATGGCTTCTTTAAAATTATATTTTCTTACGTACACCACCTTTGAAAACGGTATCACCGGATTCCCAAAAGAATTAATTTATAATATATATTTCTTACTATATTAGATGGCAATTGGAAAAGCTACAATAAAATCAACAAAATACCAGAACTCTTAAACATAATTTTTATTTACAGATTTTTGCTTGTGTTTTTTTTTTTTTTATTGAAAGCGCGACATGTGGCGCCGAAGCACCCATAAGATGTCTAAAGACGCCCATGGACATCTGGTCGTATGCGGGACAGGTGCCTATTCACACCCCTCTTGAAGGACCTGAGACTGTACTTGGGGGGGGGGGGGGGGGGGGGGGAAATATATAGACGGGAGAGCGTCCCAGAGTGTACCGGTTCTATAGAGGTAAAATCTGCAGAAGAGGTTGGTACGCGTTGGTAGAGGTTGGTAAGTCCAGCGTGTGGGGATGCAATCCTTTTTAACAAATTCCTCTTTTCACATAATTTCCCTTTTAAAAGCTGATATTTGGCAGAGCCATCCCACAGGTACTCCAAGCATGACCTGGTCTGCGATTTGTGCAAAAGGACTCACGTGCACAAGAAATTTACGTGTTTCTTTCTTGGTTGGTTCTTGTTTGATTCTTACAGATTTTAAATATAATATTTATTTGCTTTATGAAAGGTATATGACAAAGTTGTTCAAAAAAGTTAACTTCAAAGGGAGGAATACGAAAATATGAAAAACTGGTCTCGTTTAAATAGTTAGTGAGAAATTATTATTTAGGTTGACCGCAAAATTAAATTTGTAATATATTTATGTATCACAAGATTAATCTTGAGATGAACTTAATTTACATTATGGGTGTGGCTTTGAAGTGGGAGGTGGTGGGTGGGGGTGAGAAATGTTATTATCTTTATAACCAGTTTGGTGGTTTAAAAAAATTTATCAGGGTTAATTTATAGAAGATGCGTCACTACGCTCCGCGTCTTCTATAAATTAACCGTAACCTAATAGGGACCATGTCGAGGCAGTTCGTGTCGTTTTTGCATACATGTCTATTCAAAATCAATGTTTTTGTTCCACTTCAAAGCCACGCCCCCATCGTATTTGTGCGGAACCCTCGGTTTGTGGGTTCGACTCGACTTGGTCTGTGTTTAGTAGTAACATATTGGCTTTATTTCTAGTAGCCACTTCACACTACTAAAGCTACAATTTATATTATTGTCATTTTGAGGAAGAAAGACAGGAGATGAACGAATTATTTAAAATCTTAATTTAAGCATATCTGTCAAATTTTAGGTGATTTTAGTTGCAAGTGACTTATGACACGTCTAAACTCTAAACTCGGAAAAAATTGACAAATGCGTTGTCACCGCACCGCAAAAAAGGCAAGAATTCCACCGCCGCTCCGCCGCGCTCTAAACCTGAAGAACTGAATATATCTTCGCGGTATCCACCCCGGAATCTGGTCAGTGGCTAAACGTCGTTCCATCTCCACATACAGGCACACTGCTCGATGATACAACCATGAGGCTCTCGGTTGCTCTTCGGCTTGGTTGCGACGTGTGCCAACCGCATGTTTGTGCCTGCGGCGCTGCCGTCGACTCGAAGGGACGTCATGGACTGAGCTGCACTAAAAGTGCTGGGAGATTTTCTAGACACGCCACGCTTAATTCCATAATAAAAAGGGCACTCAGTTCCATCGATGTTCCTTGTATCCTGGAACCAGTCGGTTTATTTAGAGACGACGGTAAGCGCCCAGATGGGATGACGTTGATCCCATGGGCCAAGGGCAGGTCTCTCGTGTGGGACGCCACCTGCGTCGACACCATGGCAGCTTCATATTTGAGCCAAACATGTAAGATGCCTGGTGCCGCCGCGGAGGCTGCCGCGCGGAACAAACACAGTAAATATTCAGAAATTAAAAAATCTTACGAATTTTTGGCTTTCTCCGTCGAAACTTTAGGCCCCTGGAGTAAGGAAGTAAAAAATCTTGTGCACACTTTAGGCTCAAAATTAAAAATTATATCGGGCGACCCTCGTTCAGGAGTTTATCTCAAACAGAGGGTCAGCATCGCCATCCAGCGTGGGAATGCAGCGAGTATGCTGGGAACACTCAGCTCCATCCCCAGGCAAAATTTCAGTGAAATATTTTATATAGTTATGTAAGTAGTTTGTTTAGCATTTTAATTTTGTATTCATTGTATATCAAATAAATCTCTATATATTGATGCGTTTGAATATTTTATAAAATAATTCACTCATCGTCCATAGGTTTACTTACACAAATAAACGAAAAAAAATCCAATAAATGTTTTTCATAATAAAAAGTAAAAAGCCACCTCCATAGTTTTGAGCCGTTGAAGCAAGCGGCAATTTATCGATCGACTACGTGCGACATTCCCTTGTTTTGGAACACGTAAATGTTTGCGTGGAGCGTGCAGGCAAGCGATACGGGATTACTGCGCGTGGAAAAAGGATGACACAATATCGCTGCGATCTCTTGAGATGGTCGGTCCTGTATTACGCGATACGCACACTACCATAACCACGGTGTCTCGTTTTAGTAATAATTGAAGTATGAAGTGCGGAGTCCAGAACTATTTTTTCCGTCTACGTATTTATTAAATGTATATAATTTTAACTTGGTCTTGAACTTATATCATATATATTATAGAATATATAATAGGAATAATAAAGAAAATATCTCTCTCTCTCTCTCTCTCTCCCTCTTTCTCTCTCTCTCTCTCTCTCTCTCTCTCTCTCTCTCTCTCTCTCTCTCCCTCCCTCCCTCCCTCCCTCCCTCCCTCCCTCCCTCCCTCCCTCCCTCCCTCCCTCCCTCCCTCCCTCCCTCCCTCCCTCCCTCCCTCCCTCCCTCCCTCCCTCCCTCCCTCCCCCCCCCCCTCCCCCCGTCCGTCCCTCCCTCCCTCCGTCCGTCCCTCCCTCCCTCCGTCCCTCCCTCCCTCCCTCCGTCCCTCCCTCCCTCCCTCCGTCCCTCCCTCCCTCCTTCCGTCCCTCCCTCCCTCCTTCCGTCCCTCCCTCCCTCCCTCCGTCCCTCCCTCCCTCCCTCCCTCCGTCACTCCCTCCCTCCCTCCGTCCCTCCCTCCCTCCCTCCTTTTTAATTATTGGTACGCGAGACACTTGGCGCCGTCAGCATGGATTGTTGAGCCGACGACGCCCATATTTATCATCTATATAGAATTATCTATATTGTAATAGGAATAACAAAAAATTTTGAAGTTTTAGTTGATATGATAACACATTTTGGTCTTCTGCGTCATAGAAATTATAATACAAGTGACAATATACGGTGTTGCAAATGCCCACTCAAAGAATATAATACGCCTTCGGGAGGTTATTCTGTATGTGAAGCTAAATAACTTTTGTAACAGAAATGTTTTTTTCGAGACAAAATATTTTTATATCAGAAATAACTTTGTAGTATACCACACTCACGATTACAACCCACAACCTCCTGCATTGAATTCAAGCACACGATATGAGTGAGATAGCATGAAAGCGGCCGCCATCATATCTTTATGTGTATATATCAGTATGTATACATACACCGCCCGACAGACCGCCGCCCGTGCAGGCAGAAACGCCTTTCCTAAGCAATCCGTAACAATAAATAATTTGTTCAATCGCTTGTATTAATTATCATTGCTTTATGTTCCTATATTTGGCATGTTAAAAGTAACATACGTTATTTATTATTGATTTTAATATATACTTTTACCATTCGTAGTAACATTTTACAAGTTTCTTTCAAAATTTGGCACCTTACCTGAACCAACAACCAACCTTTGATGTCGGTCCGCGGGACCGGTCGCAATAACGTAATACCAATTTTGTCCGTCGCAGTCGCAACATCAACACCAGTCGCAACATCAGCACCATTATCGTAATAAGGGTGGATGCATGGTCGCTATCTTGAAATGTCGCGTCGCGTCGCGTCGCGTCTCGATGAGAGAAAACCGTCCGACTACGTTCATTGCTCTAGCAACGCGCAACGGTAATTGATTAAATGGAATAATTTAATGGACGAATATTTGAGACTAATCAAATTATAAAAGAATGTTAAAAAAATATATTGAAAAAATTATGTTCGATAATAAATAAAAAAAATTATGCGTGCACTGACCCGTACGTCCATGAAGGAAAGCATTTTTTTAATTAAAATTTTTAACGCTCTAGATGCCATGTCCTTTGGAGAAAATCTTAAATGTGTTTTTTATTATCTTTATATTTTATCTATGGAGTTTATAATCAAGTTTATAGGTTTATAAACATTGTTGTAGGCAAACTATCAATTTGGTACCATCAGACAATATATCTTGCTGTCAAGCAATAAACGCTGGACCACGAACTTCTACATGACAGGGTTGCCAGCACAATTTTTATTGAAAATTGAAATTGATTTTATATATTATATTGAAAGATATTGATGAAGTAAAATAAAGGAAAATATAGCACATTACCTATTATATACATTTAAATAAAACTCTATCATGGCCTATCATTAAAGCATGATTTACTTAATATAGATAGAGCTGCTGTTCACTTCGAAAGTATGTAACCGCCCCCGGGCCGCGCCGCCGCGCCGCCTTCAAAAAGGGAACGTCTCTGTCTGTACGCATGTTTAAGGTAAACTCTGGAACCACTGAATAGATTTTGATGCGGTTTGCACCAATTCTTAAAAAATAGTTCTTAAGGTTAACTATAGGCTATATACCACCACGCTAAATAGCAATAGTGCTAAGCAGTATCAAAGAAAGTATAGTGTGAACGGAAAATACTGTGGAATGGTAGTGCCGGATAGCGATAAAAGGACGGAGGGAGAAGGGAGGGGAAGGGAAGGCGAGGGAGAGAGAGAGAGAATATAAGAGAAGCGATCGTTTAATATCTTATTTACTTATACATCGGTTAGATATTAAACCGAGTCTACCGCGAGCAAAGCCGCGGGCACAAGCTAGTTCTCTCTATGTGAGCAAAGCCGCGGGCACAAGCTAGTTCTCTCTATGTGAGCAAAGCCGCGGGCACAAGCTAGTTCTCTCTATGTGAGCAAAGCCGCGGGCACAAGCTAGTTCTCTCTATGTGAGCAAAGCCGCGGGCACAAGCTAGTTCTCTCTATGTGAGCAAAGCCGCGGGCACAAGCTAGTTCTCTCTATGTGAGCAAAGCCGCGGGCACAAGCTAGTTCTCTCTATGTGAGCAAAGCCGCGGGCACAAGCTAGTTCTCTCTATGTGAGCAAAGCCGCGGGCACAAGCTAGTTCTCTCTATGTGAGCAAAGCCGCGGGCACAAGCTAGTTCTCTCTATGTGAGCAAAGCCGCGGGCACAAGCTAGTTCTCTCTATGTGAACGGTTGACAAAACAGAACTATACAAATAAATATAACACAAATTTCACGTAATGTAAATAATATGTACGATGAAATTGTCCCTTATCCTCGTTTTTTAAGTTAGGTAGTTATAGTTATAATTAGTTAGGTATTTGTATGGATTTTTATATTTAAATAAAATTACCTAATCCCAATTTTAAATTGGCATAATATCAAAGCTACAAACATGCACACTTGTTGATAACGCGGTCGGTTGTTGGCGATAACAGTTTCCCTGACGATAGCTAACGAACAGGCAAACAAAGTTAATTATGAATAATGTGTAATCTAAAGTACAAAATACTGCAAACATACATACCACACGCAAATACCCCGACAATCTGGTTAAGCAGAGTAACCGGTGTTGTGCTGCAAGGACTCTGGTAGATACAGCAAAACACCGACCGCCACGTCTAGCAAAGCATTCGGACATGATATTGATAACTATCAAGCAGCAAGTAAGGCAGGAAGAACCCTCGGAAGAACCACCTGCTGCATGACTCAATGGAAGAATCGTGCCAAGGTGAGAGGTGGCTAGCCTGTCGCCCTTTAGCACTGCATCTTGTCCTTATACCTTAGTGGTCTTTTACGGCATGCACAGGGAGAGATACAGTGGGGATATTATTTTTAAGAATCGGCCTCATAATAATAATCATTTCAATTTTCTAGTCTATAACTTACCGTTTCGAAGTTAAGAGGCTGTGACATACAGACAGAGAGACAGACAGACGAACAAAGGAGTCTCGCTGTAAGTATGAGTTCACATTTACATTTTGGTACGGAACCCTAAAAATAAATTCGAAGGAGCGAAATTGGCCGAGTCTGCCGTCCTGCAGCTGGAGGAGAGAGAGAGCCCTGTGTCCAGCGGCAGAGAGCAGGCGGGCAGAGCGACTGTCGTCATAGGTCACTTAGGAATAATTTTCAAAATCACTCCTGTGTTGCACTTTTTTTATTTTGAATTTTATTCTGGAAACTGACATTACATAGGTTGGCTATAAACCTAGGTTTTCAGCCTTTAATGTCAATACTTTCCTTTAGTCGTGCCGGATACACTGAACCGGATGAAAAACACCGGCTCATATAGACAGACAGTGCAGTTGTATAGTTAGTCACGTCACGTGACAACATGTCTCCGTTCGCCGCGCCACCCGCACTTCCCGCCAATAGTCCAGGAAACGAGGAAATTCGTTGTATGGGCTCTTCGGACTAATTCCTCTGTCGCTGAAACTTTGCAGTGTGATAAAGTAGGGTTTAAAATATACATTTGACAAATTATCTAGGATTTTTGATGTTTGGAAGTTAGGTATTTATACCTAAACATGAAAATTGCTTATAACTGCTGGTGAAAAATTGCTCCGTCCGAAATTCCTTCGGTATATGATATTATATATTAATATGATTATATATATAACATTATCTAGGAAAATTTCGATTTCGAATAGGCAGAAATTTGAAAATACCTATTTTGTATCACAACTTCTTCAGAAAAATTGCTCTGTCAATTTTAATTTTTTTATATGTCTTAATTTATTTAAATATATCGATTTTGACCATTATCTAGGAAATTTTCCTTATCGATCACACCTTTACAGATTTTCGGCAATAATTCACTGTGAAAAATTGCTCCGTCCGAAATTCCTTCGGAATATGATATTATATATTAATAAGAGTATACATACAACATTATCTAGGAAAATTTCGATTTCGAATAGGCAGAAATTTGAAAATACCTATTTTGTATCACAACTTCTTCAGAAAAATTTACCATATAAATGCCAAAAGGCACCAACCCACAAATTGGTCAAAAATGAGTTAAATATACCAAACGAGAGCTAATCACCCGCTCTATGTTTTGCAGAAAAGACCCAGGCAGGCTACTTGGTATGAAACTAATAGGTTTTCTACACATTCGTCTAAGAACCATCCGCCCAATTGAGGTATATCGCAACAGCAGAAAAGACTCATGCTACTTGGTACTAGCTAACTGGTCAGATTTTTTTTGCGTAAAAGATCCAAGCGAGATGGACTTTTTTTGTTTTTAATGAAGTAAGTTAAAAGTATTTATCAAAACAGAGATAAGATATCTGGTTCTTTTTGGCATTATGTAATAAAAACAAACTGTATATCGCAAAGCGGAACCAATTTATGTGGTTCTTTTTGGCATTTATAATAAAAACAAACGGTATATTGCAAAAATGGAAACAATTTATGTGGTTGGTTTGCCTTTGGGGACCTATAGTGAGTCTTATTTCATTGGTAATAAGAGTTCTTTTTCTAAAAATTAAATCAAACATGTCTACGTTCTATGAAACAGAACGCCTAATAATAAATAAGTTCAGTTCAGTTCACTACCGCGACGAATGTGTCAGTTCACGACCGCGAAGTAAAGTAAATTGCTGTTTTCGACGTGGCTCAATGTATCTACTACGTAGTGATCGCGACATATCATCAGAGTGTAGATCGACGTCGTCGTCCAAGCAGGTGCCTACGCCGCGCCGCCTAACGTAACCATTGAAGATAGAATAGAATAGAATAGAATAGAATATTTATTGGTATAATAACATATAAAAGTCACAAACTAACATTCACATATTTTAAAATTTTTCTATTTAGAAAATAAAATAATATCAAACATAATAAATGAATCCTATTAAAATTATAATTATTAATAATAGAAATCCAATATAAAAGTCACACGTGCCTCCTGGGTGGTGCCAAATGAACAGCAATCAGCGTGTGGGAGATCTTCGGATCGGCTGGATTCGCCACCACACCCCGGGAGAAACAATTACACCGCCATAACAGTTCGCTGTGTTCCGGTGTACTTCCCGGGGACCCAGTAGCAGGTGGGGTTGGCTGTGGTGAGGAGTAGGCCAGTGATCCCGACGCGGATTCGCTGTTCAGAGGTGACGCATCGACACGGTTGACAGGGAGACCCGGTTCAACGGTTATTCCGCTGGCCGCCCGCCGGGTAGTACTGCGGCCCAATCGCGTCTAACCAACGCGAGAGGCTGCCCCGGTCAACCGGCGCATAATCCCGGAGTGGTCCGTCGTGCCGGTTGGTGACCGGAGTAGGGGTTCCGTCGGCCACTTCCGGGGGGGACCGGGGGCCCTTCCGTCTTCCGTGTCGGCGCAACACTAACCTGAGCAGTAAGCGATGAAGCTAGGATCCACGCTTTGCCCGTGAATCACCACAGCCACCCTTTCATGCTCTTTCCCTCCCTCTTACAAAAATCATGGCAGCGAAAAAAAAGGAAAAAAAGGTTCAATCAGGGGTGCACACCCCTACACCACTATTTAGCGTTGACTCGAGCAACGTGCGGGGGTTGCATACCAATTTGAATGCCGTCCATCACCACCTGGAGACGAAGAAGCCGGCCTTGCTTTTCCTGACGGAAACACAAATATCTCGCCCTGCCGACACTTCTTACCTGCACTACCCCGGCTACACCCTGGAAGAAGCCTTCCGGTCGCGAGCCGGGGTTTGCTTGTTTGTCAGGGCAGATATTTGCTGTCGTCGCCTGCGCTGCCTTGAGTACTGCGAGCTATCAGTACTTTGGTTCCACGTGGATCTGGGAACGGTCTCGCGGGTGTACGCCTGTCTGTACAGGTCGCACTCTGGTGATGCAGAGACAGCTCGGTTATTTGAGTACCTGAGTGGAGCGGCAGACAAAGTCCAAGAGCGGTTCCCTACCGCGGATTTGGTTCTTCTTAGAGACTTCAATGCCCATCACGAGGCATGGCTAGGCTCCAGGAGAACTGACTCGTGCTGATGCTGTCGCAGCTAAATGCGCAGCTTATCGTGCATGGTCGCGCGCTCGTGCCGGACGTGATCCGAACGCATCCGAACTGAAGAAGGAATACAAGCGCCTCTCCAGATCCTGCAAAAGGGTTATTGCCAGGGCCAAATTTGACCACATCGGCAGAATCGGCGATAGACTGAACCAGCACCCAACTGGGAGCCGTGAGTTCTGGTCTCTCGCCAAATATGTCGAGTCAAATTTCTGCCGCTCCTCTCTTCCACCTCTGCAGTGTCCTGGAGGCTCACTTGCCCACTTCGCAAAGAAGAAAGCCGACTTACTGGTATCTCTCTTTGTGGGGAACTCCAACCTGGACGATGGGGGTGCCACTCCCCCATCCATACCTAGGTGTGAGAACTCCATGCCGGAAGTGCAGTTTCGACAACGGACTGTACGGGCGGAGCTTCTCTCCCTAGACGTCAGGAAGGCGAGTGGGCCGGATAGGATTCCTGCATTGGTGTTAAAAAGGTGTGCTACCGAGCTGGCCCCAGTGCTGACGTGCCTATTCCGTCTCTCCTACTCCAATTGCCGTGTGCCGGCGGCCTGCGTTTGTGCAAGCGGTCCCTAAAAAGGGTGACCGCTCAAACCCGTCAAACTACCGACCTATAGCGATTACCTCCCTTCTCTGTAAGGTGATGGAGCGCATTATCAATACGCAGCTCACGAAGTACCTGGAGACGAATGACCTCATCAGTGATCGGCAATACGGCTTCCGGCCAAAACGATCTGCTGGTGATCTCCTAGCGTACGTCACTCACCTTAGGGGGGAAACGCTTAAAGGTCATGGTGAATACTTGGCAATTGGCCTTGATATTGCCAAGGAATTTGATCGGGTTTGGCACAAGTCGCTCTTGGGCAAATTGCCGGCTTACGGACTTCCTTCTGGCCTCTGTGACTGGGTCGCCGACTTCCTACATGGGCGTAGCATTCAGTTCCTAGTGGACGGTTGCTCGTCGGACGCCATGTCAGTGAACGCCGGCGTACCACAAGGATCTGTGTTGTCACCCACGCTGTTTCCTCTGCATATCAATGATATGCTGTCTCTGGGTAACATACATCGTTATACGGATGACAGTACGGCACACGGATCCTACACCAGTCACCCTTCAGCCAGTCGGGATATTGTGGATGAGAAGAGGCGAAGACTTGGGTCTGAGCTCGAATACACACTCGGCTCTATTTCCGAATGGGGCCGTAGTAATTTGGTCGAGTTCAACGCTTCCAAGACACAAGTTTGCGCGTTCAGTGCGAAGAGAGCGGCGTTCACACCGGCTCCTTCATTCCAAGGCACGTCGCTTAAATTAAGCGAACACCTCGGGGTCCTCGGAGTCGAACTGTCGCACGACTTGAACTTTCGTCGCCATATCAAGGGGAAGGCCAAGCTGGCTTCTAAAAAGCTGAGCGTACTCAATAAGGTGCGACGGTACTTCACGCCGGACCAAAGGCTGCTTTTGTATAAATCGCAGATCAGGTCCTGCTTGGAGTACTGCTCGCACCTGTGGGATGGCTCTGCCAAATACCAGCTTGCGCCTCTGGACTCGATCCAGCGTCGAGCCGTGCGACTAGTGGGTGACCCCGCAGTGTCCCGCGATCTAGAACCACTGCAACACCGTAGGTATGTCGGCTCCCTAAGTGTGTTCTATCGCTTATTTATTCCATGGGGAGTACTCGGAGGAGCTGATTCACCCGCCACTGACCCGAGCGCACCAGCCTTGCGGCCATAGCACCCACACTGTGTCACGACTTCATCATGGGACAATCATTTGAAGATCGTTGCACGCAGGGAGGCCCGCTGCCGGGATACCACCAATCTGGTCCCGGTGACGCGCATTGAGTGCGGTCCAGCCCCCCGTTGGAGGGACTCATAAAGGCGTTCTGAGTCCCCCCCTTAGAGTACACCGACTCCGAAGATTGTCCCCATCTACGTCTTGCGTCCGTCAGTCTGCGTCCCTGATGGGAGACAACGTCACAAACAGCGACTTGTCGCCCCGGTCCTCGCGTCCCGAATCGCCCCGGCGTCTGCATGCGTCAGTCTGTCGTCTCGCCTCACCTGGTCATCTAGTTTTGGCCCACCATGCCTCGCCCTGCGTCGTGGGGGCGCAGGCAGCCACCCCTCTTTTGCCGCTTCTCTTTTCGGCTTCTGCTGTCTCGGAGGAGGAGGAGCTGTTTAACGCAATCCCGCCGTCCCCTTTCCATCTCCGCACCATACGCACTGGGCAGGGATTGCATCCCTATACGCTGGACTTACCGCGGATGCATACTAATCGATTCTGCAGATCATTCCTCTACAGAACCGGTAAATTCTGGAACGCTCTCCCTGCTCATATATTTCCCCCAAGTGCAGTCTCGGGTCCTTCAAGAGGGGCGTGAATGGGCACCTGTCAGGCCGGCATGGCATTCGCAACCCCCGCATACGACCGAATGTTCATGGGCGTCGTTAGACACCTTATGGGTGGCTCGGCGCCATATGTCGCGCTTTCAATAAAAAAATAAATAAAAAAAAACATGCCTCCATTCTCTTCGCCTCAAGACTCTACCTGCAGCGGTCTTCACGCAAGAAGCACATAGCGCCTCCTGGCGGAAAGGAGAAGAGTCCGGTTGCCTAGGCGACGGACTGTTGTGATCTGACACGTCCGAAAATACAAGTGGGAGCGGGCGGTTTTGTTCAAACATTTTGCTCTGGAAAAGATAAAATCCACCCTGATCGAGCGCGGCGCGGGCTCTCAGGGCTTGTTGCGACCTAATACGGTATAAGTATAGTGAGTGTAGTTCCCGAAGTGTGTGCGTAGCTGGGCCCAGCAGATCCTCGGACACCGGGACGTTTCCGTGCCGATCGACGACCACCACCTGAAGGACCGAGCTATCGAAGGTGCGGCTGCGGGCGGAGACATCAACATCCAGGTAGGAGGCACCACACCACCGCACACTTTACGCTACACCTCGAAGCTAGTCCGACGAATCCCGACGCTGCTCAGAAGGAGTCCGACACTGCCCTGCGTTCCCCCGACGCCACCCAGACGCAGTCCGACATCTAAGCGAGCTCTGAAACCAGTCCGACGAATCCCAGCGCTGCTCAGAAGGAGTCCGACACTGCCCTGCGTTCCCCCGACGCCATCCAGACGCAGTCCGACATCTAAGCGAGCTCCGAAACCAGCCCGACGAATCCCGACGCGGCTCAGAAGGAGTCCGACACTGCCCCTGCGTTCCCCCGACGCCATCCAGACGCGGTCTGACATCTAAGCGAGCCTCGAAGCCAGTCCGACGAATCCCGACGCAGCTCGGAAGAAGCCCGACACTGCCCTACGTCCCCCGACGCCATCCCGACGGAGCCCGATACTGCCCTGCGTTCCCCGACCCCATCCAGACGGAGCCCGACACCTAAGCGAATTTCCGAAGTCAGCCAGACGGATCCAGACGCTACGGCAAACTAATCCTATCACGAAGCGCAAAATTAGATCTGAACAGTCTGATAGATAACAGTAGACAACACCCGTCGCCGCCGCGTAAACCAGCCTCGGGGAAACTTGTAAAAGTCCCAATCGTCTCTTATTTACCCTATTTCACCCCTTATGAAACTATCAAACCCAGAATATGAGTACCGCTGCGGTGACGGCGTGATATTGCACGTGCACAGTCGCACCCCCACCCAACTACAGTCCACCCACTAACACCACGGGGTGAGAACGACTGTCGCGTACAGCGGCCCCATTCGGAAATAGACCGAAGCGTTTGTTTGAGATCAGACACAAGTCTTCGCCTCTTCATCCACAACATCCCGTCTGACTGAAGGGTCACTGGTATAGGATCCATGTGCTGTACTGTCATCCGCATAACAATTTATGTTGCCGAGTGGCAGCATGTCATTTATATGCAGAAGAAACAGTGTTGGTGACAAGACAAGACAGATCCCTGCGGTACGCCGGCATTCACTGACAGGGCGTCCGACGAGCAACCGTCCACTAGGACCTGAATGCTACGCCCATGTAGGAAGTCGGTGACCCAGTCGCAGAGGCCAGAAGGAAGTCCGTACGACGGAAGCTAGCCCAGCAGCGATTTGTGCCAAACCCATTCGAATGCCTTGGCAATATCGAGACCAATTACCAAGAATTCACAATGTCCTTCAAGCGATTCCCCCCAAAGGTGAGTGACATACGCTAGGAGATCACCTGCGGATCGGTTTGGCCGAAAGCCATATTGCCGATCGCTGATGTTATTTGTCTCTAGGGTACGCCATGAGCTGGGCATTGATAATGCGCTGCATCACCTTGCAGAGTACGGCGGTAATCGCTATAGGTCGGTAGTTCGAAGGGTTTGAGCGGTCAACCTTTTTGGGGACCGCTTGGACAAATGCAGATTTCAAGGCAGCCGGCAGACGGAAAATGAAATAAGAGAGGCGGAAATGGCGCGTTAGCACTGGAGCTAGCTCGGGAGCACACCGTTTCAGCACCAATGCAGGAATCCTATCCGGCCCACTCGTCTTCCTGGTGTCTAGAGAGATAAGCTCCGCACAGTTCGTTGTCGGAACTGTACTTCCGGCATGGAGTTCTCACACCTAGTTATGGATGGGGGGATGGCACCCCATCGTCCAGGGTGGAGTTCTCCGCAAAGAGAGACACCAATAAGTCGGCTTTCTCCTTTGCGGAGTGGGCAAGTGAGCCCCCAGGACACTGTAGAGGTGGAAGGGAGGAGCGGTAGAAATTCGATACGACAGATTTGGCGAGAGACCAAAACTCACGGCTCCCAGTTGGGTGCTGGTTCAGCCTATCACCAACTCTGCCGATATGCTCGAATTTGGCCCTGGCGATAGCCCTCTTGCAAGATCTGGAGAGGCGGTTGTATTCTTTCTTCAGTTCGGATACATTAGGATCGCGTCTGGCACGAGCGCACGACCATGCACGATAAGCTGCGCCATTAGCTGCGACAGCTTCAGCACAGTCGCGGCTGTACCAGGCCTGCCTTTTACCACCTAGGCGCACGAGGGCGCTGGGAATGAACATCTCCATTCCCCCCAGAACCACCTCGGCTACGGCATTGGCGCATTCCGGCAGATCATCCGAACTGAAGCATAGCTCTCTCCATGGGTAGGATGTGATGTATTATCGCATCGCGTCCCAATCCGCTGACACGTAGTGCCAAATTGGACGCATTCCTCCAGTACGAGACTGAGGAGGCAAAAATGGCACCGTGGACCCCACTGAACAGTGGTCAGAGAAGCGCTCAAGAAGAGGAGTGCTCACTGTGACTTTGTATCCAGCAGGGTTCGTCGTCAGCAGAAGATCCAGCAGAGAGGGTGCATGACCGTCCATGTCTGGCACTTTGGTAGGTTGGTCTACCAGTTGAGGCAGGTCATGCGTCAGGGCGAAGTCGTAGGCGGCTCTCCCCTCGAAGTCAGTTCTCCCGGAGCCCAGCCACTCCTCGTGATGGGCATTAAAATCCCCAAGCAGAACCATATCCGCGTATATATATATATATATAGGGAAACTACATGCACTTCATCTGCCGCTCTACTCAAGTGCTCGAATAATCGAGCTGTCCCCGCGTCGCCTGAGTGCGACCTGTAGATTCTTACAGGCGGACACACGCGACTCCGTCCCCAAGTGAACCGATTTTGATTATTCTTTTTTTATTTGAAATCTGGTGCTTCCCGTGTGGTCTCATTTCATTTTCGTCAAGATCGGATTGGAAAGCGAGGCGGAATCGCTCGGCCTTTGGCCTCGCGATTCCGCCGAGTATATTAATAGCAAAAAATTACTAAAAAAACTGAAATAAAAAACTATAAAAAAAATATAAAAAGCGCCTTCAAAAATGTATGAAATAAAAAAAATCTAACTAGAGTTGAAGGCGGTGCTAAAGCAAGCAAAAATAACCGATCGCCTTCAACTCTAGGGTTCGATTTTTTTTATTTCATACATTTTTGAAGGCGGTTTTAAATTTTTTAAATAGTTTTTTTACAAAAATGTATACACTTTATTTACATACAGACTGTACGTGCATGAAATATGTTTAATAAGTTGTTTCGACATACTGTCATACAAATTAAATTACAGAACGAAAGTTACATTTTAAAAGTTCCTAATACTATATAGGCCCTGCATTTTTGTTCCATAGGCGGGAGGACGGCGCGGCGGAGCGGCGTTGTAGTGGGACGACAGAGGTGGCGGGCGGAATAGCGAGCCGCGAGCATCGACGACGCTCGCGTGTCGTCTCGTCGGTCGCGGTGCGGGACGATGAGCTGCTGGCGCGCGGGCGGGCGGGCTTATTCTTCCCCACTCCCCGCAGCCCTCCCGCACCCCGCGTTCAGTGTAGTGCGAGCGCGCGCTTTTTAAACGTTGTTTTATTATATTGCGATACTCGAAACTACTCGAAAGTTCATGTTTAAGGGAGAAATTTTATTGGATAATATACATTTATATTATATTTTGATGTTCTGTGTCTAATAAGTTAATAAAAACAGACGAAGCAATTTTTCACAGTGCTTGGTTTACTGCCAAAAATATGTAAAGGTGTGATCGATAAGGAAAATTTCCTAGGTAATTGTGAAAAGCGATATATTTAAAGAAATTAGGAGATAAAAAAAAATAAAAATTGACAAAGTAATTTTTATAGGTATTTTCAAATTTCTGCCTGTTCGAAATCTAAATTTTCCTAGATAATGTTATATATACACTCTTATTAATATATAATATCATATTCCGAAGGAATTTCGGACGGAGCAATTTTTCACAGCGAATTATTGCCGAAAATCTGTAAAGGTGTGATCGATAAGGAAAATTTCCTAGATAAGTGTCAAAAGCGATATATTTAAATAAATTAAGACATTTAACAAAATAAAAATTGACAGAGCAATTTTTCTGAAGAAGTTGTGATACAAAATAGGTATTTTCAAATTTCTGCCTATTTGAAATCGAAATTTTCCTAGACAATGTTGTATTTATACTCTTATTAATATATAATATCATATACCGAAGGAATTTCGAACGGAGCAATTTTTCACCAGCAGTTATAAGCGATTTTCATGTTTAGGTATAAATACCTAACTTCCAAACATCAAAAATCCTAGATAATTTGTCAAATGTATATTTTAAACCCTACTTTATCACACTGCAAAGTTTCAGCGACAGAGGAATTACATCGAGTGGAAATGCTTCATTGATTGTGTTCTAGTATGGTTACTAGGGAAACGTGGGTTGTTGATGTTGTCTGTCACATATCTCTGCTATTACATGATATACGTACAATATGCATTTTTAATAAATATCTACTGATACAACATGGTGGCAGCGGTAAAAGAAAAACCAGCTGAAGAACTGGCAAACTAGTACTGAGAGGTACATATTGTATACCTACAACATGGTCAAGAACAAGAGGAAGTCCTCGCCGCCGAGGGAGGATGGCACACATGAAATCCGCGAGGCTAACAGGCAAGAACTTGCACTAACTAATGTGTCTCCACCGGAGACCTTCACTTCATATGATCCGTCGTCGTGGCAGAAGTGGTTGAAGAGGTTTCATAGATATATGGCCATAACTGGCTATGATACACATAAGACAGAAGCCGAGAAGATGGATTTTTTACTATACTTCATGGGAGATCAAGTTGATGATATTCTACTACAGTTCCAATTGCAACCTCATACCTTGGAAGATCTGGAACGTCAGTTGCATACATTTCACGATCCATGACAGACACTGAGCGCAGATATTCGCAGATCGAGAAAGAAACGCTAGCTTTAGTTTGGGCTGCAGAAAGATTACAAGAATACATTACCGGGGTGGACGTAACGTTTGAGACTGACCATAAACCGCTTTTACAGGTACTTCAAAGTAAGCATCTTGATGACTTGACACCTAGGCTCCAAAGGTTTCGTATCAGGCTAATGCGGTTCAATTATTGTGTTAAATATGTACCGGGTAAACAACAGATTTTACCAGATACACTGTCCAGATCGCCGATCCAAGTAAGTGAAGATTATAGCGACTTGCTTCAGGAAACAGAAGCTTATGTGCGCTTGATACATACTAGTTTCCCTATTCGAAACAGCTATCTGAAGAAAATCGCAGACGAGCAAGATAAAGACAGGTTGTGTCAAATTTTAAAGAAATATTGTGTAGATGGATGGCCATCAAAAGATAAAATAGCGCCAGAAACAAATTGTTATTATCAATATAGAAATGAGTTAAGTTTCGTTGAAAGCTTATTGTTGAAGGGAACTAGAATTGTAATTCCCGCTAGTTTGCAGAAAGAAGTGCTTGATTACATACATTTAGGCCATCAGGGCATATCAAAGTGTAGAGAGCGAGCTAAGATGTCGGTGTGGTGGTTTGGTCTCAGTAGTCAGATTGAAAACGTAGTTAAATATTGTTCAAAATGCGTAGAAGAAAGAACAAATCCTAAGGAATTGTTCTGCAAAGACGATCACCCACCCACCAGACCATGGCAAAAATTGGCGGCAGATTTATATTTTTATAAGAAATGGCATTTGATTGTAACTGATTATTATTCGCGTTTTTTTGAAATTTTCGAATTATATAGCATGACGGAAAATATTATAATATCAAAAATGAAGGAATTGTTTGCAAGATATGGGGTATGTGATGAACTTCGAAGTGATAATGGACCACAATTTCAGTCTCAGTTCAATATTTTTGCAAAGGAATATAATTTCGACCATGTAACAAGCTCACCACAATACAGCCAGTCCAACGGCTGTGTTGAGGCGGCAGTAAAGACAGCAAAAAATATAATAAAGAAAAGTGACTTAACCGAATTAGATAAAGCACTACTGTCCTATCGCACAACTCCACTTGCAAACGGTTTCAGTCCGGCCGAATTGTTAATGAACAGGAAACTTAAGAGTCACCTTCCTATATTACCAAGTAAATTAGAAGTAGATAATACGCATATCGTGGTTAAAAAAGAAAAGCAACTTAAAGAAAATCAAGTGAGGCAATATAATAAGCGGCACAGAGCTGTAACTCCTACAGAGCTGCAGGTGGGGGATGGAGTGTGGGTCGTTGATATAAGGAAGTACGGCCAAATAGCAGAAGTACTGCCATATCGATCATACGTAGTTCGAACAGAAGAGAGGGAATATCGTAGAAATCGGTGGCATTTAATACCAGCACCTTATTTTCATTTACGATCGAATGAAATCACTACTATGGCATAAAGATTTTGTAATGTAGTATAGTTACAGTGTGTAATATATTTTAAATTTTGTGTCTTGGTTATATTTGTATTAATTAACCTACTAAAAAAGGGAGATGTTCTAGTATGGTTACTAGGGAAACGTGGGTTGTTGATGTTGTCTGTCACATATCTCTGCTATTACATGATATACGTACAATATGCATTTTTAATAAATATCTACTGATACAACAGATTGGGCTACAACGCAAGCTGCACGCTCTCAGCTGGTCAAATTTTTTCTTTCGAGGCTTACTTTTTCCCGACCCTTAAACTTTATCCGATTTTTACAATACTTTTTTTTTTTAATAAGGAAGCTTCAATCTGCTCAGCGGACCTGTCTTTTTTATTTATTTTTATTTTTAACCGACTTCCAAAAAAGGAGGAGGTTCTCAATTCGTCTGTATGTTTTTTTTTTTTTTTATTTTATTTTTTTTTTTTTTTTTTTTTTTGTATGTTTGTAACACGATTTCTCCGTCAATTGAGGGCCGATTTAGAAAATTCTTTTTTTGTTAGTTAGGTCATACTTCCGAGGTGGTCCCATTTCAATTTTATCGAAATTGGTTCAGTGGTTTTCGAAAAATCAGCATAATACTATGGTGTGTGGTTACCTTCAGCAAAACTTGTGATGTGGTCGTTTTCGGCAATTTTCAGTTTGATAAATTAGTATGGTGTGTGGTTACCTTCAGCAAAACATTTGTGATGTGGACTTATTCAGCAATTTGCAGTCTGACACATATGGCGAATAATTCTGTACCACTTCAATCGATTTCGATTATTCGATTTCGATTATTCTTTTTTATGTAATATTACTAAAAAGAATGAAATAAAAACTGTTTTAAAAAATATTAAACCGATTTCCAAAAAACAAAAAAAAAAAAAACTAAAAAGTATTAAATACCTAATATTTTGAAATTTTCTCTGTCCTGTTGAAATACATGAATCGATATACTAGTGATACATATTCGGACCCTTGTTTCATGAATATTCTAAATTTGAAATTTTTTTATCTTTTCCGACCGGCGCTTAATTTATTATGGTACCTGGCCAGTACCTACTGTACCGAGTACCATCGAGCTGGTTTGATGATGGAGACAGAAGGTGGCCATAGGAACTCCTAAACTACACATGATAAACCCATCGTGTTTGGGCTCGTTGCATTTGTCTTCACGAGAAATTTACTTTAGACCTAAAAGATTCTCAATTCGACGGTATGTTTTCTTTTTTTGGATGTTTGTTACGCGATTACTCCGTCAATTGTGGGCCGATTTTGAAAATTCTTTTTTTTTTTATTTGAAAGGGGATAACCCTGAGGTTTTTGAAGTGAAAACTTCTTTAGCGGCTCTTGGCACTTTTTTAGGTGGGTAAAAATGTATAACTCGCGACATCGCGTCAGCGTCATTTTTAAAATGAAACCTTAAGTCATTGCGTTAAGGGTTAAGTTAGAGTGGCACGGGATCTGCCGGCACTCCCGGAGTGCAACTGTTAAGTAGGGTTCCGTAACACGTTTATGTCTGTCCATTCTACTAAGTTCTGCAAAATGAATGTAGGGTTCCGTAACATATGCATGTCTATCCGTTCTACTAAATTTTACAATTTTCAACCAAGGTCCTCCGACGGTTATTTTATAATAAAAGTAGGCTTCCGTAACACGTTTATGTCTGTCCATTCTACTAAGTTCTGCAACATCACCTACAACGTCCGTGATTTCAGCCCATAACACCAGTGCCATGTCAGTGCTTCCCCCTTTGATCGTGCTGACTACACTGAACTGGTCGGAAAACACAAACTATTTACATAGCCGTTTCGACCGACGTTTAATTCAGTGCGGTGGTACCAACCCGGGAAGGTTAAACCCTACCACCAAGTAAGATTACGAGGGAAGGGACTTACAGTTTTACGAGGAATCCGAACCTTGGTCAGCCTCCAACGGTCAGCGGTCACCCATCTAAGTACTGACCGCACCCAGCGTTGCTTAAAATTCAATAGCGACAGTTGACTGTCTGCACCACTGAGCTATCGAAGCTGACGTGGTCCTATTTTAATTGGGTCAAGATCGGATTGGAAAGCGAGGCGGAATCGCGAGGCCGAAGGCCGAGCGATTCCGCCGAGTACATTAATAGCAAAAAATTACTAAAAAAAACTGTGAAATAAAAAAAAAGTTTTAAAAAACATAAAACCGACTTCCTAAAAAAAAAAGGAAAACTAAAAAACTATTCAAAATAAAAATATAAAAACCGCCTTCAAAAATATATGAAATAAAAACCTAAAAAAAAAAAAACGAACCCTAGAGTTGAAGGCGGTGCTAAAGCAAGCAAAAATGATGCATGAAAGAAAACATGAGTGGATGATAATATCCTTTGTGATTTGTAAAGCAAGCAAAAATGATGCATGAAAGAAAACATGAGTGGATGATAATATCCTTTGTGATTTGTGTAGCCTTTTTAGCACCGCCTTCAACTCTAGGGTTCGTTTTTTTTTTTTTAGGTTTTTATTTCATATATTTTTGAAGGCGGTTTTTATATTTTTATTTTGAATAGTTTTTTAGTTTTCCTTTTTTTTTTAGGAAGTCGGTTTTATGTTTTTTAAAACTTTTTTTTTTATATCCAAAGTAATGACTCAATTAAGCTTAATGAACTTCATGACATTACTAATTAAAAATAAAAAAAATATTCGTTTGAAAAACCAATTTTTAACGCTGTCCTCGTATATTTAATGTAAACATAAAAAAAAATTACAGGTACGTAGATTAGACTGTCCTTATTACAAAAAAAAGAAGAAAGAATTAAGTACAAAAATCTGTCAAGGTTTAGGGGTTCGTAAAATATAAGCCCCGCAAGATCGTCAGCCGACCATGGTGCGGTCGGTCGACTGTTGTTCCCGCCCGGGTTGGTACCACCGCACTGAATGAAACATCGTTCGAAACGGCTATGTAAATAGTTCGTTTTTTCCGTCCAGTTCAGTGTAGCCGACACGAAATGAAGGGAAGCACTGACATTGCACCTAGTCCAACCGGTGTTATGGGCTGACATCACGGATGTCGTAGGTGATGTAGCCAACCGTGTCAGTTTCCATAAAAAAAAGACGATTTTGTATGAGAAAAATAATGGAGTGACTAGGTAAATACAAGGTAAATTTCCACTCTTTCTGAGATATTTCGGTAAAATCATCAATGCCACTCAACTGATAGGGTCACAGAGAAGTAGAGTTACAGGAGTATTTGAAATGTAGCAATGAGGTTCCCGACTGCTGCGGCTAACGGTGGAGCGTGTTAGTCAGTGGACAGTTTCAAATACCTATGTCACTTCGCATAAATTTCCTATTTTATTTTGTCTAAAGTCTTAATATTAACAAAGGGGTACCCGACTGCTGCGGCTAATGTACAGGTGTTTCATAAAATATATATAATTTTTTATGTAATCCGGTAATGGGCGTCTGAGTTAGAGGGGCCAAAGCACATGCTCCGACCAGCCAATATCACCTCCGAGACGCGAGGGTATGTGCTCTAATGTCACCACATTACATAATGATCTGTGATAGAAACATTTCTCAAATTGGACCTGAGGCACAGATTACTTAATAGTTACTTCGTAACAGATAAATCACTCCATAGAAAATGCTCCTACCTTCGGGCTTTAATAGCCTACTCTTTCACAACGCCAATCGCTGCGTGCGAAAATGTACAGTAACGATCGAGTGTAAAGTGGTTATTGCTTTGCAGCTGCGCGCACTTGCGTGGGCGAGCGTCTATGTATACTTCGCGCGGCAGACGAATTTCTACTGAAAAAGACCGCCGCACAGTGGCGCGTAAATCGATTTTAGTGGACATTAGGTACTGATGAAACTAACTTTGGTTTTTCGATGTTTTGATGATGCAGTTTTATTGTTCTCGACATTTTAAGGTCTTTTTATTCTTGCGTGATTTTCAAATAGACGAGTATTTTGGGAGATATTTCGCAACATTTATTTAAATGTATGGGGAAATATATAAAAGTGCCGATAAATCGAAAAGCACAAGCGATCACAATATAATATTATAGGATCGTAATAAAGTCTATGTATGTGATATTTTGGCTATGACCTTCAACCTCGCAAATGCTCGTAACTTTAGAAAAAAAAATATTTTATGTAAATATAATATGGATTTATTTTTATTTACAGTAAATTACAAATCCCAATAAATTATTGATATATTTATATGCCAGAGAGAATAAATTAGAGAGAGCTTATGTATAAATTGGTAGTAATAAGTTAACGAAACCTAAGAAATAAAATATAACTAAGTTTAATATTTTTTTTTTTTTTTTTTTTTTTTATGGATAATAAATACTAGTATGGCTGAATGAATACGAGAATTTTAAAAATGTTTTTAATGGAATCGCCCCAGATCACCGCGAATTCCACGTAGCTCCCTCCTCGTGTCTTATGGACTTAGATAAAAAGAAAATGGATGGTTCAGTGTTTTTCTTAGTGGAGCTTCCGTTTGCAACGTCCAATATGATATGACAGGACTGAATCTTACTTTTGTGCAAAAACGCTTGACGCTTGACCTGTCGAAAATGACAGTTAATCTCGTAAAGTGTAATTGGTGCGCTTGTTTCGTGAAAATAGAAATCTTCACGAAGCAGAGCCGACGACTAATGTATGTACAGTAGTTTAAAAAAGGATCAGCTGTTGTTTACAACCTGTATAAACATATATACATATAGATAGCCAGTAAAAACGTAACAATTTATATTTCATCTACATCAACAAACTCAATATTTTCCTTATCATAATTTGAGATTAACAAACTCTTTACTTCGTCTGAATGGGGTTTCTTGTTTTTTTCTAATTTAGGTCTTATTGTGGATAACCAAGGATCGGAAGTTAATAGAAGTCTATTGCAAGTATCTTGGTTCGTAGCTGTTCTTGAGAATTTTCGTGTGTGACTTCGACGATACTCCCTAAAGTCTTTGTTTCGGGCTTCTGATGCCTCTTCTGATAGATGTCTTGCTTTATTGTCAGTCTTGCTTTATTGATTGCAACTTGAAAGTTGATGGCAATACATCAAAGCCTTCTTCTTTCAATATTTTCCTCCAAGAATTGTATTGCCATCTAGACATATTGGTAGAGAGCATGCCACCAAGAGCTTTTTCGGGACAGAGTTGACGTTTTTCTTCCTTATTCTCAGTTAATGCTTTGAACCGTGGTACGTCGTCAGGATTCTTCAATAGGTACTCTATTATGTGTACCACGTCTTGGTTACCATTAGCTTTTAGTCTCATTGACGTAGCGAAAGCCAATTCAGGGGAAGTGTACTGTTCTCTTATCTGCTCAGTCCTCCTTTTCTTTTGTTTTGGGCATATTTCACTGAAAGGTTTTCTCGGAGTTTGAGTTGAAGTGCCAAGCGAAGTTTTGTTAGTAGACGCTAAATCAGTCGACTCCATCTCATCGTAGCTTACTTCTTCGGCATCTGTTGCAGTAGTGTCACGCGAAGTACTTGGCAAATCAATCGACTGCGACTCTTTGATATTTTGTGCTTGAAGAGCATTCATCATACAATCGGGCCACTGTATCGGTGTTTCTAACCATGCACTATAGCTCTTAAAGAACTGATCTACTTTTGAACCAACATTCATCCATCTTCTATGTAGAGTAAAACAAAATTGTCTGCAGAAAGCACGAAGAGCGGAGAGAATGTCACTTGTGAAGTCAACGGGAAGTTTGGACACAATGATATTATATAACAGTTCTTGGTTTTGTTGTCTTTTAGGATCACATATAGATCCAAATTTGTACAGAGATCTTCCATAATTAAGACGATTATACAATAACTAGAGATTTATTTGGTACAAAAAATCCTCAAATAGCTTAGTCTTCAGCAAAAATATACACCGCGATCGATTACGTCAATGCAAGATCTTTTATGGCAATTTTGATTTGTAAATAAAACAAATCATCACCTTACAAAAACTGGTAGGTGGATCAGATCCGTACACATGACCTGCCGCACAGCCAGAGTCCCACGGAATCTCACGTTCCAAGAGAATAGCTGTAACTGGCCTTGGTCCAATGTATATCGGGCCACGGCGACTTTAGCGTGGTCCACGCTTCGCCGGGAGGTTAATCTTCAAAAATTTGGCTCGAGTAAGAACCAGAGTACCTCAAAGCAATTATGTTTGTAAAACAAAATCACTAAGAAGCACTTACTGTCAATATATATCGTTTCAATATGTAGTCATGTTAGTTGAACTACACCATTACCGAGTAATGTCACACCTAACGCCATCTCGTGGCGGCCATAATCAAAACTAAGCTGGAAATATTACTTTGCCTTTAACTATTGCGTAAACAATAGTTTTTCCAGAGAACTATTAAGCTTAAACACGTTAAATTTCAGATACATAATACACTATTAAACGAGCACGTAAATATTTAAGTTTTGAGATCTCGAAAACGGTTTTAACGATTTCTATGAAATTTGAAATTTTCGATGATATATGGGCCTTTTGAGGGCGAAAAATTGATCTAGGTAGGTCTCATCTATGGGAAAATGCGTTTTTTCCTAGTTTTCACATACCCAGTGAAGCTCGGTTACCCAAAATAACGATTAGAAATATTAAATAACAACATAAAGATTAGTGGGTAGATAGAGGTCTCTGGCAGAGAGATAAGTAAGCTCAAATGAACTGAAATGAAATGAATGCTCAATGAAATTAATGAGTCAGTCCTGGTTGGAATAGAAATAGATACACTTTGCATCCCTACCTGGCATATAAGTATATAAATAATTACTTAAGATTTGTGATTTACTTCAAATTTCATGTTTTATAAATATTTTTCTAAATATTAAATATATTTATATTTTATTTTTTAAGTTGCGTTAACTTATTAATACCAATTTATACATAAGCTCTCTCTAAATTATTCTTTCTGGCATATAAATATATCAATAATTTATTAGGATTTGTAATTTAATGAAAATAAAAATAAATCCATATTATATTTACATAAAATATTTTTTTGTCTAAAGTTACGAGCATTTGCGAGGTTGAAGGTCACAGCCAAAATATCACATATGTAGACTTTATTACGATCCTATAATATTATATTGTGATCGCTTGTGCTTTTCGATTTATCGGCACTTTTATATATTTTCCCATACATTTAAATAAATATTGCGAAATATCTCCCAAAATACTCGTCTATTTGAAAATCACGCAAGAATAAAAAGACCTTAAAATGTCGAGAACAATAAAACTGCATCATCAAAATATCGAATGTCCACTAAAATCGATTTACGCGCCACTGTGCGCCGGCGGCCCGTCGGGCGGTAGGTAGTTAGCGCGCGCAAGTACATAGAGTGCGTGAGGCCTGCCTGAGGGCCTAGTCCGAGTTAACGTGACAGCTACGTAAACGTCAAATACCGATCGAATTGAATTTTTATGTATGGGAGCACAATACGCTCACCGCGGCGCCACTAGAGAGCTCCATACATAAAAACTTTATTCGATTGGTAGGAAGGTGTGGATCTAAGCTTGCGATGGCTTCACCGAACATATCCGGGCCCATCGGCAGTAGAGGAGGGACGTTTACGTAGCTGTCACGTAAACTCGGACTAGGCCCTCTGAATAGAAAAAGTGACAATTTGTTTTAACGTTATTTTTTGTTTTAGTTAAACGTTATCTGCTGTCGTGAAAGTCTTCTGTTGCTCTTTACGCCAAATTGAGATTTACATCATCGAAAAGTTGTTTGGCTCAGGTAGTATCCATTTCAGTATGCGGAAACTAATTTGATACCCTGGTGCAATGATATTATAAGTTAAAAGGAGGTAGATAGGTTATCTGAGCTCCCAAGCGGCACATTAAATACAAGACTGTGACTGTGTCCGGTTTGAAGTTAGTCGCGCACCAACTTCGCACGCGTTCAGACCGCTAACCACGAGTCGCTAACACATTGAAATTGCCATCGTGTGTAATGATAATGAATGAGATTCTGCACTAATTCTAATAACTGGAATAAGACTATTCGAGTCGGCGCATCACTTAATAGTTCTTCCTCTCAACTTTATAAGGACGTGCCATGTGTGAGCACTGAATGTCATATAGATAACCTATCTTTCCTAAAATATCATTGCCCTGGTGCATTTAACCAACAGGCGAGGCGGGCAACGCCGGCAGCGGAGGGTGCAGTCTCACCAGGCTGTGTCGCATCGTGCAGGCTCTCAGTGCGGACAAGTCCTGACTTCCACCAGCCAGCTGCCGTCAGTGTGCTGATGTGCACCGCCAGCCTGCTGCCCTGTAGGCTCTTCACTATTACCAATTTCATCGCTACTAGCAATTTTTCATGATCCGTCTCACTCTCTCCGACGGGCTCGCCAATGCGTCCAACGAGACAAAGCTGCGATAGTCACTAATAGAGAATAGGGCATACCAGAATTGTTGGTAGCCAAAGTTGTAATGGATTGGCAACTTTTGGAATTTTGAGATACATACATTTCTATTTTGTTTTTTATTGAAATAAACGTCAAAGACTATGATCGTTGGACTATCATATTACATTCTTTGCGTGTGCCTCGGCTTGTCCCCTATTATTGAAATAAAATATATTTTCTTGTCCGACGGTCGTAATTTTATTAGCTCCTGTACCAAAAACTAACCAAAGCATTCGGCTAGGTTTTGCTAATTGAAGCTAAATTGGACGTAGATACACCAAAATGTACCAACCCACAATTTTGTCAAAAATGAGTTAAATATACGAAATTGTATCTAAAGACCAATATTTCGTTTTGCAAAAATGTACTACCCTAATTTAAGAACGCTGCGCGAGATAGCATGTGGGTTGGTCTGGTGAATTTAAAAAAATCTATATAAATACATTGCCAAAATGTACCAAGCAGTTTGAAAAAACCTTAAGTATGGGAATTGACCAAGAAGGAAATTTACCAAAAGGAACCAAGCAGCTTGGAATATTTTTGCGATGGATAAAATAATCATGAAAACAATCCAACATATTATGCGAAAACGTCTCAAGAGGCTTGGAACGTTTTTGCTTATTATAAAATATTATGAAGTGGAGTAATTATTTATTTTTCCAAAACATACCACCACGTGGCTCGGTCGATTTTCGCAAAAAACAAAGAAATTTACAAGCAACGATTATTAATTTTGCGAAAACATATAATGTATGTTGGACATATACGAACACCATTTTAACTACTCACACTGCAAGATAATGACGACTCGTAACTCGCGTAACGGAAAATTTAAATAAAATCATAACTCCCAAATTTTTCACTTTTTTCAAACAATAAAAAAACAAAAATCAGATATTGATTCAATCTACAATATAAAAATATAAAAATTTTAAATATATATTTAGAAATATGTTTAAAAGTGCCCTTTTTAAACCCCCTAAAAACGGCTATTTTAAGCGGTTTTTTGCGATTTTCTCAAAAACTCTCAAACTTGTTTAATCTTTTTTTCTCTCAATCTTGTAGCTCTCGTCGATACGCGTCATTTGACACCCTAAATATTTCCGTAACCTCAAAACCCACGACACCAGGGCCAATTCGCACTCTCGCTGGAAATAGGGGACTATACTAAAGGGATCGAAAAGACATTTCAAATGTCAAAAGGAGTGTCCATATTATTTTCATGAGAAAGAACTTTGAAGAGAACTTTATAACATAGCAAATTCGATTAGTCACGCTACTGAATAATAGATGGCGCCACAGGCTTTTATACATTGCATTGTTGAAAGACAAAAGATAGGCGGATATTATTGATAGCGGATAAATACGGAAACCTCCGTGCGCGAGTAAAACTCGCACTTGACAGATGTTTGTTTATCATGCATGATTGTGTAATGTGTAATAATAAGCTACTGATTGTATTGCTAGTTTTAAGTATTTTTTTCTATCTTTTCTTTCTATAATACTTTCTATCATGCTTTGCTGGTATATTTTGGTGTAATTATTTTATTAGAAAACCCCTATTATGCAAAAACGTACCAACTGAAGTTTTTCATGAAAAACTATTTGAATTGATTTTGTTTTAGCCCATTTTTCAGGGTCAAAAAATAGATTAAAATTTATTTTAAATTATTGTATAAAATAGTTACTGAAAAGAGCTACTAAGGATGAATAGTACACAATTAAACTTTAAAGTCAATTTTCTCAAAACTAGTTTATTGTGGATTGGTACATTTTGGTGTATCTACGTCCAATTGAAGCACGGACTTTTCTCAATATCCTTGAATTGAAGTCTAGTCTCAATAAAAGGCAATTGAATGTTTGATATTTGCGAAATTCACTTTTAAACTGTCAAAATAACGTCAAAACGAATGTCAAGACCAATTGACGACGTGTTGTAGTCCTCTCTCGCTCTTCATGTCCGCGGAGAGCGCGAAAAGACTACATCCCTTGCCCCTTACTAGGTGGAAGGCTCAAATTGTAGTCAACTGGGTTGGTACCACCGTACTGGATGTAAGGTGGCCGCATGGTTGTGCCTAGGTTGTGTTCTTCTCTAGTCCAGTATAGGCAGCAATCCAGGGAAGTCTCCGGTATGGCACCTACCTTCTCGGGTGTGATATTGACTGGTCGGAGCATGCGCTTTGGCCCCGCGGACTCAGCCACCCATACCGGATTACATAAAAAAACATCATGACATCTATTTTGACATTAGCTTGACAGGTTGACCAGTGGCGAGGTTCTGGTGCCTTCTGATCCCGCGCGAGTGTGGCGAGAGTAGCTTCTTAAATTAGCGCCGATTTTACGTCGGTGTTGAAGATGCTGTATCCCTAGAGTCTAGAGCATAGTACCGCTGCTGCTGGAATGCCATAGGGGGTAGCCTCTCACCCTGTCTGCACTCTGTGTACACCGACGACACATCTAAGACGGGCGATGTTGAGCTGTACCTCTTCAAGGATGATGCAGCCTACGGCGCGGCGTCCCTCCGCCAGCGCACCAGCTGCAGCAGAAGCTTTTATTGCTGGAAGCTGGATCTCCTGCCGAATTTGCTGTCAACGTGGCGGCTCCTCGCGCAAGGGTTGCGTACCCAAATGATATAAAAGGAACTTAGTTGTCCGTCTGTACTGTACGTCCGTTTGACACGGTTGGCTACATCGCCTACTACATCCGTGATGTCACCCTATAACACCTTTTATTAATTTTATTATTATTTATTTTTTTAGGAAAAAAAAACAATTACATACAAATGTAAGTTGTGAAGAGAGTATAGAAACTAAAAACAATTAGGTATCCCACCTAGATGATGAGGGAGCTTCTCCTCCATCCATACCTAGGTGTGAGAACTCCATGCCAGAAGTGCAGTTCCGACAGAGAACTGTGCGGAAGGAGCTTCTTGCCCTAGACGTGAGGAAAGCGAGTGGACCGGACAGAGTGCCTGCATTGGTGTTGAAAAAGTGTGCTCCCGAGCTGGCTCCAGTACTGACGCGCCTCTTTCGCCTCTCGTACACAACTGGCCGCGTGCCGGCAGCTTGGAAATCAGCTTTCGTTCAGCCTGTCCCAAAAAAGGGCGATCGCTCTGACCCGTCAAACTACCGGCCCATAGCAATCACCTCCCTCCTCTGCAAGGTGATGGAGCGCGTAGTCAATACGCAGCTCATGACGTACCTAGAGACAAATAATCTCATCAGCGATCGGCAATACGGCTTCCGGCCAAACCGATCAGCTGGTGATCTCCTAGCGTACGTCACTCACCTTTGGGGGAAAGCGCTTGAAGGGTACGGTGAATCCTTGGCAATTGGACTCGATATTGCCAAGGCATTTGACCGGGTCTGGCACAAAGCACTTCTGGGAAATCTGCCGGCGTACGGAATCCCCTCTGGCCTTTGTGACTGGGTCACCGACTTCCTACATGGGCGTAGCATTCAGGTCCTCGTGGACGGCTGCTCGTCGGACGCCATGTCAGTGAATGCCGGTGTACCACAGGGTTCTGTGTTGTCTCCCACGCTGTTTCTTCTGCATATCAATGATATGCTGCCACTCGGCAACATACATTGTTATGCTGACGACAGTACGGCACACGGATCCTACACCAGTCACCCTTCAGCCGGACGGAAAGTTGTGGACGAGAAGAGGCTAGCACTTGTGTCTGAACTCGAGCAAACACTCCAGTCTATTGCCGAATGGGGCCGGAGCAATTTGGTCGTGTTCAACGCATCGAAGACACAAGTGTGTGCGTTCAGTGCGAATAGAACGGCGTTCACGCCAGCTCCTTCCTTCCAAAACACGTCGCTGAAATTAAGCGACCACCTCGGGGTCCTCGGTGTCGAACTGTCGCACGACTTGAACTTCCGGCGCCACATTGAGGGCAAGGCCAAGCTGGCCTCAAAAAAGCTGGGCATACTAAACAAGGTGCGGCGGTACTTCACGTCGGGCCAAAAACTGACGCTGTATAAAACATAGGTTAGGTCCTGCTTGGAGTACTGCTCGCACTTGTGGGACGGCTCAGCTAAATACCAGCTTGCGCCGCTAGACTCAATCCAGCGTCGTGCCGTGCGACTGGTGGGTGACCCTGCGGTGTCCCGCGACTTAGAACCACTGCAACTCCGTAGGGACGTCGGCTCCCTAAGTGTGTTCTATCGTCTATTTCATGGGGAGTGTTCGGAGGAGCTGTTTAACGCGATTCCGCCGTCCCCATTCCACCTCCGCACCACGCGTACTGGGCAGGGGATGCACCCCTACTCAATCGACCTACCACGGATGCGCACCAACCGGTTCTGTAGATCTTTTATTCACAGAACCGGGAAAATGTGGAACGCACTCCCTGCCCATCTATTTCCTCCCAAGTACAACCTGGGGTTCTTCAAAAGGGGCGTGAAAAGGCTCCTGTCAGGCCGGCATGGCATTCGCAATCCCCGTGCATCACAGAATGTCCATGGGCATCGTTAGACACCTACTTGTAGGTGAAACGATGCCACATGTCGCGCTATCAATAAAAAAAAAATAAAAAAAAATAAAAAAGGTATGTGAACAGCGATGTTTTTCACAAATAGTTTACTTACTAATTAATTAATTAATTAAAAACGTACATATAATTCACATAGCGCTTATGAATGAATACATATCAGATATAACAGCCAGCACCACGAGAGCAGAAACCTCACCTTAATATGCATACTGTGCCACACCACCGCAACCTTGATGAGCTAGGCGCCATGTCAGGGCTTCCCTTCGGTCGTGGCGGCTACACTGAACTGAACGGAAATCACGTATAGATAGCCGTTTCAATCAACATTTCATTCAGGTGGTAGCAGCCCAGGCGGGTTACACCCTACCACCTAGTAAGGTAGAAAGGGAAGGGACCTACGGTTTTACGTGGAATCCGAACCACGGTCAGCCGCGAACAGTCGAGAGGATGGTGCTGGGGTCACACGCCTCTACTAATTTAGTATAGTATAAAAAATACACAATACGTTTATATAGACAGCGCGACATGTGGCGACGCCGAGCCACACATAAGGTGTCTAACGGCGCCCATTGACATTCGGTCGTACGCGGGGGTAGCGAATGTCATGCCGGCCTGACCAGGTGCCTCATATTCACGCCTCTCTTGAAGGACCCGAGACTATACTTGGGGGGAAATATGTGGGCAGGGACAGCATTCCAGAGTTTACCAGTCCTGTGGAGGAGTCCACCGTATAGGGTAGGGAGGGATGCAATCCCTGCCCAGTGCGCGTTGTGCGGAGGAGGAAAGGGTGCGGCCCGTGGGCGCGGCGGCGCACAGTGGGTCGAGACTGCTATATAAGGGACATAGGGATTTTTTTTACAAATTTCATTTTTTAACAACACCCATCGATAGGTCTCGTCATTCTGATGAATAATTGTCATTAAACATTTTCGTCTAAAACTGATAGTTTGCCAGGAAAAAAATATTTTCAAATTTTGATGTATGGAATTAGACATGAAACGCTCCGTTTCGGCCAAGTCTTGACAGGTCTTGCGTTAAAACTATTTGAGCATTGTTCTGTGGTTTATTGACTATAATCCTACACTATCAGCGCGCGCCCAATGTTGCCCGTTCACGAGTTATGTGGATTCGAAAAATCAATAAAAAATTAAAGTAAAAATACTTTTTTTTTAATTTCTAGAATCATAGGGCATTAATAGATTTAATCTAAATAATTGATTTATATAAAAGTACTAACAAATAGATAAAGTTCTTAATTTTAAAACATTAGTTTATCGAAAAGATACATCAAAATCTAATAAAAAAATTATAAAAGTGTTTATTAATCAGACACAGTTACATATATTAAAGATGTTTTGTACATAGAATGCATGACGCATGACAAATAGTACCTATACTCAGATGTATCTACACTGTACCCGCTATTTCGAGCTATTTGATGGACACTGTCGCCTAAACTGGCCCTAAGACTGTTTCATATGCGACATTGTTTGGTCAAACCACTGGTGATTACATTTGGGTACTTAACTCTCATCTTATATTTAAATATTTTAAACCTATAGTTATATATACATACTTATTCTACTTTATCTGTGCGCGGTGAGTGAGAGAGACTCATTAGTGCAGTGTGTGCGTTAAATGTGTGAGTGCATTGCAAGACAACCAACATGATGACGCCTTAATCGAAATTCTACGTTATTTTGCCATCGATCTTCCAAAATCCTGGAAATTTTGTGAAGATACAGCAACTTTGTATATCCAGTTATATACGTGATACTACATGCCCTCTAGCGTACATAAGTTGCTTGTGCATGGAACGGATATAATAGAATATTTTTGACTTTTACCAATCGAGAAACTGTCGGAAGAAGCATCGGAGGCTAGAAATAAGGATTTCCGTAAATATAGAGGGAATCATTCCAGAAAAGTAAGTAGGACAGCGACAAATGAAGATATCTTGCATAATCTTCTCATGTCGTTCGATCCAAAACTTACTTCTCTAAGGCCAAGAATGGCCAAATAATGGAGAATGTATCTCTCACCAAGAGCAATCGAGCTTTTGGTGTCTCTTACCCGCCCGAGTTAGAATTTATTTATATAAATGATTGATTAATATTTTTTATTATATTGTATAAGATTACAACTACAATTGTTTGTCATTCTTGGCCTTAGAGAAGTAAGTTTTCGATCGGATGACATAAGAAGATTATGCAAGATAACTTCATTTGTCGCTGTCCTACTTACTTTTCTGGAATGGTTCCCTCTATATTTACGGAACTCCTTATTTCTAGCCTCCGATGCTTCTTCCGACAGTTTCTCCGATTGGTAAAAGTCCAAAATGTTCTATTATATCCGTTCCATGCACAAGCAACTTATGTACGCTAGAGGGCATGTAGTACCACGGATATAACTGGATATACAAAGTGGCTGTATCTTCACAAAATTTCCAGAATTTTGGAAGATCCACTCGCTCTCTTGAAGCCACTGTCTGCAAAATAACGTGGAACCTTTCGATTAAGGCGTCATCATGTGGGTTGTCTTGCAATGCACTCACATATTTAACGCACACACTGCACTAATGAGTCTCTCTCACTCACCGCGCACAGATAAATTAGAATAAGTATGTATACAGGGTGTTAAAACGGCGAGTACATAAATTTCGCCAGCAAAATCATCATGTTTTTCCTAGACAAAAAAGCAAATAAAGTTTTTCTCTAAAGTGTCTAGTTTTCGAGATATGAATTTCTGAAATGTATGTTTTCGTCTAATGTAACTTAACGCGTTGTTACCGCTCTGCACCCTCCCCCTGCCGACCTCCAGTTCTCCACTCACAAAGCTAACCCCTCCGCCCCTCCCGCCAACACCTTCGTCCGAGGCGCTCACGTCTCACCCGCTCTTCCCCCCTCAGCGCCGCCCTGTTGTCATTAGATCATTTTTACACTAAAATAATCAATTAGTTTGTATGAAAACTGTAACTTATTATTTAAAGGGAATTCAGAAAAAAGTTATTTGACTTTTTTGTTACTCTTTATCCCAATAATCATTTCCTAAATTTAATGTACTCGCCGTTTTTACACCCTGTATATAACTATAGGTTTAAAAGATTTTAATATAAGATCAGAGTTAAGTACCCAAATGTAATCACCAGTGGTTTGACCAAACAATTTTTTTTTTTTATGGAACCTGACACGGTTGGCTACATCACCTACAACATCCGTGATGTCAGCCCATAACACAGGGTGAACTAGGTGCCATGTCAGTGCTTCCCTTCATTTCATGTCGGCTACACTAAACTGGACGGAAAACACGAACTATTTACATAGCCGTTTCGACCGACGTTTCGTTCAGTGCGGTGGTATCAACCCGGCCGGGATAAACCCTACCACCTAGTAAGGTAAGAAGGGAAGGGACCTACAGTTTAACGTGGAATCCGAACCACGGTCAGCCTCCAACGGTCGAGCAGTCACCCATCCAATCACTGACCGCGCTCAGTGTTGCTTAATAACAGTTGACTAACCAACCGCGCCACTGAGCTACCGAGGCTGACGAATTTTCTTATCCCTTAGTCGACTTTTACGACATGCGACGGGGAGAGATGCAGTGGGGCTATTCTTTTTAAGTACCGACCCCACACGGTACAATGTCGCCTATGAAACAGTCTTAGGGCCAGTTTAGGCGACAGTGTCCATCAAATAGCTCGAACTAGCGGGTACAGTGTAGATACATCTGAGTATAGGTACTATTTGTCTTGCGTCATGCATTCTATGTACAAAACATCATTAATATATGTAACTGTGTCTGATTAATAAACACTTTTATAAATTTTTAATTACATTTTGATGTATCTTCTCGATAAAATAATGTTTTAAAATTAAGAACTTTATCTATTTGTTAGTAATTTTATATAAAACAATTATTTAGATTAAATCTATTAATGCCCTATGATTCTAGAAAGAAAAGAAAAATATTTTACTTACATTTTTAAATGATTTTTCGGATCCACATAACTCGCAAACGGGCAACATTGGGCGCGCGCTGATAGTGTAGGATTATAGTCAATAAACCACAGAACAATGCTTATATAGTTTTAACGCAAGACCTGTCAAGACTTGGCCGAAACGAAGTGTTTTATGTCTAATTCCATACATCAAAATTTGAAAATATTTTTTTCCTGGCATACTATCAGTTTTAGACGAAAATGTTTAATGACAATTATTCATCAGAATGACGAGACCTATCGATAGGTGTTGTTAAAAAATGAAATTTATAAAAAAAATCCCTATGTCCCTTATATAGCAATCTCGACCCACTGTGCGGCGGCGGGATCTCGTCAAACAGCGTATATTCTTCTGACTCCCTTCTTATATTACTAGGTGGTAAGGTTTAACCCGCCCGGGTTGGTACGACCACACTGAATGAAAGGTCGGCCGAAACGGCTATGTAAATAGTTTGTGTTTTCCGTCTCAGTGTAGCCGGCAAGACCGAAGGGAAGCACTGACGTGGCACCAAGTTCACCCGGTGTTATGGGCTGTCATCACGGATGTTTTAGGTGATGTTGCCAATCGTGACGGTTTCCATAAAAAAATAAAATATATATATATTTTTTATCCTCAATTGCGTTGTTATTTATGTTGCACCAGCTTTTTTCCGCGGCTTCGCTCGCGTGAAATTCGCATTTAAAAAGAAGAAAGTAAGTAAGCCCGCTACCGTATCTTTATTACGGCGCGGGGAACAATTCGGTTTGTAGTTATGAGAGCCACGTCTTAGCGTAAGAGGAACTGAATTTTATTTCACCTATCCTGTGTCCCGTATAAACAAATGGGTTTGTACTAAGTTTTATCAGATTCGGTTGATCCGTTTAAGAGTTATGGAGGAACATACATACAGAAAATATTTCTAAAAATCGTGAATTTAGTTTTATTTTCATACACAGAGTCTATAAACGCAGTATCTGATAAAACAAATTAACTTACTCCATGACCATCCCTTGCAGATTTATTATTAGTATTGATGATGATTGATGATGTTGTGCACGGTTTTATACGGCGATGAGAGCCGGCCGCCTGGGACGGCATACCGGCCCGCGCGCTTCAGTCGCAGAGCAGGCAGAGACACAAAATAATAAAAAAATATTATGGGTTCTTCATACTCACTTAACTTGTAAACTTCTGTTAATCAGTTATATCCAGGTGGTTTAAAAGTGTATGTGGAATTGAAGATGTGGTTTATATTTGGTGCTCTATTCTTCCTTTATCAAGCAGCATATTTTGGTAAGTGATAGTTTTTTATTATTCCTCTAGAGCAAAGCACAATGTTGATTTTTTGACTAAATAACTGTGGTACAATTTTTATTAATTTTAATATTAATTTTTTTATTATATTTTATAAGGAAACTTAACAGCTATTTACATATATTTGCACAACCTAGATCAATCAATCAATACTAATAATAAATCTGTAAGGGATGGTCATGGAGTAAGTTACTTTGTTTTGTGAGATATTGGATTTTTAGACTCTATAACATGATACTAAAACTAAATTGACGATTTTTAGAAATATTTTCTGTATTTATGTATGTACCTCCATAACTCTTAAACCGATCATCGTAATTCGATGAAATTTTGTACAAGCACATTTAACTATACGTGACACAGGATAGGATAAATAAAATGTAATTCCGGTGACGCTATGATGTGGCTCTCATCCAAACAGGATTGTTCAGCGCGCTGAAATAAAGGTACGGTAGCGGGCTTACTTTCTTCTTTTTAAATACGAATTTCACGCGAACGAAGCCTCGGTCAAAAGCTATTAACAAATAAAACTAATCATGCCAAGACTAAATTAATCTGAGCGCTGCGTCGCGCGGCGGCGTCGTCGTCGCCGCTACCTCCCAATACTACAGGTCGCTTCATGCATCTCGGCGTCGCACAGAGGCTGAAAGTCTAATCTAGCCGCTCAATAGGTATACAATTCGTGTGAATATTTCGTAATAAGAACCACTGTAAACAAAAGCTGTTGAAGTGACTATCTAATAATAATAAGTAGTTTCTTTTGTTTATGCACCAGCGCCGCACAATCGTTCCAAGAATGCCCGCGTTCTAATTTGAAGTGTGCGCATCGTAACTTCTAAACAGAAAATAAATACTATTGCTATGGAGGTGATACCTATGGATATGTATATGATAGTTTTACATATTTATAATATTTGTTTATTGCACATATCTCCGCGTAGAAATTATTTAGGAAACGCGAATATTTCGGTCATCATTTTAGGTTTGTACTATATTTATAGGACCAGGAATTACAGGATTGGTCCGGATTGGTCCTATATTTATATTTTTTATCTAGATTCGTTAAATATGTTTCCAGCAAAGTAGTTATTAGCTGCCCGAACCTTCCCGTTTATTTTATATGATTTTTTTTATCCCGTAATTTCGGCTGACGTCAGCCGACGTGAGCTGTTAAAAGATTTGGCGAAATGTAGAAGAGAGTGCACGTATTGATGCAGTGTTTAACTAGATATCGGACAAAAATTATTTAAAAGACTGTATAAGTAGGGACACCTAATTATACGAAAATTTTAGCAACTTCTGTGGACAATTATTAGTAATTAAGTCGAAAAAGTGCAAATTACATTAAATTTAATATTGTAAATATTACATTTTATATAATTAAATTAATTAAAATAAAATCCCCAATTATATAATTTTGAGCAGCTAGATTGTAATTTCAACCTCTGTGCGTCGCTTCGTAAAGTCAAGATGCACTTCGCGGCGCGCCGCGCGGAGTCTAGAGCTTCTTGCTTCTTCTTCTTCATGTCGCGTCGCGTCTCGGTGTGAATTGACCCTAAGCATTCTACCATCGACCATCCAAATCCATCGATCTAGCCTAGTAAAACAGAGTTTTATTTACCTATTTCCATGCGTGCTACAATGTCAAGACTGTCAGCCTCGGTAGCCAGTGGTGCGATCGATCGACCACCGTTTGTTCGGCGGTTCGAATGAAAGGTCGGTCGAAGCCACCGAGCATCGGTGGTCGAAGCGGCTACGCGAATAATTTTGTTTTCCGTTCAGTTCAGTGTGTAGCCGGCAAAACCAACGGGAAGCACTGACATGCCACCTAGTTAACCAAAGTGTTATCGGCGGACATCACGGGCGTAGTAGGAAACATCGACGTGTAGGAAAGAATAATGTCATCCACGGATTTCTGTGATGTCATCTCTTCTTCGTCTGTCTCTAATAGTTGATCTTGAAAACGCTTAAACCAATTTAATCCGTAAATATATTATGGACGTCGCCTTTATCAATATCAATTATCATACAATCAATCAATACTAATAATAAATCTGTAAGGGATGGTCATGGAGTAAGTTACTTTGTTTTAGGAAATATTGAGATTGTAGCCTCTGTTTGACGATTTTTAGAAATCTTTTCTGTATGTATGTATGTATGTATGTTCCTCCATAACTCTTAAAGCCATCATCCGAATTTGATGAATCTTAGTACAAGCCCATTTTATTATACGGGACACAGGATAGGCTTACTAAAATTCACTTCCGGCTACGCTAAGATGTGGCTCCCATACAAATCGAATTGTTCCAAGCGCCGAAATAAACGGCGGCACGGCGCGGCGGGGGTTAGTAGCGCCATGTAGCGCTTCTCGCTCGCGGAGACTGGCAGCGCGGCGGAGGAGGCGCGGGGTGCGACGCGGGATGCGGTCTGGCGGAGCGCGGTTTGTGTATGCATTGTCTCGGCAGAGTTTCTTATTTAATTCGATTCATAATATTATGTAGGTTAACTTCGTTAGGTATCTATTTGATTAATTTTAGGTGCAAAAGTGTTGTTGCGAGTCGATGTTAGCGGATATTTACTTATCTGAAGTTCCTATTTGATTTAAGTTAATTGATCGTATGTTTTGTTTATTATATTGTAGGTACGTAGTGTAGTATGCGTGGAATATTAGCGAAAAGATTCTTATTTTTACCCGACTACGGCGAAGCGAAAAGGAGAGTTATGTTTTTGACCGGTATGTATCTATGTATGTATGTATGTACGTATGTTCATCTATTCTCTCATAACTTCGAAACTACTTATAATAATTGGACAAATGAGGTATCGTTGGATGCGTCTTGCTTGACCGTCCGCTGGTCGTCAAGACGCATCCAACGTCTATAGGCTATAAGATATGGCGCCCTCTAGAGGACATAAAGTAATGAACTAAAAAAAAAATTTTTAATGATGCCGTGTTGGCCAACAAATAAAAGGGCTTAATTAGCACATTTCAAAAATTTATATATTGTTAGCTTTTGCTTAATAATTTCTAAAATCAGGCCTCACTCCAAACCTACCCAAAATAAATACTACTAATATTATAAACACGAAAGTTTGCGAATGAGTTGCGTTCAGGAAGACGGTAGACCTACTCAAAGAAAGTAAGTAACTAAGGGCGAGGCCGAAGGCCGAGCTGCATTCGGGAAGACTATAAACCTTCTCGAAGAAAGTAAGTAACAAAGGGCGAGGCCGAAGGCCGAGCTGCGTTCAGGAAGACCATAAACCTCGAAGAAAGCAAGTAACAAAGGGCCAGGCCGAAGGCCGAGCTGCGTTCAGGAAGACGATAAATTCTCGAAGACAGCAAGTAACTATGGGCGAGGCCGAAGGCCGAGATGTGTTCAGGAAGAGGATAAACCTTTTTGATGAAAGTAACTAACAAAGAAGTTACTTTCTTCGAGAAGATTTATGGTCTTCCTGAACGCAGCTCGGCCTTTGGACTCGCCCTCTGTTACTTACATTCTTCGAAAAGGTTATCCTCTTCCTAAACGTAGCTCGGCCTTCGGCCTCGCCCTTTGTTACTTACTTTCTTAAAGACTAGCTTTTGCCCGCGGCTTCGCTCACGTGAAATTCGTATTTCAAAGGAAGAAAGTAAGTAACTAAAGGCGAGCTGGGTTCAGGTAAACGATAAACCGTCTCGAAGAAAAGGAGTAACTTTTTGAGGCCGACGGCGGAGTTGCGTTCAGGAAGACGATAAACCTTCTCGAAGACAGTAAGTAACTATGGGCGAGGCCGAAGGCCGAGCTGCGTTCAGGAAGAGGATAAACCATCTTTAAGAAAGTAAGTAACAAAGGGCGAGGCCGAAGGCCGAGCTGCGTTCAGGAAGAGGATAACCTTTTCGAAGAAAGTAAGTAACTATGGGCGAGGCCGAAGGCCGAGCTTCGTTCAGGATGAGGGTAAACTTTTCGAAGAAAGTAAGTAACAGAGGGCGAGGCCGAAGGCCGAGCTGCGTTCAGGAAAACTGAACCTTCTCGAAGACAGTAAGAAATTATGGGCGAGGCCGAAGGCCGAGCTGCGTTCAGGAAGAGGATAACCTTTTCTAAGAAAGTAAGTAACAGAGGGCGAGGCCGAAGGCCGAGCTGCGTTCAGGAAGACGATAAACCTTTTCAAAGACAGTAAGTAACTATGGCCGAGGCCGAAGGCCGAGCAGCGTTCAGAAAGTAACTTCTTTGTTACTTACTTTCTTCGAAAAGGTTTATCCTCTTCCTGAACACATCTCGGCCTTCGGCCTTGCCCATAGTTACTTACTGTCTTCGAGAATTTATCGTCTTCCTGAACGCAGCTCGGCCTTCGGCCTCGCCCTCTGTTACTTACTTTCTTCGAAAAGGTCATCCTCTTCCTGAATGCAGCTCGGCCTTCGGCCTCGCCCATAGTTAGTTACTGTCTTCGAGAAGGTTTATCGTTTTCCTGAACGCATCTCGGCCTTCAGCCTCGCCCTCTGTTACTTACTTTCTTCGAAAAGTTTACCCTCATGATGAACGCAGCTCGGCCTTCGGCCTCGCCCATAGTTACTTACTGTCTTTGAAAAGGTTTATCGTCTTCCTGAACGCAGCTCGGCCTTCGGCCTCGCCCTCTGTTACTTACTTTCTTCGAAAAGGTTATCCTCTTTCTGAACGCAGCTCGGCCTTCGGCCTCGCCCATAGTTACTTACTGTCTTCGAGAAGGTTTATCGTTTTCCTGAACGCAGCTCGGCCATCAGCCTCGCCCTCTGTTACTTACTTTCTTCGAAAAGTTTACCCTCATCCTGAACGCAGCTCGGCCTTCGGCCTCGCCCATAGTTACTTACTGTCTTCGATATAGTTTATCGTCTTCCTGAACGCAACTTCGCCTTCGGCCTCAAAAAGTTACTCACTTTCTTCGAGACGGTTTATCGTTTACCTGAACCCAGCTCGCCCTTAGTTACTTACTTTCTTCCTTTGAAATACGAATTTCACGCGAGCGAAGGCGCGGGCAAAAGCTAGTACTAATAATATAATCATGGAGTAAGTTACTTTGTTTTACGAGATTCTAAGTTTGTAGACTCTGTGTATGATACCTACTAAAACTAAATTGAAGATTTTTAGAAATCTTTTCTGTATGTATTTCCTCCATAACTCGAAAACCGATCATCTGAATTCTATGAAACTTCGTACAAGCACATCAGGATAGGCTAAATAAAATTCAGTTCCGGTTATGTGGCTCCCTGTGTGGCTCCCATACAAACCGAAATATTCCGCGCCGCAGTAGGTATTTACTGTATGAGCGAGCGGGCGGCGGCGGCGGCAGCGGCGGCGGCGGCAGCGGCGGCAGCGGCGGCTGGCGGCGGCGGCAGCGGCGGCTGGCGGCGGAGCAGCGAGCGGGCGAGTGGCTATATGGTCAATGCTTAGTTTCTAAGTAACGCACATACAAAACATACTCGTATAGGTATATCACCAAAATGAGAAAGGTGGCGCATATACAACGATACTAAAAAACATTATTCTTATTATTATACCTTTATTGGCACATTTCTCTTTAAATAAATTTTACATTTTTACATTATTTATAACTAAAAATTAAAATCTAAAATTGATTTAAAAACAAATGGGTTTTCCACCACCGGCGGCGGCGGCGGGGCGAGCCCAGGCTACCGATGGTCGGGTCCCAAAGAGAGAAACCTCCGGACTATGCGCGCAGTGTCGAACAGGGCTGCCTTCTGAATCTGGCCCTTGACCCACTCAGCGAGAGCCTCTCAAGGTGGTCGTCGAGGTTCTTCGCTATCAGCCCATGCGCCGATACGACTAATGGGCACAACGATCGTCGAGTCGGCGGGCCACATTTTGGTAACCTCGCGCTGTAGGTCCAGATACTTTAACATCTTCTCTGTTTCCTTACTGACGAGTTTACCATCATGCGGTACGGAGATATCGACGAGCGTTGCGCGCCTTGCCTCCCGATCCACTATCACAATATCACACCTCTTCGCGAGAATAGTCCTGTCTGTGATAATGGACCGGTCCCAGTAGAGTATGACATGACCGTTCTCGAGAACTGGCGGTGGACTGGCGAAGGCGCCTCGGTACCTACCCACAATGTTGAACTTTAAGGCAAGTTGCTGGTGGATTATCCTGGCTATATTACCCTTAATGACTTGCTGTCTTAGAATATAATATCGTTTACGCGAACGCAGCTCGGCGTTCGGCAGGGCCTTAACTTACTTGATTTGAAAAGGATTATCATTTACCTTAACGCAGCTCGGCCTTCGGCCTCGCCCTTAGTTACTTTCTTTGATAAAGTATGTGGTTTACGTATACGGAGCTCCGCCTTCGGTGTCGCCATTAGTAACTTAGTTTCTTCGAGAAAAATATAGTTTACGTGAAAGGAGCTCGACCTTCGGCCTCGCCAGTAGTTACATACTTTATTCGAAAAGGTTTATCATTAACCTGAACGCAGCTGAGTCTTCGGCCTCGCCCTTAATGACTTACTTTCTTCTTTTGAAATACGAATCTCACGCGAGCGAAGCCGAGGGCAAAAGCTAGTCTATACAAATAATAAAATCGTAGAGGTAAGAAAGTCTGTACATTGAATGTATTCGGAAAAAAACTAACCAGGGTGGCTTAAAATGAGATACTGAACATGTTAGAACAGTTTTTAAAATTTTTGTTTGTTTGTTTGTTTGTTTGTCTGTACGCGCATCACGCAAAAACCACTGAACGGAATTAGACGAAACTTTGTATAGTGGCAGTTTATATGCCGGGTTAACATAATACGTAAAAAAAAAATAACAAAAATAAAAAAATATTAACAATTATAAACATTATTGCGCGTTTAAAATCACGTAGTCCAAAGTACATAATTATATCTTGAGAACTGGCAGCAAATACAATTTGAATAAAATATTCATTCGAAATTTAAAAATAAGTAGATACAACGAAAATGACAGTTTTTCTTTTTTATAACTTGAACACAATAGTCTATACATATCTATTCTTTCTCCATTTCTATACATATCATAAAATCGTAAATGCAAAAATGTCTATTTGTACGCGCATCTCGCAAAAACCACTGAACGGAATTTGACGAAACTTTTTATAGTGACAGTGTATATCCCGGATGAACATAATAATTAAAAAATATAATAAAAATCACGTAATCCAAAGTAAAGGTAAAAAACAATTTTAAATGTCATGTTGATAACGGAGAACTGTCATCCCGACGCGACGTGAGCTGGCCGGTGACAAATTGTTTGATAAATAAAAATAATAATTGAAAGTCGAAGCGATGTCGCTGTCATTGGTGCAATAAAATTTATATATCTGTTGCCCGCGGCTTCGCTCGCGTGAAATTCGTATTTAAAAAAAAGAAAGTAAGTAACTAAAGGCGGGCCCGAAGGCGGATCTGTGCTCACATAAACGATATTCTTTCTCGATGAAAGTAACTAAGGGCGAGGCGGAAGGCGGAGCTGAGTTCAGGAAGAAGAAAAACATTCTTGAAGAAAGTAAGTAACTAAGGGCGAGGCCGAAGGCCTAGCTCTATTCTGGAAGACCATAAACCTTCTCGAAGAAAGTAAGTAACTATGGGCGAGGCCGCAGGCCGAGCTGCGTTCAGGAAGAAGCTAAACCATCTTGAAGAAAGTAACTAAGGCGAGGCCGAAGGCCGAGCTACGTTCGGATAATTGAAAAACCATCTCGAAGAAAGCAAGTAACTAAGGGCGAGGCCGAAGGCCGAGCTGCTTTCAGGAAGAAGCTAAACCATCTTGAAGAAAGTAAGCAACTAAGGCGAGGCCGAAGGCCGAGCTACGTTCTGACAAATGATAAACCATCTCGAAGAAAGCAAGTAACTAAGGGCGATGCCGAAGGCCGAGCTGCGTTCAGGAAGAAGCTAAACCATCTCGAATAAAGTTAATTAATATTAAGATTGAGTTAATTTAATTTAAATTTTATTATAAAGTCCACGCTTCTAACGGCAAATATACCGTGCATCCTAGAACCTCGCGGTTATTCCCGGCTGGATGGCAAGAGGCCCGATGCTATCACCTTAGTGCCATGGACTAAGGGTAGTTCTTTGATGTGGGACGCCACTTTTGTTCTCACATTTGCTCCAAGTCACGCTAGGACATCTTCAAGAGCGCCTGGCGCGGCCACCGAGTAAAGAAGGGACCAGAGAGAAAGGTGCTAAGGAGCGTTCAAAATATTTACCTATTTTGGTAGGGTTGGCAATGGCACAGGAGGATAACATTAAACAATCAAAATATTTATCAGTTTTTTATTAAATACCAAAGAGATTTTATGTATAGAGTGAGCACTACGAAGAAAGAATACAGAGAAATGACGGCCAATAGCTGAGGTATGAGGTAAGGTAGCGGGGTGGCGGAACGCTGAGCCGCGCGGGGCGGGAAGCGAGCGGGAGAGGGGCTAGCTAGCGAGCGACTAGCGGCTAGCGGCCCGGCCGGCCCGGCCGGTCAGTCAACACGTGCATTGGAATACGTAGGGTTGTCACTTAGTCTACCAAAAATATATTTTTCGATTTATTATTTTACGAGTAGGTATTATGGTTAATTGTGCCCGTAGTCTAGTGGTAACGCTTCTCAATGCAGAAGTTGCGGGTTCAAATCCCGGGCACCAACTAATGTACTTATTTATTTCCTTGATAAGGATTGATATACGTGCATTTCATAACGAATAGGTACGATCGCTCCGATGAAGAAAAATAAAGTTAGGTAACTAGTGCACACTGGTCTATGAAAGGTATTTTTGTGTAAACTGATTCTGATTTCCACTGATTTCCACCATGTACGAGTAATCGAACCGGATTTGTACCGTGTGGGGTCGGTACTTAAAAAGAATAGCCCCACTGCATCTCTCCCCGTCGCATGTCGTAAAAGTCGACTAAGGGATAAGAAAATTCGTCAGCCTCGGTAGCTCAGTGGCGCGGTTGGTTAGTCAACTGTTATTAAGCAACGCTGAGCGCGGTCAGTGATTGGATGGGTGACCGCTCGACCGTTGGAGGCTGACCGTGGTTCGGATTCCACGTTAAACTGTAGGTCCCTTCCCTTCTTACCTTACTAGGTGGTAGGGTTTATCCCGGCCGGGTTGGTACCACCGCACTGAACGAAACGTCGGTCGAAACGGCTATGTAAATAGTTCGTGTTTTCCGTCCAGTTTAGTGTAGCCGACATGAAATGAAGGGAAGCACTGACATGGCACCTAGTTCACCCTGTGTTATGGGCTGACATCACGGATGTTGTAGGTGATGTAGCCAACCGTGTCAGGTTACATAAAAAAAAATTAAAAATATATATATAACAAATTGTGACAAGTTCGAGTGCAATATGACTGCCGTAAGAATACTCAATAAACAATAAAACAACAACAATAAAAACAATACCTCCTATGTCAGTGGGCAGAGTCCGTGCCTAGCAGTGGGACGTTTTAAAGGATTATAGAAGAAAACAGATAGTGAATTTCATCGAAAAAAACGTTTTTATGTATTTAAACTTAAAATACAGAACTATAATAACTTGAAATACATACCTAAACTTATATGGGTTTTTAAATTACCGTGGTTATTTGACATTTTAAGAAGTAACAACGGATTTACTCGCTATCGAAATACGAGCTGTGTGGCTCGACATTTCGGCCAGAGTGCTCATGATGATGGGCCATACGTTTGGCCCGAAACGTCGAGCCACACAGCTCGTATTTCGACCGCGAGTAAAGCCGTTTTGTATTCTTGTAATACCTACACTTAATAACTAGAATAATATCTAAAAAACTAAACTTAATAATAAAGAATTCATAACTGCGGTCTTGGCCTTGGACTAAACTTAAAATCTCCAAACCAAACATACATAAAATAAAGAGTGCAGCATTTATTTAAAAAAAAATATATATATATAACTAAAAAAACCATTAGGTATACTTTGGACTACACACACAAACACAACTAAAATAACTCTTCCTCCGTACTTAAACAAAATAATTTAAATTTCACTTTACACAAATTAAAATTTTCACTTTCCCTTAAACAATGTATCATCTTGGACTATTTTTATCCATCTTTCTCGTATTGATCCCTTAGTAGGATGTGGAAACCTTGTAAAAAAAATTTTTTTCTTGAAAATTTCTCAATTACTTACTAATTAAAAAAAATTAAAAGAATAGCGACAACCCTAATTAGCGGTCAATTCACTCTCATATTTTAACGTGGTTTAATACATATTTATTTACTTTCATACATGATATCCCAGAACTCTATTTCTAATCATTCATATGTGGCAGCCCTAATGAGCGCGTTCAATTTATTTGTTTAATTAAATAATGCTTATGTTATTGCAATGCGAGGTCAATACATAAAATGTACAAAATTTTCAAATTGAAGTAGCGTTGTGACAGCCCTAATTGGCCAGTTGAACCAAATATTTCTAAGCACATGGAAAACAAGATATTATATATAAGTTCTTTCAAAATTAGTTAATAGTACGCTAAGGGGGGGTTCTGTATCGTAAATAAATCACTTTTGAGGAACAAAGATTTTTGTTTACAAAAAAAAAATTTATAATAATGTAAAATGTAAAAAAAAATTCTTTTCTTAATCGTTTCAGTTTCATGCCAGGAACAAAAAAGTCTTCCAACACATAGATCTCTTTCTTTCAGAAATTTTGAAAACCACAATTTTAGTTTTATTAGTATGGAATAGAAAGAATTTGATTTTTTTTACCAACTTACACGTGTTACATCAAAATGGTATTGAAGACTTTTTTGTTACTGTTATGAAAATGAATCGATTAGGCTATAAAAATCAACCACATATTTTTTTATGTACATACATTTTCATACATAAAAAACATTTTTCATAAAAAAAGCCCAAGGTCCAAAAAAATTTATATAGGTTTTACTCCCTATATGATGCAGAACCCCCCCTTAGCGTACTATTAACTAATTTTGAAAGACCTTATATATTAAGATCGAAATGAAGTGATACTTACCTATGAAATGAAATGCCATCACTTTTCCCAATATTTTTGGTATGATTTTTGCAATATCGCAACACACAACCGGGCATAATGACTGGCGCGATGCGAGCCGCAGACGGACGGCAGCGAGCGCGCGGACGGCGCGTCCGCCGCGTTCGGTCGCTCGCGAGCTACTAGTCTCAAGAGGGTCCCTCCGCGTAATGGTTACTCCACCGCGGTGGAGCGAAGGCTGTTGCCCGGGTAAGAGGTCTAGTAGAATACATGATACGTCATTGTTAAATACCTATGATATTTTTTTAAAGAAGTGACGTCATGCGACGGAAATGCGTTAGACAGCTGTCAACCGTGCATTAACACCATAGACTAGACAACTGTCAATTGTTGGGAATCAAAAGGATCGCTGGTGAGCGAGCATGCAGGGAGGGGGATCTGTCCCTTTCTTATACATAGGGTGACCTTGCGATTTATCATGTGGGACAAATGAGTTTACAAAAAGAAAATAAGCCAACCTTCGGAACAAAGCTAATAAAAGATGAACTAAACGTGGAACATTCATTTAGGCAGTCAGAGAACGTGTATGCAACCACTGCGAACGGAATCACTGCTTTCCGCCTACGTACCTACTTGATAATATTGTCGTCCCACCTAGTGGGTGGTCTTTCCACACTCCGTTTTCGATACCAACACGATAGGTCTATGACCAGTGGTTCTCGAAATATGACCAAAACAAATGTTCGTGTGACAGATGGGTAGATCTCATCGAGACGTCTAGTTTGAGTACCAACACAATGGGTCTAAGACCAGAGGTTCTCGAGATATGATCAAAACAAATGTTTATGTGACAGATGGGTAGATCTCATCGAGACGTCTAGTTGAGAACAACACGATGGGTCTAAGACCAGTGGTTCTTGAGATATGATCAAAACTAATGTTCGCATGACAGATGGGTAGGTAGATCTCACCGAGACGTCTAGTTTGTGTACCAACACGATGGGCCTAAGACCAAAGAGATTTTATGTATAGAGTGAGCACTACGAAGAAAGAACACAGAGAAATGACGGCCAATAGCTGAGGTATGAGGTAAGGTAGCGGGGTGGCGGAACGCTGAGCCGCGCGGGGCGGGAAGCGAGCGGGAGAGGGGCTAGCTAGCGAGCGACTAGCGGCTAGCGGCCCGGCCGGCCCGGCCGGTCAGTCAACACGTGCATTGGAATACGTAGGGTTGTCACTTAGTCTACCAAAAATATATTTTTCGATTTATTATTTTACGAGTAGGTATTATGGTAAATGTTAATGGTTGTGTTGTGAAGTTGCGGGTTCAAATCCCGGGCACTAACTAATGTACTTATTTATTTCCTTGATAAGGATTGATATACGTGCATTTCATAACGAATAGGGATCGCTCCGATGAAGAAAAATAAAGTTAGGTAACTAGTGCACACTGGTCTATGAAAGGTATTTTTGTGTAAACTGCTTCTGATTTCCACTGGTCACCATGTACGAGTAATCGAACCTGATATAACAAATTGTGACAAGTTCGAGTGCAATATGACTGCCATAAGAATACTCAATAAACAATAAAACAACAACAATAAAAACAATACCTCCTATGTCAGTGGGCAGAGTCCGTGCCTAGCAGTGGGACGTTTTAAAGGATTATAGAAGAAAACAGATAGTGAATTTCATCGAAGAAAACGTTTTTATGTATTTAAACTTAAAATACAGAACTATAATAACTTGAAATACATACCTAAACTTATATGGGTTTTTAAATTACCGTGGTTATTTGACATTTTAAGAAGTAACAACGGCTTTACTCGCTATCGAAATACGAGCTGTGTGGCTCGACATTTCGGCCAGAGTGCTCATGATGATGGGCCATACGTTTGGCCCGAAACGTCGAGCCACACAGCTCGTATTTCGACCGCGAGTAAAGCCGTTTTGTATTCTTATAATACCTACACTTAATAACTAGAATAATATCTAAAAAACTAAACTTAATAAAAAAGAATTCATAACTGCGGTCTTGGCCTTGGACTAAACTTAAAATCTCCAAACCAAACATACATAAAATAAAGAGTGCAGCATTTATTTAAAAAAATATATATATACATAACTAAAAAAACCATTAGGTATACTTTGGACTACACACACAAACACAACTAAAATAACTCTTCCTCCGTACTTAAACAAAATAATTTAAATTTCACTTTACACAAATTTAAATTTTCACTTTCCCTTAAACAATGTATCATCTTGGACTATTTTTACCCATCTTTCTCGTATTGATCCCTTAGTAGGATGTGGAAACCTTGTAAAAAAAAAATTTTTCTTGAAAATTTCTCAATTACTTACTAATTAAAAAAAATTAAAAGAATAGCGACAACCCTAATTAGCGGTCAATTCACTCTCATATTTTAACGTGGTTTAATACATATTTATTTACTTTCATACATGATATCCCAGAACTCTATTTCTAATCATTCATATGTGGCAGCCCTAATGAGCGCGTTCAATTTATTTGTTTAATTAAATAATGCTTATGTTATTGCAATGCGAGGTCAATACATAAAATGTACAACATTTTCAAATTGAAGTAGCGTTGTGACAGCCCTAATTGGCCAGTTGAACCAAATATTTCTAAGCACATGAAAAACAAGATATTATATATAAGTTCTTTCAAAATTAGTTAATAGTACGCTAAGGGGGGGTTCTGTATCGTAAATAAATCACTTTTGAGGAACAAAGATTTTTGTATACAAAAAAAAAATTTATAATAATGTAAAATGTAAAAAAAAATTCTTTTCTTAATCGTTTCAGTTTCATGCCAGGAACAAAAAAGTCTTCCAACACATAGATCTCTTTCTTTCAGAAATTGTGAAAACCACAATTTTAGTTTTATTAGTATGGAATAGAAAGAATTTGATTTTTTTTACCAACTTACACGTGTTACATCAAAATGGTAATGAAGACTTTTTTGTTACTGCTATGAAAATGAATCGATTAGGCTATAAAAATCAACCGCATATTTTTTTACATACATACATTTTCATACATAAAAAATAGGTAAAAAAACTTTTAAGTTAAACGGTTTTATTAAAAATAAAAAATTAAAAAAAAACAGCTGTACAAAAAACTAGAAAATAATAAGGACACAAGCCTGGGCCTTCTTAAGATTTTACGTCTGGGTAAGAAATCGTGCAATACTAGCGTGCTGTCTTCTCATGTCGGATGCCAAATGGCACATTGTGTCGCTGCGTCAGCGGAATAAGTAATAAATTGAGACTTTTAACAAACTAATATAAAAACGTGGGGCGCATGTTATTTATTACGCATATTATACGCCCCACGTTTTTATATTAGTCTGTTAAAAGTCTCAATTTATTACTTATTCCGCTGACGCAGCGACACAATGTGCCCTTTGGCATCCGACATGAGAAGACAGCACGCTAGTATTGCACGATTTCTTACCCAGACGTAAAATCTTAAGAAGGCCCAGGCTTGTGTCCTTATTATTTTCTAGTTTTTTGTACAGCTGTTTGTGCTGCTGTATTTTTTTTTATTTTTAATAAAACCGTTTAACTTAAAAGTTTTTTTACCTATTTTTTTATTTACTCGTTTTTAGTTTGATTTTTGGCTCGTATAATTCATTACGTAAACTCGTCATCCTTTCCAACTCTCTCATTGCATCTTTGTTACTCGGTTTCTTACCTGTCAATTACTCACAATCAAGCTCCTCAATACATAACCCTTCTAAAGACTTTACGCGACTCAATGTAACATACGCTTGACCCTCCTCAAATAGTCTGGAGCCCAAATACACGACAGCACGGTCAACAGTACTGCCCTGCATTTTATGGACAGTGGAGGCCCATGACAAAATTATCGGTAACATCCGTCTTTCAGCTGTTCCATAATTAAACTATGCTGGAAACTGTATGGCTTTAGGATGGATAAGGTGTCCGCCGTCTCTTTCAAAATCAATTTGAACAGATGGTATGTCTGTTTCATACTTTTGCGTTCGGCAAGTATGGGACACTCGTCCAAACAAACCAAATGAGCCCAAACTCGAGGGGGTTACTAGTAACGGTTGAAGAGTTCCACTGTACACCTCCTGACTCCATCATCAGACCCTCGTCACCAAGTGTATTGGTAGAAGTATGGGATAGGACACTCGTTCAAACAAACCAAATGAGCCCAAACTCAAGGGGGTTACTAGTAAAGGTTGAAGAGTTCAACTGTACACCTCCTGACTCCATCATCAGACCCTTGTCACCAAGTGTATTGGTAGAAGTATGGGACACTCGTCCAAACCAACCAAATGAGCCCAAACTCGAGGGGTTTACTTGTAACGGTTGAAGAGTTCCACTGTACACCTCCTGACTCCATCATCAGACCCTCGTCACCAAGTGTATTGGTAAAAGTATGGGACACTAGTCCAAACCAACCCTATGAGCCCAAACTCGAGGGGGTTACTAGTAACGGTTGAAGAGTTCCACTGTACACCTCCTGACTCCATCATCAGACCCTCGTCACCAAGTGTATTGGTAGAAGTAAGGGACACTCGTCCAAACCAACCATATGAGCCCAAACTCGAGGGGGTTACTAGTAACCGTTGAAGAGTTCCACTGTACACCTTCTGACTCCATCATCAGACCCTCGTCACCAAGTGTATTGGTAGAAGTATGGGACACTCGTCCAAACCAACCAAATGAGCCCAAACTCGAAGGGGTTACTAGTAACGGTTGAAGAGTTCCACTGTACACCTCCTGACTCCATCATCAGACCCTCGTCATCAAGTGTATTGGTAGAAGTATGGGACACTCGTCCAAACCAACCATATGAGCCCAAACTCGAGGGGGTTAATAGTAACAGTTGAAGAGTTCCACTGTACACCTCCTGCCTCCATCATCAGACCCTCGTCACCAAGTGTATTGGTTAGAAGTATGGGATACTCGTCCAAACCAACCAAATGAGCCCAAACTCGAGGGGGTTACTAGTAACGGTTGAAGAGTTCCACTGTACACCTCCTGACTCCATCATCAGACCCTCGTCATCAAGTGTATTGGTAGAAGTATGGGACACTCGTCCAAACCAACCATATGAGCCCAAACTCGAGGGGGTTAATAGTAACAGTTGAAGAGTTCCACTGTACACCTCCTGCCTCCATCATCAGACCCTCGTCACCAAGTGTATTGGTTAGAAGTATGGGACACTCGTCCAAACCAACCAAATGAGCCCAAACTCGAGGGGGTTACTAGTAACGGTTGAAGAGTTCCACTGTACACCTCCTGACTCCATCATCAGACCCTTGTCACCAAGTATATTGGTAGAATTGGTATATAAGTATATTGGTATATTGGTGTAAGAATGCTAAAAGGTGTAGATATAAATGGCATTCCTTTGATTACTGTCACAGCAGATGGGTGCTGGTCGTAACGGTCCTACAGAAACAACTACAGTGCCAATTCAGGTGCAGCGGCGGTCGTTGGCGCTAAAACAAGGAAAAGTAAATCTAGGAGTCAAAAACAAGTACTGAACCTGCTCTCGCGCTGACAATAGAAAAACAGAGCCAAAAGAACACGTGTGCTACAAAAATCACACCGGAAGCTCTTCAAGCATGGAAACTGCTCTTTTAGTAGAAGGCTTGGCTGGGGTTTCCAATACGTACACCTTTCTTTCAACTAGCTGGTATGATAGACGTATAGTTTACGCTTTTACGATTCTAAAGATGTAATTTTTATTCTGCGGAAATTAGTAGTTTCGGAGAAAAAAATTGGTTGTCTGTAAAGGCGGTTTACGGACGATAGAAACTTTTTGTCACACGCGACTTTGTCACACTCACTCGCTTGCTGTACACATACGCTTACTTACTAGTACTTAAGGTACCTACCACCCGGGACTTGTAGAGTAAATATAATAGTTTGAAGTGTGCTTCGTACAGAATGGTATAGATAAGGTGTGTGTTGCCATATAGACAACATTTGAAAGGAAAATGGAGTAATTAACATACTTTGCGGAAAAACGAAATCCACCGCCCCGACATAACCTGTTAGTGTGGCTATTCCCTAGAGTTTTTTATAAGCCGGCGAAGAGGCAATCCTAAGTCGCTAAATTTAATTTTTTTTATTATTGACCCCAGTTTTGATTTTCGCAGGCTAAGTCTTTTCTAATAGCAGTTTTTTGTGGTCTTTTATGGTCCTGTATTTTTTGTTTTGTTTTTACGAGGTGTACTTTTTGGAAACCCGCCCCGAACGCTTTAAAGAAACTATGGATATGCACGGCATCATCTAGGTATGCGCGTGTTATATCAGATGATGATTCAAGCAGCTATAAAAAATATTGGATAGTAATCCATACAATAATGTGCGAGTGCAAAAAATTTAATGCCGCAATCACTTACTTAGAAATCTCTGCAACAAGCTACGGTTGCTAATCAAAGATACATATTATTAGATAGATAGCGTTGAAATACATGAAGCGGCTAACAGACTTCAAAATTATGAAATTGCGAAGGTATGTCGTAAGGGCAATAAAAAAGAGGAAGCACGAAGACATTACATCAAATCAAAAAATGATGAAATTGCGGGCTGTTATTTTGAATGTGGAATAAAAATTCCTGGCTTCAAATGCAATTAGTTTGGTATATGATGTCGACAGTAACCTGGCTGAGTCATTTAATTCTGTCGTCGCAAAGTATACAGGAGAGAAACGAATAAACTACACCTTACGCAATTCATATCAGGAACGATGCTCCGCAGCAGTAATTTCCTTCAATAAGAAAAACGTAATGTCCATGATTCACAAATCCGTATTCAAAAATTCACCGGGATACTACACTGAACTCTATGAAAAGATTAAAGAAAACAGAAAACAAAGTAAACAAATTTTCAGGAAACATAGCACAAAATGATGACCCCGATTATGGAAAAAAAGGCTCAGATCGTAGACTTGAATGAAGAAGAATATGAACTAAAAAAGATGGAGTTTCTTAAAGCATTCGAGTTGACTGATAAGGAAAGACAAGCGTTAGAAAAAGGACAGTACTTCAAGCTGACAGCGAAGAGTGGAAAGAACAAATAAAAATCAGGTTAACGGCTTAAAAGTTTGGATTAATCTGTAAAAGAAGGGACTATACAAGATGTGCATCATTCATTGGTAAGATCTATAGTAAAGCCCCGAAATGTCGAAAATATGCCATCGGTGAAACATGGTAGAGAAAAAAGTTTTAAAAAACATAAAACCGACTTCCTAAAAAAAGTAAAACTAAAAAACTATTTAAAATAAAAATATAAAAACCGCCTTCAAAAATATATGAAATAAAAACCTAAAAAAAAAAACCAACCCTAGAGTTGAAGGCGGTGCTAAAAAGGCTACACAAATCACAAAGGATATTATCATCCGCTCATGTTTTCTTTCATGCATCATTTTTGCTTGCTTTAGCACCGCCTTCAACTCTAGGGTTCGTTTTTTTTTTTAGGTTTTTATTTCATATATTTTTGAAGGCGGTTTTTATATTTTTATTTTAAATAGTTTTTTAGTTTTACTTTTTTTAGGAAGTCGGTTTTATGTTTTTTAAAACTTTTTTTTTATTTCACAGTTTTTTTTAGTAATTTTTTGCTATTAATGTACTCGGCGGAATCGCTCGGCCTTCGGCCTCGCGATTCCGCCTCGCTTTCCAATCCGATCTTGACCCAATTAAAATAGGACCACGTCAGCTTCGATAGCTCAGTGGTGCAGACAGTCAACTGTCGCTATTGAATTTTAAGCAACGCTGGGTGCGGTCAGTACTTAGATGGGTGACCGCTGACCGTTGGAGGCTGACCAAGGTTCGGATTCCTCGTAAAACTGTAAGTCCCTTCCCTCGTAATTTTACTTGGTGGTAGGGTTTAACCTTCCCGGGTTGGTACCACCGCACTGAATTAAACGTCGGTCGAAACGGCTATGTAAATAGTTTGTGTTTTCCGACCAGTTCAGTGTAGTCAGCACGATCAAAGGGGGAAGCACTGACATGGCACTGGTGTTATGGGCTGACATCACGGACGTTGTAGGTGATGTTGCAGAACTTAGTAGAATGGACAGACATAAACGTGTTACGGAACCCTACTTAACAGTTGCACTCCGGGAGTGCCGGCAGATCCCGTGCCACTCTAACTTAACCCTTAACGCAATGACTTAAGGTTTCATTTTAAAAATGACGCTGACGCGATGTCGCGAGTTATACATTTTTACCCACCTAAAAAAGTGCCAAGAGCCGCTAAAGAAGTTTTCACTTCAAAAACCTCAGGGTTATCCCCTTTCAAATAAAAAAAAAAAGAATTTTCAAAATCGGCCCACAATTGACGGAGTAATCGCGTAACAAACATCCAAAAAAAGAAAACATACCGTCGAATTGAGAATCTTTTAGGTCTAAAGTAAATTTCTCGTGAAGACAAATGCAACGAGCCCAAACACGATGGGTTTATCATGTGTAGTTTAGGAGTTCCTATGGCCACCTTCTGTCTCCATCATCAAACCAGCTCGATGGTACTCGGTACAGTAGGTACTGGCCAGGTACCATAATAAATTAAACGCCGGTCGGAAAAGATAAAAAAATTTCAAATTTAGAATATTCATGAAACAAGGGTCCGAATATGTATCACTAGTATATCGATTCATGTATTTCAACAGGACAGAGAAAATTTCAAAATATTAGGTATTTAATACTTTTTAGTTTTTTTTTTTTTGTTTTTTGGAAATCGGTTTAATATTTTTTAAAACAGTTTTTATTTCATTCTTTTTAGTAATATTACATAAAAAAGAATAATCGAAATCGAATAATCGAAATCGATTGAAGTGGTACAGAATTATTCGCCATATGTGTCAGACTGCAAATTGCTGAATAAGTCCACATCACAAATGTTTTGCTGAAGGTAACCACACACCATACTAATTTATCAAACTGAAAATTGCCGAAAACGACCACATCACAAGTTTTGCTGAAGGTAACCACACACCATAGTATTATGCTGATTTTTCGAAAACCACTGAACCAATTTCGATAAAATTGAAATGGGACCACCTCGGAAGTATGACCTAACTAACAAAAAAAGAATTTTCTAAATCGGCCCTCAATTGACGGAGAAATCGTGTTACAAACATACAAAAAAATAAAAAAAATAAAAAAAAAAATAAAAAAAAAAAAAAACATACAGACGAATTGAGAACCTCCTCCTTTTTTGGAAGTCGGTTAAAAATGAAATACAGCACTAACACAGCTGTGTGCACAAGAAAATGTAACTTTACGTAAATGTGGAATATTTATCGACAAAGACCTCTCCTTTGCAGGAGTTTTTTTTTATCTTTTTTTTATTGCTACCGAACTGGGTGGCTCTGTCCGAGGAGGTGCCAGTCAGGCTTGGAGGTGGACTAATGTTCCTGGGGCAAGGCTATTAACCCGCGATTTGAAGATCCGTGGATTGTAGGAGTGGGGAAAGATATTCCCTGGGAGCCCGTTCCACTCCTTTGCAGTGCGGCACAAAAACGATTTACAGAATCGTGCAGTTCGAAGAACTCTTCTGTCGACTACAAAGGGGTGTTCCGCGAGAGTATGGCGGGTTTGGCGTAGGCGAACAGGAGGAGAAGGGATAAGGGAAGTAAGTTCGTCAGAGCAGCGGCCATAGTAGTACCGATAAAACAGGCTCAATGACCCAACAATACGTCTGTGCTTTAGAGGTTGAAGGTCCTTTATGACTACAGAGTCACCAATCAGGCGAATGGCTCGTCGCTGAATAGAATCTAAGGCTGAAAGAAGGTACTCAGGGGAACCCTCCCAAAGATGACTGCAATATTCCATCACCGGTCTTACTTGTGCTTTGTAGAGTGTAAGCAGTTGGGCCGGCGTGAAAAATCGCCGACATCGGTAAAGGATCCTTAATTTTCGAGACGCTAGTTTCGCCTTGGACTCTATGAACGATCGAAACCCAACGTCCCTGGACACCTCCATACCCAGGACGCCCAGACTACCATCGTTGGGGACTTGGCTGCCCTGAAATGGCTTGGAGAGAAAACGGATCAGCCTTAGTAGAGAAGGCACAAGCTTGCGTCTTGGCTACGTTGAAGTTGACCAAGTTCTTCTTCCCCCAAGAGGATACTTTTTCGAGAACCTGGTCAACCCGAGCAACAGTTTCGCGTCTCGCGTTTGCTGCTGAGGCCTCTCTACCCTTCCAGTCCTTGATGAACCCTTCGTGCACCGTGCTGTCGTCCGCGTAACAGTGTATTTTGCCGAGCTTGATGAACAATAAAAACAGCGTATGCGACAGCACGGATCCTTGTGGAACACCAGCATTGATTGAGTAGTCGGCCGAGCAGGCACCTTCTAGGGTGACAAAGATCGACCGACCACTCAAAAAGCTGGAGATCCAAGTGCACAGTTTTGTAGGGACACCGTAGGCCGGAAGCTTGCTTAAGAGTCCCCGGTGCCAGATGCGATGGAATGCTTTGGATATGTCCAGAGCGACCGCCAGCAATTCCCCAAAACCATCGAGCCTTTCAGCCCATAAATGCGTGACGTACGCTAGAAGAACGTACGTTAGTCCTGCCTGAGGCATATTTAGAAATAAAGAAGGGGCATGTGGAGTAGTTGAAATCAAATGCCCCTAAACAGCTAAGAACATGGACCCGGACGAAGCCTTAAGACATAAATTAATACCATTCTGGTTTGACTCAAAAAATATATCTGTCAAAGTAAACGAAAACGACAACTGGTACTTCCAAGTTTAAGGTGAGCTACACATCACAAATATTGACGTTTGTCTGTTTGCTGTATGGACTGGTCATCAGCATGCACTAAAAGTTACCTATATAAAAAAGGACGATACTTTCTGGCAACAGAAAATATGCCATCAACTAACAAAATTCTACATGAATTGTGTCCTACCTGAATTGGCTGATTCTCGCCTTGACTTGACTTGACTATTAGAGAGCCAACTTATATATTGGAAGAAATTGCAGAAAAGAACAGTCTTGAATCTTAAGCAGCTAAACAAGCTAAGCATTCAAAAAAAAATAGTCAAACATAGGAACATTTTGTCTTCCCATCCCCACACACTGCCGAAACCATCAAACTCAATTCAATCAAACCTTCACCACCCGCATCGTTAAGTAATTCAGCTCACCACCCGAAATCGATCTCAGAACCTGGGAATCATCATACATCTGGAACCTCGGCGCATGTACTCGTAATTCATAAGGTCGAAATATCGTCCATTAAACGATAGACACTTTCGAAAAATTATATATAAGTTTATGAAAAAAAAAATTTAAAACTTAAAAAAAATGTGATTGAGTTTTAGTAAAAATTTAATTTTAGATTCTAATTTAAATTATTTACCCCACAGTGAGTACCTATTTATAACCTTCTCTGCTTATAGGTACTATAAGAAAGTAGAGCACTCATTGACACGCGTGACTGTACAGTTCCAAGGAGGATTACAGTTCCCTCGAAACTTAAATGCCACTCGACATACCTGCGCAGTCAAAGAATTTTAGGTCATCATTCGTAGATCATAGGGTAGATAATTGCTTCACTGAACATGCGCGAACCCAAGATGCGAGCGACATTAAAGTCTATCTTATGTTGTACGAATTATGACCTAAAATTCGTTGACTGCGCAGGTAGGTCCAGCGGCATTAAAGTTTTGAGGGAACTGTACGAACGCTACCGCTGATGGCATGAATCATGAATCGAGTAAGCTGGACAGCGCGGTGCTCGCTTCTCCCTCCAACTCCCCGCCTACATCAGCCCGAATCACATAGCGCGCATCCGCGGTCAGCTCCCTTAAAGAGATCGTAGATCTTAGTATTTCCTATTAATTTCAATTTGTTATCTTTATCCGTTCCTGAGAAAAAGGGACCTTGACATACAAAACAAACATTTTTTTTTTATGTCAATAACTACAATTTTACAATTTTCGGATTTTTTCCTTTACTTGTGCTGTAAGACCTTGCTTCTTACCAAATTTTATGATTCTATGTTAACAGGAAATACCCTATAGGTTTTGATTTGTTTTGAGTGAGTTTGCGAGTATGAAATATGCACCGAGCATACCTACGGGAGTGGCAACCATCGAGCGCTAATATATAGGAAAATTAGCCGCGTGTTAGAGCATTTGCACTAACATATAGCGCTGCTGCGGGATCGACCGTCAGTGCACTCGCGACTTGGGAACGAAGAACACGTATATGTGCACTACGCAAAATGGCGATTTGTGCAGTTCGTGCGTGTCGAAAGAGCTCAAGATCATCAGGAATGACAAAAGATGGCGTAGCCTTTCATAATTAGGTCATTTTAATGATAATACAATGCTTAAAGCGTGTAAAATACAAAAATTCCGCGAGTTAGGAGCACGACTGCGCGCCATACTGGGCGCGTACACATGATAGGCAAATTTGACAGACTGGAAAGAAATTTGAAATCAATTATTGTATATGGGTGTTGTTAGTTTTTTTATGGCAAACATGGATGAATTCAATCTATACATATAATAAAATCGTAGAGGTAAGAAAGTCTGTACATTGAATGTATTCGGAAAAAAACTAACCAGGGTGGCTTAAAATGAGATACTGAACATGTTAGAACAGTTTTTAAAATTTTTGTTTGTTTGTTTGTTTGTTTGTTTGTTTGTTTGTCTGTACGCGCATCACGCAAAAACCACTGAACGGAATTAGACGAAACTTTATATAGTGGCAGTTTATATGCCGGGTTAACATAATACGTAAAAAAAAATAACAAAAATAAAAAAAAAATTAAAATTTTAAACATTATTGCGCGTTTAAAATCACGTAGTCCAAAGTACATAATTATATCTTGAGAACTGGCAGCAAATACAATTTGAATAAAATATTCATTCGAAATTTAAAAATAAGTAGATACAACGAAAATGACAGTTCTTCTTTTTTATAACTTGAACACAATAGTCTATACATATCATAAAATCGTAAATGCAAAAATGTCTATTTGTAAGCGCATCTCGCAAAAACCACTGAACGGAATTTGACGAAACTTTTTATAGTGACAGTGTATATCCCGGATGAACATAATAATTAAAAAATATAATAAAAATCACCTAATCCAAAGTAAAGGTAAAAAACAATTTTAAATGTCATGTTGACAACGGAGAACTGTCATCTCGACGTGAGCTGGCCGGTGACAAATTGTTTGATAAATAAAAATCATAATTGAAAGTCGAAGTTATGTCGCTGTCATTGGTGCAATAAAATTTATATATCTGTTGGCCGCGGCTTCGCTCGCGTGAAATTCGTATTTAAAAAAAGAAAGTAAGTAACTAAAGGCGGGCCCGAAGGCGGATCTGCGCTCACGTAAACGATATTGTTTCTCGATGAAAGTATAACTAAGGGCGAGGCGGAAGGCGGAGCTGAGTTCAGGAAGAAGAAAAACATTCTTGAAGAAAGTAAGTAACTAAGGGCGAGGCCGAAGGCCGAGCTCTATTCTGGAAGACCATAAACCTTCTGGAAGAAAGTAAGTAACTATGGGCGAGGCCGCAGGCCGAGCTGCGTTCAGGAAGAAGCTAAACCATCTTGAAGAAAGTAAGTAACTAAGTCGAGGCCGGAGGCCGAGCTACGTTCTGACAAATGATAAACCATCTCGAAGAAAGCAAGTAACTAAGGGCGATGCCGAAGGCCGAGCTGCGTTCAGGAAGAAGCTAAACCATCTCGAATAAAGTTAATTAATATAAAGATTGAGTAAATTTAATTTAAATTTTATTATAAAGCCCACGCTTCTAACGGCAAATATACCGTGCATCCTAGAACCTCGCGGTTATTCCCGGCTGGATGGCAAGAGGCCCGATGTTATCACCTTAGTGCCATGGACTAAGGGTAGTTCTTTGATGTGGGATGCCACTTTTGTTCTCACATTGGCTCCAAGTCACGTTAGAACATCTTCAAGAGCGGCTGGCGCGGCCGAGGCTGGGGCGGAGAGCCTCAAACGCAGCAAATATAGAAATATAATTCAAGATTTCGAATTTGTTGCGTTTGCGGTTGAAACCCTCGGTCCGTGGAGCAGTGAAGCCAAAAGAGGCTTGAGCTGGTTGACGCAACTGGTGTCCCGCCATCAAGGGCTTATGTACTTCATTCAAAGGGTAAGCCTTGCCATCCAGCGGGGTAATGCCGCAAGTGCTCTAAGAACATTTGAAAATGCCCGTTTTGATAGTTATTTTAATGTTTGTTAGGTAGGTTTAATTCTTTAGTTATTAATATTACTTTTTTTTTATGAAATAAATAGATTGAGTAAACGATATTATATTCTATCGAAGAAAGGAAGTCTTTAAGGGCGAGGCCCGAAGGCGGAAGAGGGTTTTTGGTTTACCTGAACGCAGCTCGGCCTTCGGCCTCGCACTTAGTTCCTTCCTTTCTTCCAGAAGTTTTATCGTTTTCCTGAACGCAGCTCGGCCTTCGGCCTCGCCCTTACTTACTTCCTTTATTTGAGAAAGGTTTATCGTTTACCTGAAAGCAGCTCGGCCTTCGGCCTCGCCCTTAGTTAGTTACTTTCTTTAAGAAGGTTTATCGATTACCTGAACGCAGCTCGGCCTTCGGCCTCGCCCTTCGGCCTCGCCCTTAGTTACTTACATTCTTCTTTGGAATACGAATTTCACGCGAGCGGAGCCGCGGGCTCAGCTAGTTTATAATAAGTATTGTTATTATTTATTTAATATTTCGTTTTCTATTTTTTATAATTATAAAACAAATATACCTATACAAAACTAATATATTGTATATTATGTATTATTATAATAAGTATTATTATTATCAGTGATAGGAATCGGTAGGACTTATTTACCTAAACTTCGAGGAACAGAGTAAAAAATTGGAGACTTCCTTACGACAATATTTTTTTCCGGTTTAATAATACCTATTCACGGTGTTATAATTTCGCGATTTAAAAAAAGTGGCCGCCATTTTGAACTTTTTAGTAACTGGACAGATTGCTTTCAAAATCGACATCTGGGTGTCAGTGTGGACTCTGAATACGAATTTGTAGTCAAATTTAAAAAAAGTAGCCGCCATTTTGAAATTTTTAGTTACTGGACCGATTGCTTTCAAAATCGATATCTGGGTGTCTATGTAGGCTCTGAATACGAATCCGTTGTCAAAATTTAAAAAAGTGACCGCCATTTTGAACTTTTTAGTTACTGGACTGATTACTTTCAAAATCCATATCTGGGTGTCTGTGTGGGCTCTGAATACGAATCTGTAATCAAAATTTAAAAAAAGTGGCCGCCATTTTGAACTTTTTAGTTACTGGACCGATTGCTTTCAAAATCGATATCTGGGTGTCTGTGTGGGCTCTGAATACTAATCTGTAGTCAAAATTGAAAAAAAGTGGCCGCCATTTTGAACTTTTTAGTTACTGGACCAATTGCTTTCAAAATCGATATCTGGGTGTCTGTGTGGGCTCTAAATACGAAGCCGTTGTCAAAATTTAAAAAAAGTGGCCGCACTTTTGAACTTTTTAGTTACTGGACCGATTGCTTTCAAAATAGATATCTGGGTGTCTATGTAGGCTCTGAATACGAATCCGTTGTCAAAATTTAAAAAAGTGACCGCCATTTTGAACTTTTTAGTTACTGGACCGATTACTTTCAAAATCGATATCTGGGTGTCTGTGTGGGCTCTGAATACGAATCTGTAATCAAAATTAAAAAAAGTGGCCGCCATTTTGAACTTTTTAGTTACTGGACCGATTGCTTTCAAAATCGATATCTGGGTATCTGTGTGGGCTCTGAATACGAATCTGTAGTCAAAATTTAAAAAAAGTGGCCGCCATTTTGAACTTTTTAATTACTGGACCGATTGCTTTCAAAATAGATATCTGGGTGTCTATGTAGGCTCTGAATACGAATCCGTTGTCAAAATTTAAAAAAAGTGACCGCCATTTTGAACTTTTTAGTTACTGGACTGATTACTTTCAAAATCCATATCTGGGTGTCTGTGTGGGCTCTGAATACGAATCTGTAATCAAAATTAAAAAAAAGTGGCCGCCATTTTGAACTTTTTAGTTACTGGGCAGATTGCTTTCAAAATCGATATCTGGGTGTCTGTGTGGGCTCTGAATACGAATCTGTAGTCAAAATTTAAAAAAAGTGGCCGCCATTTTGAACTTTTTAGTTACTGGACCGATTGCTTTCAAAATAGATATCTGGGTGTCTAGTAGGCTCTGAATACGAATCCGTTGTCAAAATTTAAAAAAGTGACCGCCATTTTGAACTTATTAGTTACTTGGCCGATTGCTTTCAAAATCGATATCTGGGTGTCTGTGTGGGCTCTGAATACGAATCTGTATCATTTTAAATTGCAGAGCCCACACAGACACCCAGATATCGATTTTGTAAGAAATCGGTCCAGTAACTAAAAAGTTCAAAATGGCGGCCACTTTTTTAAATTTTTTACTACAGATTCGTATTCAGAGCCCACACATACACCCAGATATCGATTTTGAAAGCAATCGGTCCAGTAACTAAAAAGTTCAAAATGGTGGCCACTTTTTTTAAATTTTGACAACGGATTCGTATTCAGAGCCCACACAGACACCCAGATATCGATTTTGAAAGCAGTCGGTCCAGTAACTAAAAAGTTCAAAATGGCGGCCACTTTTTTTTAATGTTTACTACAGATTCGTATTCAGAGCCCACACATACACCCAGATATCGATTTTGAAAACAATCGGTCCAGTAACTAAAAAGTTCAAAATGACGGCCACTTTTTTTAAATTTTGACAACGGATTCGTATTCAGAGCCCACACAGACACCCAGATATCGATTTTGAAACAATCGGTCCAGTAACTAAAAAGTTCAAAATGGCGGCCACTTTTTTAAAATGTTTACTACAGATTCGTATTCAGAGCCCACACATACACCCAGATATCGATTTTGAAAGCAATCGGTCCAGTAACTAAAAAGTTCAAAATGCCGGTCACTTTTTAAATTTTGACAACGGATTCGTATTCAGAGCCTACATAGACACCCAGATATCGATTTTGAAAGAAATCGGTCCAGTAACTAAAAAGTTCAAAATGGCGGCCACTTTTTTTAAATGTTTACTACAGATTCGTATTCTGAGTCCACACAGACGCCTAGATATCGATTTTGAAAGCAATCGGTCCAGTAACTAAAAAGTTCAAAATGGCGGCTACTTTTTTTAAATTTTGACTATAGATTCGTATCCAGAGTCCACACAGACGCCCATATATCGATTTTGAAAGAAATCGGTCCAGTAACTAAAAAGTTCGAAATGGCGGCCACTTTTTTAAATTTTTACTACAGATTCGTATTCAGAGCCCACCCCGACACCCAGATATCGATTTTGAAAGCAATCGGTCCAGTAACTAAAAAGTTCAAAATGGTGGCCACTTTTTTCAAATCGCGAAATTAAAACACCATGAATATTATTAAACCGGAAAAAAATATTGTCTTAAGGAAGTCTCCAACCTTTTACTCTGTTCCTCGAAATTTAGGTAAATAAACCCTACTTATTGCTATCACTGATTATTAGTACAACTTTTCAAAAATATTAAAACAACAGTCTTATGATTTAATTTTGATTATTTTTCAATATTTTTTTTTTATTCAAACAATAATATTCGTTCAGTAGAAACTATTTGAAATAATATTACAAATAACAATTTCAAAATTCACAAATATACCGCACCATCATTGTCCGTCAGACTGGCATTCGTAGTGATCCCGTCAAGTTGCCGTCAAGCAAGGCTTCCGATTGGTCGGACGGTCGGCTCTTACTACCAGATACCCGAGCCAAGCCAGCGATAACAAACCTGTCGCTCGCCTTGCTCGCTCTGTCTCTCTCCATATCGCGGGGCGCGATATGGGTAACGGAGATAGACAAGCCACGTCATAAAAGATTAAATTGCGATTTCGATTTTCGTAGTAGTAGGGATTTTTGGCTAGCCGTGCTCCGATACAAACGCAGTAGCGTTGCGTCTCCCGTAGGTATTCTCCTTGGAAATATGACATAGATGACCGTATCTTTTGATTACGTTGATTTAGAAGCTTGAATATTCTAGACCTTAAAGAGATCGTAGATCTTAGTATTTCGTATTAATTTCAATTTGTTATCTTGATCCGTTCCTGATAAAAAGGGACCTTGACATACAAAACAAACTAAAATTTTTTTTTATGTCACATAACTATAAATTTACAATTTTCGATTTTTTCCTTTACTTGTGCTATAAGACCTTGCTTCTTACCAAATTTCATTATTCTAGGTTAACGGGAAGTACTCTATAGGTTTTGATTTGGTTTGCCGGTAGCAAAATATGTGACTTAAATGGGCGTATCTAGTGATTGCGTGGACCTATAAGCTTAATTTTTTTAAACCTCCGAGGAAACGTAGACCTTAGTATTTGATATTAATTTCAACTTTATACCTCTACCCGTTCCTGAGAAAAAGGTCTTGACAGACAGACAGACACCCAGCCAGCCAGACAGACAGACAGACAGACAGACGGACAACAAAGTGATCCTATAAGGGTTCCGTTTTTTCCTCCTTTGATGTACGGAACCCTAAAAATGAGCGGTAATCAAAATAACAAAGACTACGCTTTCATCTTTATTGATGGTTTTACAAAATACGTCTACATGAAGTATACGACGAGTCGCGATGTTATCAGTGCTGTTGATGCCTTAGAAAGCATGATATGTCTATACGGAGCGCCTTCCAGACTAATTTTCGACCAAGAACGAAGTTTTGTCAGTGGGCTATTTAAACGATACTGTGATTAATACAACATTGAAGTTCTTATGATAGCCGTAGGAGCCAGTCGTGCCAACGGACAAGTAGAACGAATTATGAAAAATCATTAAAGACACCATGACAATAACAACAAACACAAAAGAAAAACCATGGCATATGTCTCTTGGTGAACTCCAGCTGGCGCTAAACTACACTATTTCAAAATCAACCGGAAAAACTCCCTTGGAATTACTTATAGGCAAACGAATCACTGTACCACCGACATTGGCAAACCTTCTCGATTACACTTCAGAACCAACCAATATAGAATTAGTCAGGAACTCGGCTAAGGACAGAATGAACAAACGAGCTAAAGCTGACAAGAAACGTTTTGATAGCACCAAGTAAAATCCTTCAAAGGAGAAGACTATGTCTTAATGAAGCAAAACGAAAGGAATCAGACAAAAAAAAAAGTTTTAAAAAACATAAAACCGACTTCCTAAAAAAAGTAAAACTAAAAAACTATTTAAAATAAAAATATAAAAACCGCCTTCAAAAATATATGAAATAAAAACCTAAAAAAAAAAAGAACCCTAGAGTTGAAGGCGGTGCTAAAAAGGCTACACAAATCACAAAGGATATTATCATCCACTCATGTTTTCTTTCATGCATCATTTTTGCTTGCTTTAGCACCGCCTTCAACTCTAGGGTTCTTTTTTTTTTTTAGGTTTTTATTTCATATATTTTTGAAGGCGGTTTTTATATTTTTATTTTAAATAGTTTTTTAGTTTTACTTTTTTTAGGAAGTCGGTTTTATGTTTTTTAAAACTTTTTTTTTATTTCACAGTTTTTTTTAGTAATTTTTTGCTTGACCCAATTAAAATAGGACCACGTCAGCTTCGATAGCTCAGTGGTGCAGACAGTCAACTGTCGCTATTGAATGTTAAGCAACGCTGGGTGCGGTCAGTACTTGGATGGGTGACCGCTGACCGTTGGAGGCTGACCGAGGTTCGGATTCCTCGTAAAACTGTAAGTCCCTTCCCTCCTTATCTTACTTGGTGGTAGGCTTTAACCTGCCCGGGTTGGTACCACCGCACTGAATTAAACGTCGGTCGAAACGGCGTCGTGTAGTCAGCACGATCAAAGGGGGAAGCACTGACATGGCACTTAGTTTACCCGGTGTTATGGGCTGACATCACGGACGTTGTAGGTGATGTTGCAGAACTTAGTAGAATGGACAGACATAAACGTGTTACGGAACCCTACTTTTATTATAAAATAACCGTCGGAGGACCTTGGTTGAAAATTGTAAAATTTAGTAGAACGGATAGACATGCATTTGTTACGGAACCCTACATTCATTTTGAAATAAATGTTAAATTTAGTAGAAAAGACAGACATGCATTTGTTACGGAACCCTACATTCATTTTGCAGAACTTAGTAGAATGGACAGACATAAACGTGTTACCGAACCCTACTGAACAGTTGCACTCCGGGAGTGCCGGCAGATCCCGTGCCACTCTAACTTAACCCTTAATGCAATGACTTAAGGTTTCATTTTAAAAATGACGCTGACGCGATGTCGCGAATTATACATTTTTTACCCACCTAAAAAAGTGCCAAGCGCCGCTAAAGAAGTTTTCACTTCAACAACCTCAGGGTTATCCCCTTTCAAATAAAAAAAAAAAATTTTCAAAATCGGCCCACAATTGACGGAGTAATCGCGTAACAAACATCCAAAAAAAGAAAACATACCGTCGAATTGAGAATCTCTTAGGTCTAAAGTAATTTGCTCGTGAAGACAAATGCAACGAGCCCAAACACGATGGGTTTATCATGTGTAGTTTAGGAGTTCCTATGGCCACCTTCTGTCTCCATCATCAGACCAGCTCGATGGTACTCGTACCCAAAGAGTTTGAATTATGTCGCCGACGTAATACAAACTCTTTGCTCGTACCATAATAAATTAAGCGCACCTGGCCGGTCGGAAAAGATAAAAAAATTCAAATTTAGAATATTCATGAAACAAGGGTCCGAATATGTATCACTAGTATATCGATTCATGTATTTCAACAGGACAGAGAAAATTTCAAAATATTAGGTATTTAATACTTTTTAGTTCTTTTTTTTTTGTTTTTTGGAAATCGGTTTAATATTTTTTAAAACAGTTTTTATTTCATTCTTTTTAGTAATATTATTAGTAATATTACATAAAAAAGAATGATCGAAATCGAATAATCGAAATAGATTGAAGTGGTACAGAATTATTCGCCATATGTGTCAGACTGCAAATTGCTGAATAAGTCCACATCACAAAAGTTTTGCTGAAGGTAACCACACACCATACTAATTTATCAAACTGAAAATTGCCGAAAACGACCACATCACAAGTTTTGCTGAAGGTAACCACACACCATAGTATTATGCTGATTTTTCGAAAACCACTGAACCAATTTCGATAAAATTGAAATGGGACCACCTCGGAAGTATGACCTAACTAACAAAAAAATAATTTTCTAAATCGGCCCTCAATTGACGGAGAAATCGTGTTACAAACATACAAAAAAAAAAAAAAAAACATACAGACGAATTGAGAACCTCCTCCTTTTTTGGAAGTCGGTTAAAAATTGAGTCCTAAATTATCGGTCCTTATGTAATCCACAAAGTTCTCGAGAACAACCGCTATGAAATCAAACTTGCCTCCGGGCAAGGCCGTCCTCGAAAAGTGTGTCATGAGGATCTACGAATGGCACCCCAGGCACAGATTACTAAATAGTTACTTCGTAACAGATGAATCTCTCCATAGAAAAAGTTCAATACCTTCGGCTTTAATAGCCTAAACTTTTAGTCGCCAGTCGCTGCGTGCGAAAATGTACCTAAACGAAAGAGCGTAAAGTGATTATTGCTTTGCAGCTGCGCGCGGACGCGGGGCCTTGAAGCTAACTCGGTGACGCTAGGGCTGCTACTTTCGATAAAAATATCAATGCATTATATTGTAAAGAGAAAATATGTGTGAATGTTTGTTCGCGAGCTACACTACAGCACAGATTTAAAAATGTGTTTTTACTGTTAGATAGGTACCTATCTTTTTTTTGGTTTAACATATAGGCTACTACCAACTTATGCCTGCGGCTTCGCCCTCGTTAAAATATATTAGAGGAAGAAATTAGTTCAGCCCGAAAATACTTCAAGTAATTCTACCATTTCTACCTACCTACCTACTACCCCTGTAATGTTATTATTGTTACCTGTACGCATGCTTATCTAACTGATTTTATTCGGTATAGATTAAAAATACATCTGCCAAGCGAATCCGGACTTATTACCAGAGGCAATTACTTCCAGTCGACCTTTACATACACCTTTCTGCTTGGCAGAAGGCGGAATTATTATTTAAGGAAGCGGACGTTTGCTTTAAAGCAGATGAAAGCGCTGACCGCACGTGTCGTTCCTTTTAGACTGAGCGGCGGGGCGGCGTGTTGCGGCGGCGCGGAGCGGTGCAGTAACAAAAGAGTCAAAGGAAGCCGACAAGCGAACCGACTACCGCTACGCGCCGCGCCGCTAGCACATGCCGCTAGCTTTCTTCAAAGTGTCGCGCGCCGCGCGTGCACAGCTAGAATTAATATGTCATATTTTGGGATTATTCGTATTTGTAAAAATGATGTCAGTTTTGGGCAGACTCCCCCTCCTACGTCACGTGTAACGTCTGCAAACCAGACCCCCCCCCCCCCCCTATTTTCAAATTTCCTCATCTTCACGGACGTTGTTTTCCGTTCCGTTGCGTCGTAGGTACGTAGTCTTACAATTGCCTCAACAATCACAAAATGTCAGCTGTATGCACACAAATCGTAAAGTGACTGTGATAGACAAACAGACAGATATATCGAACATACCGAAACTCAAGCGAAAAACAACATAAACCAAAATACCTATTTCCGTGTTCCGTACCTAAAGGGTGTCAACGGGACCCTATTACTAAGCCCCGCCATCCGTCCGTCTGTCCGGCCGTCTGTCAGCGGGCTGTATTTCTATTACCGCTATAACAACTAATAGTAAAAATATAAAAAATTAAGTACATAGTGTTAAATCTTGTACGATGGCACGGAACCCTTCGTGTGCGAGTCCGACTCGCACTTGTCCGGTTTTTTAGAATAATTATTGCTCAAAGAAAACAAATATACTCACATTTCTTCATCAGTAGGTAAATGGAAAAAAGAAAGATTTTTATTTCTCCTCTTGCTGGATTTACATCCATCTACTGCACATAAACTGCCACTATTAACCGAAGCCATGTCAACTTGAATTAAGATATAGGTAGGTACGAACGAAGCAGTAGCGTGAGCGCGCGCTCGCATAGTATATGTTAGCTCCGCGCGGCTGTCGGCAGCCCAATGAATTATGGGTCGCCGGCGGCCCGGCGGGCGGTAGGTAGTTATCGCGCGCAAGTACATAGAGTGCGTGAGGCCTGCCCCAGGCTCAAGCGGACCCATTAGAATGTGCCGTATGGGCGGATGACAAAGACATTAAAAACCTGGTTTTTTAATCTCTTTGGCGGATGAAGATGGAACAGAACCACATGATGCATCTACTAAAGGAGGAACACGAATGGTGGAATTAACAAACAACGAAGACGAAATACCTACACTAGAAGAAAGAATATACGATGAAGTTACTCCTATGCTGACCAACGAAGAGACAACGCAAATAAAAGAAAATACAAATACAAACACCAGCTCATCTCCAGACACCCCCAGCTTTACTTATTAACCAACAAACACGAAAGGTGCCCCTCGCGTGCTACCGGCCCAATTTGGACCGTGTCATTTGCTGTGTCGGATGTGCTACCGGTCCAATTTGGGCCGCCCGCACAACTTCATACAAAATAATTTATTTCTATGTCAAAAGTCTATCTAATCTCTTCTAGCTTACGTATAATTACTCATGAAAGAATAGGCTACCTAAAAATACACACTTCTATGTGCTTGTCCTGTCAAAATAATTTTGACAAGCGATCTTCAGTCGGTCTCTTCGCGTTCGCGGACGGTGACGTGTGCACCTCGTGTTTTTAGTGGGTTTTTTGTGGATTTTTTGGTGGTTTCTTTGTGAAAAACGATGGAAGGGTAAGTAATCTTCATTTACAATAGTTTCTCGGCGCTGAGGAACGATTTATTCGTAAAGGATCGTAATTTTGGTAACCCCCTAGGCAAAAACCGTTCCGAAAATTCTTGAATTTTTTAAACCAGTTTAATAATGATAGTATTAAACACATTACCAATGAAATTATAGAAAATTTAATGTACATTTGGAAAATAAAACCTTTTCATATACGTTTAAAAGAAAAAAGTCTAGAAATATCGCCAAAAACGCAGAGCGCACCCGATTTTGGCCAAAATCGATTTTGCCCAAAATGGCGTAGCACTCCAATGGGTTGACAGCAATCTCATCTTCAGCGTCCAGTAAAGAACTACTATGCTCCTCTCCTGTCTTCAGTCGTCAGTCTCCAGTAAAGAACTACTATGCTCCTCTCCTGTCTTCAGTCGTTAGTCTCCAGTAAAGACCTACTATGCTCCTCTCCAGTCTTCAGTATCCTGTAGCGGTATCCATGTCATTCCTCAGCGTCCAGTAAAGAACTACTATGCTCCTCTCCTGTCTTCAGTCGTCAGTCTCCAGTAAAGAACTACTATGCTCCTCTCCTGTCTTCAGTCGTTAGTCTCCAGTAAAGACCTACTATGCTCCTCTCCAGTCTTCAGTATCCTGTAGCGGTATCCATGTCATTCCGTTTGGTTGTGTCCTCGGGTAATTCCGTCTGGTGGTGTCCTCGGATCCGTCTGGTTGTGTCCTCGGGTAATTCCGTCTGGTGGTGTCCTCGGGTAATTCCGTCTGGTTGTGTCCTCGGGTAATTCCGTCTGGTGGTGTCCTTGGTTAATTCCGTCTGGTGGTGTTCTCGGGTCCGACTGGTGGTGTTCTCGGGTAATTCCGTCTGGTGGTGTCCTCGGGTTCGTCTGGCGGTGTCCTCGCGTAATTCGCGACTCACGTGATTCCCACGGTCCCGGTTCACGTGATTCCCACTGCGCCAGTTCACGTGATTCCCACAGGTCTCGGTTCACGTGATTCCCACGGTCCCAGTTCACGTGATTCCCACTGTGCCGGTTCACGTGATTCCCACAGGTCTCGGTTCACGTGATTCCCACGGTCCCGGTTCACGTGATTCCCAAGGTGCCGGTTCACGTGATTCCCACGATCCCGGTTCACGTGATTCCCACGGTGCCGGTTCATGTGATTCCAACGATCCCGGTTCACGTGATTCCCACGGTGCCGGTTCATGTGATTGCCACGGTGACAGTTCACCCAATTACCTTCTTCCCTTACATAATTCCTTCCGTTGGTGGTTCTTCTTTCATCATTTCATTCGGAGACAACTTCTTCGCTCTGCTAACCGATAAACTAGTTGCCAGTGTTAGCAATGTGTTGACCTCCCCATTGTGAAACTTTCTTCCCGAATCTGAGCTGATGCGAGAGCGCACCGCTCATCAGAATGGCCGTATAGGCGCGACGTCATCCTTGCGCGGTCTGTATGCTGGTGAGTCGGCTAGCTCCCTTCCACCACTCTTAGTTCAGTCATTATAGATTTGACACGTGAATAATCAGTTCTTGGATTTTTTTTTCGTAGGTCCCTCGGGGAGGCCACTGGGAGTGTAAATTCAAAAAGTATACTGAATCAAGTATACTCCTGCGTATATTCGAAAAACGGTTTTTCTTGAATAACTCGGCCATTTTTGATTTTAGAGTAAAACCGTAAGGACAAAAATTGTAGGAAATTTGATTCTCTACAAGTTTTCTCCTTACAATTTTTCTTTTAGGATCAATATTTTGGAAATTAAATTGGAAAAAAGCGACAAATTCAAAATATTTTCATAATCTCGTTTATTTTCAACTTTACGGCATAAATGAGGAGGACTAAACTTGTAGAGAATCAAATTCTGAACAATTTTTGTTCCCACCTTTTTTCCCCCAAAATCGATATTTTGAGGAGAATTGTGAGGACCAAACTTGTAGAGAATCAAATTTCCTACAATTTTTGTCCTCACGGTTTTACTGTAAAATCAAAAATGGCCGAGTTATTAAAGAAAAACCGTTTTTCGAATATACGCCGGAGCCTGATTCAGTCTACTTTTTTAATTTACACTCCCAGTGACCCCCCCGAGGGACCTACGAAAAAAAAATCCAAGAACTGATTATTCACGGGTAGGGTCGGTTTTTTGATATAATGACTGGGCTATCTTTCTACACGTCAGAAGCGATCAACACGGCCTCGCGGACGGGCGCGCTGGCTGAACGTTGCTCCTGCGCATGTACTTACTCGTAGATATAGGTGTCGCGCTCTGAGGTGTCAAGTGAAAAGTGTGCAGTTTTGCAAATGTGAACTACTTAGTTGTAACAAATTTAACTTTAAAAACTTAGTTAAAGACATATCTCTGTGTGTGTGACTGCGGACTACTCCAAAATGGATAGTGGATTCGATCCATCCCCGGGTTCTGGTCTTCCTCCGACATATATATTTTTGAAATTCGTTGACCAAAAAACCGAAACGAAAATGTGGTAAATTTTGCAAATTGTGCCTCACGCTGTATTACCGCAGTCTTAATGTGCAGTTAGTATCACAATTCAGCAAGTTTGTAGCGTTTATACGTACCTTTGACAGACTCTAATTATATTGGAGACTCCGTAAGCAACTAAACTAAGATGTGATTTTAAGTAAGCAACTAAGGGCGAGGCCGAAGACCGAGCTTCGTGAAGTTAGCGATATTCTTCCCGATGATAGTAAGTACTTAGGAGCGAGGCCGAAGGCCGAGTTATGTTTATTTGAACAATAAACCTTCTCGAAGAAAGTAAGTAACTGAGGACGAGGTCGAAAGCCGAGTTTCGTTCAAGTTAACGATATTCTTTTCGATGAAAGTAAATAGGTAAATAAGGGCGAGGGCGAAGGTCGCGCTGCGTTTAGGTAAACGATTAACCTTCTCCTTTCCTCAGGCCTAACCCTTAATGACTTGCTATCTTAGATATAACGTAATAGGCGTTCGGAAGGGCCGTAACTTACTCGTACTTGATTTGCGAAGGATTATCATTTACCTACCTTTTGCCAATGGAGCGGCCGATATCGGCCGCTTTATAGATTATACCTTTACGAATGGAGCGGCCGATATCGGCCGCTTTCTTTTTTTTCCGTGTTTCGTTGGGAGGCCCCAACAAAATTATTTTATTCTTGTATCTCATTTAGCCGTGAGATGCTGGCAGTAATTAATTCAAATAGTAGATCCTTTAGCCTTTAGGCGACAAACATTCTCCCATAGAGAAATGTCAGATTTACCGCCCTGTCAGTGTCATCAAGACAGCGGTTATATTAGGAGGGCGTTGTACGTTGCTCTTCTGTTTTCGGGTTTGCTGAGTGTTTTTTTGTGCAGATGAACCCATAAGTGATGTTTTTTCTCTTTTTCATTATATTCCGGATGTATTGAGTGCATTTGTTTGTGCTGAGTTGATCTGAATTTTTCGTAAAAATACTAAGAAAATGCCTCCTTTTCGGTACCAATTTCGGCTGTTTTTAGAGGCTTGTTTCTCGATATAAATCTGTTTTCTGGATAAAGTGAGGTGATAGAAGTGTCATTTAGTTCCTGTAGTTGAAATAATATATGCCGTATAGTGTTTGTATGCAGTACATTTACGAGAAATAAGCAATTTTTGTGACCTAGTTTTCTCCATACAAATAATACAAACCATAGAAATTTCCACATACAAATTTTATTGTGAACGACACGGGGGGCTGCTGATACACAAGAAAGGTATGATTAGGTCAGTTATTTATTATTGTTTATAATAAAAATACTATATGACCGATTCGCGGTCTAATAAATTTATAAAAAAAAAAAAACCTGAGAGAGGTCGCGATTTTCACATAGAACAACTTTACAAAATAATTTTGTCACCTAGAATACGTAATGTAAATAAAAAAATGCCATTTATAGCTAGAATATTTATCTGTAAATACAATCCATATGTTAGTTCATGAAGTTTTATGGAAAAATCTTCCAAAATGATTTTTTTTCGAGAGTAATGCGCCGGCGGCGATCGCGGCCGCCACCTGGTGTAGGCGAAGGAAGATTTATAAATAATGCTTCCAGAGCCAAAGGGTAAAAAGCCATCTTTGAAAGACTTGGGAATAAAATGGCAGTGCTTACTTGGTGGTGATTTTGAATAAAAGACGAGTGGCCATTGTTTGTCATTGCCTAAAAACATTGGGAATAAAATGGCAGTGATTCCTTGGTGGTGATTTTGAATAAAAGACGAGTAGACGTAGTAGCAGTTCGGCCTTCGGCCTCGCCCTTAATTACTTTCTTTAAGAAAGTACGTGGTTTACCTATACGGAGCTCCGACTTTCGGTGTCGCCATTAGTATAGTAACTTAGTTTCTTCGAGAAAAATATCGCTTACCATAAAGTAGCTCGGCCTTCGGCCTCGCCAGTAGTTACATACTTTATTCGAGAAGGTTTATTATTAACCTGAACGCAGCTCAGTCTTCGGCCTCGCCCTTAATTTCTTACTTTCTTCTTTTAAAATACGAATTTCACGCGAGCGAAGCCGAGGGTAAAAGCTGGTATACAATAAAATAAAATGTTAAACTTGTGTTCTGCGACCGACGAATGAGTGGTAACTAGTAACTACCCGCAATCCGTTGGCGCGGTTCGTTACTCGTCGATTCTGACTTCGACTGATTCGACTCGTCGTTCGATTCCTGGCACGTGACCCTCTTTCGTTCGGTTGCATCAAACATCCATTTTCACTCACCTAATTTTCATTCATTTAAACAGTACGTTTTGTTTATTCCAGCCCAGCTACCGAATTCTGCCTTGTCAAACAGAATACTTACATATTTATATGATTTTCGTGTTTTTCAAGGTTATTCTAAAGGTTTTGATGAGAGAGTAAGAATTACTCTCCTCACCAAGGGTTGTCGGAATACGGCATGATGGTACGTATGTAATTTTTGTATTTCAGAGAAACCCGTAAACGGAGCGACAACATTAACAGTTCCCAAAGATCCGTGGAAGCCGACAATAACAACTGAACTCAATGGCACCATAGAGTACACCACATGTGAGAATGTCCAGGCGACATGCACCATAAACACAGCTCACACTGACTACAACTTACAGTGGATACTGTATAATGGTATGCTCTTTTGTTTTTCGAACAAGAATAGCGGACGCTCAGATGGATTTTTGTGTTTGTGAGTGGCCTGTGACCCTACTCCTATACCTTACTGAGTAAGTGGAAGGTCGCGGGTTCTGGAATCTGGAATCTGCGAAGGAAAAAAGGTATTAGTCGTAAGACTATCACACCGCAAATGGTATTTTTTGCGCGGTAAGCCGCGTGAGGCCTGCCGTCACTTTTCCCGCCCTTAATTGTTACCTGAACTATAAACTATAAATAGGGCAGTCGCCGTGCCCCGCCGGCTGGCGATTGGGAGCGGTCACTTTGTCCGCCCTAAGTTAGGGCGGTCGCAGTGACCGACTGCTGGCTAAGGGCGAGCGGCATCGAAACCGCTACTGCTGCTGGCGCGTTCTGCAGTCTCTCGACTGCTGCAGCTGCCTGGTGAAGAGAAATGCGAATGAGTCGCGAATGTCGGTCGAACCACCTGCTTGCCGGGGACATGGTCTCCGACGTCCGCCGGGACGATGGTGCTAGAAGAGATAAGTCTGCCAGTTTGATTATCACAGCGAAGAACAACTGGCAAGAAACTTCGCTGGGTCGTGTCCAGTACACTTATAACGAGATTTAACCTGCACCGCGTACTACGCTACGCCGTGTTCTCCGCATCATTTTGTATGGAGAAACGAAGTTCGTAAATCTATCACTAGGTATAGGCGCTGCTCCGTTTCTCCATACAAAATGATGTGGAGACCACGGCGTAGCGTAGTACGCGGTGTAGGTTAAATCTCGTGATAAGGGTACTGGTCGTCGACGGTGGGGAGGCGAGGCGATTAATAAATAACATTATACTCTATTTCAGTTAGCCGCGATGCACCACCCACCCCTCCACTTTTTCGAGAACAAAAGGCTTGCTTTTGATTAGCGCGTTCTCCCCGATGGCGGCAGTAATCCGGCCGGTTCCACACGTGCGCTTTGTTTTAGTCGTGGCTCGGACTTTGTACGGTACGAACGTGTTTACGAAATCCATTGTGTCCGAGTAATTACCAACTTAACACTATGCGTGATGCGTCGCCGTCTCCGTCGACTCCAAACATTCATAAACGAAAACTACGGCCGTTGTCTTCAACCGAAAAAAGTATGGTCAATAATTATAAAAAAATATAATATTCAAGGAAACATGTAATTCGCCATACTTTAGGCATATAAAAACAATGTACTTACATGTTTGTGACTGGCTGTATTTTTTTTTTTATGAAAACTGACACGGTTGGCTTCATCACCTACAACACCAACTTTTTGTTTCTGTGTAAATTCACTATGTTGAAATAAATATTTTCTTTCTTTCTTTAACATCCGTGATGTCAGTGGTGAACTTGGTGCCACGTCAGTCTTCCCTTCGGTCGTGCCGGCTACACTGAACTGGACCGAAGACACAAACTATTTACATAGCCGTTTCGAACGACCTTTCATTCAGTGCGGTGGTGTCAACCCGGGCGGGTTAGGCCCTACCACCTAGTAATATAAGAAGGGAGTCATAACCCTTAGTCGCCTTTTACGAAATACACGGGGAGAGATGCAGTGGCGCTATTCTTTTAAAGTACCGGCCCCACACGGTACGATATGTTTTATTGTCAATATAGACATTTCTTCTAAATATATAAATAAATAAATATATAAATTTAGGTTTACTTACTTATTTCAGTATAGATATTACTTTTATTTTGATTAAGTACGTACGTGTTGTTTTATATTATTGATAGTTATATTGTCCGAATACTTTGCTAAACGTGGTGGTCGGTGTTGTGCTGTAATTTGCAAGAGTATTTGCAGCACAACTCCGATTACTCTGCTTACCCTGATTGTCGGGATACAGCATGCGTGATATGTATGTATGTATGTATGTGTTGTTTTAGCTTTTTAATTGATTTAATCTTATTATTACTTTGAATAGAAAGCTTCTTCCTTTTTCACTTTTAATTACTTTCTCTCAATTATAATAATTAAATAATTAAAATATATAAATAAATAAATAAATTCCGAAAACGCGCTTTGAAATTCTGTGAACGAGTGGAGAAAGGCAAGCCGCTGCAATGCGTGCGTGTAAAACGGGCCGCGTCTGTGCGCTAACGGGACATTCCGAATAGTTGAACGTGATTTGGTAAAAGGGTTGCCACCCACTTGCGTTCTCTCTTTGTCTGTTACACGCAGTACACCGAGTGAGACGGTGCTTTGCATCGCGGATAACTGAAATAGAGTATAGTTAAAACCACCAAGCATACATACGGGAGTGGCAACCGTCGAGCGCTATTATATGGGAAAATTAGCCGCGTCTTAGTGCATTATGCTCTTACAATATAATAGTCTGCGGGATCGAACGTCAGTGCACATGTGACTTGGGGACAAAGAACACGTATATGTGCACTACGCAAAATGGCGAGTTGTGCAGTTCGTACGTGTCGAAAGAACTCAAGATCATCAGGAATAACAAAAGATGGCGTAACCTTTCATAGGTAAGTCATTTTAATGATAATACAACGCTTAAAACGTGAAAAATACAATAATTCCGCGAGTTAGGAGCACGACTGCGCGCCATACCGGGCGCGTACACATGATAGGCAAATTTGACAGACTGAAAAGAAATTTGAAATCAATTATTGTATACGGGGATGTTGTTTATCAATACTAATAATAAATCTGTAAGGGATGGTCATGGAGTAAGTTACTTTGTTTTAGGAAATATTGAGTTTTTAGCCTCTATGTATGATACTAAAGCTAAATTGACGATTTTTAGAAATCTTTTCTGTATGTATGTATGTATGTATGTTCCTCCATAACTCTTAAAGCCATAATCCGAATTTGATGAAACTTAGTACAAACCCATTTTACTATACGGGACACAGGATAGGTTTACTAAAATTCACTTCCGGCTACGCTAAGATGTGGCTCCCATACAAATCGAATTGTTCCAAGCGCCGAAATAATGGGCGGCGCGGCGCGGCGGGGGTTAGTAGCGCGTCTCGCGAAGACTGGCAGCCCGGCGGCCGGCGGCGGCGAAGGCGCGGGACGCGGCGCGGGGTGCGGTCTATTCGGTGGTCTGGCGGAGCGCGGTGTGTGTGTGTATGCATTGTCTCGGCAGAGTTTCTTATATTTTAATTCGATTCATAATATTATGTAGGTTAACTTCGTTAGGTATCTATTTGATTAATTTTAGGTGCAAACCTATGTAAAAGTGTTATTGCGAGTCGATGTTAGCGGATATTTATTTAACTGAAGTTCCTATTTGATTTAAGTTAATTGATCGTACGTTTATTATATTGTACGTAGTGTAGTATGCGCGGTATATTAGCGAAGAGATTCTTATTTTTACCCGATTACGGCGAAGCGAAAAGGAGAGTTATGTTTTTGACCGGTATGTATGTATGTATGTATGTTCAACTGTTCCCTCATAATAACTTCGACACTCCTTATCATAATAACTTCGACACTACTTATCATAGTTTAGTCTTGACCGTACGCTGGTCGTCAAGACGCATCCAACGTCTATAGGCTATAGGATATGGCGCCCTCTAGAGGACATAAGTAATGATAAAAAATTGCCCGCGGCTTCGCTCGCGTGAAATTCGTATTTCAAAGGAAAAAAGTAAGTAACTAAGAGCTGGGTTCAGGTAAACGATAAACCGTCTCGAAGAAAGTGAGTAACTTTTTGAGGCCGAAGGCGAAGTTGCGTTCAGGAAGACGATAAACCTTCTCGAAGACAGTAAGTAACAAAGGGCGAGGCCGAAGGCCGAGCTGCGTTCAGGAAGAGGATAACCTTTTCGAAGAAAGTAAGTAATTATGGGCGAGGCCGAAGGCCGAGCTGCGTTCAGGATGAGGGTAAACTTTTCGAAGAAAGTAAGTAACAGAGGGCGAGGCTGATGGCGGAGCTGCGTTCAGGAAAACGATAAACCTTCTCGAAGACAGTAAGTAACTATGGGCGAGGCCGAAGGCCGAGCTGCGTTCAGGAAGAGGATAACCTTTTTGAAGAAAGTAAGTAACAGAGGGCGAGGCCGAAGGCCGAGCTGCGTTCAGGAAGACGATAAACCTTTTCGAAGACAGTAAGTAACTATGGGCGAGGCCGAAGGCCGAGCTGCATTCAGCATTCGGGTAAACTTTTCGAAGAAAGTAAGTAACAGAGGGCGAGGCCGAAGGCCGAGCTGCGTTCAGGAAAACGATAAACCTTCTCGAAGACAGTAAGTAACTATGGGCGAGGCCGAAGGCCGAGCTGCGTTCAGGAAGAGGATGACCTGTTCGAAGAAAGTAAGTAACAGAGGGCGAGGCCGAAGGCCGAGCTTCGTTCAGGAAGACGATAAACCTTTTCGAAGACAGTAAGTAAGTATGGGCGAGGCCGAAGGCCGAGCTGCATTCAGCATGCGGGTAAACTTTTCGAAGAAAGTAAGTAACAGAGGGCGAGGCCGAAGGCCGAGCTGCGTTCAGGAAAACGATAAACCTTCTCGAAGACAGTAAGTAACTATGGGCGAGGCCGAAGGCCGAGCTGCGTTCAGGAAGAGGATGACCTGTTCGAAGAAAGTAAGTAACAGAGGGCGAGGCCGAAGGCCGAGCTTCGTTCAGGAAGACGATAAACCTTTTCGAAGACAGTAAGTAACTATAGGCGAGGCCGAAGGCCGAGCTGCGTTCAGGAAGACGATAAATTCTCGAAGACAGTAAGTAACTATAGGCAAGGCCGAAGGCCGAGATGTGTTCAGGAAGAGGATAAACCTTTTCGAAGAAAGTAAGTAAGAAAGAAGTTACTTTCTTCGAGAAGATTTATGGTCTTCCTGAACGCAGCTCGGCCTTCGGACTCGCCCTCGGCTACTTACATTCTTCGGAAAGGTTATCCTCTTCCAGAACGCAACTCGGCCTTCGGCCTCGCCCTTTGTTACTTACTTCTTAAAGATGGTTTATCCTCTTCCTGAACGCAGCTCGGCCTTCGGCCTCGCCCATAGTTACTTACTATCTTCGAAAAGGTTTATCGTCTTCCTGAACGCAGCTCGGCCTTCGGCCTCGCCCTCTCTTACTTGCTTTCTTAGAAAATGTTATCCTCTTCCTGAACGCAGCTCGGCCTTCGGCCTCGCCCATAGTTACTTACTGTCTTCGAGAAGGTTCAGTTTTCCTGAACGCAGCTCGGCCTTCGGCCTCGCCCTCTGTTACTTACTTTCTTCGAAAAGTTTACCCTCATCCTGAACGAAGCTCGGCCTTCGGCCTCGCCCATAGTTACTTACTTTCTTCGAAAAGGTTATCCTCTTCCTGAACGCAGCTCGGCCTTCGGCCTCGCCCTTTGTTACTTACTTTCTTATAGATGGTTTGTCCTCTTCCTGAACGCAGCTCGGCCTTCGGCCTCGCCCATAGTTACTTACTGTCTTCGAGAAGGTTTATCGTCTTCCTGAACGCAACTCCGCCTTCGGCCTCAAAAAGTTACTCACTTTCTTCGAGATGGTTTATCGTTTACCTGAACCCAGCTCGCCCTTAGTTACTTACTTTCTTCCTTTGAAATACAAATTTCACGCGAGCGAAGCCGCGGGCAAAAGCTAGTATATAATAAATGCGATGTTGTTTATCATAAATGCGAAAGTATATTTGTTTGTTTATTTGTTTGCTATCATGTTGTTTATCATAAATGCGAAAGTATATTTGTTTGTTTATTTGTTTGCTTGTTTTTTTTTTTAAGTGAAAATTTCTTTAGCGGTGCTTGGCACTTTTCTAGGTGGGTATAAAATTTATAACTCGAAATCGCGACATCGCGTCAGCGTCATTTTTAAAATGAAACCTTAAGTCATTGCATTAAGGGTTAAGTTAGAGTGGCACGGGATCTGCCGGCACACCCGGAGTGCAACTGTTAAGTAGGGTTCGGTAACAGGTTTATGTCTGTCCATTCTACTAAGTTCTGCAAAATGAATGTAGGGTTCCGTAACAAATGCATGTCTGTCCGTTCTACTAAATTTTACAATTTTCAACCAAGGTCCTCCGACGGTTATTTTATAATAAAAGTAGGGTTCCGTAACACGTTTATGTCTGTCCATTCTACTAATAAGTGCTGCAAAATGAATGTAGGGTTCCGTAACAAATGCATGTTTGTCCGTTCTACAAAATTTAACATTTATTTTAAAATGAATGTAGGGTTCCGTAACTAATGCATGTCTGTCCGTTCTACTAAATTTTACATTTTTCAACCAAGGTCCTCCGACGGTTATTTTATAATAAAAGTGTCTGTGTGGGCCCTGAATACGAATCCGTTGTCAAAATTCAAAAAAAGTGGCCGCCATTTTGAACTTTTTAGTTACTGGACCGATTGCTTTCAAAATCGATATCTGGGTGTCTGTGTGGGCTCTGAATACGAATCCGTTGTCAAAATTTTATAAAAGTGGCCGCCATTTTGAACTTTTTAGTTACTGGACCGATTGCTTTCAGAATCGATATCTGGGTGTCCGTGTGGGCTCTGAATACGAATCCGTTGTCAAAATTTAAAAACGTGGCCGCCATTTTGATCTTTTTAGTTACTGGACCGATTGCTTTCAAAATCGATATCTGGGTGTCCGTGTGGGCTCTGAATACGAATCTGTTGTCAAAATTTAAAAAAAGTGGTCGCCATTTTGAACTTTTTAGTTACTGGACCGATTGCTTTCAAAATCGATATCTGGGTGTCTGTGTGGGCTCTGAATACGAATCCGTTGTCAAAATTTTATAAAAGTGGCCGCCATTTTGAACTTTTTAGTTACTGGACCGATTGCTTTCAAAATCGATATCTGGGTGTCTGTGTGGGCTCTGAATACGAATCCGTTGTCAAAATTTTATAAAAGTGGCCGCCATTTTGAACTTTTTAGTTACTAGACCGATTGCTTTCAAAATCGATATCTGGGTGTCCGTGCGGGCTCTGAATACGAATCCGTTGTCAAAATTAAAAAAAAAGTGACCGCCATTTTGAACTTTTTAGTTACTGAACCGATTGCTTTCAAAATCGATATCTGGGTGTCTGTGTAGGTTCTGAACACGAATCCGTTGTCAAAATTTAAAAAAGTTTCCGCCATTTTGAACTTTTTAGTTCCTGGACCGATTGCTTTCAAAATCGATATCTGGGTGTCTGTGTGGGCTCTGAATACGAATCCGTTGTGAAAATTTTATAAAAGTGGCCGCCATTTTGAACTTTTTAGTTACTGGACCGATTGCTTTCAAAATCGATATCTGGGTGTCCGTGCGGGCTCTGAATACGAATCCGTTGTCAAAATTAAAAAAAAAGTGACCGCCATTTTGAACTTTTTAGTTACTGAACCGATTGCTTTCAAAATCGATATCTGGGTGTCCGTGTGGGCTCTGAATACGAATCCGTTGTCAAAATTTAAAAAAAGTGGTCGCCATTTTGAACTTTTTAGTTACTGGACCGATTGCTTTCAAAATCGATATCTGGGTGTCTGTGTGGGCTCTGAATACGAATCCGTTGTCAAAATTTTATAAAAGTGGCCGCCATTTTGAACTTTTTAGTTACTGGACCGATTGCTTTCAAAATCGATATCTGGGTGTCTGTGTGGGCTCTGAATACGAATCCGTTGTCAAAATTTTATAAAAGTGGCCGCCATTTTGAACTTTTTAGTTACTGGACCGATTGCTTTCAAAATCGATATCTGGGTGTCCGTGCGGGCTCTGAATACGAATCCGTTGTCAAAATTAAAAAAAAGTGACCGCCATTTTGAACTTTTTAGTTACTGAACCGATTGCTTTCAAAATCGATATCTGGGTGTCTGTGTAGGTTCTGAACACGAATCCGTTGTCAAAATTTAAAAAAGTTTCCGCCATTTTGAACTTTTTAGTTCCTGGACCGATTGCTTTCAAAATCGATATCTGGGTGTCTGTGTGGGCTCTGAATACGAATCCGTTGTGAAAATTTTATAAAAGTGGCCGCCATTTTGAACTTTTTAGTTACTAGACCGATTGCTTTCAAAATCGATATCTGGGTGTCCGTGCGGGCTCTGAATACGAATCCGTTGTCAAATTTAAAAAAAAAGTGACCGCCATTTTGTACTTTTTAGTTACTGAACCGATTGCTTTCAAAATCGATATCTGGGTGTCTGTGTAGGTTCTGAACACGAATCCGTTGTCAAAATTTAAAAAAGTTTCCGCCATTTTGAACTTTTTAGTTCCTGGACCGATTGCTTTCAAAATCGATATCTGGGTGTCTGTGTGGGCTCTGAATACGAATCCGTTGTGAAAATTTTATAAAAGTGGCCGCCATTTTGAACTTTTTAGTTACTGGACCGATTGCTTTCAAAATCGATATCTGGGTGTCCGTGCGGGCTCTGAATACGAATCCGTTGTCAAAATTAAAAAAAAAGTGACCGCCATTTTGAACTTTTTAGTTACTGAACCGATTGCTTTCAAAATCGATATCTGGGTGTCTGTGTGGGCTCTGAATACGAATCCGTTGTGAAAATTTTATAAAAGTGGCCGCCACATTGAACTTTTTAGTTACTGGACCGATTGCTTTCAAAATCGATATCTGGGTGTCCGTGCGGGCTCTGAATACGAATCCGTTGTCAAAATTAAAAAAAAAGTGACCGCCATTTTGAACTTTTTAGTTACTGAACCGATTGCTTTCAAAATCGATATCTGGGTGTCTGTGTAGGTTCTGAACACGAATCCGTTGTCAAAATTTAAAAAAGTTTCCGCCATTTTGAACTTTTTAGTTCCTGGACCGATTGCTTTCAAAATCGATATCTGGGTGTCTGTGTGGGCTCTGAATACGAATCCGTTGTCAAAATTTTATAAAAGTGGCCGCCATTTTGAACTTTTTAGTTACTCGACCGATTGCTTCCAAAATCGATATCTGGGTGTCCGTGTGGGCTCTGAATACGAATCCGTTGTCAAAATTTAAAAAAACTGGCCGCCATTTTGAACTTTTTAGTTACTGGACCGATTGCTTTCAAAATCGATATCTGGGTGTCCGTGTGGGCTCTGAATACGAATCCGTTGTAAAAATTTAAAAAAGTGGCCGCCATTTTGAACTTTTTAGTTACTGGACCGATTGCTTTCAAAATCGATATCTGGGTGTCTGTGTGGGCTCTGAATACGAATCCGTTGTCAAAATGTAAAAAAACTGGCCGCCATTTTGAACTTTTTAGTTACTATGGCGGTTATTATATTATTATTTGAAATGGCGGCCACTTTTTTACATTTTGACAACGGATTCGTATTCAGAGCCCACACAGACACCCAGATATCGATTTTGAAAGCAATCGGTCCAGTAACTGAAAAGTTCAATATGGCGGCCACTTTTTTTAAATTTTGACTAGAGATTCGTATTCAGAGCCCACACATACACCCAGATATCGATTTTGAAAGCAATCGGTCCAGTAACTAAAAAGTTCAAAATGGCGGCCACTTTTTTTAAATCGCGAGATTAAAACACCATGAATATTATTAAACCGGAAAAAAATATTGTTTTAAGGAAGACTCCAATCTTTTACTCTGTTCCTCGAAGTTTAGGTAAATAAGCCCTACTTATTCCTATCACTGATTATTAGTACAACTTTTCAAATATATTAGAACAACAGTCTGGTTTAATTTTTCAATATTTTTTTTTTGGATTCAAACAATAATATTCGTTCAGTAAAAACTATTTGAAATAATATTACAAATAACAATTTAAATATTCACAAATATACCGCAACATCATCGTCCGTCAGACTGGCATTCGTAGTGATCCCGTCAAGTTGCCGTCAAGCAAGGCTTCCGATTGGTCGGACGGTCGGCTCTTACTACCAGATACCCGAGCCAAGCCAGCGATAACAAACCTGTCGCTGGCCTTGCTCGCTCTGTCTCTCTCCATATCGCAGGGCGCGATATGGGTAACGGAGATAGACAAGTCACGTCATAAAAGATTAAATTGCGATTTCGATTTTCTAGTAGGGATTTTTGGCTAGCCGTGCTCCGATACAAACGCAGTAGCGTTGCGTCTCCCGTATGTATGCTCGGTGGTTAAAACACTTTAACGCATTACAATTTATTATGTGTTGATATAGTTAGCTCATTCAGTGACGACGACATTAATGCGATCGAGATCGGGCTTGACTTTTGAAACAAAACAAATAAAAAACAAAAAACAATTGGTGACGAAGGGAGCCCACTCAACTGATTCACTATTCAAGATAGCGAAGCTGGTTTTCGTGGGCTCCCCTTTCCAAAAAACAATAAACTGAACATAGGTAATATTTTCAGCCCAGTTCACTTTAGCCCGCACGCACACCAAATGGATGCCCTCACATGCCACCTAATCTCGACAGGAACAAGGTGTAAAAACTGACATCGCGGGTGTAGTTGGTGATGTAGCAGATTATTTTTATGAATCCTGACGTGGTTGGTTACATCACCTTCTACTCGCCTATTACTCCACTACCACTCGTGGTGTCGGCCAGCCCATCACACCTCGGCGAACTGGGTGCCATGTCAGTTATTCTCTTTGTTTGTGCCGGCTACGCTTAACTGGAGTCTAGACGGAAAATCATCAAAACGTTTTTTTTTAAGGTTATCAACAGTTCGTAATGGCATCAAATACGAGAAGAACATTTGCATCGTGGACGGTAACACTGGATCGGATGATTTCAGCAAAATACGACAACAAGAAATTATTTTGTCGATGTTGGCGCATGAAAGATCACCTCCCCAGCATGTGTGGAATATCTATGCATACATTGAAGCTGGTACCAAAAACTTGTTCCAACGAAACAGGTAGATATTTATATTTTAGAGTCCTTGCGCAAAGTAGTTGATATTGGTTACCGGGTGGTTGAGCACAAACGACAGTGGGCTGGTCACGTCAGCACCAGATGAGACGAAGACCATTGGAGTAAACGGGTTCTGCGGTCGCGGAAAGGGAAACGGAGTGTGAGCAACGTTATTTAAGAATATCTGACCAAATCCAACTAAATGTTTATCCGAGCGTACTTTCGAACCTACTGCTCAGTCCCTGTACATATACAGGGTTACTGGTCATTCGATGCATTCCTTTCAGACGGTTATAGTAGAGGTAATTTGTGTGTTTTTTTTTAAGGGTCAAAGTCAAAATTTTGACGCATTTGCACTATCGAAAATTTTCCAAGTGATTTTCTCCAAAACTATAACTGATAGAATTTTACAAAAATTCATACAAACTAATTAGTTATTTGTCCAGTATGGCACATAGTTAAAGTTACAGAATATTATTCAATAATAGAGTAAATTAAATATTTTCTCCAAAAACAGGAGAAATGTTCGCGAAAAATGGATTTTTTTTTTGGTAAGGGTGAATTTTGAACGTAATTTTGAAAAACTTATAGGTAATTTATGGACTAAATACTGAATTCTACGGCATTATAATATAATTGGCATGCCTTTTCATATAGACGCTGTAAGGAAATTGCTGCAATAAGTATGCTTATTTACGCTTTGAATTATTTTATGAGATTTCAAACAATTGTGCTACTTTGTTTGTGCAACCGTTTTCATTGGCAGTATTGAAGACGAAACTTGGTGCGATTTCGTTTTCGAGGACTAGCAAGGCTAGAGGTATCGTAGTTTCTGAAAAATAGAACATAGCTGCCGTATTGAAGTAGTTTCGATGTCAAACCCAAAGTGAGTCGACGTGGTCAGGAACTTTTTCGCACGAAATTAGACGATTTTCAATATAAGTTTTTAGATTTTTACTAAGATTTATAATGCGGACTTTTGTGTAGTATTAATTTCAATACTATACGTAGTTTATGAGTTACTCGTATCAACATTTACTCACTGTGTCACCTCACAATTGTGACACTATTGTGCTACTTTTGTGTCACCAGTAGCACAATTTCTGCGTCACTACAATTGTGCTACCATTTAAAGATCGGCTTACAGTGGTACTCGGCTGTTGATAATTTAGAGTTCCGAACATCGGGTTCGCTTTGTTGTTACTTATACAAGTTGTTTGCTATGTTCAGATGATTTTTTTGTATTTTTTGTAATATTTAATCTATACATATAATAAAATCGTAGAGGTAAGAAAGTCTTTACATTGAATGTATTCGGAAAAAAACTAATCAGGGTGGCATAAAATGAGATACTGAACATGTTAGAACAGTTTTTAAAAATTTTGTTTGTTTGTTTGTCTGTACGCGCATCACGCAAAAACCACTGAACGGAATTAGACGAAACTTTGTATAGTGGCAGTTTATATGCCGGGTTAACATAATACGTAAAAAAAAAATAAAAAAAAATTAACAATTATAAACATTATTGCGCGTTTAAAATCACGTAGTCCAAAGTACATAATTATATCTTGAGAACTGGCAGCAAATACAATTTTAATAAAATATTCATTCGAAATTTAAAAATAAGTAGATACAACGAAAATGACAGTTCTTCTTTTTTATAACTTGAACACAATAGTCTATACATATCTATTCTTTCTATACATATCATAAAATCGTAAATGCAAAAATGTCTATTTGTACGCGCATCTCGCAAAAACCACTAAACGGAATTTGACGAAACTTTTTATAGTGACAGTGTATATCCCGGATGAACATAATAATTAAAAAATATCCAAAGTAAAGGTAAAAAACAATTTCAAATGTCATGTTGACAACCGGAGAACTGTCATCTCGACTTGAGCTGGCCGGTGACAAATTGTTTGATAAATAAAAAAAATAATTGAAAGTCGAAGTTATGCCGCTGTCATTGGTGCAATAAAATTTATATATCTGTTGCCCGCGGCTTCGTTCGTGTGAAATTCGTATTTCAAAAAAAGAAAGTAAGTAACTAAAGGCGGGCCCGAAGGCGGATCTGCGCTCACGTAAACGATATTCTTTGTCGATGAAAGTAACTAAGGGCCGAGCTCTATTCTGGAAGACCATAAACCTTCTCGAAGAAAGTAAGTAACTATGGGCGAGGCCGCAGGCCGAGCTTCGTTCAGGAAGAAGCTAAACCTACTTGAAGAAAGTAAGTAACTAAGGTGTGGCCGAAGGCCGAGCTACGTTCTGATACTTGAAAACCCATCTCGAAGAAAGCAAGTAACAACGGGCGAGGCCGAAGGCCGAGCTGCGTTCAGGAAGAAGCTAAACCATCTTGAAGAAAGTAAGTAACTAAGGGCGAGGCCGAAGGCCGAGCTCTATTCTGAAAGACCATAAACCTTCTCGAAGAAAGTAAGTAACTATGGGCGAGGCCGCAGGCCGAGCTGCGTTCAGGAAGAAGCTAAACCATCTTGAAGAAAGTAAGTAACTAAGGCGAGGCCGAAGGCCGAGCTACGTTCGGATAATTGAAAAACCATCTCGAAGAAAGCAAGTAACTAAGGGCGAGGCCGAAGGCCGAGCTGCGTTCAGGAAGAAGCTAAACCATCTTGAGGAAAGTAAGTAACTAAGGCGAGGCCGAAGGCCGAGTTACGTTCTGATAATTGAAAAATCATCTCGAAGAAAGCAAGTAACTAAGGGCGAGGCCGAAGGCCGAGCTGCGTTCAGGAAGAAGCTAAACCATCTTGAAGAAAGTAAGTAACTAAGGGCGAGGCCGAAGGTCGTGCTCTATTCGGGAAGACCATAAACCATCTCGAAGAAAGCAAGTAACTAAGGGCGAGGCCGTAGGCCGAGCTGCGTACAGGAAGAAGGTAAACATTTTTGAAGAAAGTAAGTAACTAAGGCGAGGCCGAAGGCCGAGCTACGTTCTTACAAATGATAAACCATCTCGAAGAAAGCAAGTAACTAAGGGCGAGGCCGAAGGCCGAGCTGCGTTCAGGAAGAAGCTAAACTATCTCGAATAAAGTTAATTAATATTAAGATTGAGTTAATTTAATTTAAATTTTATTATAAAGTCCACGCTTCTAACGGCAAATATACCGTGCATCCTAGAACCTCGCGGTTATTCCCGGCTGGATGGCAATAGGCCCGATGCTATCACCTTAGCGCCATGGACTAAGGGTAGTTCTTTGATGTGGGACGCCACTTTTGTTCTCACATTGGCTCAAAGTCACGTTAGGACATCTTCAAGAGCGGCTGGCGCGGCCGAGGCTGGGGCGGAGAGCCTCAAACGCAGCAAATATAGAAATATAATTCAAGATTTCGAATTTGTTGCGTTTGCGGTTGAAACCTTCGGTCCGTGGAGCAGTGAAGCCAAAAGAGGCTTGAGCCTCTGCTGGTTGACGCAACTGGTGTCCCGCCATCAAGGGCTTATGTACTTCATTCAAAGGGTAAGCCTTGCCATCCAGCGGGGTAATGCCGCAAGTGCTCTAAGAACATTTGAAAATGCCCGTTTTGATAGTTATTTTAATGTTTGTTAGGTAGGTTTAATTCTTTAGTTATTAATATTACTTTTTTATTTTTATGAAATAAATAGATTGAGTAAACGATATTATATTCTATCGAAGAAAGGAAGTCTTTAATCGCGAGGCCCGAAGGCGGAAGAGGGTTTTTGGTTTACCTGAACGCAGCTCGGCCTTCGGCCTCGCACTTAATTACTTCCTTTCTTCCAGAAGGTTTATCGTCTTCCTGAACGGAGCTCGGTCTTCGACCTCTCCCTTACTTACTTCCTTTATTTGAGAAAGGTTTATCGTTTACCTGAAAGCAGCTCGGCCTTCGGCCTCGCCCTTAGTTAGTTACTTTCTTTAAGAAGGTTTATCGATTACCTGAACGCAGCTCGGCCTTCGGCCTCGCCCTTAGTTACTTACATTCTTCTTTGGAATACGAATTTCACGCGAGCGGAGCCGCGGGCTCAGCTAGTAAAATATAAAAATGTTATCCCCTTTTTTTATAATTGTAATATGATCTATTTCCGATATTTTCCCCCCTTTAAAACTCGTCAGTTAAAAAAAATACCCCATTTACGTGTAAAGAACAAAGTTATGTAAATTTTTTTATAAACAATGTGTTGAATAGCTACCATACATATATTTTTATTTGGGCTCTTTAAGTAACCCAAACTTTACAGTTGTGTGATACCATTTTGTATCACTATTGCGTCACCGTAGCACAGATTGCTGTGCGGCTTTTGTGTCACCGTTGCACAACATTTTGTGTCACTATTGTGTCACTTGCGTCGAAATTTTGACTTTAACCCTTAACAGTTAAAACACGACACAAAGTACCTCTAATATAACTATATATTATGGACACACTAAAAGTTTCCGGAATTAATAACAATAAAATACTATTAAAGGTCAAAAATGAATTTATTCTTTCTCAAAATATTCTCCCTTTGCGTAAATGCACTTTTTCATACGATTAAACCAATTTTGAAAACTTTTGTGCCACTCCTCCGTGGTGACCTCAGAAACGTGTTTTTCATATTATTCGACAGCCTCTTCTGGTGATGAAAATCGTTGACCGCGTAATTGGTTCTTAATTTTTGGGAACAGAAAAAAGTCACAAGGTGCCAGGTCGGGACTGTATGCAGGATGGCTCATAAGTTCTACGTTTTTCACCTTCAAAAATTCGTTTGTTTGTCTGGCCGTGTGGGAACTAGCACTGTCGTGGTGCAAGATGATACGGCGTTTTCGGTTATTTTTACGGAGTTTGTCAATAATTTCCGGCAAACAAATGGTCGTGTACTATTCGTTCGTGGACTATTCACGGTTAGGGCTTGCATTATCCGGCCGTTTTTACTATCCGGATAATACGAATATTGTACAAAAAAATATCCGGATATCCGGATAATTTTCAATCAAACCAAATTTTCATATAAATATTTTTATTGAACAAAGGAACGGTGTTCAAAACTTATCAACTAATTGAACAGAAGTCACTTTTATAGAAGTTTTTTTACTTCTACTTATAAGAGGCACAAGCACAAACTGCATAGCATACCATTCATAAATCGGCGGCTCGGCCCAACTTCATACAACCAACCCAGTCTAAGGAATAGAAACTTAAAACTTATAGACTTTAGACATAGACAAGGGCAACTCCCACTCTCTTCTCATCCCGCAGAAGTTTTTTTTTATAGAAAGCGCGACATGTGGCGCCCAGCCATCCATAAGGTGTCTAACGACGCCCATGACATTCGGTCGTATGCGGGGGTTGCGAATGCCATACCGGCCTGACAGATGCCTATTCAGGCCCCTCTTGAAGGACCCGAGACTATACTTCTTATCGAGTTTACCAGTTCTGTAGAGGAAAGATCTGCAGAATCGGTTAGTACGCGACCGCGGTAAGTCCAGCGTGTAGGGATGTATACCCTGCCCGGTGTGCATGGTGCGGAGGTGGAAAGGGGACGGCGGGACCGCGTTAAAGAGCTCCGAGCACTCCCCATGGAATAAGCGATAAAACACACCTAGGGAGCCGACATCCCTGCGAAGTTGCAGTGGTTCTAGATCGCGGATTCGCGGGACACTTCGAGGTCACCCACTAGTCACACGACTCGACGCCGGATCGAGTCCAGAGGCGCAAATTGGTATTTGTCAGAGCCATCCCACAGGTGCGAGCAGTGCTCCAAGCAGGACCTGATCTGCGAAGCAGTTTTTGGTCCGGCGTGAAATACCGTCGCACGCACCTAATTGAGTACGCCCAGCTTTTTAGAAGCAAGTTCAGGTCGTGCGACAGTTCCACTCCGAGGACCCCGAGGTGGTCGCTTAATTTAAGCGACGTGCCTTGGATGGAAGGAAGGTGCTGGTGTGAACGCCGCTCTCTTTGCACTGAACGCGCAAACTTGTGTCTTGGAAGCGTTGAACTCGACCAAATTACCTCGGCCCCATTCGGATATAGAACCGAGTGTGTGCTCGAGTTTAGACACAAGACTTCGCCTCTTCTCATCCACAACATTCCGACTGGCTGAAGGGTGACTGGTTTAGGATCCGTGTGTCGTAATGTCGTCCGCATGACAATGTATGTTGCCCGGGCAATATATATTATAGGCAGAGGAAAAAGTGTGGGTGACAAGACAACACAGATCCCTGTGGTATACCGGTCACCGGCGTTTATTGACATGGCGTCCGACGAGCCACCGTGCACAGGACCTGAATGTTACGCCCATGTAGGAAGTCGGCGACCCAGTCACAGAGGCCAGAAGGAAGTCCGTAAGCCGACAATACTGGGCTAAACTCTAGGCGCTAGAAGTTGCGTTAATACTATGCATAGGCAATGTAGGTACGACAAAAGCGCTAGAAGTTGCGTTAATACTATGCATAGGCAATGTAGGTACGACAAAATATGGTGCGCGCCTTTGATGATGATGAATATTATAATTTTCACAAGTTTTAGTAGCTTCATTTTTTATTTGTAAATTATCCGGATATTCGGATACTTGAACGGAAAATATCCGGTTAGGAAAATTAACGGATATCCGGATAAAATGGATACCCGGATATCCGGATTGCAAGCCCTATTCACGGTACGACAATTCTCTGAAGCAACAGTGGCCACGTGTCCAGTTTTATTAAAAAAAGAAGCAATCATCCGCTTAGATACACTTTTCACGCGCGCCGCTTTGGTTGGTTTAGGCTCATCTTGAAAGACCCATACGCTGGATTGCTGCTTTGTTTTGGGATCGTAGCAATAAATCCATGTTTCGTCACCTGTTACTATGTCCCACACCAAATTTGAAGCGCCTTCTTTGAATCTGGTAAGCATGGCATTGCACGAAGTCGTAGACGGAAATTTTTTATGATCGAAGCACGAAGTGACGCGGTGCGTTTTTTGAGCCTCGGTCAAATTGTGTGGGATCCACCGCGAGCACAGCTTTCTCACACCCAAATGTTTGTGTAGGATTGATTGTATTTGACTCATGCCTATGTCTAAGGATGCCCGAATCTCATAGTAGGTCACATGCCTGTCTGTTTCGATCATACGGCGCACAGCATCGATGTTTTTGTTGTTCACAGCGGTGGACGGGCGACCATCGCGAGATTCGTCACTGAGATTGACACGACCACGATTGAATTCTGCAAACCAGCAATAAATAGTCGTCTTGCATGGTGCTTCATCGCCAAAAGCAGATTGAAGCCAAGCGAGGCTCTGATGAGCTGTGAAATTACACTTAAAATCGTAGAAAATCATACTACGAAATTTTTCCCGGGTTAAATCCATGTTAATGAAGACACGCAATTTTTAAAATGGCGCCACAATTTAAAAACAATTGACAGACAGATGAAACAAACTGCATTCTACAGCCAAAGAGTTCCATTTTCAAATGTTGTTGCTGATGACTATGACTGAACCGATTTTATTTAAAAAAAATCTACGGATAGCTTGATTCTTCCCATCAACTATAGGCTACTTATTATCACGCTAAATTGCTTATGAGGTTAGCAGTGAAGTGAAATATGAGAGCGGGCGGAGCCGCGGGCACAGCTAGTACCTATAATAAAATCCAACGTCTGCTTTCTGTCTGAGTGTATGTATGTATGTATGTCTGTCCGCTTATAACTCAAAAACCACTGAACCGATTTTAATAAAAAACATTCTACGGATAGCTTGATTCTTCCCATCAACTATAGGCTACTTACTATCACACTAAATGGCTTATGAGGTTAGCAGTGAAGTGAAATATGAGAGCGGGCTCAGCTAGTAGATACTATATAATTGGAATTACGTGTTATTTTTAATGTTGTGTTTTTTTCTAAAACGTCAACCTTGCTGTAAATTTTCCAATTAAACCAATTGCAATATTTTTTTTAATTTGTAATTTGCTCGTTCGTACAAAATTATTAAAATGAAGTAACACAAATAAAAACAAAATGATAATCAAGGGTTCAGCTTGTATGGTCTTATACCAAATGCCCTTCTCTACTGACCTTCTGTCAAAGTACTCTTTCCATTTAGCGTAACAATTGTCAACAGGCTATAAAAATTTTCGTGTTTTACAAGATTACCCTATAATAAATGAGTCGGATTACTCTCCTCACCACGGTTGACGGAATGCGGCGGATGGATGGATGGTACGTATGTAGTTTTTGTTTTTCAGAGAAACCCGTAAACGGAGCGACAACTTTATCACTTCCCGAAAATCCGTGGATGCCAACAATGACAACTGGACTCAATGACACCATAGAGTACACCACGTGTGAGAATGTCCAGGCGACGTGCACCATAAACACAGCTCACACTGACTACACCTTACAATGGGCACTGTATAGTGGTATGCACTTTTGTTCTTCAAAAAGAATAGCGGACGCTCAGATGGACTTTTGTGTTTGTGAGTGGCCTGTGACCCCCTTGGCCCTTACTCCTATACCTTACTAGGCGTAAGTGAGTTCTGGAATCTGAAATCTGCGAAGGAAAAAAGGTATTAGTCCTAAGACTATCACACCGCAACCGGTCCTTTTTTTGCGCGGTAAACCGCGCGAGGCCTGCCGTCACTTTGTCCGCCCTATATAAAATAGGGCATTTGCCGTGGCCGGCCGGCTGGCGACTAGGAGCGGTCACTTTGTCCGCCCTAAGTTAGGGCGGTCGCAGTGACCGACTGCTGGCTAAGGGCGAGCGGCATCGAAACCGCTACTGCTGCTGGCACGTTCTGCAGTCTCTCGACTGCTGCAGCTGCCAGTGGTGAAGAGAAATGCGAATGAGTCGCGAATGTCGGTCGAACCACCTGCTTGCCGGGGACATGGTCTCCGACGTCCGCCGGGGCGATGGTGCTAGAAGAGACAAGTCCGCCAGTTCGATTATCACAGCGAAGAAGAACTGGCAAGAAACTTCGCTGGGTCGTGTCCACTGTACAGTACCTTTATCACGAGATTTAACCTACACCGCGTACGGGTTTACGGAAAACACGGCGTAAAATACGCCGTGTTTTCCGCATCATTTTGTATGGAGAAACGAAGTTCGCAAATCTATCACTAGAGGCGCTGCTCCGTTTCTCCATACAAAATGATGCGGAGAAGACGGCGTAACAACGCGGTGTAGGCTAAATCTCGTGATAAGAGTACAGCAGCCCGACCGTGGTAATTTTACTCGATCGACGAGTTCGAGCAAAATGAACGAGTAGGCATAATTGGTACCGTCGTAGCTGTCAAATGTACAAGTGAGTGAGTGCACGAAACGGTCACGTGGTCTACTCGAACTCGAACGTCGATCTACCACATTTTGACAGTTATTGGTACCGTCGTACGAAATGTGAGCTCGAACTTCGAGTAATTTTGACGTATACGCTCACCCAAACACTCGATTGATCTTGATCAACTTTTGCGATAGTTTAGTAAATCTCAAAGTTGGTTATATGTTAAATTAACGATTCCTTTCATTGAATTTAGTGGAAACTGGAAAGGTATTTAAATATGTATTATTTTATTTATAAGTTGTTCATTCCTTTATTTAATTTAAGTATTTACTCAAATAATATAGATAAAAAATACAAGAAGGTACCTAAGTACCTATCATTAAAATAAAATAAGAATAAAGTCTGTACCTAGGTACATACATACACACATCACATCATACATATCACACGCTATATCCCGACCATCATCCCGACAATCGGGGTAAGCAGAGTAATCGGTGTTGTGCTACACATACCTAACTACATCAAGCAGCAAGTAAGGCATGCAGACCCACCTCCTGCATGACTCGGTGGAAGGACCGTGACAATGTGACAGGTGGCTAGCCTGTCGCCCTTTAGCACGGCATCGTGTCCTTATCCCTTAGCCGCCTTTTATGACATGCACGGGGAGAGATGCAGTGGGGCTATTCTTATTAATACCGACCGGCTCACACGCACGGTACCGTAGTTAGTGCGTAATAAAGTCTTGTGTTCTAAGTACACGTCTCATATCAATTTGTCAGTACTTACCTAAGTATGTACCTACCTATGTAACTAATTTATAGGTGACCGGTAGTGGAGCTATAATGTATAACCAAATATGGTAATAATAGGTAGGTACATACAGGAGTTATTTATTTTTAGATAGTTAGGTATCTACAGCAATGTATTACCCGTCGGAATATCTATATAGGCATTATAGGCTAGGGACCTCGCCTCGAATAAATGCGCTTCCCCCGCACTTCACCGCGGTCTCACCTCGTTAGTACCGTTATCGGGGTATTTTTGTGGCTAGGTAATATGGCTGGAGGAAGGGCGGAGGGTTGAGGGGAAGAGATTCAAAATGAATGTCGTCATCACTCACACAGCTGGCTGACCGACAACCAACATCGTGTGTGTTGCCAGGATGTAATTTTTACTAATACTAAATAGCTACTCTTAAATATCGGGGTGTTCAATTTATACTCGTTTTTCAACTTAGTCAATACTCTTTTTCTCTTTTAATTAACATAAAGATTCTGAAAAATAGTATACATACCATATTGACCGTTTGATACCTAGCAAAATGAGCGCTTTGCATTCTAGGTAGCATAATACATTTAGTAAAAAAATTGTAATAGTGGCAAGACTGGTAGATCGACACTCGATCGAGAATTCGTCACTTGGTCGACACTCGCATACGTACTCACCTGCACGCCGGTACCAAAATAATTTGCCTCGTGCGACCGATCGAGTCGAGCGCAGCTCGAACTCGTCGTGCGAGTAAAATTAGCACGGTAGGGGTCCTGGTCGTCGACAGTAGGGCGGCGAGAAACACCATATTATGTGTTGTGTTGATATAGTTAGCTTATTCAGTGACGACGACGATAACGCGATCGAGATCGGGCTTGACTTTTACAAAACAAATAAATAAAAAACAAAAAACATAAAATTGGTGACGAAAAGGTAGCCCACTCAACTGATTCGCTATTCAAGATAGCGAAGCTGGTTTTCGTGGGCTCCCCTTTCCAAAAAACAATAAACTGAACATATTTAATATTTACAGCCCAGTTTTACCGCACGCACACCAAATGGATGCCCTCACATGCTACCTAATCTCGACAGGAACAAGGTGTAAAAACTGACATCGCGGGTGTAGTTGGTGATGTACAAGTTTATTTTTATGAATCCTGACGTGGTTCGTTACATCACCTTCTACTCGCATATTACTCCACTACCACTCGTGGTGTCGGCCAGCCCATCACACCTAGGCGAACTGGGTGCCATGTCAGTTATTCTCTTTGTTTGTGCCGGCTACGCTTAACTGGACGGAAAATCATCAAAACGTTTTTTTTTTAGGTTATAAACACTCCTTAATGGCATCAAATATGAGAAGAACATCTGCATCGTCGACGGTAATACTGGATCAGATGATTTCAGCAAAATACGACAACAACGAATTACATTGTCTGTGTTGGCACAAGGAAAATGACCTCGACATGTGTGGATATTATATATATACATTGAAGCTGGTACCAAAGACTTGTTCCAACGAAACAGGTAGATATTTATATTTTAGAGTCCTTACGCAAAGTAGTTGATATTGGTTACCGGGGGGTTGAGCACAAACGACAGTGGGCTAGCTAGTCACGTCAGCACGAGACGAGACGAAGACCGTTGGAGTAAACGGGTCCTGCGGTCGCGGACAGGGAAACGGAATGTGAGCCAATGTCATTTAAGAATATCTGAGCAAATCCTACCAACATTTTCGAACCTCAGTCCCTGTAATACAGGGTTACTGGTGATTCGATGCATTCCTCTCAGACGGTTGTAGTAGAGGTAATTTGTATGTGTTTTTTTAACTATATAATTCCTTTCCAAAAATGGATTTACGTGTTATTTTTAATGTTGTGTTTTTTTTCTAAGACGTCAACCTTGCTGTAAATTTTCTAATTAAACCAATAATTGCTATTTTTTTATTTTATTTTGTAAACTACATACCATAGCAATGCTTGTTCGTACAAAATTATTAAAATGAAGAGCCACAAATAAGAACAAAATGTTCATCAAGGGTTCAGCTTGTATGGTCTTATACCAAATGCTCTTCCCTACTGACCTTCTGGCAAAGTACTCTTTTCATTTAGCGTAACATTGTCCATTACCTTAACAGGCTATAATCATTTTCGTTTTTTACAAGATTACCCTATAATAAATGAGTCGTGGAATTACTCTCCTCACCACGGTTGTCGGAATGCGGCGTAATGGTACGTATGTAATTTTTGTTTTTCAGAGAAAACCGTAAACGGAGCGACAACTTTATCAGATTGGAGTCCAACATTAACAACTACTGAACCCCATTACATCATAGAGTACACTGTGTGTGAGAATCTCCAAGTGACTTGCGCTATAGACACGAATAGCACTGACTACACCTTAAAGTGGGACATAAATGATGGTATGCCGATTTGTTTTGTTTATGTATTGTATTTGTTTTGTATATGGAAATAGAAATAAAAAAAGAAAAAGTAACATTTACAAAGAAAGGAAAGAAAAAACATCTATAGACAAATATGATTTATTCATCACACAATTTTATATATTTATTTAATCACGTGTATTTATTTATCAGTTTTCATTTAAATGGTTCCATAGCTCAAAAGAGGAAAAAACTGAACCCTTAGGATCACTCACATGTCTGTCTGTCTGTCCGTCTGTCACAGTTATTTTCTCCGAATTTAATTAATACTTTAAAAGATATTATAGAAACGCGAACATTCACCCCACCACCCCCCCCCCCCCCCCCCCCCATCATCTCCGAAACAACAATCTAATTATTACAGCATCGTGTACTGCGAGCGAACCGTTTTCAAATTTCGAATTTCCTTCATCGTATTGCTGTCGCTGTGGGCTGCGTCGCTGCCCACGCACGTAAAAAGGACAACTGCAGCTCAGAAGCAAACTGCTTACAATATATTTGAGAACCATCATTCAGACGAAGTCTTTTTTCATGTCTTTAGTCTTCCTCAATTTAAGTGATATATTTTTTTTTGTTATGCAAAAGCCTACCGGACGTTAGGCCTAAAATTGCTATATTTTAACATTTTTTTCCGTATCCGTCGTACGGGACCCTATTACTAAGCCTACGCCGTCTGTCTGTCTGTCCGTCTGTCTGTCCGAGGGCTACTGTATCTCTTGAACCGTAATAGGTAGCCCGTTATAATGGCCGATATAACAACAAATAATAAAAATAAGAAAAAGTAAAGAATGGGGAACCCCATACAAGAAACTAAAAAGTGGATGCGGGCCATCTACCGAAAAGAGTATGAAGCATGTTAACTAATCTATAGATGGGTGAGTGGCACTGATCATGACATGGCGATACGGAACCCTCGGTGCGCGAGTTCGACTCGCGCTTGGCCGGTTTTTATAATAAAATATATTTCATTTAAAATGAAATAACGAAAAAAGGACAACATATTGGCATAAATATTGATAATACGAGTATCTTTTACACACAAAATTTTTGTAATGGTAGTGCATTATTTACGGGTTGGAACGAGACTTCCCCTGGTGTATCTGTATAGCTGTATTTTCAATCGACTGTAGGCGGTGTTATTATGTGGATAGTCACTAAATGCTTGTAAAAATTATTATGAAAAAAGCCCTGCGAAGTTTCTTACCGGTTCTTCTTCGTGGGTGTAATCGAATCGGATAGAACAAATTGTGACAAATTCGAGTAGTCATGCTGTCTAATGAATGCTTAATAAACAATATACAATATACAACAATATGAGAAAAGTGGACTTCCCGGTTCTCTTAATAATTTTGAACTAAGTGATAACATTATTAAAACAACTTAACGCTTTACAATATGTATTGATATAGTGAGCGTATGCAGTGACAACGTGAACGCGGTCGAGCGATCGCGCTAAACTTTTTAAGCAAAATAAATAAATAAAAAATAAAAAACATACAAATATGGTGACGAAAACGGAGCCCACTCAACTGATTCACTATTCAAGATAGCGAAGCTGGGTTTCCGGGGCTCCCCTTTCCAACCTGCCCTGACATGCCATGCCACTTAATATCGACAGCAACAAGATGTAAAAACTAACATCGCGGGTGTAGTTGGTGATGTAGCCAACCGTGTCAGATTATTTTTTTATTAAACCTGACGTGGTTTCTTACATCACCCACACTACCACTCGTGGTGTTAGTCCATCACACCTCAGCCAACTGGGTGCCATGTCAGTTCTTCTCTTAGGTTGCGCCTACACTATTGTGCTGGTTGTGGCTATGCTGAAATGGACGGAAAACTATCAAAAAGTTTTTTTTTTCAGATTATAAAACATCCGACGTGGCATCAAAAATGAAAAGGACATCTGCGACGTTGACGGCAACACTAGACCAGATGATTTCTTCAGAAGACAACAACCGGTTTTTATTCTGTCTATGTTGGCGCATGAAAGATGGCGGCCCCGGCATGCAGTGGTGTGGAATATATTATCACAAATTAAAGCTGGTACCAAAGACTTGTTCCAACGAAACAGGTAGATATGTTACAGGCCCTGCGCAAAGTAGGTGATATTGGTTAAAGGGTGGTTAAGCACAAATGACAGTGGGCTGAGCACGTCAGCACGAGACGAGACGAAAACCGTTGAAGTAAACGAGTCCTGCGCTGGAGGACAGGGAAACTGAGCGTGGGAAGACTCGATGCTCTTCGCGACGTCAAGCAAGATGCACATCGCGGCTCCGCGCGACCTCTACCTAAGAGTACTACCATCAAACATCCGTCGATCTAGCCCAGCTGATCCCAAATAGTGGTACGCGTACCCCCAGGGGTACGCAGGCTCAAGATAAGGGGTACGCGTGGGCGCACTTGACTGTCACGTCTACCTCTACAATCTTACTTAAGTAAAGGAAAAGGGGCTTATGTTATTATTAGTGAAAATTATCTCTACTGATGAATGATTGATGGTCACCACTGAATTTTTTTTTATGGAAACTGACACGGTTGACTACATCACCTACAACATCCTTGATGTCAGCCCATAACACCAGATGAACTTGGTGCCACGTCAGTGCCTCCCTTCGGTCGTGCCGGCTACACTGAACTGGACGGAAAATACAAACTATTTACATAACCGTTTCGACCGACCTTTCATTCAGTGCGGTGGTACCAATCCGTGCGGGTTAAACCCTACCCTACCTAGTAATATAAGAAGGGAGTCATATCCCTTAGTCGCCTTTTACGACATACACGGGGAGAGATGCAGCAGGGTACATATTTCGTAGTAAAAATATAAACCATATGAACTTTTTTTTCCTCAGGGGTACTTGGGTCTCAGAAAACTCGCTGAGGGGTAGCGATTAAAATATAATTGGGAGCAGTTGTTCTAGCCTAGTAAAACAGAGTTTTATTTATTTCCATGCATGCTACAATGTCAAACTGTCAGCCTCGGTAGCCAGTGTTGCGATCAATCTAACTCCATTTGTTCGGCGGTCAGAACATGAATAGGTGACCGTGCGACCGTTAAGGCTGACAGTGGTTCGGATTCCACGTGAAACTCTTTCCATTCTTACCTTACTAGGTGGTACTTAGGGCTTAGCCCGCCCGGACTGGTACCTACCTAGTACTTACCACAGCACTGAAATAAACGTCGGTGAAGCGGCTATGTGAATAATTCGTGTTTTCCGTTCAGTTCAGTGTAGACGGCACGACCAAAGGGGAGCACTGACATGACACCTAGTCTAGTTCACCAAGGTGTTATGGGCTGTCCTGTGTGTTATGTACTCGCAGAGCTTTGTAGTTTAGGTATTTCCCCCATACTGGAGACACGTTTTAACGCGATTCTCTGTGTGACTATATTACCTATTATTATTTATTATTATTCGGTGTAGATTTTTAGTGATTATCGATTATCCGATGCAAATCGTTGTACTGACCTTCTCTTATCAGTATCAGAGTAGACTGACTGAACATATGCGCGATTACTGCGAGCACTGTGAGTAGGATGCACTGGCGGGCGCTCGCTCGACCACAGAATAGCTCGACTAGCTAGCTGCCTACATCGCCCTTAGGGTCAGCTCACACTGAGACGCGACGCGACATTTCAAGATAGCAATGCAAATATACTGTATTACCTCCGTCAATGTGAAGTAAAAACCTAAAAAACAAAAAACAACTTTTGTTTCATACCTGGATGGACATGTATGTATGCATGTATGTATATTTATTTGTACATAATATTCTATATATTTAGTAATTTTACATATTAACACATGTATGACATGTACTTAACTAGCATATACTTATACATATGTATTGTTAATGTATTCTTATTATTATTTTATCTTCAATTCTCAAGCTCGACTCATTTGCTACTACCTACTTACATTCCACTATATTTTCGAATCTCAAACATCCAAAGGTTGACTGTAAGAAATCTCTGTAAGGGATAAGTCCGCCTTTGCAGCTTATGTAAATTTTCTGATGTATTTGTTACTGTTTAATATTTACTGGCGGCGTTAGCCGAAGGAACACCGCACACGTTAGCCGAAGAGACGATGACCGTTGGAGTAACCGTGTCCTACACTGGCGGCCACAGAAACGGAGTGTGGGAAGATCACCCGCCAGGTGGGATGACGACATCAAGTACGTCGGCGGAAAGCAGTGGTTCCGTATCGCTGAAGGCCGGGAGGACTGGAGGAAAATTGGAGAGGCGTATGTCCAGCAGTGGACGCTTACACGCTGACTGACAAGACAAGACAATGTTTACTGGAGCAATAAAGCATTTTCTATCTATCTATCTATCAATATAGAACTTGTTTAAAATGTCTTTATTTATTTGTTTAACTAGTTTACTTTACTTTACACCTTATTGTGTAATAAATAAGGTACACATTTTAGTGAGACCGCGAAAGCGAACTCGATACGTTTGTGGCCTCCCTCCGGCAGGAAAGCGAGAATGGAATGTATAGTGTTGTGAATCAATCTCTGAAAGTAACGACATTTACGAAACCTCGTTTTTATTTATGGCATTAAATTTTTTATCTAATAAGGTTTTATTGCGCGGTTGAAGTACGAAGACAAAACATCGGCCTCCGCTCGCGCGGCGGTGCGGTGGCGGGGCCGGCGGCGGCGGGGGGAGGTAATCGTAGCGACCGACCGACGACGATGTATTCCGTCCGATACATACGCGCGATGCAACGCGACCTCCCATTTCTATTCTGTGCCCATGTGCCCATACTACAGAACGCTTCATGCATCTCGACGTCTCGCTTCGCGAAGTCAAGATGCACATCGCGGCGCCGCCGCCGCCCACTGCCTCTCGAGCTTCTTCTTGCTTCTTCTTCTTCACGTCGAGTCGCGTTGCTTCGCGTCTCGTTGTGAATTGACCCTTAGCTTATCTGATCGCGAGCTGACGACAACGTCGGCACACGCTCTTTTCTAATTACAATAAAAGCAATTCGTCGCAACTTTTTTTTTTTATGTAAACCAGCATGGTTGGCTATGCTGAGGGACCAATGGTGCAGTGGACAGAGCCATAATCACCTCTCCTCGCGAAACCACGCTTAGTTAGGTGCCATGCCAGCAGATTTGCGGACTGTTGCTAGGCTGTCTAGCCCGTTAATACGACGCTTGAAGACACCCAGGTTTAAGGATTCAGGAAATACACTCGCCGGAAGACAGTTCCACACTCTAGCGGTGCGACAAAGAAACGATTTACAGAACCTATGGGTTCTCAAAAGCCCAATGTCAACAACAAAAGGGTGCTGAGTCTCTCTGCGACGAGTCATGCGGACGGGTGGCAGGGAATAAGGGATGCTAGTTCCGCAGAGCAGCGTCCGTGATAGTATCTGTAAAATAGACTAAGCGAACCCACAAATCGTCTGTGGCTCAAGGACTCCAGACCATCTGTAAGTTTCGGGTCACCAACAAGACGGATGGCTCGGCGCTGTATCGAATCCAAGGATGCTTGCAGATAATGGGGACTACCCTCCCAGATGTGACTGCAGTACTCCATCACCGGCCTAATCTGTGTTTTGTAGAACAGGAATAGTTGTTCCGGTGAGAAGAACCGCCGATTGCGGAAAAGTATTCCCAATTTTCTGAATGCAGTTTTGGCCTTAGACTCGATTAGTTGCCGGAAACCCACGTCTTTGAAAATAGTGGTACCCAGGAGGTTCAGGTGTTCCGAGACAGGTACGACGCTGCCTTGGAAACTAGCTTGGAAAGGAAAGGCATCGACCTTAGCAGATAATGCGCAGCACTCAGTCTTGCTAACGTTGAAGGGGACAAGGTTCTCCTGGCCCCATATAGCTACTTTTCCGAGAACGTCATCGACCTTATCAACAACTGAACGTTGAGCCTCCCTGTGCCGCGAATCTCTACTCTTCCAGTCCGTAACATAGCCTCGTGCTCCATGCTGTCGTCTGCATAGCTGTTTATCATGCCCAAGGACAGTAGATCGTTTATAAAGATTAGGAAAAGCGTAGGCCACAGCACAGAGCCCTGCGGAACACCAGCGTTAATTGGAAAGTCGTCCGATTTCGAGCCATCGATGGTAACGAAGATGGAACGACCCGCCAAAAAGCTGGCGATCCAGGTGCAGAGTTTGGGTGGAATGCCAAAGGACGGAAGCTTGCCTAGAAGACCTCGGTGCCAAACGGGGTCGAAAGCCTTGGAAATATCCAGGGCGACTGCCAGCGACTCCCCAAAATTGTCCAATCTTTCGGCCCATATATGCGTAACGTACGTTAGAAGATCTCCTGTTGACCGCGCTTTCCGGAATCCGTACTGCTTGTCATCCAGGAGTTTATTTGCTTCTAAGTACGTTAGGAGCTGGGTGTTAATAAGGCGCTCCATAACTTTACATAATAGTGAGGTTATCGCAATGGGTCGATAGTTGGAGGGGTTCGCGGAGTCTCCCATCTTTGGAACCGGTTGGACCGAGGCTCTTTTCCAGCAAGAGGGTACAATCCCACTGGCGAAGGAGAGACGGAAAAGGCGTGAGATTTATTTATTTATTTATTTTATTTGGAGACACCAACGAGTAACACATAAAATAGGGTTTACAAAACTTCAACATAAAACATTGGGTATTGTGTTACCCAGCACCGTATCCCACAGATTAAATATAGAAGAATCGAGACTTACATTCAAACGTGATTCAAAACATACAATCCTAGCAATCAAATTTAACAAAAACATTTTAAAAATTTATTTACGCGAAAGGGAAAAAACAAACCAAAATAAAAAAAGACCAAAGATAACGCTACTCACACAGTATAAGGAAAGTAATACTACCTATAATATAATACTAACTTAATACAGATCGTACAATCAGGCAACACAGATTTAGGCAGATTTATTTAATTTGAGTATAGATTTCGTCCTATCCTTGAATTGTGGCAAGCTCAGATTCCGAAAATCTAGATCAATGAAATTTTCATTGAAGCAGCGTGTCATCCTACCTAGTGGCACACGGCGACTAGCATTAGTGCGGAATGGAACAACGTAGAAGGCGTTGTTACTTCTAGTTGTTCGTGGAGGCACATAAAAATTGATTTGGCCGAGAAGTGCCGGACAATCTATAATATCGCGACATATCTTATATAAGGTTGTCATGTCCAAAAGTATACGTCGTTGATCCAGCCTCAGCAGATCGAATTTCTCTAGCAAAGCAGCGTATGGGAGACAGTGACCGCGACAACGTCGTCGATTCAAAATGTATAAAAATTTACGCTGAATTTTCTCGATAGCAGTATCGTATTTGGCATAAAACGGGCTCCAGAAAGGCGTGGCATACTCTAATTGAGACCTGACTAGTGATTTATAGAGAAGTAGATATGTTGAAGTATTTTTGAACTGTTTCGTTACCCGTAGAACAAATCCCATCATCTGGTATGCCTTATTTGTTATATTTTCAATATGTGTATCCAAATGCAATTTAGCGTCAAGCGTCACACCTAGATCACGAATAGATGCAACTCTATGAAGGTTTACACCTCCAAGGTAGTAGTTATAATTGATACGGTTTTTTTTCTTTGTAAATGTAATTACTTTACATTTAGTAAAACTCAAATGAAGCTTATTAGAGGACGAATATTCATTGAATCTGTTCAGGTCACTTTGTAACTCCATACAATTTTCAATGTTGCGAATAGATCGGTAAATTTTTATGTCGTCAGCATATACCAAGAAATAACAATTTTGAAAACAAGATTTAATATCGTTTAAGAATAAAATAAATAGGAAGGGACCAAGTATTGAACCTTGCGGGACGCCTGACGTAACTGTTACATACTCGGAACTGTAACCATTCAGCACTATGCATTGTTTTCTGTTTGAAATATATGATGCAAACCATCTTAAAAGGTTGCCCCTTATACCGTTGAATGCCAGTTTCTCTAAAAGCATTTGATGATCCACCTTGTCAAAAGCTTTCTTAAAATCAGTGTAGATCGCGTCCACCTGCTGTCCACTGTCCAAAGAATCAAATAAGAAATTGCCATAAACTATTAAGTTGCTTACCGTTGATCTATTTTGCACAAAACCGTGTTGCTCGTGTTTATAGATCTTATGGAACAGCGGATAAATCGCACGATGTACGAGTTTCTCAAATATCTTCGACAAGGTGGATAGAATAGAGATTGGTCTATAGTTTTCCACATCTGATTTAGAACCACTCTTATATATTGGAGTAATATTCGCTATTTTCCACGGGTCGGGAAAAACTCCCTCCGCCAGACACCTGTTGAAGATAATGTATAGGGGGTGACAGATTGTTTCAGCGGTACAAACAAAAAAAATTGGTTCAATTTTGTCCGGGCCGGCTCCTTTTTGAACGTTTAAGCTTTTCAGTTCCTTTCGTATAATGTTCATAGGAATGTGCAGAGTGTCTAATAAGAGGTCATGAGTAGCAGAGTGTGAACATGGAGACCATGTGTCAAAGTTGAGAGTGGAAGGCTCATACACGGACTTGAAAAAAGAGGAGAACATTTGACACACTTCCAAAGGATCATTTGTGGACCTGTCTTGATATTTCATAGTCGCTGGGTAGGCACTACCACCACGTCGGCTGTGTACATACGACCAAAAGTTCTTTATATTTGTGGCGATACCACTTTCGACCTTGCTAATGTAGTCTGAGTAGCATCTCGCAGCGGCATGTTTAAAGTTGCGACGGAGAGCTGAGAAAGTTTCATAGTCAAACACGTTGCCGTAGGTTTTGTATTTGAGCCATGCTTTTGCCTTCTGCCTAAAAAGCCGTGATAGTTCTGGTGTGAACCAGGGTGCAAAACGTGACGGTCTCTTTGATTTTAAAGGAACATTTTTTTTTATAATTTCGTATAATTTGTCATAGAATGAGTCAGTGACAGTATTAACAAAGGAACTGTCCAGCACAGCATTCCAGTTCACACCAGCAATCATAGAATTTATTTCTATATAGTCGGCGTTGCGGAATCTAAAGCGCGGTTGGCAACTCCGATCCAGCGAAATGTCCGGTTTTACATGCAGCGCGAACAGTAACGGCGGATGGTGTCGATCCGGGGACAGCAGTGGTTCGGTTAAATGAAGAGTACTACATGTAAGATCAGTCATCATTAGGTCAAGAATTCTATCGTTCACATTACGTGTATTATTGTACTGTTTGACTGACATGTACGATATAGTATTTACTAATAGTCGAGTTATATTCGAGCAGTTAGCCGATAACTCGTCAGGTACACAGTGATCGTCTTTCTCTATCCAATTAATGTCTGGGATATTGTAATCTCCTAGTATACAGAAATGACAGTCAACGAGGTCGGTATAAACCTGTTGGAGTGCCTCCATGTGCGAGGAGTATTCATCAAAGGAAAGAGCTGGTGGAATATACGTAGCAAACAACATGAGTTGACCACGACTTCCGTCGGCAAACCTAGAGAGTGGAAGGGTGAGACTCACCATGTCTATCAAGGGATTTCCAGCCAAGTCAGGCAGTTCAACATACTCGGTTTGTAATTCCTTTCTTACCGCCACCAGCACACCGCCACCATCACGTCGTCCAGTAGCTTGGCGGTCTCGGTCACGTCGGTAAACAATATATCTGCTATCTACCAATTCCGCACTGTCTTTATCAGGTATCAACCATGTTTCTGTTAGGACAATGATGTCGTAGTCACAATTCAAAATGTTCATATACAATGTATGTAATTTGGATCTGAGCCCACCACAATTCTGATAGTAGATGTCTAATGTATCACCTCCCATTTGGAATGAAGTAAGTAATGAATGATTTACTATATAATGCAGGAGTTAGTGAAACTAAGTAATGTTGTAAATGTTGCTGTTGCCATAATAAAGATGAAATACATTTCTCTCGGATCTGATACACAGTTCTATTTAAATTTAGGTAATTAATTTTGCAGTGCCTTTCGCTTATTATATTCGTACAAAACATATCCAGATCAAGATTTTTTGTTGAAATAGATACTACATGGGCAGACTGCCCGTCAGAGCGTAAGATAGGATCAAGGTAAATATATTTTAATACTACTACAATTCTACAGCGTGCATTATTTGATTTTGGCGATGTCTTCGTCCGATCGTATAGCAATAACTTCAGACGAGTCTTCTTTGCGCACGAAGATAGTACCATGTTTAACCCACGTGTACTTGTACCGCAGGTGAGCACATTTCTGCCTAGTAGCACGAAATAAAATTTTGTTTTTCAGCGTTAAGTGTTCATTTAAGTATACTCGTTTCGATGGTCCGGCGAGTTGTAGTTGTTCCGTGGTGATGCCACGCGCTTGACGAACTGCAGAAATGATATTATCGCGTAAGATTCGCGAGCGCAGCTTTACCACGATATTCTTCGGCCTGGAATCCTCATCCGAGCTCCGATTGCGAGGTACCCTGTGTACCTCGACGATGTCTGCAGACTCGACTGGTACTTTAACAAGTTTGCTGATGTCTTGAACCAGTTTCACCAGATTTTCAGCTTTTCGTTCAGGCATATTCTGTATGTCGATATTGCAGTTGCGGGCGGCTTGATCCGCATCGTCGTGTTTTCTTCGAAGGGAATCCATTTCCTTGCGAAGAGCGCTCACCTCTACATCACGGGCCTTCACTTCGTCAGCATGGGCCTTATGAAGACGTTTGACTTCATCTTGCAGCTTGTTGTGGGATGTATCAAGCTCTTTCACTCGTGTGTCGATTTTAGTTATTCGCAGCTCAACGCGATCCATTGAGGCTTTGACCTCAGTACCCCACTTCTTTGTTAGCTGATAAATTTTTTTGTCTAATAGGTCGCTGAAAGCTTTTAGGTCGAGACTGCCGCTCACAGGTAGGGCTATCTGTTCACTGGCATTGTTCGCACCTTCGTCCATATCGCGAACCTCACCAGGTACGACGGGTGAAGAAGAGGCTGCACTATCAGAATCTAAGTGGATTATGTCGCTCATGATGTTTGGTTTCACAGGTGTGTTGTCACTTTTCTTTTGCTTTGCTGAACAAGAGGGACATAAGAAAGCGTCAACCATTGCTGCAGTCCAGCGGCGGATTTTTGGATTTATGCATGTCTTGTGATAGGCGTCTTGGCATCTGCGGCACAGGACAAAGTCGGTCTCGGTGCCTTGACCCTTGTTACATGCACCGCATATCCTGAGGTTTGGCTGTGAGATTGCACGCCTCATCTTTCAGTTTTGTAAGTGACTCTGGTGAAATAATTAAGTATGGTACAGTGTTACTTGCTTTATGCGTCCTGTTTATTGGCAATATGTACTTGTAAAAGGCAATTTTATGATTTATTTTAATAATTAAATTGGAAAAGAAAAAAAAAAAAAAAAGAAAAAAAAATAGATGAAATAATTATTTTGTAACAGTTTCGAACCCGCGCCCACCAGCTCACTAGGCAGAGTCAGTTACCAATGGTCCACACTAAGACTTTTAGGTCTCCGTCTAAAGTTCGATCACAGTGTACAGTCAACATGTACCAGGCGCACAGCTACTGGTAAGAAAGACATCGATAAATTTGTCGCAGCGGAGCCTCGCGCCCGTAGCTCGGTGGTACAGGTGTCGGGCCGCCAAGCAGGGACCGCCGGTTCGATTCGCGCAAAGTGGCCGGCGCAGCACCTCTCCTCCGCCCCCCTCGCCCGCCGGCAGCAAGCCCCCTCCGCCCGATCAGCGCCCACGCGTAGCGAAGTGACAGATGACGGGAGCGACGTCACACGTCTTCGTGAGCGAGACACAGTAGAATATGGCCGGCGCCCGCAGTGGAAAAGGCCTCAAGTAGGAGCAAGAGGATCCGATTTCGAGTCGCTGCGCCCGCTGGAGAGAGATGCAACAGCCAATATGGCCGACGTACCTTATGCAGATCCGCACAAGAAGAAGCAGGAGAGGCTGATTTGCAGCAAATATACACAGTTTAACTGAATTTAGGATTGTTACGAAAATAATATCTCACAGAATAATCAATATATTAGTTGGCTCGTGAACACGTCCGCTTCGATTGAGATCTAATGAAGTAATGATGATTGGTGTCAACTCAAGGGCACAAATCTTGAGCACTATGGTTGGAATGCCATCATGACCACTACTCTTCGAAGTGTCCAACGTCTTCAAGCACTTGTAGACCTGTCTAGGGTGCATCCTTAGCTCCAACATGGAAATCCCACAGTGTGGTATCGAGGGAGGGGTTGCACCCTGGTCATCCAGAGTTGAGTTGAACGCGAAAAGACGAGCAAAAATGTTCGCCTTCTCCTTCGCGAGGATAGCGAGTGATCCATCAGGACGTTCCAGAGGTGGTGTAGCAGAGCGACAAAAGTTTCGACCAATAGAGTTGGCGAGAGACCAGAATGCTCGGCTGCCGGTTGGACAGCGGACTAGCCTCTCGCCAATTTTATGGTCGTGCTTGTACTTGGCCACATTGAGCGTTCGCTTGCAAGACCTGGAGGAGGCATTAAGTGTGCGTCTTGCCTCAGCAGTACGGGCGCACAGCCATTGCCTGAAGGCCTGATTGTTGGCCTCTACCGCAAGGCGGCATTGGCGGTTGAACCAGGGCTTGTGTCTACCGCCCACCGGCACAACATAAGACGGAACAAAATATTCCATACCCTGTTGTATCAACTCGGCAAGAGTAGACACGGCGCACTATGATGGGTCCGCTGAGGCAAAGCATACCTCCCTACAAGGGAAAGTTCCAAGAAAAGATCGGAATTCCTCCCATTGCGCCGACTTGTAGTGCCAGACTGTGCGTGTATTAGACTCGTGTGATTCCACGTAGTACACAGTCGGCACATTACAGGACACGAGACAGTGATCAGAGCTCCCAAGGGGAGCCGTGACACTAACTCTGTATCCTGTAGGTTCAGAAGTCAGCAGAAGGTCCAACAAGCTGGGCTTATATCTAGCGATTTATATCATGATCAAGCAAAATCAATTAAGCTGTTGGCTCTGACGGGTTATAATAATGCTTAGGTATAACCTGGTTATTTAAAGAAAGAGATTGAAAATGGCGGCGCTTCTATTTGCCTCTCGCTCACACAGTATTGCCGTCTAAAGAAAATAAAGAAATTGATCCAAAGCAAAAAATATATTATACTTAATGCAAAAAAATATATAGGTATATTGCATGCCGAGTGTACAGGTGGTAAAACGCCGCCATTTTGAATCCCTTTCTTTAAATAACCAGGTTATAAAGGTTGTAATCATATCAAAATTTTAAATGAATATGCAGTTATTTTTAGTATCACAAGTCAGCAAGTTTGTGGCATTTTAAGTTCATACCTTTGACAGACTCTAATTACATTGGAGACTCCGCCATCGTGGTGTCTGCAGCAGTGGGAGTTAGTGTCGCGGTGTTGCTGATCGGAGCAGCCGGCACCGGGGCGTACTACAGATATATTCGAGGTAAGTAGGTATACCATTGTTTAATTTTTAGGGTTCCGTACCTCAAAGGAGGAAAAAACGGAACCCTTATAGGATCACTTTGTTGTCCGTCTGTCTGGCTGGCTGGGTGTCTGTCTGTCAAGACCTTTTTTCTCAGGAACGGGTAGAGGTATAAAGTTGAAATTAATATCAAATACTAAGGTCTACGTTTCCTCGGAGGTGAAAAAAATTAAGCTTATAGGTCCACGGAATCACTAGATACGCCCATTTAAGTCACATATTTTTCTACCGGCAAACCAAATCAAAACCTATATTGTACTTCCCGTTAACCTAGAATAATGAAATTTGGTAAGAAGCAAGGTCTCATAGCACAAGTAAGGGAAAAAATCGAAAATTGTAAATTTATAGTTATGACATTAAAAAAATTTTTTTGTTTGTTTTGTATGTCAAGGTCCCTTTTTCTCAGGAACGAATCAAGATAACAAATTGAAATTAATACGAAATACTAAGATCTACGATCTCTTTAAGGTGTAGAATATTAAAGCTTCTAAATTAACGCAATCAAAAGATACGGCCATCTATGTCATATTTCATGCTCGCAAACTCACTCCACTCAAATCAAAACCTATAGGGTATTTCCCGTCAACCTAGAATCACAAAATTTGGTAAGAAGCAAGGTCTCATAGCACACATAAAGGAAAAAATCCTAAAATATTAAACTTGTAGTTATATGATATTAAAAAAAATTGCTTGTTTTGTGTGTCAAGACCCTTTTTCTCAGTAACGAGTCAAGATATCAAATTGAAATTAATATGAAATACTAACGTCTGCGATCCCTTCGAGCTATAGAAAATGAAAGCTTCTAAATCAATATAATCAAAAGATACGGCTATTTATGGAAAATTTTAATAATTGCAAACTCACTCAAATGAAATCAAAACCTATAGGGTACTTACCGTTGACCTAGCTAGAGTAATGAAATTTGGGAAGAAGCAAGGTCTCTAAAGTAAAGATAAAATCCGAAAAGGATATGTCGTTATGTCATATAAGAAATATATTTTTGTATATTTCAACTTCACGAATGCCGCACAGTCAAAAACCATTGCTGTAGTGTTTATTTAGGCGGTTCGGGATTTTCCAAAACAATTGTTTTTGTACATACATAATACCTACAAATATATTGAGTGATGCTGATGATACGGAACCCTCGGTGCGCGAGTCCAACTCGCACTTGCCGACTTTTTTTGTATTTTAGTGGTTTTATATATAATACTTACTAATATAAATTGTGTAGGCACTTAAACAGGATATCGGCAGTAAGGTCTGGAAATATATACTGAAAGGGTGATTGTTAATTTTTTTTGTATTTATTCCCCATACATCTGGAGGCCAGCCCTAGTCCCCAAGTGTATAGAAAATAGAAAAAAAATCTTCAAAATAAAAAGTCTAAACCAACAGTTATTCGTTCACTGTACACAATCGCCCCTTTCATTTTGACGTGATGACGTCACGTCTTATAAATTGATGAACACCAGTTGCACACACGAAAAAGTGTCACGTTCCATCTGAGCCTGTGTGTGCAAGAGAGAGCGCGTAACAAGCGATAGAGAGGCACAATCGGTATAGTCAAAGTTACCATGGAAACGTCTTAAGAAGTAAAACTGTCAAGATCAGACAACAGAAGTTTATTGTGGCCAGTCACAAGATGATTAATCTTTCTACTCGAAATAGAATTACTGATCTTTGCTCTATGTACTACGATTATTCCACTTCATCACGTAAAACTATCGTCCGTAAACCGCCTTTACAGACAACCAATTTTTTTTTTATGTAATGCGGTATGGGTGGCTAAGTCAGAGGGGTCAAAGCACATGCTCGCAATGCAACTCGAATCAGTTTGACCAAGATGTTCAGCGCCCAGAGGGGTATTGGACCCTAAAAGTTGATCAAAATATTGTAAGGGGCGCTACTGGTCCACGAGCATTGTTTGTGTAAAATAAACTCTTTAGAGTATTACTAAGACATTACTACATTAGTGATAGTTTTTTTACCTTTTGTGTACTGTAGGATGTTAATAAAACTACATAATGTGAAATAAAATATTTATTTAAATTTATACATATCAGAATGAAGACGGATTATACATACCTAGATTCAGTCTGAATCTGACGAGTGGGAGGGACTGTCTGGTACAGATACACTTTCTTTCTGCATGGTGTGGCGCAGCAGGAACTGTAAAATAAGGGAATAAATCACTGATTAATTATGCACGGAAAACAAAGTATTTAAAAAAAAAGGCGCAAAAAGCGCGCTAATTGCGACTTATCTAAGAATATATACATACGTACATACATATTTTTAGTGAAGTTAAATTTTTCAGTAATCATGAAATGCTTCAAATGGGGTATGCCGCCATCTAGTAACCGATTCTCTGATAATTGTACAATGTACAGCACGAAGACGGGTGTCTCGCGCCGTTCTTCTGGCGACATCTAGATCTGCAACATCCGTAGAGAGTGGACCTACACGACCCCTTCCACCGCTGCCTCCGAGACCTGTTGACCCCGCTAAGCCGCCAGGAGTTCCGCCGCTGCCTCCGAGACCTGTTGACCCTGCTAATCCGCCAGGAGGTATCTACCTACATTGTCTTTAAAGAAACGGCCAAGTGCGAGTCGGACTCGCGCACCGAGGGTTCCATACAACCACGTCGATTCGTAAAAGTCCGAATACTCCCCGTGAAATAGACGATAGAGAAGTCGACGACGACGACGTCCCTACGGAGTTGCAGCGGTAAAGGCCACGCAGGGGACTTTGGGCACACAGAGTTTGAGGCTTTTTTAGAAAGTAAAAAAAATGTGAATGAAAACATCTTTTTTCATTTCATACTGTATGATAAATAAGCAAGTACACAAAACTAATTTACTGAAGTTTGAGACATCAGGAAAATCCCAAGTAGATTACAATTTTGAAATTTTGTCGGCAATTCTTAGTAAAATGCACAAAAAATTAAGATCCTCTTTTTCGGTGTAAACGCAGACGACGTCCGCACTTGGGGCCCTCACCGAGCCGGGGCCCTGGGCTCGTGCCCCACGTGCCCTCATGGGATAAAGAATCCTCTGGCAGCGGTTCTAAGTCGCGGGGCACCACAGGGACACCCACAAGTCCAACGACAAGACGCCGGATTGATCACGTCATCCCATAAGTGCGAGCAGTACTCGAAGCAAAACCTAACCTGCGTTCTATTCAGGTGCGCGCGCGTCAGGTTTTGGCCCGACGTGAAGTACCACCGCACCTTGTTGAGTACCCCCAGCTCCTTTGAGGCCTGAGCTTGGCCCTACCCTCAATTTGGCGCCGGACGTTTAAGTCGTGCGACAGTTCGACACCGAGACACCGACACCTCGAAATAGTAGCTTAATTTAAGCGACGTGTTTTGAAAGGAACGAGCTGGCGTGAACGCCGTTTTGTTTGCACTGAACGCGCATACTTGTGTCTCCGATGCGTGTAGAATATCACCGCCGTATCACGAGCAAGTTGCACCGGCCCCATTCGGCAATAGACTGGAGGGTTTGCTCTCCAGACACCAGTGTTCGCCTCTTCTCGACCACGACATTTCGTCTGGCTGAAGGGTGACTGGTGTAGGATCCTTGTGCCGTACTGTCCTATGCATAACGATATATATTGCCGTGTGGCACAATGTCATTGATATGCAGAAGAAACAACGTGGGAGACAACACAGTACCCTGTGGACACCGGCATTCATTAACATGGCGTCTGACGAGCAGCGTCCACGATGACCTGAATGCTACGCCCACGTAGGAAGTCGGCGACCTAGTTAGAAAGGCCAGAGGTGATTCCGTGTGCCGGCAGCTTGCGCAAAAGCGCCTTTTGCCAGACCCGGTAAAATTCCTTGGCAATTTCGAGTCCAATAAATTGCCAAGGATTCACCGTGCCCTTCAAGCGCTTCCCCCTAATGGTGTGTGACGTACGCTAGGAGATCACCAGCTGATCGGTTTGGCCGGAAGCCGTCGAAGTTCAAGATTTTTTCAGAGGAGGTACAACATGTTTTGGGCAAACAGATAGATAATCAATGATTATCTATCTGTTTGCCCAAAACATAATCATACATACATACGTAGCGTCACGCCGTGTCCCAGTGGGTTAGGCAGATGCAAGGATCTCCACGTGCTACGATCTTGACATACTTCTGCCGCCTCTTCCACTCTAATAATGTTCTTCATAACATGCTCGGTGGTTTCGGGTACTGCACACTTGACCCTTTTTGAGAACATGCACCTCCTGGTCTAGGTTCTAAAAACAATATATAATCACTTCCACCTAAACTAGGTATTGATGGCTCTACTCATAGGTGGTTGATCAATGTATTTTGTACTTCTAAATATTTTACGCGACTCAAGTTACGCGGCAGAAATTACACTCAAGTTAAGTAATCTGTGACTCAAGTGTGTCGCCTAGACAATGACCGACTTTAGTGCCCAAATCACTCGCTAGTGGCGCTGGCATCTTTTCCCGTTCAATTCAGTCTTTTTCGGTCAGCGAAAGGGCGAAACCTTGTTTTCGTCCGTTCGTTCGATAATCGTCCGAACTCAAGAGATTGTGCGGGAACAGATTCCAGCGCCAATAGCGAGCGATTCGGTCACTATACTCGGTCACATAATTCTTGCATTTTTTGGAGGATCTGCGCACGGGCGAAGTAAGACAACGGTCCCTTCACGGTTGTGACGGATATGTTACGTATGTTTTACAAATAGTTTTGTTGTGCCAACAGGATACGAGCCGATGCAGCCGGACCTAAGGGATGTTGTGCCGATATACGAACAGATTAAACGCAGATATGATTCAGACGAAAACGTTTACTGTGGTAAGAAATTCTTTATTCTTAAGGTGACGTGATACCTGGGAACCTCCATAACTGACTAGAAATCGATGTATTTTTTTTTAATATAATGTGCACAAGCTAAACAAGCAACCAACTTATAAATTTAAACTAACGAAATTGGTCATCGCCTTAGATATTTGGGCCTAACTAATTTCAAAAACTTTCAGGCGCAATTACCTACTTATACAACGAGTCGGGGGACCGCTCAGTAAATAAAATATAAAAACTCAGAGCTGCGCGGGTATTACTGAGTGGTCCCCCGACTCCTTTAAGTAAGTAAACGGAAATTATTTTTTACTTTTTAAGGGTAGGAGTTTTTTTTTATTTGCAATTTAACTGTTTTTTTTTTTAAACTGCATCCAAAAATCCATGAGACGTAATTATTTATTACTTCATAATTACTTGATTACTAACATAGCGAAGAACCATCCCGGTTAGACCAGCTTTCTAATAAAAAAAACCACATCCAAATCGGTCCATCCGTTTGGGAGCTACGATGCCACAGACAGACACACAGACACATACACAGACAGACAGACAACTTATAATAACACCCCTCAAGCACGTATACAGAGGGGGGGATAGTTGGGATTGTTTGAATAGCTTGCAACACTATGCCGATTACCCTGCTTAACCCAATTGTGATGGTCGCCAAATTATGCTTGATCTTCATTTTGGTTATTTTTTTGGCGGCAACAAGTATTCATTTTTTTTATTTCGATTCACTTACAGAAGCCTACGCCTACGCCTACGACCATTGCCGAGGACGTCAGATCTACAGAAGTGCGAATGGGGCAACATATCTTGTAACCAGACATCGTCCCGCCAAGATTGTCCGTACAAACTCTTGCTAGAAAAACTCATAGGCAACAAATTGCCACTCAAAGTCAATAAAAAATTGCCACCCGAAGTCAACAACAAACTGCCACTGTTTATTGATCGTTCATTTATTGTATAATTTCATTCATCATGTCAGCCTCGGTAGCTCAGTGGTGCAGCGGTTGGTCGACTGTTATTATGCAACCCTACTTACTACCCTACTATTATGCATCAGTACTTGGATGGGCGACCGCTCGCCCGTTGGAGGCTAACCGTGGTTCGGATTCCACGTTAAACTGTAGGTCCCTTCCCTTCTTAGGGTTATCCCGCCCGGTTTGGTACCACCGCACTGAATGAAACGTCGGTCGAAGCGGCTATGTAAATAGTTCGTGTTTTCCGTCCAGTACAGTGTAGCCGATATGAGATGAAATGAAGCGAAGCACTGACATGGCACCTAGTTCAGCCGATGTTATAGGCTACGGATGTTGTAGGTGATGTAGCCAACCGTGTCAGTTTCCATAAAAAAAATCCATAGGTAGGTAACCTACGCTTGAACATGTCGAAAATTCCGCCAGTTCTAAATTCAATGCGAAGAAGAACTGACAAATAAACTTCACAAGTCAAATATTTTGTTAGTACCTTATAAGTATTATATTATAGTAACTTACAAATAATTAACCCATACCTACTACCGCTCACAAAGAACATTAAAATTTACAGCATAAACATTACCATATTACCTCTATCTGGTGTATAGTGCCATCGTCCATTTTGATACGTATATATATCAAGTCAAATAAACAACATTTAGTAAAAGTTTATTATAAAGAAATAATAAGTCATATTAATTAAAAATCTAAAGATACAAAGTGTATTCAATTGTCAAAGTTCGTTAGTGCGAAAAACAGTAGTCAGTTAAAGGCAATACCTAACAAATTGCCACCCGAAATCAACAACAAATGCCACTCAAAGTCAACAACAAAATGCCACTCAAAAAATGTCAAAGACATGTTGATAGCAAATTGTTGCTATTCTATAGATATACTTCCCAAATAACCAGAATACCTACTTTATGTTTATTATCACTTTTCTGAGTGTAATTCAATGTATAATCTTAATTGGAATCTAATTAATGACTTAGGTGCTTACATAATTGTATTTTATGAGAGAATGTATTAAAAAAATTAAAAAATGACCACTTAATGTAAATTATTTTTGTTAATATACCTAATAATCAATGGTTTTATGCAAAGAGATTTAAATATCTCTAGAATAGCCAACAACTAAAGCAATCCTCCGTTGTGCCACCTTCTCGGATGTGATATTGGTTGGCCAAACCATGTATAGGTCGTTCGTTTTAACCTGAGGCGTACAAATACATTCACGCAGTGGCGGGGCAAGACCTAAATTTGATGTGGGCAAGATATATTTTGCGAGGCCCTCTCTGGTGGCACTGGATTGTATGGATTTCACTGTTGAAATGAATTTCCGGTATACTGATCAAATCAAACATTTTTATACCTTTCGTCGATAAAAGTAAACATAATAAAATTGCAATAATACAGCCTTCACTGCCTCTGTCCTGCGTTCTCATCTTGTGTCTGATAAAGGTTTTATAGTAGGCTTTAGTTTGCCTTTGATTAAGTCTAAACATGTTTACTCTGGGTCTCTTCTCGTCCCACGTGGAGCGCGCGCTCCACTTTTCGTCGACACCGTTGGCTCCCAGATGGAGCGCGCGCTCCACTTATTGCGCGTCTTTTGCGCGCCGCTAGTTTTAATTCATTATCTAATTCTACCAATTTTCTACCAAAACACTCAATACTGGTGTCATTTCTTGGTTAAACTTACTAATTACTATTCTCAGACACGACAGGGCAACACAATCACCTTCACACAGAAAATATTTAGTGAAGTTGACAGAAAATAAAATGTCACTTTTGGCAGCTGACATTTCCACTGACCCTGGAATAGACAAAGATTGTACCCGTAAACGTAGTTCGGTATTCGATAGTTCGTTTCAATGCGCTTATTTCGGTATGCAACATATAAGACTAAATTGAACAGTTTTGGTCAAAAAAAAAAAAATATAATTTGGAGTGTGTTTTGTTTTGCCTGGATTTCAAAAAATCGGTCTGTGCTTCTAAATAAGTGAATCCTGAAGTGTTTGGTATCACTGAACGCGTAATTTCAGTACAAACAAGACTGAATAACGAGTATTGATGGATCGATCGATTGCGGCGGGATATTCGAATTTGTGCGGGAGCGCGCGCGCCAAAATTTCGCGTTTTTAGCGCCGCTAAAAGGGCCTGGGAGCCACGGGGATTAGTACTATTTTGAGTCAAAGGGACTCAAAGGGTTAGATCTAGCTGAATATTTTTCATGAATCAAAGCTGCATGAACTTTCGAGGCGCGAGGCCTCTCGGGCCGCGAGGCCGTAGGCGGTCGCCCACGTCGCCCACGCCTAGCGCCGCCTCTGTTCACGCATGACGGTGAGCATAAAATTCTGCGAGTGCAGTAGTGCTCAGGACATGTTTATGCGCATGTCAAGCATTTGTATTAGGGAAATGCATGTGCGTGCGGCCTCAGGTTAGGCCGTCCATCCTGTACACCAGATTACATAAAAAACACACGGACAAAATATAATAAAACGACACATTTAAAAAATGTATATTCGTATATTAAGTTTTTACAAAAATATATTTACACCTTTTCTATAACAATTTCTACTTGGAAGTCGGTCAGACTCGTAAAACGCTGATTCGACTTTCACACCACCATTGTTTCAAAGTTTTCATTTTTTATTGTTTACGATATTATTGACAAAGACTATATTAAATGGTCAAACTTAAAAATTTCACTGCGGTGTGGATCATTGAAAAACATAATTTAATTACATTTATGGCTACTATTGCTTTCTAGGCTTCAAAACCATTAGAATTGCACTAAGCTGAAAATGTTTCAAGTCTGACCTTCGACTAAAATGAAATATAATATTCAACATACATGCATAGCTTCACGCCTGTTTTCCAGCGAGGTAGGCAGAGACAACGGATCTCCACGTGCCACGATCCTGAAACACCTCTGCAGCCTCTTCCACTCTCATAATGTTCTTCATACATGCTCGTCGGTTTGGAGTACCTACTATGCACTTGGCCCTTTTTGAGCACATGCCCGATCTGGTCTAAGTATGTGCGTCAATGGCGACCCTTCCCGACTTTTCCACTCGACAAATCTCTTTCGGCAGTCCCTATCACCAAAAATCTTCCAATATTCAATATGTCTTCCAAAATGCAATATAAATTCGTCGACAGCGCTAAAATCACATTTGTTATTTCAATTACAAGCCACTTGGTTTCCTTCAACACATAGATCTTCGCAAAAAAGTCTGCAGGGCGGGAACCTTTTAACACTAACCAGGAAATTGAACTTGGGGGGTGAGCTCTAAAGCTCTTGAGAGATCACCAGGGATCGGAATAGGTAGAGAATAATAAGCAGAACGAATGTTGGCGAGAAGACAAAACATGGAGTAGTTAAAACGACCTCTTTCGGGAATTCTGAAAAACTCACTTCCATACCAATAATGCCACCAACTTCCGTAAACAATGTTTCATGACAGGCCAGCGCTGGCAGCCAGCGCTGGCCAGAATAGAGCGCCTCTCTATTTGTCAAGCCAGTGTCCTCCCCCCGCGTCGCCCTCACCCATTGTACATAGTTTTTTTTTTATAAGAATTTATTTGGCTGTTTCAATCATCAAGGTCACAAAAACTTTGATATTTAATGGATGCGATTGGATGCGAGCGAGCCATGCTGGGAATAACGCTACGCGATATGGTGCGTAACGAGGCAATCCGCCGACGCACCAAAGTAGTCGATATTGGATACCGGGTGGCTAAGCTCAAGTGGCAATGGGCTGGGCACGTTAGCCGAAGAGACGACGACCGTTGGATTAACCGTGTCCTACACTGGCGGCCGTGGACAGGAAAACGGAGTGTGGGAAGACCACCCGCCAGTTGGGACGATGACATCGAGTACGCCGGCGGAAAGCAGTGGTTCCGTACCGCTGAAGGCCGGGAGGACTGGAGGAAAATTGGAGAGGCGTATGTTCAGCAGTGGACGCTTACACGCCTGACTGACTGTGCGTGCGTCCCTCTCGCGTTGGCGGGGAGTGCGCGTGGCAAACGGAGACAGCGATACTTTGTTCAAATACTTACATGTTATCACATGTGACTAACTTCAGTATGCTCTTAATATGAAATGTGTTCCTACAGAAATACAGACGTGAATTAAAAAGCCAGTACAAATTAGGAATTATTACCGTATGCCAAATGGTTTAGAAGTGACCGCTCCATTACGCTAGTATTGGATCGGGTCATTTCTTCCGAGGAATTCGGGTCGAGTGGCGGTGTGCTCTTAATAAATCGATTAATACAAATAGATTTTTCAAATCCGCAAGTTGGTACATTTCGAAAATTAATTACATTCTATATTCTTATATTCACAAACATATTCGAAATTCACCTCTCATATGACACACGATCAAAAGGAATCGTCGACATGGCACCCGGCTCCGGCAGGAACTATAGGTGTAATGGCTGAACATCACAGGTGTAGGTGGTGTAGCCAACCATGCCGTCGAGTTCCAAAATACAAATTCTAAGTTATTAATAAAGAAATGAAATATTTTATTATACCATTCATAATTGTGTGGTTTCCAAACTTGTCCATTTTTGGGTTGAATGCAGTGTAAAAAATTTATTTCTGTAAAAAAGTGGACGGACTTCAGAAAAGCCAGTTTAAATATTAATTAAAATATATTATAATATAAAATAACGCAATAAAAGTAAAAATATCACGATAAGGTAGGTTTTATGTAAACATGCCTTACATTCTGTGATAATATGAAAAAAAACTCTGAAAACTATTAGACAAGGGGGGTACTAGGCAAAAGCACTTCGTATTTCCCTAACCATGCCCATATTTCAAGTGATTTAACTATAATTTATATGCCTATAGTTAGGTAAAGATTCAAGGTATAATATGTGGTTGAAAAGTGGTAAAATAGTTCAAAAATGCCTTTGCTATTTCCCTCGCCATTTTTAACAAATGCATCTAATACGAAAAATGCTACATTGAGCTTAGAGTCAATAAGACTAAGAATCATCTAAATAAATTCAAACGCTTACAGAATAAATGGTTCTTCACTGAACTATCTTTCAATATTCTAAATGTTGGGCCGTTGTCGTGCGCGAGCGTTTTTTGTATGGACGTATTTGTAACGAGAATAGCAAATGCATTTTCGAAAGTTTTTACCACTTTTCACCCACTTATTTTTCAGAGAATTTACAAGATTACATTACAATAATCTATCACACATTATACCTTGAATCTTTACATAACTAGCATTGTTGTTGTTGTTGTTGTTGTATTTTGGGCCTGCAAACTAATCCCGCTTGGTCGGGGGCCTTGGTGCAAAACCCTTATCCCTTAGTCGCCTTTTATAACATGCACGGGGAGAGATGCAGTGGGGATATTCTTTTTAAATACCGGTCCCACACGGTACCAAAAACCATAATCACATAAATTATAGTTGTCTACTGAAATATGACTATAGTTAGGATAATTATGATGTGATGTTTTGCCTAGTACCCCCCCCTTAACCAGAGATGGTGAGATCTGACAATAGCCTGTATGTATTTTCAATGCGCGTCGATTTCTGCTACCTACTGTAAACCTAACCTTGCCAAACGCAGCAGAAAGTTTAATACTATACAAAAATATATTTTGTTTTACTCTTTCTGTAAAAAGTGTATAGCGTAGCCATAATATCAAATTTATGAATTTTTCGAATTTCTCTTTAATTGTAAGGAATTAATTAAACATTTTAATAACTTAAAATTATGCTTACAGAAATCTAGTAACAAATAACTCTATTGGAAAATTGTTGCCCGCATTACATTAATAAAAAGATCCTTTTAAAATTATATTTACAAAGAAAAAAAAATATTACAGCATTGACACACATAAATAACGTCAAGTCTGTTTCCCAGTTGCGTAGGCAGAGACAACGGATCCTGACACACCTTTGACGCCTCACCACTCATAGTGTCGACTTTAAGAGCAACAACTGTTTAAAATATCGTTGTTACAAAAACGTCCTCCTCTTGGGTTTTAACTGCAAGACCTGATGATTTTTTTTGTTTTCAGTTCTGCGTACCTACATATATAAAATATTCATAATTTGCTTAGTAGAAAAAATTTTAAGAAGTTGAACATTTTAAAATAAAAATATTTGACGATAAACGTTACATTGTACCAAAAACAGTTTGTCTTTAGCGCTACATAAAAATATATAAAAAAAATATTTTTGTTTACAATCGTCCCAAAATGGTGCGTACGAAAACCAGCCTTGCGACGTACTCAATAGAATCTATAATCGCTCCAACGCTAATATCACTTGAGGTCCTCCGAAGTTTCCAGCTACGCGTTCCCCAGGATCTGACTGTGGACAAACAGAAAAGGTAGTTTCTTAATATGTTTTACAATAGCCATATTATCTGCTTACGCACTATAGTCAAAAACCGTACCAAACTAGATAGACGCGTTGCTGAGGTTCTGCACTTGCTGCGCCAAAAGGAATATGAACTTATAAAGGAATATGATTGGCTTTTGGAAAACAAGCGAGCGGTAAGAGGAAGCAATGCATAAGGCCCTAATGTGTTAAAAAGAGACAAATAGTTTTCTCGCCGCCTTTCTCCGCTCTACAAGGATTGTCGGTATTGCTATTGCAAGCAAGGGAGAGAGGATGCCGGAGTTTTGGAGCGCCGCGTCTATCCAGTTTGGTACGGTCTTTGACTATGTCAGTTTTTTAATAAATTAATGCAACCTACAATGTCAGATTGACTGGTTACGTTCGACACAGCCTATGATTATTACTTTAAAGTGCGAGAGTTAGGAAACCTGAGACCTAGGAAAATCTATTGTGATCTCTCAAAAGTTTAGAGCTCACCCCCAAGAACGATTTCCGCCATGAACCGAGTTATATCCTTGGGGTTGAGTGCCTGTATTTATCATGGGTTAAACATATAACCCCCAAGAATACGGCTTCTACTGTGAATTAGCACTTCACATTTACAAAGGATGTGTACGGGCGTTTCATACTCTTTTATACAGAACCTGCACACCGGTGTGTCGCTAAGGCCCATTCGGTGCAGGTGTTTGTTTAGTCTGCAGTGTCCTGTTAAGGTCCTTATTAGAAGCTTATGTCGTTCCAGTTTAGGTTTCATACCTCGGAAGTGAATTTACGCGAGTACCCAGAAAGTAGTGCCTTCGCGTGCTTCTGCTCGGGCAGTTGGAACCAAAGCAAGCAGTGCTTTGGTTGTCTGCCTTGGAGAGTATTTCTTGTCGGCATGTGCTTTCTGGTATTCCAACTATCGGCTCTGGGCCGATGGGGGGATTTTCAGCTCCATCCCTAGCGATTTGATTGGCTTCTTCGTTGCCGTCATTCCCACTATGTTCAGGCACCCATCTCAGCGTTACTTTGTTGTTGGCGCTGAGGTGGTTTAGGGCTTGGACACACTCACAACTGAGTCCAGACTGTAGCTCCTTTGATTCCAGTGCCTAGCTATCTGACAATACAGGGTGTCCCCGTACAGGTGTAGTTCCTTTAAGGAGGCTATTATACGCTTGGTAACAAACATAATTAGTAAAAAAGAGGTAGGGTTCTATCTAGGTACGCCCGTTGCGGAGATATAAATTTTTAAAGTTATTAATGTAGTGTAATGTTGTAATGCTCTAATCTGGCGCGCGCGGGGCGCGGGCCAGCGGGCAGCGGGAATACGGACGTACGCGACGCGAGTGAACGCAAACAGAGAGCCCGCCCCGCCCGCGTACCGCCCGCGCCCCGCCCGCGCCCCGCCGCGCCGCCGCGCCGGGTGCTCCGCCCGCCGCTAAAGGCGCCCACACATTGTAGTACGAATTTAGTTGGTTAGGAAATCCTAAAATTTTAATTTAAGCACATATTTAAAAAATTCTTTCACCAGTGCTTTTGTTACAAGGCGTAGAATAGCCTCCTTAAAGGAACAACACCAGTCCTGGGACACCCTGTATATAGATGGTTTTATCGACATATCCGAGCTTCCTCTTAGCTAACTTACTTGGTGAGCTCGCGCGTGGTGATGGGCCCCGTCAGGCCGGAGCGAGATCTGGACCGACTCAGCTGCGCGCGCCGCTCAGCTGGGGACAGAAAGGCGCACACTTTTAATATTGCACATGTTTTCATGCATAGTGTATGTACCGGGTGCGTCCGGTACTTAACCGTCGGATACTGGCAAGCTACTGGAAGGGTGTATACGTGTGAAACACAAATAATTTTTTTTAACAAAAAAAATACAAAGTTAAAGGTGCTCGTACTGAATTGAATGATCGCTCTTTACTGCTGCAGCCCGTCTGCCGTTGTCTGTATCAGCGATTTTCGCAAAAATAGCGATTGCCGCACCTCTGTCTCACTAGATGAATTGAGAAGCCCGTTGGAGCGAGTGAGACGGATCATGGGAAATTGCTAATTGCTAATTGCTATAATTGCAATGAACGGATATTAAAGAATAACCCCTGGTGGTCCAGTTGTGTTTTAAGGTTCTCACTACACTATACTGTACTGGGGCGTATACTGGTACTCGCCCATTATCATTATAAAATGCACTTTTTTCCAAAACTAATTTTAGAAATATTTTTACTCTGGAATACCACTCGATGGCAGTAAGCATCTTAAACACAGCTAGAACAATAGTTAGAGAGATTTTTCGCAAGAGAAGTCGATGCTCAGACCAGTCTGCCACCCGCCGCCGCTTATATGCCTTTATCTGATTATTTTTTATACAATATTTATTTGTGTTTCACATACGCCCTTCCAGAAGTGAGACGCGCTTGCCAGTATCCAAGTTCACCTGTGATCACATTTTTAAATTAATAATTTTAAAACATTAAAATACAACAATTTATTAAGTGGTACAGTTCGGGAACATGGATAAGTGACACAACTTTCAGACAAGAACAGACAATGCAGAACGTTAGAAGAGGTAGGGACGTCGGAATGTCCAATGCTTGTATGAAAACCAGCGTCGCCGAGCTCCGCGGATAGCGGAGGGGACGGCGCGCGCTCTGATTGGGTGGTATCGGGTGGGGGAAGGTTGACGCTATGTGGCCAGCGGGTGACCCGACGAAAGTTATTTGTACGTTTTTACTAATATCGTGTTACGCTGGCGCGGGGAAGGTCCGACGCCCCTACCTCTCTAACGTTCTTGGCTTGTGGCATAAGTGTATGTCTGTCTGTACTCTTCCCAATACACATTGGCTGTCCTTATCCAAAAGTAGTGCTTCTCACCAATTGCCCCGTAAAGTAATTAATTTTAAAAAGAAATTAATTTAAAACTGTTACTAAAATTAAAAAACAACAGAAAACCACATCGAAAGCAAGATAAGTAGATTTATTTAAATTTCTTGTTAGTACATCTTTTATTATACTTTTTTGGTAAACACACTTTTTTATTTTAAGTATTCTTATATTATTGATTTTTTTTAGTATTCTTATATATAGATTTATATATTGATTTAGAGATAGATGAGCAGAATGATAAAAATTGAATTTATTAGTTAGTACCACTGAATCACAAGACCAGACAATGAAACTTCAAATTTCGATATAGTAAACGGCGACCGCTTACACATTCGCACTCCCCGCGCTTACACCTCCGTGCGCCCCGCGACCCCGCGACATTGACGACGCGACAGACTCGGAATATGACAGACAAACAATAATATAATTGAATACTTATATACAACCAACATAGTCATACAGGAATTTTAGATTCACAAAGTGTAATTTCTCTATGGTAGCTTTTTAGTAATTCTTATATCGAAATTTTCAGTTGCCAAAAGAGACACACAGCGGGGTACCAGAATATTCGACAATAAAATTAACCTGTCAAAGCCAACATTTTTATTTAATTTTAAATTTTAGTACTAATCACGAACATCACGTGCGTGTGAATTTTTTATTAGATAGGTAGATGCAAAGCCAAAAATGCTGACAAAAAAATCCGACCACGATATAACCTGGACCTCTCGCGTAGTACTCCGACGCGTTATCTGCGTCGCGATAGCCCCAGGTTCAAACCGACCACGGTTTGAACCTGGTAAGAAATTTTTGCCTATACTATAGTAATTGAACCCATCGAAATATTACTATAGGATGCGTTACGAACAAAGTTTCAAAGAAGACAAGTCGCAATAACTTGAGGCGTGGAGGGGAGGAAGCGGGGTGAGGCGTGGACAGCGGAGCGGTAGAGGCGGGGAAGCGGAGTCTCAATAGGGAGGGCGGAACATGGTGTATGAGTGCACTCTCAAATAATGAGTACATACACGCTGTCGATGTTCGAACCTATCTATTAACACGTTCAGCCGCTATATATCAGTCGAAGTTGTACTGTGTGGGGTCGGTACTTGATAAGAATAGTCCCACTGCATCTCTCCCCGTGCATGTCGTAAAAGGCGACTAAGGGATAAGCCTGCAGACACCCCGGTCGACTTGTGGCTTTCATGGAAGACATAGGGTGGCTGGGGTAGCTGGAGACTGCGGGGTTTTGCACGAAGGTGCCCAACCAAGCGGGATTAGTTTGCAGGCCTAGAGCCAACCCCAAACCAAAACAAAAACAACAACGTCAGTCGAAGTTTAATATAAAACAATGCGATATGACAATATGTCTGCCGACGTAGGTGTTCGACCCCTTCTAAGATAAAAAATGAAAAAGGAAAAAAAAATTAAAAATATTTATTATCACATGAAATCGTACAGTACAATAACAGAGTCTTCTGCACTAGATGACACAACGCCGCTCGACAACGCATTTTCTTTAAATTTATTTTTCTTTCTCTTTATTCTCCTTATGATACTGCAAACTGTCAGGAATTTGACATTCAACAGTAGGTTATAAATGTTTTAAGTTGGCTTACTACACCCGTATTTATATTAGTGTCTACTGAAGGTAACCTTGTCTTCCATTAATTCACAAGCCAGTTCGTTGGGACGGTTTCGTATTCTCACTTTGTATTGAATTGTTTGGGTTTTTATTTCTTGCTTTAGGGTTGGAATGTTCAATTCGCGGTGCAGTCTCTCATTGGTTATGTGCCAGGAGGCGTCTACGATTATTTGTTAGTGCTTTTAATTGAAACCTCAGCAGAATGTTTTTGTTCGAACTAGCTGCTGTGCCCTACAATTTGCATATCGGCTTCAGTATACATTTGTACAGTAGAAGTTTGTTTTCCAGTGGCACCTGGGCAATGGCAACCAGAATTATAAGGACGTTTGGATACTTTTTTTTTTTTTTATGGAAACTGACACGGTTGGCTACATCACCTACAACATCCGTGATGTCAGCCCATAACACCGGGTGAACTTGGTGCCACGTCAGTGCTTCCCTTCGGTCGTGCCGGCTACACTGAACTGGACGGAAAACACAAACTATTTGCATAGCCGTTTCGACCGACCTTTCATTCAGTGCGGTGGTACCAACCCGGGCGGGTTAAACCCTACCACCTAGTGATATAAGAAGGGAGTCCTTAGTCCTTAGTCGCCTTTTACGACATACACGGGGAGAGATGCAGTGGGGCTATTCTTTTAAAGTATAGGCCCCAGACGGTACAATACTGTCACTACAGGAGTAGTTATTTTCAAAAAAGTAACCGTTTCACTTTTTTAATGGACGATTTGGTTTCATCATACCCTGAATACTCACTTCGAAGGTATGGCCGCTGAACGTGTTAAAAACAATAAATTAAAGTCACACATTGTTATGGCAATGTTGGTTAGAAAACGGAATTGATTCCCGGCTAACTTGTCTATAGTGCGTCAAGTGTATCGGAGGTGCCTCCGGTTCGACCTTCTTCAGTGTCAACCTTCGCTGCTGACCCATTTGCACTTCGCATCCTGGTCATCAGGCCACATGTTGTAACACAATTAGCCTCGTATTCACTGGGGGACAAAGTCGAATGACATGTCACGGGAATATCGCTCCACTTCTGCGGCAGTGCACGGGGACAGTGTCGTTAATATGCGTCTACACTATGCAACCAGGTTGTCCTGCGGAAGTGGGGGACACGTTGCGGCCATCGTCGAAGCGTTATTTACGAACTACGGGCGACACGTAAGGGAATGTACCCATACCACGTGACCTATTTTAGGACACTTTTTGACCACAATGTGACCACGCGTGGTATCTTGACCTCGTGGTATCTTTTGTGTCTCAGAGCGCCGCTGCGTTTTTTAGTATTTTTAAACTATATTTTGAAATACCGCGTAACAGGGTGAATAACCCCTCCCCCCCCCCCCCCCCTGTGTCCTAGCGTGTTATTTTGACAAACTTCTCCCTCCCCCCACATCGGTCACGTGGTATGGTTACGTTCCCTAAGGACGAGCAACTGTAGTCTCTGGAGACTATATTTTCGCCATTATTAATCATAACTATTAGAGCTTTGAAGCTTAGCTGTCTCCCCACTTACTAAAGATGCCTTGCTGCCCGATTCTCGTGCAAACCATTGTAATAGCTTATTAGAGTAGGTTGAACATATTCGCGAGAGTAGAATGCAACAATGGCCAATCACTCATTGGTTTTTACTAGCTAGAGGGCCCTATGGCTCATAATCAGTTCACATATTAATATTGATTTCATTTCTATACCGCGCAATCAGTCACTATTACATGATAACCATAATGCGACGCATAGTCCGTATAAAAGTAACGCATAATTGTAGCACAAGGACTATGTCGCCAAAGACAAAAGTTGCCCGTGCACGCTGGGTCTTAAAGACGCATTCTATGTCTTTGTCGGCGTCGCCCGACACATGTAGATATCACGTTGGGCGCCAATGTCACGGAACATTACATTTGTCCCCTAGTGAATATGGGGCTGCTGGATCAATGGCCAAAAAATGCAAACATTTTCGTTTCATGTCGCTCTAACTAAGCAATTAAAGGGAGTTGAAATTAAACTGCTCGATTATTTTGGCCAATGAGAACACTGAGAAAGTTTAACACACAGTTGTCCATAAAACAACCGTTTGGTAAAATTTTGGCAATTGTTTGTACGAATTTTTCTCAGTGAAGAACTCAAAATGATAAATATAAAATTATGATGGTTAAATGAAAATTGAAAATCAGAAAGCATAGAAAACAGTTCTGACTGTAAAATAAATAATAATAAAAAAATAAGGTGACAAGCAAAATAATGCATGTAGCTACTAAGAGCGTACTGTACGCCTCGGCTTCCCATACCAACGCAACGATCACTTCGAAACCATTTGATATAGGGTGGTAAACAGTTGACTTTGCATCGACTTTTCTACTCAAGATCTATGTATCTGTAGGGATAATATATCAAAATATGTTTATATAACAAAATATTTTACTAAATTAACTGAAAATTCAAATTGTTCCTATAGACACAAAACTTGAGTAGAAAAGTCTAACTTGCAACTTCTAAAGGATTATTCGTATCAAGTTGACATGAGGCACTAAATTAGAAAATATTGTTTTTTTCCCCCCCATAGTACCTACTTGACTACGTACCCTCAATTCTGTGCATGATGGCATGAACCACCTCGCATTCTTCTAGTGAACGCGTGAAATGGAAGATTGGTGACAAATTAACACAAATTGCTTGACAGTGAGCTCATTTCGTAGTGGTGCTATGTGAGGTGCCTCAACTGCACTATTTCAAAACCTATTCAGTGACAAATCTCTCTAAATGTGTTATTTTAAATATTGTAATGTAAAATTTCACTTAAGTATAAACTATGTCGAAAAATTCTTCAGCAGGTTTTGAAATAGGGCACCTAATTTTGTCAGACAGTGAAAATGAAATAAGGAATGAAAATGTATTTGAATAACCAAGAAGTGACAAGTAAAATATATCATGTGTCATAAAAAATACATGGTACAATGACCACATTTTGGTCCTTCGAGCCAGATAGGAGAGCAGTATAGAATAGAATAGAATATGCTTTATTGCTTTCCAATACAACGATTTTAAAAAAGGTGGACTTATTACCTAAGGCAATATCTGCCAGTCAACCTGACAGTACCATCAACCTTGATCATGTCGAGATTCAAGACACGTCTCGAGAGCGAGCGGTTCGTCGCGTTGATCCCACTGATCAAGGAGAGGACAAAGCTGTATCGACAAGTAGCAGCAATCCTCGTGAGTATGATTTTCCGCCAACCAGCCCAAGGGCAAAGAACAGAATGAAAAGACTCACGATATGTGAACAAGAAATCGCTACTTCCCACCAAACCACCAGATCGGTGGTTTGCGGGGACAGGTGTCAGCTTGACGTGACTTTTATACGTAAAAGTTACCACCCACGACATTCCCAGACTCTTACCATGAAATACCTGGAGCTAATCAGCCTGCCTTTCTCTATTAGCGATTATCGCTAAAATTGCAGTAGCTGCAGCTCTGTCCCACTAGACGTATTTTTTTTTTTTTTATGTAATCCGGTTTGGGTGGCTGTGTCGGAGGGGCCAAAGCACATGCTCTAACCAGCCAATATCACCTCCTAGAAGGTAGGTGCCATACCGGAGACTTCCCTGGATTGCTATTGAGAAGCCCGTTGGACCGATTGAGACGGATCATGAATTTCTAATATTCTCTATTAGAATTAGGCCCCGCTTGAATATGTAGTTTATAAGTACAGTTCGTAAAATATAGCTTGATATGCGTGACAGATGTCATCGAGAACACCTCGCATGAAGTTCCGTATTTTTTTACAGTAAAATGCACGCAATACAACGTCATACTTTGTTGAAATGTCACTCTGACATCTGTCACGCATACAAAGAAATGTCACTCTGACATCTGTCACGCGTATCAAGCTATATTTTACGAACTATAGGTACTTACTTTGAAATAAATATTTACCTACCTAGTTATATGGAAACTTGTTGCTACGCATGGGTCTGCTTTAAGTAAATAAATTTAATGGTATTGAAAAATTTTACTCACCTCCGGCCACTCTCGGATTGGCTTTCTTCCTCTGTCGCTCCCGACTGAACGCTGAACCACTCTGCAGCGCTTCCATTAAACTGCGGACAACAGAAATACAGGGTTAATAAATTGTACTGGGTATAAAAACTAACAACCTATAGTCTGCAAATTGTAGTTTGATTAGAATTATACCAGTCAACAAGGGCGGATAAACTGAGTACAACAGAAATACAGGGTTAACAACCTATAATCAAAGTGTAGCTTGATTAGAATTATAGCTGTGAACAAGGGCGGATTTAAGGGAGGGGCACGTGCCCCCGTGCAGTTAAAAATAGACAGTTAAAAATAGACAAAGAGCAAGGAGTTTAATACGGCACCGTTACAATTACGTTCATTCATATGGTTTTGTGTACTGTGGAGTTTCCATCACAGTACATACTTATTAAAGGCAAATCAATTTCTCGGAAGCTGTCAAAATAGATGAATAAAATAACAGAAAGAATGTGAGTGAAACTCAGTGTCCGTCTCTGGCTCGCATTGTTTGAATAGACTGAATTTAATGCATATCCATCAAGAAATTGTGACAAAAATGAACGCTACTGAATGAATGAACGAACTGTCTTTATTAAACATGTAATTAAAAAATGTAATTTAAAAATAATAAAATAATAAACTAATAATATATTTATGTAAATATTACAAGTTTATTTCTTACAGTTGTTGTACGTTGTTTGTTAATCGCAAAAACCTAAAACATTTTTTGCCCGTCCGGACCCAAGAGAAAAAACCTGGATCCGCCCTTGGCTGTCAAAGGTCCTAAAAAGTTGTCAAATCATTATCTACTAGCCGCTCAAGCGTCGCGTGCCAGCTTGTGGCACGGCATCGAGAAGTGACCGCAACATCGCAAGCCAGGTGGTGGCGTGGCCGATTTTTGGTACTTAAATACCGGCTCTTTCAATATGGGGACAAGGTCAAATTATAATTTTAAAAAAAATTTTAAGATATGCCCTGCTTGATCTGACTGATTCACTTTGTCGACAACCATAATAAACAAAATATTTTCGAACTCTCAAGTCATTTTCGAGAAATGGCTTTCGCATGTTCACGTGCATTTTCGCAAGCGACCCCAGCCCCACCCTAAATGAAAATGATTTTTGTTGTATTTAGTCATTAGTTTGTTGTGTTTATGTAATTTGAATGAATACTAAAGTGAATCTGTTATTATTGGAGGTTTTTATCCATTCGCGAGTGTGTGAAATCGAAAAAACTCACAATTCGGAATTTAAACGAAGGTCAGTGCACTACACATTATAAATAACTTTGTGGGAATTTTTTTACAACCATACAAAATTTGCTATTTGTGTCATATTGGTGTTCATATAATTTATTTATAAATTGTTTTTTTTTACTATCTAGTATTTTATATTGGACTAGCTGTGCCTGCGGCTCCGCCTGCTCTCATATTTGACTCCTCTGCTAACCTCATAAGTCATTTAACGTGCTGAAAAGTAGCCTATAATTGATGGGAAGAACCAAGCTATCCGTAGAAGCAAACTGTATTAAAATCGGTTCAGTGGTTCTCGAGTTATAAGCGGACAGACAGACATAGAGACATACAGACAGTCAGAAAGCAGACGTTGGATTTTATTAAAGGTAAGGATGTAACGTGTACCGGATCACCACAGTGAGCAACAGAGAGCGGAAGGAGGGTGGTACCTGTCCATGACGCCCTCCTGCGCGCCGTCCATGTCGACGAGCTGCTTGTGTCGATGCTGCCGGTCGCGGCGCTCGCGCTCGGCCGCCTCGCGCGTCTCGCGCGCCCGCCGCGCGCGCTCCTCCGTCTCCCGCGCCACTATGTTGTCCTGGTACGCCGTCTGGTGGGGGAGACTCATTGTAGTTAGCAACACAGACTGGCTGTGCTGACGGATGGAATTACTGTTGACAGACAGATCTGATAACGGACGAAACTGTTTTGACGGATGAAACTGTTTTGACGGACTGAACTGTTGACGTACGGAGGTGTTGACAGGCTCAGACAGATGGATCTATTGACATATACACGGTGTTGCAGTTGCCCCTGTAATATTTTTAACTGACATAAGGGGGTTATTCTATATGTGAAAATAAACAACTTCTGTGGCGAAAAAAATTTTTTTGAAACAAAAAAAACTATATTCTTCCCATACACATTTTAGATAGCTACCTATTCTCAAAATGTATGGAGAAAAAAAAAATTTTTTTCTTCAAATTAAAAAGTCGTAGAACAAAAGTTGTTCATTTCACATACAGAATCACCTCCTTTCGGGTTTTACGGTTGGGGTTGCAACACCGTGTATATCAGAAATGAAACTATTGACGGGCATATCAATTGGCTGATGGATCTATTGACATATAGACCTATTTACTGACACTATAAGGCTAATATAAAGACACATTGGAGATTTAGAGAAAGACATAATAATATTGACAAACAGATCTACCGATCCAGATTCACAGCCAAATGTATCGCCAGACTCACCGCAAACGAGTCCTTGAAAGTCTTGATGTCAGAGAAGAACTCCTCGAGGGTATACTTGGCCGGATCGAACACGTAGAACTCTGCCAAGCCCAGGAACAGAGCCTCCATCTTGCGGGACATCGAGTGGAGGACGTCGCACTGCGCCCGCGCCTCCTCGGCAAACGACTGTGTTTGTGGGTTAAGGAACATTTTGCGTTCAACATCCAGACGGCTGATGACGACCGTAAATCCCTTACCTGCCTAAGTGGTAGGGTTTAACCCGAACGGATTGATACCACAGCACTGAAAGAAAGCACATTCGAAGTGGCTATGTAAATCGTTTGTGTTTTCACTCCAGTTCAGTGTAGTCTGCATAACCAAAGGGAAGCGTTGACAAAGCAACTAGTTCACCTAGTTTACCCTGGTGTTATGGACTGAAATCAGGTTCGTTGAGATAATAAAGATTCTTTAAACCAAATAAAGGTTTGAGATTTACCCACCCACGTCAGGTTCCATAAAAAACGCCTATCGGAGATAGATTACTACAACTTACCTTTCGCATCACCTAAGCCCTCGATGATAGACTACAACCGTTTCCTGTCTGAACTAAATGACACTTGAGTTCCCTTCAGCCGTGCCGGCTACCCAGGGTTGGCTTGATTTTCCCCACCCCGAAAAAACCCACTGGGGTAAATTGGGTAAAACCCACCTGAAAAAACCCGAGGGTTTTTGACGAAAGTGGGTTTAAAAATTTTTTTACATAATAAAGCTGTAATTTATATTAAAAGATCTGAATGTTTTGCTTTATAAGAATTTTTATCTTTAGTAACAATTTTAATAATTCTGCGAATATACAAGGATTTATTCAAACCATTTATTTACTGTTTTTAGTTGAAAAATCCACCAAAAAAATATAAAAATTGATAAAGTAATAGACAATTAGACAATATAATAATTAAATCAATACAACGGATATAGCATATAATATATTATATTTATTTATTAAAAAGTCAAAAATCTAAACAAAGTAGGATTTATTTGACACATGTAGTTGTTGTAAGTCAACTAAGTTTAATCTGTTTAGTACACTTTAATTAATTCACCAATCCCACTTGCACTGATTCTTGTTACGGAGATAACGGTATACAGAGACTAGTTTTTGGGCTTTTTCCACACCCAGTCTTTTCCGCAATTTACTCCAGACAATTCCAAATGTCGAGAAAAGTCGTTCAATTGAAGCAGACTGGCTGGACAAATGTGTAACGCGGAGAAAATGAGCAAAATTCGGGCAGTTTGAAAAAACCCCAAAATCCCAATAAAACCCGAAAAAACCCAGTGGGTAGATAATTTTTGAAAAACCCCGGGTTTTTGCCAACCCTGCGGCTACCTGACACTGAACCGAAGATCATACAAAACTCGCCACACAAACTCAAGTATGGCTCGGCCCTAGAACCTGCCACGAACTGTGTGTTCAACTCAACACACAGTTCGTGAGTCGTGAGAGAAGACTTTCGACTGAATAAAAGAAATAAGAAAATTGCTGGAGATACTGAAGATTATACAGGATGTTTCACGATAGGGTTTCGTAACTTCAGGGTTCGAAAGGGGTCCATATTTGAAGACGAAAAGCTCTGAAACTTTTTTCCAGATTCGGTCATTTTATAGTACTTTTTGGTGAAATAGTTTCATCGAGATTTGGTTGGAAGGATAATGTCCGCTTTTATTAAATACAAAATAAAATTACTAACTTGCATGCGTAACTATTAGAATTGTACCGCGTGGGGCCGGTACTTTAAAAGAATAGCCCCACTGCATCTCTCCCCGTGTATGTCGTAAAAGGCGACTAAGGGATATGAATCCCTTCTTATATTACTAGGTGGTAGGGTTTAACCCGCCCGGGTTGGTACCACCGCACTGAATGAAAGGTCGGTCGAAACGGCTATGTAAATAGTTTGTGTTTTCCGTCCAGTTCAGTGTAGCCGGCACGACCGAAGGGAAGCACTGACGTGGCACCAAGTTCACCCGGTGTTATGGGCCGACAACGCGGACGTTGTAGGTGATGTTGCCAACCGCGTCAGTTTACATAAAAAAAAAAAATTTGAACTGCATGTAGGTAAATTCCAAACACTTAAATTTAAATGAAATCAAAAGAAAAAAGAGGACTGGACTAGGTAGGACTAGACATTGCACTCCCTAAACCTAGACAGCACTATTGCCAAATCTCACTGTCCATCGAGTTTTTATTACAATTTGCAATGTTTGTATGAAAAAAATAAATACGGAATTTCGAATCGAGTGATAAGGATTTCTTTTTTCTAATAATGAGTACATTCTATTCCTGAAGTTTCTCAAGGCATCCTGAAACATCCTGTATACCTACAGTCCACTGCCACTCTGCTAAAACCTCCAACCCTCCAGCTTTTGGCTGCTTGTTTTTCAACATAAAAATGTACAAGTATTTATAAAAAGGATACAGTCATAGCCTCAGCGAAGAGATCATCCGGTCCCTGGGGGACCTTCGAGTTCTTCAGGTCCATTTCTAGATTCTTGATGTCGTTGTCCATCTTCTTTAGGGACTTTTGCACGCTCTCCATCGAAACTCGCGACGCTCTGCGAAAACGTATTCAATTGTACGGTGGCGTGGCGGCAGGACGCCAAGTGTTTGACTAAACGTTCAAAAAATTTCTGTGCTTGCCGCTTTCATTTCACACCACTGGGGTAGTGCATCCCTTTAAGGCTTACGATTACACTTGGTCTAGGTCACTTCTCACCATATAATATGGTTGGGGAAGCCGATGACTGGTCCCGGTGTGGTGCTCGTGAACGGGTGGTGTTTGTGGAGACTGGCCTGCTTCAAGTGGCAACGTGGTAGGCATATAATTTTATTAAATTTTGTCATAAAGCGGCGGGTGGCCGAGTGGTTTAGGCATCGGCTTCTCATGCGGGAGGTCCGAGGTTCGAATCCGGTCGCCGTGTACCAATGAAACTGTAGGTCACTTCCCTTACCCATTACTAGGTGGTAGGCTCAAATTGTAGCCGACTGGGTTGGTACCACCGTACTAGATGTAAGATGGCCGCATAGCAGCCTCGGTTGTGTTCACCTCTAGTCCAGTATAGCCGCCAATCCAGGGAAGTCTCCGGTATGGCACCTACCTTCTCGGAGATGATATTGGCTAGTCAGAGCATGTGCTTTGGCCCCTCTGACTCAGCCACCCATACCGGATTACATAAAAAAAACCAAAATTGCACACCTGTCATCATTGGGCAGTGCGCCATCTTTGAATGATGAGTAAAGGATGATAGCACATGCGTGTTTAGGTAGTGGCCATAGAGAAATAATATACGTCTATGGTAGTGGCAAACATTTATGTGAAGTAGACTAAAGTGAACATTGAAAAAACTTGCAGTGAAGTTTCTTTCCAGTTCTTCTTTGCTGTGATAGTCGAACTGGTGAAGTCTTACAATGTAAAATATGACAAATCTGAGCGCAGTGTACTGAGTGTGTGTGTATTGAGGTAGCATACCAGGGTAGAGTGTACCTGTCCACGTGTGGCATTTCCTCGGCAAAGCTCATCACTTCGGGGAACTTCCTCTCGATCGTGTCCACGAGGTAGTGGAGGAGAGTCTGCTTGTTCTCCAAGTCTTTTGTAGATGTTAACTGAAAGAAATCACAAGTTATATTTTCTCTTTATTACTTGTATCTATGTATGGACATGTATATTTGTATAAGTATGTTTTTATTTTTTTATGTATATATTTGTATAAGTATGTAGTATGTATATATATTACTTTCCTGTCCAAATATCTGCACTACCCTTGCCATATTTCTTTCTCACTTACTCTCATCACCCAAAGGTTGACTGGAAGAAATCACTTAAAGTGATAAATCCGCCTTTGCACGCTACTGTTCTCTTGTTTCTGTGTGAATTATTGTTAGCTTCTATTCTTCTTCTGTATGTTATCTTCTGTCTTGTGTATCTCTGTGTTTTTGTGTGTAATAAAGAATTTCTATTCTATTCTATTCTCTTTACTGAAGGACGACATCAAAAGCTAGTGCACTAAATACATGATTGTATATCCCCAGGTTGGACAGCAGGACCTGAACAAATCGGCAAACATAATCTTGAATTGATATGACAAAGTATTGTTTCGATGGAACATCTCCCACAGCGTCATATAACGAAACGAACGTATGGAATGAAGTGTCTATGAAAATAGTTCACGTTTTCCAGTCTGCCATGGCACCTAGTTCACCAAGGTGTGCCTGAAAGGTACAATACGAGCGGTCAAACATTTTTTTTTTATGGAAACTGACACTGTTGGCTACATCACCTACAACATCCGTGATGTCAACCCATAACCTTTAGTCGTGATCGCTAACACTGAGCTGGACAGAGAACACAAACTATTTACATTGCCATTTCGATCGATCTTTCATTCAGTGCGTTGGTAAAACTCTACAACCCGGGCTGGTATAAACTCTACAACCTAGTAAGGTGAAGATTTAAAAATAAAACAATACCTTAGTAAGGAAGGAGATCTCGAAGCCGTAAGCACCTGCGTTGTTGGAGCCGGTGTTCATGTAGTTGCCCAGCAGTAAGAGCAGCTCCAGAATCTTGGCGAACTTGCCGCTGGAGCGAACCTCCTCGCAGGCCGCCGTCCCCGATACTATATCCTGTAGCAGTCGAGGTGTAATTATAGTGGCGTGGATACCGGCGTCAGGCCTCACGCACTCTATGTACTTGCGCGCGCTAACTACCTACCGCCCGACGGGCCGCCGGCGGTCTATTTCAGTGGAATTCGTCAGCCGCGCGAAGTATACATAGACGCTCGCCCACGCAACTGCGCGCAGCTGCAAAGCAATAACCACTTTACACTCGATCGTTAAGGTACATTTTCGCACGCAGCGATTGGCGACGTGAAACAGTAGGCTATTAAAGCCCAAAGGTAGGAACATTTTCTATGGAGTGATTTATCTGTTATGAAGTAACTATTAAGTAATTTTCTGTGCCGGCGTCCCTGATACCATGAACCGGTGCCGTGGCGGCTACAATTTGAGCCTACCACTTAGTAAGGTCTACACCCAACGATGAAGCAGCAGGTGTAGGTCTGCGCGTAAATTTTCCATCAGAAAAAACTCAATGGCGCATGTCGGCCGCATTCGAACACCGGACCCTGAGATCAAGAGTCCAAGCCGAGAGCGCGCCGCTTCTTCTTCCTAGATATGAATGGAGAGACTCACAGGCTTGACCTCGGAGACCAGCTCGCGATAGTGTTCCCGGAAGGCGAGACTCCGCAGCCGCGGCAGCAGTCTCTTGATGTCGGCCACGGTCGCCGAGAACTCCTCCGCCTCCGTCAGCTCCTGGCCCTTCAGCTCGCTCAATTTCTTCAGCTGGTCCGCCGACGGTAGGTACTGCAAGTGCCAATTCATTGTTAGAACACAATAGATTCTTTATTGCACACCAGTGGTTAAAATTAAGGTTGTGCGGCGGCGTTTAGCCACAACTGCATGAAAGATCGATAGCCGCTTACAATGCAGAGATTCACAACCACGCCAGCAGATGGCGCTAATTTCTAAACGACTAAACATCAGATGCCATATTATGTTCCATACATACAACACATTCACACAATTCCTGCTACGCTCAGTAATACATTAGCAGTACAGCAAGCATCCGTTTAACTTCGCAGGTCCGGTCCGGAGCCGCCCTACCGACGACCAGGACACAACCAGCGGAGTTTCTTGACAGTTCTTCTCCGCTGTGATATGATAATCGAACTGGCGAACATGTTTCTTCCAGCACCATTGCCCCGGCTGTCGCCGGAGACGATCTCGAGCAAGGAGGCACTTCGACGAACATTCGAGACTCATTCGCTAATTTCTTCACCACACAGGCAGCTGCCGCAGCCGAGAGACTGCGAAACGCGCTAGCAGCAGTAGCGGCTTCGATACCGCTCGCTTCTAGCCAACAGTCGGTCACTGCGACCGCCCTAACCTAGGGCGGACAAAGTGACCGCTCTTCGCGGCCACCCAGCCGGCCACGGCGAGTGCCCTATTTTATATAGGGCGGACAAAGTGACCCCAGACCTCTCTTGCGCTATGAAAGTCTTCCGACTAATTACCTGTTTTTCCTTTACAGATCCTTGGAGTGTTCCAAGGTAGCCAACGTGTGGAATGCACTCCCACTTGCATCCTTTCCTCCAATGTACAGTTTGAGGTCCTTCAAACACAATGTGACGGTGCACCTAGCCGGCCGACATGGTATTCGCAGACCCCGTCAATATCCAAATACCCGTGACGTGGGGGCCGTCGGACTACACCTCTGCGTTAGTCCGGCGCGCGCCATATGTCGCGCTTCCCATTACAAAAAAAGATAAATAAGTAGCACATCAACAATAATGGTAGACAGAGGACACAACATCTCTCCGCGTTTCTATCTCATCCTCAACAGTTGTATGTTGAGATATTAGCAAGCAATGACGGACCTGCACGAGTAGGTCCAGCACGTCCGCGGTCAACACCCGCGTGTCGCAGCGCAGTATGTAGCGCCGGATGTCCTCGTACTTCATGTGCTTCAACGAGCCGCCGAGCAGGATTGAGATATTAGCAAGCAATGACGGACCTGCACGAGTAGGTCCAGCACGTCCGCGGTCAACACCCGCGTGTCGCAGCGCAGTATGTAGCGCCGGATGTCCTCGTACTTCATGTGCTTCAACGAGCCGCCGAGCAGGATTGAGATATTAGCAAGCAATGACGGACCTGCACGAGTAGGTCCAGCACGTCCGCGGTCAACACCCGCGTGTCGCAGCGCAGTATGTAGCGCCGGATGTCCTCGTACTTCATGTGCTTCAACGAGCCGCCGAGCAGGATTGAGATATTAGCAAGCAATGACGGACCTGCACGAGTAGATCCAGCACGTCCGCGGTCAACACCCGCGTGTCGCAGCGCAGTATGTAGCGCCGGATGTCCTCGTACTTCATGTGCTTCAACGAGCCGCCGAGCAGGATTGAGATATTAGCAAGCAATGACGGACCTGCACGAGTAGATCCAGCACGTCCGCGGTCAACACCCGCGTGTCGCAGCGCAGTATGTAGCGCCGGATGTCCTCGTACTTCATGTGCTTCAACGAGCCGCCGAGCAGGATTGAGATATTAGCAAGCAATGACGGACCTGCACGAGTAGGTCCAGCACGTCCGCGGTCAACACCCGCGTGTCGCAGCGCAGTATGTAGCGCCGGATGTCCTCGTACTTCATGTGCTTCAACGAGCCGCCGAGCAGGATTGAGATATTAGCAAGCAATGACGGACCTGCACGAGTAGATCCAGCACGTCCGCGGTCAACACCCGCGTGTCGCAGCGCAGTATGTAGCGCCGGATGTCCTCGTACTTCATGTGCTTCAACGAGCCGCCGAGCAGGATTGAGATATTAGCAAGCAATGACGGACCTGCACGAGTAGGTCCAGCACGTCCGCGGTCAACACCCGCGTGTCGCAGCGCAGTATGTAGCGCCGGATGTCCTCGTACTTCATGTGCTTCAACGAGCCGACGAGCAGGATTGAGATATTAGCAAGCAATGACGGACCTGCACGAGTAGGTCCAGCACGTCCGCGGTCAACACCCGCGTGTCGCAGCGCAGTATGTAGCGCCGGATGTCCTCGTACTTCATGTGCTTCAACGAGCCGCCGAGCAGGATTGAGATATTCTGCGCCGCTTTTCCGTCGAGTACTTTCAGATCTTTCACCTTCTTCATTGTGTGTACTCTGCGATCAATTACAATTTTTTTTATTATTTTAACATCACAAAACATGCATAATATAACAAACATAGATACATAGCACTGTGGTGGCATGTGGTATTACCACATGCTGTATACCGACAAGTGGGGTAAGTACAGTAATCGTTGTTGTGCTACAAGTAATCTTGTAAATTACAACACAACACCGACCACAACGTTTCGCAAGGTATTCGGACAAGAAAACTACATCAAGCAGCAAGTGAGGAACGAATACCCACCTACTGCACGACTCAGTGGAAGGATCGCGCTAAGATTAGAGGTGGCTACCCTGACTTTTACGACATGCACGGGGAGAGATGCAGTGTTTTAACTAACGGCCCCACACGATTTATTCCTTCGTAAAGTCAAAAAGGCCAAATATATTTTAACAAGTATACATAGCAGTGGCGACTCCTCTCAGTTGGCGAGGTTGGCGCCGCCAAACCAACTAAAATGAATGACACCATTACTACAGAAGTATCAAGCTAAAATAAATGTGAAAAAATATCGGAGTTATATTATTTATATCATATAACTATAACCCACGATTAATAAGATAAAACGTCAATCCCGTACCCGTTACATAATTTGAAATTTGGCGCGCGTCAAACACGGGCGACGACGAATGACAACACATCAAGGCATTCATTGGCCGGTTGGCTACATTTTGAAGCGCCATCGTATTCCATACAAGGCGGAAGCGGCCGAATGTCCCTCCCGTCCCGCGCGGACCCGCTGCTCAGCCTTTCGAGTTGGCGCAGCGGGGAGTGCATTTAGTGACGCGGTAGCGAGTAGGTAGAGCAACTATTATAGCGAGCCAGCTAGGTGTGTGTGTTGCGTGTGTGGGTGTGTGCGCGCTGCGACCACACGACGAGTATTCTTGTGCTGTGCTGTGCGACGTGCGATGCGATGCGACTATTATAGCGAGCTAGGCTAGGTGTGTTGTGTGCGCATTGGCTCCCCGAGTTGATAGCTGCATATATTCCGTTATGTAGGTATGAATCCTGTGCAGTGTTGTTAAATTAAATTGGTACATAATTATAATGGCAAACTCCTACCGAGCTATCTACGGAGCACTCAAGGACAAGAGAGACTCAGTAATTTGGCACTCTTATCTGTGGAAAAGGAGTTGCTAAGAAAATTGAGGGGGGGGGGGGGGGGGGGAACGAAGAGAGGACTTCATGTACAAAATATACAACAATTCAAGCTTGTATGCCTGTCTCGTCGTCGTCGTGCCAGAGGAGACGTCGCTGTTGTCGGCTGCAACTCGACAGCTTTGACACAACCAGTAGGTACCTATCTACAGACAAATTAATCGTAAGTGAGAAAAATAAATCATTTAAACTATCTATATCGTAATCGTCTTTCAGTTTTTGAACTCATTGTGGTAGAAATAAATTAACGCGTAGGTACCTAAGTTATGAAATTATGTAAAAAAAATGTCCTTAGCCCGAGCCAACCCAATATTCAGGACCAGGAGTCGCGACTGATACATAGGGACATGGTTCACTAAGTGTGTTCTATCGACTGTTCAACGGTGAATGCTCTGAGGAGGTGTTCGAAACGATTCCGACTTCACCATTTCACCATAGGTCCGCGCGTAGCAGACAGGGAATGCATCCCTATACTGTAGAGCTGCCTAAAGTGCGGACTAAGCGCTCCAGTATTTCTTATATCTTCCGCACTGCGAAACGACCGAAGGGAAGCACTGACGTGGCACCAAGTTCACCCGGTGTTATGGGCTGACATCACGGATGTTGTAGGTAATGTAGCCAACCGTGTCAGTTTCCATAAAAAAAAAAAACTCTGGAATGCACTTCCTCCCGACGTGTTTCCTTCAGTGTACGACTTAGAATCTTTCAAGAGACGTGTAAAAAGGCATCTGGCACGCCGGCACGGCATTCGCAGCCCCCGTTCTAAACCGAATGCTTTTGGGCGTCGTCGGCTCAACAATCCATGCTGACGGCACGAAGAGTCTCGCGTATCAATAAAAAAAAAAAAAAGAATTGGTTGTCTGTAAAGTCGGTTTACGGACGATAGTTTTACGTGAGGCCGCGCTTAATATATTATGGTACGAGTAACCTCCTTTTAATTTGTGCTGCCCTGGTACTTTAGAAGTTTCATGAATATTCGAAATATTTTCCGACCGCCCAGATGCGCGTAATATATTATGGTACGAGTAACCTCCTTTCAATGTGTGCTGCCCTGGTACTAGCCGACGCTTGGGCCGAATGTGCCTCTCTATCGCTTGTTACGCGCTCTCGCTTGCACAATATATTATGGTACGAGTAACCTCCTTTTAATTTGTGCTGCCCTGGTACTTTAGAAGTTTCATGAATATTCTAAATTTGAAATCTTTTCTGGCCTTATGGAACGAGTAACCTCCTTTCAATGTGCGCTGCCCTGGTACTAGCCGACGCTTGGGCCGATTGTGCCTCTCTATCGCTTGTTGCGTGCTCTCGCTTGCACACATAGGCTCAGATGGAACGTGACACTTTTTCGTGTGTGCAGCCGGTGTTCATCAATTTATAAGACGTGACGTCATTACGTCAAAAACCTAATAAAAATATATTATTTCTAATAATAATAATTTCAACAACAGCCGGCACTGACTTGTCGGTTGTGTCTTCGTTCTTCTTCGCGAGCGGCTTGCTGGAGAATCTCAGCGCCAGCCCGCTCAGAATGTCCGGCGACGCCAGCTTGTCCTCTTGCACCTGCCAAACGCGAGCAGTGCGACCATCAACGATGCAGCTCAAGAAACATTCAACAGTTGCGAGCACATTACAACATTTACATAAGGTGCAAAGGCCGACTTATCCCTTACAGTGATTTCTTACAGACAACCTTTGGATATTTGAGATTAAAATAATACCTATAGTGGAAAAGAATTGAGTGTGAGAAGTGAAGCTAAAATAATAGTACACGTACATGCCTAGTTAAGCCATAATTGGGTCCTGAAAAACCTGCACACGGATGACGTTATGAACGAGCCATGTATGTTTGGGCCCGATTGTAATAAAATGAGGTATGGTTAAAAAAAATTGTTATATTTTACCGAAGGGAAGCACTGACATGGCATCTAGTTCACCCGGTGTTATGGGCTGACATCACGGATGTTGTAGGTGATGTAGCCAACCGTGTCAGTTTCCATAAGAAAAAAAGGTGGTTACTTAACCTCACTTTTACTAAATCTCTAAAACTCTGCTCTCAGATTGCGAAAATCTGCTGAATTTTCAGTGAAGATTTAATCATATTTAGGCTATTAATTGACACCATTTTCATCTTTTTACAAGCGGGCCCAAGATTGTATGAAAGCGTATGCGTCTCCTTTAAAGTTTCTACGTTTCTTAGGTTTCAAGAAAAGCCTCTGCGATACACGGACAGGAACACGGGAGAAGAGTTTGGTTTTTTTTACCTTTCAAGGTACGGTACCTTTCAACCCTAAAAAGTAAAAATTTTAAAGTAAAATATTGTATTATGCATAGATATTTATACATAAATCATACTTATTTGTTCTCTTTTTTTTTATGTTGCGTTTATTTGAGGGAGTCCTTCGGATTAAAATATTGTATAAAACATGACTATGAAAATCGAAGAAAACAAGGGATCTTAAGCAGGATTATAAAATGCTGTAGTCGGGATCTCTGTTCGTTCTAATTCGTTTAAACGCAATACAACAACATACTGCTTTTCTTATTAAATAATTTGTAGTGTACTCACCTTGACCCAGAAGGACTTCTCCGACATGTTCTGTGGGCCGATGCTCTTCCAGTTGGCGCGCTTCAACGGCCCGTCCACTTCCCACTTCTTCTTTGGCTTCATGCCGTGCGGTAAAACATCGGGCTGCGGCTGCAACGTTCACAACGTAAATAGTATCTCGAACGAGACTTCAAACACCAATGGCTTTGAGGACAAATTGGCGGAGAAGTGATCGAACAGGTTGAAGAGTACGTATATCTCGGTCAAATTCTGCAGCTTGTTAGACGAGGTTTGCTTAAGGAGGTCGAGAGACGAATTCAACTGGGTTGGGCTGCCCTCGGAAAGTTAAAATTCGCCCTGAGGTCTGACCTTCCACAAAATTTAAAGACCCGTATATATGACCAGTGTGTCCTCCCGGTTATGACGTACGGGTTTGGAAACGTGGATACTGACGGTCGCTGTTGTCCAAATGTTGAAAGATGCCCAGCGAGCAATGGAGCGAGCCATGCTGGGAATATCGCTACGTGATATGGTGCGTAACGAGGCAATCCGCCGACGCACCAAAGTAATCGATATTGGACACCGGGTGGCTAAGCTCAAGTGGCAGTGGGCTGGGCACGTTAGCCGAAGAGACGACGACCATTGGAGTAACCGTGTCCTACACTGGCGGCCGTGGAATGGAAAACGGAGTGTGGGAAGACCAACCGCCAGGTGGGATGACGACATCAAGTACGTCGGCGGAAAGCAGTGGTTCCGTACCGCTGAAGGCCAGGAGGACTGGAGGAAAATTGGAGAGGCGTATGTCCAGCAGTGGACGCTTACACGCTGACTGACTGACTGTAATGGCTTTGGGCATACTACCACCGAAAACTAGACCTATAGAAGCGATATAGCGCAATGGAATTTGTTAACTGTGGGTAAACGAGGAGTTCCACATTGAATATTCACATGAATACATTCAATACCAACACGCTGTATCGGGGTGAGCACAGTAATCACTTTGGGCTGCAAGTACTCTAGTAAATTAAAGCATAACACCGACCAAATTCGGCTGAACATGTGACAAGATGCAAAGGCAAAAGAAGCAACACCGTTTGTCAGTGTCAATCTTGCATAAAGCACCACTTCACACTTTGTCAAGTAAGTCTCCGAACTATACAACGTACGAATAAAAAAAAACTTTAAGATTGCACACAAGTTCAAAATTAAAAACGTAATAAAAAAGTAAAACTCCATCTACCAGGGCAGAAGCTTTTCATTAACTTCGCTCGATTGAAAAAAAAATGCATTTCCATAGCATTCCTACTGGTACTCCCCGTCACATCCAGGTTTACCGCTTATGCTCAGAAGTCACTCAGAGCTTATGTATGCCATAGAGGCAAACTTTAATGGGACAGGGAGTACCTAATTTGGCTGAAGGAAAGTCGGAGCTGGACGACTTTCTGAAGGTCTACGGGGTACTTCAGACCATTGGTACGTTCAAAATCATGTTATTTTATATTTTATGTACAAAGTGGAACAAACAAACATACATACTTTCGCGTTTATAATATTAGCGAGATTTTTAATTCTACTTCCAGAGCACCATGAATACGAATTGCATCCGATGGTGCTCAAGTTATTGAAGCTCCTGTTGATCTGTCAGGGGAGTCCAGCCCAGTCCAAGAAGTACCAGGAGAGGAGGAGTAGCAAGGAGGTTAGTGGGTGGATTAAATGGCATAACGCAGAACGAAATTCATAACTTAAAAAACTCAAAAAAGTACTAAACTCAAAAAAACTTACAAAGCTTAAAAAAGTAAATCAAATAAAAAACTAAACAAAAAACATAAGAAAACTCAAAAATAAACTAAAAAACTCGTCCTAAAATCGGTTGAAAGGGCTATATAAATAGTTAGTGTTTTCCGTTCAGTTCAGTGTAGCCGATATAATAAAATGAAGAGAAGCACTGACATTGCACCTAATTCACCCGGTGTTATGGGCTGACATCACGGATGTTATAAGTGATGTAGCCAACCAGGTGAGTTTCCATAAAAATAAATGTTTTCTAATACCTTTAAGGCTCAAGAAAGACATGAGTGGAAAAGGTTGGAGGAGGCCTTTGCCGACTGGCAAACAGATCTACAGTTTTCTATGTATAGTTTTTTCATATAATTGTAATATGGATCTGAATAAAGGTTACATAAAAAAATTAATAAATAAATACCTATATTTAATTTTAATATTTTAAATTTGTCTCCGTTTGTGTTTGCGAAAAAAATATATGAATTACCTAAAACAACAAAAAACAAAACCTCACCATTCTAGGCGCCATGGGCCCACCCATCATAGGCGGAGGCGGCGGCCCCGGCCCGCCCCCCATCATCGGCGGCGGCGGCGGGGGCGGCGGACCGCGCATGCCCGGCATCGGCGGCGGGGGCGGAGCTCCCATGCCGGGCATGGGGGGCGGCGGGGGCCCGCCTCCGACGCCCCCGGGCATCGGCGGCGGCGGCGGCGGGGGCGCTCCGCCGCCTGACAAAACATTCACAGCTAATTACACAATGTTTTTTTTTTTTTATTTCCGAACTAGCTGGCTGTGTCCGAGGTCGAAGCCTCAGGCGCAGCCAATATCACCCCCGAGGAGGTGCCAGTCCGGCTTGGAGGTGGACTAATGTCGCTGGGGAAAGGCTATTTACCCGCGATTTGAAGATCCGTGGATTGTAGGAGTAGGGAAAGATATTCCCCGGAAGCCCGTTCCACACCTTTGCAGTGCGGCACAAGAACGATTTAGAGAATCGTGCCGTTCGAAGTACTCGTCTGTCCACTAAAAAGGGGTGTTCCGCGAGAGTATGGCGGGTTTGGCGAAGGCGAACAGGAGGAGGAGGGATAAGGGAAGCAATTTCGTCAGAGCAGCGGCCATGTAAAATCATGTAAAAGAAAAAACCGTGCCGACTGCTTCGGTACCACCGTACTGGATGTAAGATGGCCGCATAGCAGCCTCGGTTGTGTTCTCCTCTAGTCCAGTATAGCCAGCAATCCAGGGGAGTCTCCGGTATGGCACCTACCTTCTCAGAGGTGATATTGGCTGGTCGGAGCATGCGCTTTTGCCCGTCCGACTCAGCCACCCATACCGGATTACATATAAAAAACGTATTAATACACACTATCCCTTACATTAATTGTATATGCATCATCGAAACATGAAATTGTTTTAATGGTAATTAATTACGATACGACGTAGCCAACCTTAATTCAATGTACGCAATGAATACATACCACACCCTGTATTCCGACAATCAGGGTGAACAGAGTAATCGGTGTTGTGCTGCAAAAACTCCACCAGATAACAGCACAACACCACCGGCTACCACTTTTAACAAAGTATTAGGAACTATCAAGCGCCATCTACATGACTCGGTGGAAGGCCCGCGCCAAGGTGAGAGCTGGCTAGCCTGTCGCCCACTCTGCGGACATTCCTTAAAATTAAACCGAAACAATTTCAATTCCAACCCAAAAAAGCACTTTCTAACTAACGCGAGTAGCGTTGACTCTTGGAACAAGCTACTACAAGATATAAGTGCTATAACATGTCATAAAAATAAACGAACAAATAAAAAATAAAAATATATATATAAGATCATATATAAAAAGTCTCCGGTCCTTCGAGAGAGGCGTGAATGGGCACCTGTCTGGCCGGAATGGCATTCGCAACCCCCGCGTACGACCGAATGTCAGTGGGCTTCGTTAGACACCTTATGTGTGGTTCGGCGCCAAATGACGCGCTTTCAATAGAAAAAAAATTATAAAGGTTTTTTATTTGATTTGATTTTGATAGTGCGCGGATGCCTGGCAAAGGACACAACGGCCGAGCATGCTTTAGATACGTTCTAGCGACTTGCTGAGATCTCAACGCAACTGTAGCGTGAGATATTGCGCTCAGAAATCGCTCCAGCCATCTTCACGGTGATCTTTTTATTTTTTATTTTACTCGTTTATTTTACCAGCTGTGGGGAACCGCTAGTAATTCGAACATCGAAATATTGCAACGCTTCTAGAATAAAGTCCTGCGCATGGTATCACGCGCACCATGGTTCGCTCGTAATGCAGAAATCCACGAATACCTCAAGATGGCAACAGTGAAAGAAGAAGCACAAAACTACTGCTCAAAACTTTGTCAGCCTCGATAGCTCAGTGGTGCAGACAGTCAACTGTCGCTATTGAATGTTAAGCAACGCTGGGTGCGGTCAGTACTTGGATGGGTGACCGCCGACCGTTGGAGGCTGACCGAGGTTCGGATTCCTCGTAAAACTGTAGGTCCCTTCCCTCCTAATCTTACTTGGTGGTAAGGTTTAACCCGCCCGGGTTGGTACCACCGCACTGAATGAAACGTCGGTCCAAACGCCTATGTAAATAGTTTGTGTTTTCCGACCAGTTCAGTGTAGCCGGCACGATCAAAGGGGGAAGCACTGACATGGCACCTAGTTCACCCGGTGTTATGGGCTGACATCACGGAAGTTGTAGGTGATGTAGCCAAGCGTGTCAGTTTCCATAAAAAAAAAAAGAAAAAACAGTATCACTCACGATTAATCAATCATGTAAACACACTTGCTGTCGCTTTGACCGACATCGAACATGACATAAGGAGACTGAAACGTCAAACAATAGCAGGCCTGGTTGGTTGAAATGGTTACAAAAATAGTCATCTTCAGTAAAGGGGGGAATACTCAAGGGATGACCCACGCTAATTGCCATTAAACGATAACATCACCGAACCTGCTAGAGGTGCAAGCACCCTCGCATGGTGGACACTACATAATAAAAAAATAAAAAAATGTTACTCGTTGTCACTGCCTACCCTACTGGTAAACAGGCGTGGCGTTGTATACGTGTAGCCAGTGCACAAAACAAGAGCTTAAGAACAGGACTCACCTCCAGGTAAAGGTGGCGGTGTAGGCGCGCCGCCAGGATTTACAATCGTCTGTGGAACAAACAAGTCTCGCTACATTCACATACTATACTCATAGTACAAGGTTTTCCGAACTGGGTGGCTGTGTGTACTGTGTGGGGTCGGTACTTAATAAGAATAGTCCCACTGAATCTCTCCCCGTGAATGTCGTAAAAGGCGACTAAGGGATAAGCAGCCTGCGGACACGCCGGTCGACTTGTGGCTTTCATGGAAGACATAGGCTGGCTGGGGTAGCTGGAGACTGCGGGGTTTTGCACGAAGGTCCCCAACCAAGCGGGATTAGTTTGCAGGCCTAGAGCCGACCCCAAACCAAAACAACAACAACAACAACAACGGTGGCTGTGCACGAGGTCCAAGCCTCAGGCGCAGCCAATTTCACTCCCAGAGTAGGTGCCAATCCGGCTTGGAGGTGGACTAATGACGCCGGTGAAAGGCTATTAATCTGCAATTTGAAGATTCGTGGACTGTAGGAGTAGGATAAAGATATTCCCCGGAAGCCCATTCCAGACTATGGTTATGATTATGATTTAAAGTGTGAGAGTTAGGGCCCCTGAGCAGGCCTCACGCACTCTATGTACTTGCGCGCGCTAACTACCTACCGCGCGGCGGGCCGCCGGCGAGGCTAATTCAGTGGAAATTCGTCAGCCGCGCGAATTATACCTACACGCGCGCCCACGCCACTGCGCGCAGCTGCAAAGCGATAATCACTTTACACTCGATCGATTTTAGCACGCAGCGATTGGCGACGTGAAACAGTAGGCTATTAAAGCCCGAAGGTAGGAAAATTTTCTATTGAGTGATTTATCTGTTACGAAGTAACTATTTAGTAATCTGTGGTTGTGGACCGGCACTGGTGTACTGTACCACGCCGCGGCTCACCTTGGCTCGCGCGGCGACGCTGGAGGGCGAGGCGCCGCCGGTGGCTGCTTGCTGGAGCCGCTGCTCGAGGTGGGCGGCGCGCGCCTCCGCCTCCTGCCGCGCGGCTATCGCACCCTCCAGCTTGCTCCTCAGCTCCTCCACCTTCCGCTCTTCTTCCGCTATCGATTTCTCTAGCGGACAAATCATTTCTTTTACATACGTACACTACATACCACATGTCTAGAACGATAAAAAAGGTATGGACGCCGGACTGTCAAATGCTTGTATGAGAACTACCGTCGCCGAGTTGCGGTACTTACCGATGATAAGATATTCCACTATTGTGCACACTAAACTTGGCTGTAGTGTTCTTACACGTAAACACAGAGCATGCGGGCATTTTAAACAGGTTTTTGCGAACGCGGCCGATGACAGACTGATGAGCCAGCGCGCGACCGTCCAATGAAACAAGTATACTTTTACTTATATCGTGTTACGCTGGCGAGGATAGGGTTCCGGGTCCATACCTTTTTATCGTTCTAGTCACATGCTGTATCCCGACAATTGGGGTAAGCAGAGGTGTCGCTGTTGTGCTGCAAGAAGTCTTGTTAATTACAGCAAAACACCGACCACCATATTTAGCAATGTATTAGGACAAGATCAATCAGCAAGTAAGGCACGGACAAGATAAAGCAGCAAGTAAGGCACGGAGCCACAACTGCTGCATGACTCGGTGGAAGGACCGTGCCATGGTGCCAGGTGGCTAGCCTACCGCCCTTTAGAACGTCGCCTTGTACTTATCCCTTAGTCGCCTCTTCCAACATGCACGGAGAGAGATATATTCTACAAATGTTTCTAAAATGATGGTATGATAGAACCGCAGCACTTGGAGCTCCACCGTCGCTCGCTACCTATCCCACTGGGTAGTATAAGTACTAATTTTATAAAAAAATAATCACACATTTGACCGAGCTCGCAACTAAAATTCTTCAAATTAACCGCTCAAGCGTCGGTATCCACAGTGAGGATACTGGTCGACTTTAGGCATTAAAATATACAATCTTTCAATTGAGGATAAGATTCAATTAGACTTCTCAAAAAAGGTGAAGATAATGCCCTATTTGATTTGATTCACCTTGTCGCCAAGTTAGGAATTTGGCGCATCACCAAATAAAAATGATTTTTGGTGTTTTTAGTGAGTAGTTTGTTGTGTTTTTGTATAAATTTGAAATAATATTAAATTTCTGAAATGAATGTGTTATTTATGGAGGTTTTTATCCATGAGTATGTGAAAAAAAAAAAAACTTAACCTCACTATATTTGTGAAATCCAATGTTTGTGCAATGTTCAACTCACAATTTGGAAACCAAACAAAGGTCAGTGCACTGTAAGGTATAGACAAGTTTGTAAGAAATTTTCTAACGATTACAACCATGATTTCTTTCTTGCCTAATTGCGCCCGCGAAGAAAACCGCGACGTTTGACGGAGTCGGAAGTCGCGCGGTATCTGACGCCTGAGCGGTTAAAGGTTTTTCGCTAAAACTCAACCCTACATATTTTGATACACTAGATCACAATATATCGTGGCGAAAGCTATGCACGACTAAGGTACCGGATGAGATTACCAATCTGTTAAAATACTGGTGCAGAAACTAGATGATTGCAGTGCGATGAGGACCTTATCTGACGAATCATCATCAAAATGAGGTGTGGTGTGAGACAGGGTGGGTCAATGGGTCTGAACTTGTTCAACATATATGTAAACGGGCATTTCTATTGAACCTAACATGGTTGGCTCAAGCACAAGCATTATGTCAGCCCATTACACAGCTCAACACATGTTCCTATCGAAACTAACATATTAGTGTTTCCCTTTGGTTGTGTCGGCTACACTAAACAGACTGTTTTTCATGGCCGTTTTAAACAACCTTCATTCAGGGCAGCGGTACAAATCCGAACGACTGAACTATACGACCTGCATGGTAAGGAGTTTAGCATAAAAGTATATTTAGAATTAAAGCTCACCTATAAGTCCATCTATAAGTGGTTGAACGTCGATATTGAACCGGGTTGTCGCTGAGAAGTCGGGATCGTAACCGTTTCTGTGTAGAACTATTTGTGTGACACACTCCTCTATCAATTTGTAGTATGCTGGCCTGAAATACATTATATTGTTATTAGTAACCGTGTGGAGTCGGTACTTAAGAATAATAGCCCAACTGCATCTCTCTCCGTGAATATCATAAAAAGCGCTAAGGGATAAGGACAAGATACCGTGCTAAAGGGCGAAAGGGTAGCCGCCTTTCACCTCGGCACTGTCCTTCCACTGAGTCATGCAGCAGGTGGGTTTTCGTGCCTTACTTGCTGCTTAATATAATTATCTTGTTTGTTTGTTTGCTGCCCAACCTCTTGAGAGGGTGGGCCATTCTCCGCACTGAGACCTCAAGACGGTCCGTTGTACGTTGGCGATATAGATAACTTGTTCTAATACATTGCTAAGCGTGGTGGTCGGTGGTGTGCTGTAATTTACAAGAGTACTTGCAGCACAACACCGATTACTCTACTTTGTAAACTATATTTTGAAATACCACAGTGACAGGGTGAATAACCTCCCTCCCCCTCCCCCCTGTGACTCAGCGTGGTATTTTAACAAACCCCTTCCTCCCTCAAATCGGTCACGTGGTATGGGTACGTGCACAGAGCATCGAATAGCGCGCGCGCCCCCTCCTAGAGGCGCCCTGAGCGCGATTTCCCTACAACGCCGTTTAAGCCTGTGGGCGTGGCCTATGACTTACATATGTGTGTTGTGCGTGTGCATTTGTTTTGTGCGTGTGCCTAACTTGCTCCTCTTTGTGTGTAGTGTCGAGACTAACACACACACACACACACACACATACACAGAGCTAGCAGCACTGCGTGTTGTTATTGGGTTTCAAATATTATTATTACTTTCACCTCTAGAGAGGCGGCGCTACTAACTTCACTGCTCTGTGGGTACGTGGTATATAAAACCACCTCGAAATGTGTAGCAATAAAAACAGCAAAAACAAAAACAACAACAGCCGACCTGATGAAGTGATCGTCGCGTATGAACAGCAGATGCTGCAGTATGGACAGCAGGTACGGCTCGGCCGGCGTCTCCATCGTCAGATTCTTCACCAGCTCAAAGCACTCGTTGATGTCGTCCATCTCCATTCTGTCGAATTAACATTTGGACCGTTTAGTATGACATGTATGACGCAACCTCCTGAGCGCAATACTGAAACTTGATGAAAAACGTACCTAACATTGTCGAACCTCGCCATAAACTCCTCTTGGTCTTCGTCAGCGCGGGAGTCGAACACGTTCATCTGTATACTGAGTGCGCCCGTCGCGGCCGCGCGCAGATCATCTGCAAACATGCGCACACACACACACACATTTATTTATTTTATTTTATTTTAGACAGCCAGCCTGGGCTGATTGTTTGATGTTTCAAACTTCTGAAAATTCTTTTTTTGGAACGACCAAAGATTGAGAAGCGGCTATCTTTTAGAGACGCCTCAATGAGGTCTATAGCACCTTACGGTGGGAAAATGACAGCACCTAACAATGCATGCAATGTATAAAAGTCGTTTGCGCCATCTGTTATTAAATAGTGTGACTAATCTATTTTAAAAAAATATTTCTTGTATGGGACCCCTTAATTTTTTACTTTTTCTTATTTTTCGTATTTGTTGTTTCATCCGCCATAGTAACGCATATTCTGTGAAAGTTTCAACGGGCTACCTATTACGGTTCAAGAGATACAGCCCTCGGACAGACAGACGGACGACGGAGGTCGGAGTCTCAGTAATAGGCTTCCGATACGGAAACCTAAAAAATATAAATGTAACATTCTAATTTGTCACATTCTAAGATTGTAAGGGTTCTTTGGAGGTGCGGAACCCTAAAAATAACGTACCGATGTGGTTGCAGAGGCCGTCCCTCATGATCTCGCTACGCAGGTGGAGACGGAAGTCCAGGTCGTCAGAATCGTCCGGCTCCGTCACTATAACGTTTATTAGCTGCATACAGCCCACCTGGAACCATCAGACCAACATTTTTTAGATTTAACCAAAAAATTCTACTGTATGTTTTAGGGAGGAGACTCTTCAACATTCCCTGGTATATTAGTAACAAACTAATATACCAGGATCTCGAAATGATGACAGTACGAGAGGAAATCCATAACCACACCATAAGGTACAGAGACCGCATCGAGCGCCATCCGAATGAAACGGCAAGGCACCTCATGGGTGCCGACAGCGCACAGTTCACCAGGTTAAAAAGAAACAGCGTCCCAAACCTGACCTCAGGATTTTAATCCAAACAAGAAGTGGGTAATGGGGTCAATGGACCTCACCCCAGTAAGAGCCAGATCCCAGCGTGAGAAGCAACCAGCATCACTGCTTATTGCGGCTGCGGCAGCAGATTGCAGTAGAATCATGGAGAAAAAAAAATGTTTTATATGTGTGAACGGAGCGCGCGAAGAGCTTGGGTGGCTGGAGTAGCACCACCTCACCGTCAACGTACAACAGAGCATTTTGACATTTTACAAGAGAGAATGTACAACAGAGAATTTGCGACTAGTTAATTATAAGGTATTAATTAACACTTTAAGTTTGTATCTACTTTCGTACGTAAATAATTAATGTAATGCTAAGAATGAATAAGACAGTTTACTTTTTGTAAATCAGTTTTTTAATCAATTATTTCACCATCCGGCCTTGGATCAACATCACTGGAAGCATCCTACAGAATATGGATAGGTAGAGAGAGGGAGGTCGAGAGCGGGACTGGTGGTTTCCCCGCGTCCTAGTCAACGCAGACTAGCTGACGAGGGCTTGATGCGAGCCGTCTACTACCGATGGGCCCGGATATGTTCGGTGAAGCCATCGCAAGCTTAGTTCCACACCTTCCTTCCTTCTAAGAATGAATTAATAGACAGTTTACTTTTGTAAATCAGTTTTTAAATAAATTATTTCATTATCCGGCCGGTACTGTCTACTATCAGGCCATGAACTGCATAGTAAAAAAACCGTTTAAAAAATGGCCGGATAGGCCGAATACTGGATATCCGTTGCAACACTAGTTGACATGGCTAGGTCCACCTAAGTGTTACAGGCTGCACCTCATGGGTGTTAAATGATGATGTAGGCAATATACAAGATGGCCGCATAGCAGCCTCGGCTGTGTTCTCCTCTAGTCCAGTCCTAGCAATCCAAAGGCAAGTCTCCGGTATGGCATCTACCTTACCGGAGGTGTATTGGCCGGTCCGAGCATGTGCTTTGGGCCCTATGACTCGGCCACCCATACTGGATCACATAAAAAAATGGCAGGTTCCATAAATCTCCCCGGTGACATGTCCCCGATCATGATGACATGAAAAATTCGCCCTGAGGTCTTCCGCAAAATTTAAAGACCCGTATATATGACCAGTGTGTCTCCCGTTTATGACGTACGGGTGTGAAACGTGGACTCCGACGGTCGCTGTTGTCCAAAGATTGAAAGTTGCCCAGCGAGCAATGGAGCGAGCCATGCTGGGAATATCGCTACGTGATATGGTGCGTAACGAGGCAATCCGCCGACGCACCAAAGTAGTCGATATTGGATACCGGGTGGCTAAGCTCAAGTGGCAGTGGGCTGGGCACGTTAGCCGAAGAGACGACGACCGTTGGAGTAACCGCGTCCTACACTGGCGGCCGTGGACAGGAAAACGGAGTGTGGGAAGACCATCCGCCAGGTGGGATGACGACATCAAGTACCTACGTCGGCGGAAAGCAGTGGTTCCGTACCGCTGAAGGCCGGGAGGACTGGAGGAAAATTGGAGAGGCGTATGTCTTGCAGTGGACGCTTACACGCTGACTGAGTGATATTAGAGGCCTGGTATGTCGCCGGTGACACGAGGGCGTACCTTCAAGCTGTCCGGAGACTCGCGTCTGAGGGCCTCGATGATCGGCTTGAACCGCAGCCGGTCGACCGCCGTGCCCGCCATCGTGATCGCTTGCAGCACTTTCTCGTGACCCGTTGGAATCAAGCACGTTGCCGCTAGCACCTAGCAATGTTAATTCTATTAAATAAAAATATTCTTTAGTAGTTTGCAATTTAGTACTAGCGACTTTACTTAATATTATTTTTATACCTAAAAAAAAAAATTATTATCTGACGATGAGCAATAAGTACAAATGTCATGAAAAATATGTGCATTTTTATTTAATTTCTAATGTACAAAATATACACGGTGTTGCAGTTGCCCCCGAATAGGTATTTTTAACTGACATAAGGGGGTTATTCTATATGTGAAACTGAACCACTTCTGTGAAGAAAACAATGTTTTTGAAACAAAAAAATTATTATTTTTTTCATACAAATTTTAAAAACCTATTCTCAAAATGTATGGAGAAAAAAAATTTTTTTCTTCAAATAAAAAAGTTTTAGAACAAAAATTGCTCTATTTCACGTACAGAATCACCCCCTTTCGGGTTTTACGGTTGGGGTTGCAACACCGTGTATTTTATAAAACTAACTAAAACCAAATATTGGTGTAAAAAGGTAATTCATTCACAATCTACATAAAAAAAAATTTTACTGCAAGAAAGAAGAGAACGGGGAGATCTCATTGGAACATTTAAAATTCTCAATGCCTATTACAACGTTCCCAGGCTACAAGATATGTTCACCCTTGCTAACACTACAAACCTGAGAGGGCACTCGAAAAAGCTCTATCACAATCGGTTCAAGCAGAACCCTCGACAACACTTCTCACCAACAGAGTAGTAGAATCTTGGAACAGTCTACCCACTGCTGTCTCCGTGAATATTTAAAAAAACAAACTGGACAATCACATAAAACAAAAACAAAACAAACAAAAATACATATAGTAGTAACTAAAAAGTGTTCTGATATAGGCGCATAAGCTAGTTAGCCTATTAAAAATTAAAAATTAATAAGAAAAATTAGACTGAAACGTCAAACAATAGCAGACCTGCGCAATGGTTAGGTTAGGTTAGGTTAGGTTTTAGAATTTGACTTTGTTCTAATGAAGATGTGTAAATTTGGAATCTACCACTAATTAATTATGTGCGATATTGATTTTATTTAATTTTATTATTGTAATGATATTTTAATTTTGGATTATTTTATAATTTTTTTTTAATCTTTGACGTGTCCCATAGTGGAACAATTTTATTTATATAAAATTGTATAAACCCACCCAATGGGAAATAAACGATTTTGACTTTGACTTTGTTACAAAAATAGCCATCTTCAGTAAAGGGGGGAAATACTCAAGGGATGACCCGCCCTACATGCCATTAAACGATCACATTACCGAAGCTGCTAGAGGTGCAAGCACCATCGCATGGTGGCCACTAAATAATAAAAAAATAATAAAAATAAAATGTAACAGTTGGGTCCCCATCGGCGCACCTTGACCGCCTCCAGCATGCAGTGCGGCTTCCTGCAGTCGAGGCTGCGCGCGAGCACGGGCAGCGCCTCCTCGCACGCGAACACCGCCCGGATGCCCACCGTGTTGTTCATGATCGCGCTCAGGCATCGGATGCACTCGTACTGCACTCTCTCGTATCGGCTGTCGCTGTAAAAACAAGCATAACGTATTAGAAATTTAGTTCTTTTTACTTTGACGAATACAAGTGGACGAGTTTGTAGAAAAAGGCGTGTATGTCGTAAAATCAGCCTCGTTAGCTCAGTGGTGCAGACAGTCAACTGTCGCTATTGAATGTTAAGCAACGCTGGGTGCGGTCAGTACTTGGATGGGTGACCGCTGACCGTTGGAGGCTGACCGAGGTTCGGATTCCTCGTAAAACTGTAGGTCCCTTCCCTCCTAATCTTACTTGGTGGTAGGGTTTAACCCGCCCGGGTTGGTACCACCGCACTGAATGAAACGTCGGTCTAAACGGCTATGTAAATAGTTTGTGTTTTCCGACCAGTTTAGGGTAGCCGGCACGATCAAAGGGGGAAGCGCTGACATGGCACCTAGTTCACCCGGTGTTATGGGCTGACATCACGGACGTTGTAGGTGATGTAGCCAACCGTGTCAGTTTCCATAAAAAAAAAAAAAAAAAAAAATGCGACTAACGGATATGACTCCCTTCTTATGGAATGCGAGCCGAAACGTGAAGCATGCGCGGGAAATTTAGAGTGGCCACTCGCTAGTCCCGACCTCGATTAACACCCTCCTCTACTGCCGATGGGCCCGGATATGTTCGGTGAAGCCATCGCAAGCTTAGTTCCACACCTTCCACTAGGTGATAGGGTTTAACCCGCCCGGGTTGATACCACCACACTGAATGAAAGGTCGGTCGAAACGGCTATGTAAATAGTTTGTGTTTTCCGCCCAGTTCAGTGTAGCCAGCACGACCGAAGGGAAGCACTGACGTGGCACCAAGTTCACCCGGTGTTATGGGCTGACATCACGGAACTTGAAGGTGATGTAGGCAACCGTTTCAGTTTCCATAAAAAAAAAACGGAGGATTCATTCTTACTGGACCTGTTCATATGGCTGTCGCTGTAAAAGCAACTATAAAGTGTTAATTAATAAATAATTCTTAGGGTTGAGTGCCTGTATTTGGCGTGCGTTAAAAATATAACACGAAGAATACGTCTTCTACTGTGAATGAGCACTTCACATTCACAAAGGATGTGTACGGGCGTTTCATCCTCTTTTATACAGAACCTGCACACCGGTGTGTCGCTAAGGCCCATTCGGTGTAGGTGTTTGTTTAGTCTGCAGTGTCCTGTTAAGGTCCTTATTAAGATTCTTATGTCGTTCCGTGTTAGGTTTAATATCTCGTTACATTGTCGGGTAAAAAAAAACTATTTAAAAACTCCACTCACCCGAAATATCCTGTCCCTCTTGTGATAGGATAGCATAGGGGAAAAATTACTATTTAGATTTACAACGATGACCTTACTCATTTTAGAGCATTTCAACAGTTTCGTTCTCTCTAAGGCCGTACGTTACACTATGATTTTTTCCCTGAAAATTCAGAAAAACTTAACAGAAAGTAGCCGCGAGTGGCCGAGTGATCTGTGCGACGGTTTCTCTTGCGAGAAGTCCGAGGTTCGAATCCAATCGGCGTGTACCAATGAGCTTTTTCTGATCAGAAAAAAAATATGTGCATACTTTCACCCACTGCTCCATGGTTCGGATTTCTGTAAAAATGTGGGTCGACCGGGTTGATTGGAGGAAATTGCCTAAGGCAATAAGCCCGCCCTACCCAGACATTAAGTGCATAAAGCATCAAATAAAATGGCTAAACTCATAACCATTCCTATTAGCTTTGTCACACACAGTTGGGCAATCAAAGGCTAAACATTAAAAAAAACATAGTCCTGTCGCCTCTACATGTAGTCTTGTGGCGGGTTAATGTAGTGCTCGAGTATCTCGACGGCTAGAAGCACTCACTTGGTGTAGCAGGTGTTGAGCGTGGTCAGCAGACGCTGGATGCCCTTGGTGCCGAACTCCTCGAGCCAGGAGAGCGGGTTGTTTGTGAGCGAGATCCTCAGGTTCTCCGGGCACGCGTGCAGCTTGCCCACAGACAGCTCCGGCTGCGTCAGGTAGGTGATGTAGTCTTGTGGCGGGTCAATGTTAGTCCTCGAGTCTCTCGACGGCTAGAATCACTCACTTGGTGTAGCAGGTGTTGAGCGGGGTCAGCAGACGCTGGATGCCCTTGGTGCCGAACTCCTCGAGCCAGGAGAGCGAGTTGTTCGTGAGCGAGATCCTCAGGTTCTCCAGGCATGCGTGCAGCTTGCCCACAGACAACTCCGGCTGCGCCAGGTAGCTGATGTAGTCTTGTGGCGGGTCAATGTTAGTCCTCGAGTCTCTCGACGGCTAGAATCACTCACTTGGTGTAGCAGGTGTTGAGCGGGGTCAGCAGACGCTGGATGCCCTTGGTGCCGAACTCCTCGAGCCAGGAGAGCGAGTTGTTCGTGAGCGAGATCCTCAGGTTCTCCAGGCATGCGTGCAGCTTGCCCACAGACAGCTCCGGCTGCGCCAGGTAGCTGATGTAGTCTTGTGGCGGGTCAATGTTAGTCCTCGAGTCTCTCGACGGCTAGAATCACTCACTTGGTGTAGCAGGTGTTGAGCGTGGTCAGCAGACGCTGGATGCCCTTGGTGCCGAACTCCTCGAGCCAGGAGAGCGGGTTGTTTGTGAGGGAGATCCTCAGGTTCTCCAGGCACGCGTGCAGCTTGCCCACAGACAGCTCCGGCTGCGCCAGGTAGCTGATGTAGTCTTGCGGCCTCTCGAACTTGGATTTACCCTCCTGTTGGATCATAAAACGGTTTTATATAGTTCTTTTTTTTTATAGAAACTGACACGGTTGGCCACATCACCTACAAGATCCGCGATGTCAGCCCATAGCACCCGGTGAATTAGGTGCCATACCAGTGCTTTCTTTTATTTCATGTCGTTCACGAAAAAAGCCATTATTACTCTATACTTCAGCTTCAACGTAACACCCGATTACTCTGCTTACACGGATTGTCGGGATACAGGGTGACGGTGACTCAAAATTGTTCTTCTCTCGCACCGCTAGGGTAGGGACTTGTCTACGGTGGGTGAGTTTTCCGATACTTTCAACCCGGGTCATCGTCAAAAGTCGTATTAACAAGCGGATAGCGTTTCTATAGTACGCAAATCTGCTGGTAGTGGATTTGGCTGTATCGCGTACCTCTGGTCCATAGCGAAAGTCAGCTATACTGGTTTTCATAGAAAAAATTATGTGAATAAAAGACAATCAGAGTACTGTGTGGGGTCGGTACTTAATAAGAATAGTCCCACTGCATCTCTCCCCGTGCATGTCGTAAAAGGCGACTAAGGGATAAGCGGTCTGCAGACACTCCGGTCGACTTGTGGCTTCCATGGAAGACATAGGCTGGCTGGCTAGCTGGAGACTGCGGGGTTTTGCACGAAGGTCCCCAACCAAGCGGGATTAGTTTGCAGGCCTAGAGCCAACCCCAAACCAAAACAACAACAACAACAACAAGACAATCAGTACTCGTACCTGTGCGTTGACCCCGCGGTACGCGATGAGCATCTTCTTCTTCTGGTCCTTGGAATATTTGCGTAGCGGTTCCTTCTTCTCCTCGTTCAGATTCATGTCCGCCTGGAATGTGAGACAAATTCTGATCACTCATGCTTCGCCGAGCTTGTTCACTGTAGCCGGCCCGAACAACAGGAGGCAGTGACATTACTTATATTAGGGCCGTGTTAGACTATGCGCTTGGGCCTTGGGCACATTTAGGCCCTTTTTATTTTATTTTATTTTTTTTTTTTTTTATGGAAACTGACACGGTTGGCTACATCACCTACAACGTCCGTGATGTCAGCCCATAACACCGGGTGAACTAGGTGCCATGTCAGTGCTTCCCCCTTTGATCGTGCCGGCTACACTGAACTGGTCGGAAAACACAAACTATTTACATAGCCGTTTTGACCGACGTTTCATTCAGTGCGGTGGTACCAACCCGGGCGGGTTAAACCCTACCACCAAGTAAGATTAGGAGGGAAGGGACCTACAGTTTTACGAGGAATCCGAACCTCGGTCAGTCTCCAACGGTCAGCGGTCACCCATCCAAGTACTGACCGCACCCAGCGTTGCTTAACATTCAATTTTTAAAAGGTATAACAAAAATATATTGAACAGAAAACAAGTACTTATGTACTTTTATTGAAATATGTGTATACATTTTATAGAATTAACAAATTTAACACTATATAATTCCAGATTTTTGTTTTAGATTTAGTAAAATTTTGTACATACCAGCATCTGACTAAATACTAGAAGCGGCATAGCGCGATGAAACTTGTTACCTGTTGGTAAACAAATGTTCGCCTTCACATGGAATTGTCATCTTGAATACTTTCAAATGATCACATTACAAGGCATCTCACGCTGTGAATGCGCTAATGCTCCTCACTCGCGTATTTGCGGATATAGCCGATAAGGTGGCTATCTATGACCAAACCACTCGGCCAGCCGGCTCGGGTAGGCGTTGAGTTTTTCTGATTTGAAAAAAAAAATTACGTGCATACCTTCACCCACTGCTCCATGGTTCGGATTCCGTGTAAAAATGTAGGTTCATCGGGTTGAATGGAGGAAATTTCCTAAATCAATAAGCCCGCCCATGCCACGCATCCAGTGGCATAAAGTGTATTATGATAATTCATTGTGACATCATTTGATGATTAATTGTGACATCAGCTTATAAGCTCTTTAGGTCGATGACACGTTTTTTCGGGAGTAATGTATGTGAAGGGCTCATCTAGTACGAGTACTATAGGCATGGACAATAATACTGGATCGATCATACATAGGCGAGCGGAGTAACCACGCACGGGCGTCAGGCTCACTGACTGCCTGAGCGCGTGCGAACTGCATCTCGCTCACTCACGAAGGCACTCGATCGCCTTATCTCTTTCTCCTCTTTAAGTGTATGTAGGTGAATTCGTAGACGAGGAAAGAAATACTGTGCGACTGCATGATCGACAGAGATGGAAAAACATCGCATACGCAACGTTCCCTGCTCCCTCGCCGTCTTCTTACCCCTTTCGCGGCGACCCCGGTTTGCTTTGTTGACGACGTTAATGATGGGTCCAGTATAATTGTCCATGACTATAGATGAGCGCATACCAGCATCTTCTCGAAGCGCTCGATCAGCTGCTTCTCGTCGAGCGCGTCCAGCTTGGCGCGGAACTCGGCGGCGCTCTCCGGCGCGTGCTCGTCTGCCCAGTCGTCGCGGTCGCCGGAGCCGCCGCCGCCGCCGGCGCCGCGCGGCACCGTGTCGTAGCCGCGCTCCGCCGCGCCGCCCGCGCCGCCGCCGCGCTTCGGCCGACCGAACCATGTGTCCAGCTGCAAACATTACAATATTCTTCGCTAAATAATTCTTCGCACGATCCTGCCTGACACACCTCTGCCGCCTCTTCCACTCTCATGTTCTTCATACTTGCTCGTCGGTTACGGGTACTTTTTTTATATATATAAACCAGCATGGGTGCCTGTGGAGACCAATGGTGCAGTCGACAGAGCCAAAAACCCCTCTCCTCGCGAAACCACGCTCAGTTAGGTGCCATACCAGCAGATTTGCGGACTTGCTGACTTTGCGGTTGTCTAGCCCGTTAATACGACGCTTGAAGACACCCAGGTTAAAGGATTCAGGAAATACACTCGCCGGAAGACAGTTCCACACTCTAGCGGTGCGACAAAGAAACGATTTAGAGAACCGATGGGTTCTCAAAAGCCCAATGTCGACAACAAAAGGGTGCTGAGTCTCTCTGCGACGAGTCACGCGGAGATAGGACGGGTGGCAGGGAATAAGGGATGCTAGTTCCGCAGAGCAGCGTCCGTGATAGTATCTGTAAAACAGACTAAGCGAACCCACAAATCGTCTGTGACTCAGGGACTCCAGACCATCTGCAAGTTTCGGGTCACCAACAAGACGGATGGCTCGGCGCTGTATCGAGTCCAAGGACGCTAGTAGATAATGGGGACTATCCTCCCAGATGTGACTGCAGTACTCCATCACCGGCCTAATCTGTGTTTTGTACAACAGGAATAGTTGTGCCGGTGAGAAGAACCGCCGATTGCGGAAAAGTATTCCCAATTTTCCGGATGCCGTTTTGGCCTTAGACTCGATTAATTGCCGGAAACCCACGTCTTTGGAAATAGTGATGCCCAGGAGGTCCAGGTGTTCCGAGACAGGTACGACGCTGCCTTGGAAACTAGCTTGGAAAGGAAAGGGAACGACCTTAGCAGATAATGCGCAGCACTGAGTCTTGCTAACGTTGAAGGCGACAAGGTTCTCCTGGCCCCATATAGCTACTTTTCCGAGAACGTTATCGACCTTATTAACAACTGAACGTTGAGCCTCCCTGCTCCGCGAATCTCCACTCTTCCCAGTCCTTAACATAGCCCTCGTGGTCCGTGCTGTCGTCTGCATAGCTGTGTATCATGCCCAAGGACAGTAGTTGTTTATAAAGATTAAGAAAAGCGTAGGCGACAGCACAGAGCCCTGCGGAACACAAGCGTTGATTGGAAAGTCGTCCGATTTCGAGCCATCGATGGTTACTACGCACGTGACCCCTCTTGAGCACATACCCGATCTGCTCCAGATGCGTGCGTCTAGGGCGACCCTTCCCGACTCTTAGGCTCACATTCGCTCCATAAATTTCTTTCTTTCGTTCGTCCTCCTATCATTCATTCTTTCAACGTGTTGTATCTCTGTTTTTTTTTTAATTCCGAGTACGTCCTTTGATTTTGGCTTGCACTAGAGGTTAAATGGGTGGCAAACTGGGGAAATTGGAGAAAGAGAAATGACGCCATCTTCAGATTAAAAAAATGTTTTAGTGTTAGTGTAGGAATTAGGAGGCTGTTCTGACTTCTGAGGTACAGTTCCCAGCCAGGCGCGGATCCACCTATATCCGGATAACTCTAATTGATGTCGATAGGTAGGGGGTGACACACAGTTACTTTTGTTATTTTCGTGAGCAAACAGACTAACATTTTTACAGGTTTATCAATTGATTAGTGTTCGTAGCGCAGCAGCTTTGCCCGCGTGGACCTATACCATATCTCATCTGTCTATGCCTATTACACTGTACAAGATCTTGGCCGGGGCGTCATACATATTGTAAACTCCTTTGTAGGAATGCCCGAATTGTGCGAGTCCGTAGCTAGTCCGACTCGCACTTTGACGATTTTTTGGTAGCCGCGTGACGGCAACCTTTTTTGAGGGCTGGACCCGCGCCTGCTCCCAGCAGCAAAGAATGCGTGGCGAACTTTAGAAAGAGACAATCCTGTTGTAGAGCGTCGTCCCTGTCGCACAGAGGACGTGCGAGTTCGTGCGACAGGGACGACGCTCTACGACCGGATTGACTCTTTCTAAAGCTCGACACGCATGATTTGCTGCCGGGAACTGTGCATAAATCCACGCATAAACCGCTTCTCCCTCTTATATCCTCTCTCTCTCTCTCGATATCTCTGTCTCCCTCCCCCCCCCCCCCCCCCCCCCCCCCCCCCACCTCCATCCCTGCCTCGCTGTCTAATACCGCACAACGTCCAACATTCAAACTGACCTCACTCTGCCCGCCAACTAACACCAAGCGGACATGGCACCGGGCCAGCACAAGGCTGCGACGGAACAATGCCATCTTCAATTAAGGCGCAGCACTACCAAAAATCGGTTACTCCTTATTCATCCTGGGCACACAACCAAAGCAAGCAGCACTAGTTCCAACTGCCACTGGTTCCAACTGGGCACTACTTTCTGGGTACTCGCGTAAATTCACTTCCGAGGTATTAAACCTAAACCGGAACGACATAAGCTACCTAATAAGGTCAATAACAATGCAATATAAGCAAACACCCACGCCGAATTATCCGATTTTTACAATTTTTTGTTCTTGTAATAAGGACAGATGAATCTACGTACCTGTCTTTTTTTTATATCCAAAATAATGATTCATACATATCACACACGCTGAATCCCGACAATCGGGGTAAGCAGAGTAATCGGTGTTGTGCTGCAAGAACTCTGGTTAATTACAACACAACACCGACCACCACGTTTCGCAAATTATTCGAACAAAAAACTAAGAGCTTATTAAGATTTAGTTTTTTTTTTATTATTATATGTGGAGTACCAAATATTTTTATTGAAAAACATTAATAATTTTATCATGCATGTTTCTCCCAGAGGATTTTTTTATAAGTTGTATAATTTCTTCATAATAAAATAAAAAGCGCATTGTCAGAGTGAGAGGCACAATTTAGGGAGGTAGACCCTTAAGGAGTACTGCGTCTTAAGCTAATTCAATTCAATTATTTTAAAACCGGAATTCTATGACAATTAACACTCTTTACCGTGAAGGATGGAGGAAATCAGTGGTTCCGTACCGCTGAAGGCCGGGATGACTGGACAAAAATTGGAAAAAAGAGGCTTATGCTCAGCAGTCGATACATAAATGCACGCTGACAGACTGACAGGTCATAAGTGGCCTAAATCGGTAATGTGGTATTACTTACATACATAGCTATGGTAAAAAAATATGCACTACAAATATCAGCTTCATGTTCGATAGCTCAGTGGTGCAGACAGTCAACTGTCGCTATTGAATGTTAAGCAACGCTGGGTGCGGTCAGAACTTGGATGGGTGACCGCTGACCGTTGGAGGCTGACCGAGGTTCGGATTCCTCGTAAAACTGTAGGTCCCTTCCCTCCTAATCTTACTTGGTTGGTGGTAGGGTTTAACCCGCCCGGGTTGGTACCACCGCACTGAATGAAACGTCGGTCTAAACGGCTATGTAAATAGTTTGTGTTTTCCGACCAGTTCAGTGTAGCCGGCACGATCAAAGGGGGAAGCACTGACATGGCACCTAGTTCACCCTGTGTTATGGGCTGACATCACGGACGTTGTAGGTGATGTAGCCAACCGTGTCAGTTTCCATAAAAAAAAAAAATAAAAAAAAATCAGGTAAAAAAATATTATAACCAATTATTTATTACCTACCGAAAACGGCGACCTTTCTCGAACAAATTCCCCTACTACTTTTATTGTGTCCATTTTCCAAAAAGCTTTGAATACTATTGTTTTATAGAATGTTCAATGTAAACACCACAACAATTTTTTTTTTTAATTTCACTATTGTGTTTTATTTTACATGAAAAATCTCATATTTTATTTATAGTCCAAGAGGTTGTGTCGCATCACATCCGCTACACCGTAGCTAAATCATGATCATGCATGATCCATTGACTGATTAAAGTTTTGTTTTTCAGTCTCTATATAAGCTGTTTCCATACTAACTGCAAATGTTTTGGGAGGGCCGAGGGGATATATGGATATGGATTATACCCATCATAATAAACATGTTAAATACCTCAAATAATCAGCTGTTTAGGTACCTAATGGCACGTTTCCATCGTTAGGGAGCGTTCATAAACCACGTGACGGTTTTGGGGGGGGTGTCGGGCCGAGTCACGTGAACAAAAAATTCCGCGCTCTCTTAAACTACCGCGTCGTCTTCAGCGCGTCTGGAATTTAGAATGCGTAGTTCAGACTGCTGCTGCTGTATAGGCTTGCAACATTATAATCATGTTTACTATTGTAGAAGTAGTGAGACAAAGTGTGAAAATTAACGCAAATGGCTATGTTTAATTTGTATTCATAAATGTCACGTTACTTTGGGGGATCAAAATAAAATATGATATTTTTTTATGCTTAATATGTTTATTATGATGGGTATGTGTCCCTCCCAAAGTATTTGCAGTTAGTATGGAAACACCTAATATTAGGGTAATAATATTTATATTTTAATGTCTTTTTGGTAGGTATAGTCTATACCACGCCACAGCGTAATTTTTTCATTTATTTTCAAATCATTAAACTATACATCGTACCTACATATGTATATACAATACAGTAGGTAGAGCATGTTTGTTTACTTTTTGGGGTGTTTAACAAAAATATAACAAAGGCATAGTGTGACTGAGTAAGGTGTCTGGGCATTCCGTACTGTTGACGGAGCCCTTTTTCCGTAATAATACCGTAATAGCTAATTGGTTGAAATTTTCAAAAAATATGTGTTATTCTGGCGGATATAACAAAAACACAAAAAACAAAAAATTAAGGTGTCCCCATACAATAAAAGTGTTTTTTTTTTGTGGTGCAGAAACCTCGGTGCGCGACTCCGACTCGCACTTGGCCGGTTTTTTTTTAATTACTTTTCTTATGCTATTGTCATTAATTTTTATTTGTTTAAATATAATATAATAGAAACTGTTTATTTCACATAATTTAAAGAAGAACAGTACACGAAAAGAAACAGAATAAACTATTTCACAGCTTAGAGACGCAATAAATTGAAAACTCCAACAACGAACGCGACAAAGAACGACTAAACACTGAAACCTGAAGGCTGAGAAAGTGAGAACGAGATCGCCCTCGTTACACTTTGTTTCGTGACAATAGATTCAGCTGTCAAATTGTTGTCATCGGGATATGAATTATTTCTCACTATATTTCATCCTGGGTGTGCACTAGGTAGCAGTGCATATAGATAAGTTTTTAAAATTTTCAAAGAATTCACGTTCTTAATTTATTCGTTCAAATGCGATAATCTAGTAATACATTGTTATGTATAAGGTTGGCTGAAAAATATTGCGTCCTGCAATTAATCTGCCTTCTGCACCGCAGAGTATACACACGGTGTTGCAGTTGCCCCCGTAATATTTTTAACTGACATAAGGGGGTTATTCTATATGTGAAACTAAACAACACCTGTGAAGAAAAAAAAAATATTATTTCCATACTTTTAAATACATATTCTCAAAATGCATGAAGAAAAAAAATTTTTTTCTTCAAATAAAAAAGTCGTAGAACAAAAGTTGTTCTATTTCACGTACAGAATCACCCCCTTTCGGGTTTTATGGTTGGGGTTGCAACACCGGTATATTACATTATATTATATTACATTACATATTATTTGCATCGTGCGTTGAAAAATGCACGAAAAAAATCAAATTATTTATACAAATATGTAATAACTACTGAGATGTTGTCACATTGTTTTTCGTCTCTTTAAGGAGTGTACTCACCGGGAGCATTCGAGCCGCGAAAAAGAATTCGCGCCGCGAATAAAAATTCGCTTGCGAGTCAAAATACGCGACGCCAACTTTCCTTTCTCGTGAAAATATCTGACGAGGCGATCGGAGCGGTCGTGTGCGCTACTGCGGCCTACGAAACGACATACGAAAAAAAAGGATTGGAAGGAAATGCTAATGGTGTGCGAATTTATTTCAAAATATATTAAATAGTGGCGATTAATTTCATTCATTTCATTCATATTACTAATATTTTTGCAAAACAATACTTAACAAGCTAGACTCAATCCAGTGTCGTCGTGCCGTGCGACTGGTAGGTGACCCTGTGGTGTCCCGCGACTTAGAACCACTGCAACTCCGTAACTCGGCTCCCTAAGTGTGTTCTATCGTCTATTTCATGGGGAGTGCTCGAAGGAGCTGTTTAACGCGATTCCGCCGTCTCCATTCCACCTCCGCACTACGCGTACTGGGCAGGGGATGCACCCCTATTTAATCGACCTACCACGGATGCGCGCACCAACTGGTTCTGTAGTTCTTTTATTCACAGACCCGGAAAAATGTGGAAAGCACTCCCTGCCCATCTATTTCCTCCCAAGTACAGCCTAGGGTTTTTCAAAAGGGGCGTGAAAAGGCTCCTGTCAAACCAGCATGGCATTCGCAATCCCCGTGCATCACAGAATGTCCATGGGCATCGTTAGACACCTACTTGTTGGTGAAACGATGCCACATGTCGCGCTATCCATAAAAAAAATACATCGATGACATGTGTAATATTTCAAACAGCACCTAGTAAAATCGCCTCAAGTGACACTGAATCCAAAATACTTATTCGCGGAAAATGAAAACATATATAACTGCAGCGCGCATGAAAATAGTCCGCAGCCTTAGAGCAAAGCGTACTAGAACCCATATTGTTCTACACATTCACAGGCACAGACTTCCAAGACAACAATTGGCTTGGGAGTCTTGAAATTAATACATAGGTAGTTAGTTGATTATTTAGGTTTATGAAGGTGAGCTTTTACGATATTTCTATTGTCTATTACAAGTAAACTGTGTAAAATAATGCACATATTCTTTTGTATTTAGTTAATAATTTTAATCGGATCTTTAGCTCATTTATCCACAGAACAGAACAGAATACAACGACTTAATTCTAGAATTACCTTATTTGTAGGTTTCCGTAACCCGTATGGAAGCCTATTAAGCCTACGCCGTCTATCTGTCTGTCCGTCCGTCCGTAGCCGGTTGAAATTTTCACAGAGTGTGTGTTATTATGGCGGGCATAAAAACAAAGATTAAAATAGATAGATAGAAAATGCTTTATTGCTCCAGTAAACATTAAACAGTAACAAGTATATTAGAAAATTTACATAAGGTGCAAAGGCGGACTTATCCCTTATAGAAAATGTAAAAAATTGAGGGGAACCCCATACACGAAACTTATTTTTTTAAGTTCTTTTTTTTTTGTGGTGCGGAAACCTCGGTGCGCGAGTCCGACTCGTACTTGGCCGTTTTTTACAATACAACATGATGTAGTCGGCTGCGTGGCGTGGTAGGTACTTACCGATATCAGTTGATTACATCACTTTCATACTGGAACTAGGCGCTACGCCAATAGTTCCCTGTAATCGTGCCGACTACACTGTACATATATTGCAAGCGTAGAATCGCACGTTATGCAAAAAAAATAATATTTTCAAATAAAAAAGTCATAACGGCAGACTTAAATATCTACCGGCCCCAGGTGAAACACAACACTAGCCACCTAGTGTAATGTGTTCTAAGAGGGCAATGCGCTGTTTGAGTGTGATCTTGAAACGTGTCCAAGTGCTGAAGCGGTGTGCAGATTACGAGATAATTATAAAGATGACACTTGGTATCACCTTGCCGTCACACTCTAGTTTTTTTTTTATTATTGAATGCGCGACATATAGCGCCGAGCCACCCGTAAGGTAACGACGATCATGGACATTCGGTAGTATGCGGGGGTTGCGGATGCCATGCCATCCTGACAGGTGCCCATTCACGCCCCTCTTGAAGGACCCGAAACTGTACTTGCGGGGAAATATATGGGCAGGGAGAGCGTTCCAGAGTTTACGGGTTCTGTAGAGGAAAGATAGTAAAATATAAACTGTCTTAATATAAATAAATTGAAATTATTTTTTTAGTCAAAAAGCTAAAATATTTAAAAAAGACGAGAAGACCCTATAGAGTTTAATATTTTTTTAATTAAAATTGTTTATAAAAAATTAATTTAAATTAAATTAATTACCTATTTTATTGGGGGGATAAAAAAAATTTAAAACTTTTTTTAATAATAATAACAGATTGAGATATCTCGCCATCATTGGTATGGTTATTAAAGTAATGATATAACCTAATATTAAATAAGTTAAATTTATTTAATCAATTATTCAACAACATTAAAAAAACATTATTCAACCTAACTGACTACCCATAACTTTCGTATCAACATTCCATCAAACATTGAATAGATAAATAGATAAATCAGTGCCGTGCCAAGTAGTTACATAACGCCAAAGACTCGTCTGTTTTCGAGTAAAACCGTCTAAAACGAGGTTAATCTAACAAGGACGCTGATTGGTTAATTGACCGACCAATTAAAACAGAGGATGAGCCAGTTTGCATACCGATGCCACCGCGCGCATGTGATCTATGCATGAATGATATTGCGTAAGAGCTGTATTCATAGTCGAAGCCGAAACTGACGAATTTTTTTGCTTCATTCACGGAACTGGTATTTTTTTAATACCGACGTTGGCCTTTTTGTCCGCCTTATAGCTGGCATTTTTTTATGTAAACCAGCATGTGTGGCTGTGCCGAGAGACCAATGGTGCAGTCGATAGAGCAAAAATCACCTCTCCTCGCGAAACCACGCTCAGTTAGGTGCCTCTCTAGGCGTGTTTTCGCGAGGAGTGGTGATATTGGCTGTGTCTGATCTTCCGTTGAAGTTTTATAGTTTACAGATTTTAGAAAGGCCTTTGATAAGGTGGATCATATTATTTTTCTAAAAAAATATATCCTATAATGGTATCAAATTGAATTTATTAAGGTGGTTCGCATCCTATCTTATGAACAGGAGCCAGTCGGTGGTTGTTAGTGAACACTCATCTGAAATAGTGAAAATAACCTCAGGCGTCCCGCAGGGGTCTATTTTAGGGCCCTTGCGGGATAAGCTTGGAATGCGTTCTAAGAGGCAATTGAAGACGTCTCTATGGAAGACTGGGCCAACAGTTTTTTTTTTACAATGGTTCCAAAGAATGCAAGTATGTAAATAGTGAGGGAATATACATATTTTGAAAAAACCATAAATATTTCATAAACATTATATACGCAGCTCGGCCTTCTTTCTTGCTTACTTACTTACTTTCTTCTTTTTAAATATGAATTTTACGTGAGCAAAACCGCAGGCAAAAGCTAGCATTATAATAAGTGAATGGACGTTACTATGAATACACGACTGGCCACTAAATTTGTGGTGGCCACGACGCGGTGATGTAAAAACTGTTGACATTGCATTGTCTGTCTTGGTTGGTATACAAACTCACTTATCTGTCTGTCTGTCTGTTGTATGACAAATAGTTATGTCCGTCCACATACATCCAGCTAGATACATTGGGCATATGTGTATAGTATAGATAGTCTTCTCGGTATCTAGAAGTCATAAAAGCATCGATGCATAAAAGCATGAACTGCATGCGTTATCTGGAATTTTTTATTTGGTGACGATTCATTAATTACCTATTTAAGAGCAGACCGAAATTAGTCACGCGATAACATGTTAGGTATTTGAACAAAGTATCGAGCTGTCTCAGTTCGCCACGTACACTCCCCGCCAACGCAAGAGGGACAGTCAAAATTTGTCTGGTAACAATGAGTTAATGATTTTGGGGCGAGGGGTCAGTCACTTAGGGAATCTGGTGTACAATTGTTTGGTAATCTCAGGTAACCTTAGGTGGAAGTCTGAGGAATCTGGAAATCTTAGGCGATCCCTAGTAATCCCAGGGAATCTAGGAATCCCAAGAGAATAATTGGGAATCCGATCAAAGTCTTGATCAAAGTAATCTTAGGTGGGAGTCCGAGGAATGTGGAAATCTTAGGCAGTCTCGAGTAATCCTAGGGAATCTAGGGAGTCCCAGGAAATCTAGGAATCCCAAAGAAATCATTAGCAATCCGATCAAAATCTTGGTAATCTCAGGTAATCTTAGGTAATCCTCTATGAATCTTTGGTAATCCCTAGGAATCTTTGGTAGTCTTTAGAAATCTTACGAAATCCCGGAATCTTTGGTAATCCTAGAAATCTTTGGTAATCCCTTAGAAATCTTTGGTAATCCCTTAGAAATCTTTGGTCGTCCTTAAAGAATCTTGGAAATCCCTAGGAATCTTTGGAATCCTTCGGAATCTGGAAATCACAAGGTAATCCTGGTAATCTTGCCTACAGGTAATCTGGTGTACACTTTTTCCTCTAGTGACTAACACCTCGTTTTGGGGTTATTCGCTGGGTTTAGAGGGCAAAGATGTTTGCTACCCTAATAGTGCACAATCGTTGGAATTTCTTGACATAGACGAATAAGCAATTGTGTGTAAAATGTAGTATTCGTTAGCGGTAACACTGGAGGGTTCACCTTGAAAACTCTCCCGACAGTTGCGATTACCGCGAAAGCTCTTACAAAATGATAAGATATAAAATACTGCGAAAGAGGAGGAGCAATTCCATGTTCTGATGGAGTGTGAGCTGAATGAGGGCCTGAGAAAAGATTTAGTCAGCAGGTTACAGACGGATAGGATGAACCTGTTATTTGTTATTCATTAGGTATGGACTATCAATTGAACTGTCAACATGTTATAAAATTATTTAAAACTTCTTTCAAATTGAGGGTTGACCACCACCATGGGGCTGACATAACCGAATACCATTTTGTACCGTGTGGGGCCGGTACTTTGAAAGAATAGCCCCACTGCATCTCTCCCCGTGTGTGTCTTAAAAGGCGACTAAGGGATATGACTCCCTTCTTATATTACTAGGTGGTAGGGTTCAACCCGCCCGGGTTGGTACCACCGCACTGAATAAAAGGTCGGTCGAAACGGCTATGTAAATAGTTTGTGCTTTCCGTCCAGTTCAGTGTAGCCGGCACGCCCGAAGGGAGGCATTGACGTGGCACCAAGTTCACCCGGTGTTATGGGCTGACATCATGGATGTTGTAGGTGATGTAGCCAACCGTGTCAGTTTCCATAAAAAAAAAATACGGCTAAAGCCCCAAACTTAAATCAATACTAATAATAAATCTGTAAGGGATGGTCATAGAGTAAGTTACTTTGTTTTATGAGATATTGCGTTTGTAGACTCTATGTATGATACAAAAACTAAATTGAAATCTTTTCTGTATGTATGTTCCTCCATAACTCTTAAACCGATCATCCGAGTTCGATGAAACTTAGTACAAGCACATTTATCTAAACGTGACATAGGATAGGCTAAAAATAACTACAATTTAGTTCGGTTACGCTAAGATGTGGCTCTCATACAAACCGAATAGTTGCGCGCGCCGAAATAAAGGTACGGTAGCGGGTTTACTCACTTTTTCTTTTTAAATGCAAATTTCACGCGAGCGAAGCCGCGGGCAAAAGCTAGTGAATAAATAAATAAAAAAATACCGCCTACACAGAGGGAAGATCATCAGTTCACTGATGATTAACGCAGTGATGATTTTTTCACCATCATAATGATCTGACATCATCACGATGCTTTATGTATCAAGCGGCCGGTGGCCGAGTGGTTTGAGCATCGGCTTCTCATGCGGGAGGTCCGAGGTTCGAATCCGGTCGGCGTGTACCAATGAGTTTTTCTGATGAAAAAAATTCACGTGCATACCTACACCTGCTGCTTCACCGTTCGGAACCGGTGTAAAACTGTAGGTCCCGTCCCTTGCCCCTTACTAGGTGGTAGGCTCAAATTGTAGCCGACTGGGTTGGTACCACCGTACTGGATGTAAGATGGCCGCATAGCAACCTCGGTTGTGTTCTCCTCTAGTCCAGTATAGCCAGCAATCCAGGGAAGTATCCGGTATGGCACCTACCTTCTCGGAGGTGATATTGGCTAGTCAGAGCATGTGCTTTGGCCCATCTGACTCAGCCACCCATACCGGATAACATAAAAAAAAAAATTATCTGTGCGTCACGGATATAATCAGGGAGCACTAGAATTTAACTTTTACATTCATACATACATAGAGTAACGCCTGTTTCCCGGTGGGGTATAGTCCAGTCAAGCAAGATGTACATCCGTGCTTACAAAAGGTCGTGTCGTTCTGAATTTTTTATATGTTGTTAGGACTTAAACCAATATAAAAAAACCAGATTTGCAATTTCCAAAGTGCTGTGCGAGCGGCGGCGGTGTACCCAAAAAACATGAAATTTTCGGACTTTTTTCAGTTTTTGCTCAATATCTCAGTGAAGGAAGGGTCTGACCGGTATAATCACTATACATACTTTTAAAGTATCGGTTTTAAAGTATCCAGGTACGGGAGTCTAGGGCGACACCTAGAACGATAAAAAAGGTATGGACGCCGGACTGGCAAAATATGCTTGTATGAGAACTAGCGTCGCCCGCCAAGTTGCGGGGAGCGGAGTGTACTTACCGATGATAAGATATTCCACTATTGTGCACACTAAACTTGGCTGTAGTGTTTTTACACATAAACACAGAGCATGCGGGCACTTTAAACAGGTTTTTGCGAACGCGGCCGATGACAGACTGATAAGCCAGCGCGCGACCATCCATACAAAACAAGCATGCTTTTGCTTATATCGTGTTACGCTGGCGAGGATAGGGTTCGGAGTCCATACCTTTTTTATCGTTCTAGGGCGACCCTTACCGACTCTTCCGCTCACAATCGCTCTATTTTCTTTCGTTAGTCTCCTATCGTCCATTCTTCCAACATGCATGACTGAACCACCGAAGCTTTTAACTTTTGTTCATGGTTATCACATCACATCACGGATTGTTATCAATATTTTTGATACAATGTCGTGTATAATACAAACCGTAACTACATCGGCACATACAAAAGAGTACCGTCATATTTTTTAAACGTAAAATTTTTATTTCCGTTCACGAGCATCACGCCAGGGCCAGCCATCGCCTCCCTCAACCATATTTTTGAGGGTGTGAGGCGACCCCCACCAAGCAACCAAGCGTCACCGTATAAGCAAATACCTTAAAGCGATGCACTACCCCAGCGGCAACACGATATGACTTTAATAACTGACTTAAAAAAAAGGAGGAGGTTCTCAATTCGACAGATTTTTTTTTATGTTTGTTAACTCAGAACTTTCGACTGTCTGGGTGAACCGATTTTGAAAATTCTTTTTTTATTTGAAAGCTGGTGCTTCCCGTTTGGTCCCATTTTAATTTGGTCAAGATCGGATTGGAAAGCGAGGCGGAATCGCGAGGCCGAAGGCCGAGCGATTCCGCCGAGTACATTAATAGCAAACAATTACTAAAAAAAACTATGAAATAAAAAACTATTTAAAACAATATAAAAGCCGCCTTCAAAAAATTATGAAATTAAAAAGAATCGAACCCTAGATTTGAAGGCGGTGCTGAAGCAAGCAAAAATAACCGACCGCCTTCAACTCTTGTGTACATTCAGTTTTAATACTATTGCTTCAGTCACACATTCAGACTACGAAAGTAATTAACACATATAGTAATCGCACTTGCTGCTTGTTGATAGTTATCTTGTCTGAATACTTTGCTGCACGTGGTGGTCGGTGTTGTGATGTAACTCACAAGATTACTTGCAGCACAACACCGATTACTCTGCTTACCCCGGTTGTCGGAATACAACGTGTGGTGTATAACTCTGACATTTTATTACATACATTTTTTTCCTTTTAATCGAATAATTTTTTTGCTTTGCGACAAAGCAGCTACTGTTTATCTATCTAAAACATACCGCATAGGTTGGAAAGTCCTTCAAAGAATACATCTGGTCTGGTCGACACCGCACATGCTCACCTGCGCAGGCGGCACATTCTGTTCGGCCTATAGACCGGGAGATAAAACAGAAAACGGCCAAACGGGTAAAAAAATATAAAAAATGTCATTAAAATAACGTTGGTGATATAGTCCGGTCGCCCGTAGAACATTCATATTACCAAAAAGGTTACCGCTTGGCTTAGTGAAATTGTTATAAATTACGGCATTTTAAACACAAAAACCCAAGTCTTAAAGATCGCGAATGGGCGCAACCGTATTCGGTGACAAGTCGAAAATCGCCAAAAATGTCGGTAAATTACTTTTTGAGGTTACCGATTATTTTCACTATAGTTATGTTCTCCAGCTTATTTCAATTACCACACGTCATCGTAAGACCATGGCAAGTGGGCATACACTGATTTAAGACCACATGAAGTCAGCCGATTTTGACGTTAAATTACTTTTTGAGGTTACCGCTTCAAATTTATACAGCAGCTAATAGACGCTCTGTACAAACCACATACCCATTTTAAGACCCTTTCTGTGGGCGCTTCAGATTTTAAGACCCATTTTGTCGGCAAAGAAAAATTTAAAAAAATTGTATTAAAGTACGTAAATACATACATAATGTACATACCACACGCTGTATTCCGACAATCAGGGTAAGCAGAGTAATCGGCGTTGTGCTGCAAGTACACCTATAAGTCCTGTCGCCCGTAGAACATTCATATTACCAAAAAGGTTACCGCTTGGCTATGTGAAATTGTTATAAATTACGCCATTTTCAACACAAAAGCCCAAATCTGAAAGATCGCAAATGGGCGCAACCATATTCGGTGACAAGTCGAAAATTTCCAAAAATTTCAGTAATTTACTTTTCGAGGTTACCGCTTCTTTTCACTGTAGTTATGTTCTCCAGCTTATTTCAATTACCACACGTTATCATAAGACCATGGCAAGTGGGCATACACTGATTTAAGACCACGTGAAGTCAGCCGATTTTGACGTTAAATTACTTTTTGAGGTTACCGCCTCAAATTTATACAGCAGCTATTTTTGACCTTTCTGTGTCTCTGTGGCTCTGTACAAACCACATACCCATTTTAAGACCTTTTCTGTGGGCGCTTTAGATTTTAAGACCCATTTTATCGGCGAAGAAAAATAAAAAAAAATTGTATTAAAGTACGTAAATACATACATAATGTACATACCACACGCTGTATTCCGACAATCAGGGTAAGCAGAGTAATCGGCGTTGTGCTGCAAGTACACCTATAAGTCCTGTCGCTCGTAGAACATTCATATTACCAAAAAGGTTACCGCTTGGCCATGTGAAATTGTTATAAATTACGCTATTTTAAACACAAAAGCCCAAATCTGAAAGATCGCAAATGGGCGCAACCATATTCGGTGACAAGTCGAAAATCTCCAAAAATTTCAGTAATTTACTTTTCGAGGTTACCGCTTCTTTTCACTGTAGTTATGTTCTCCAGCTTATTTCAATTACGTATTTACGTAAATACGTACGTAATCGGCGTTGTGCTGCAAGTACACCTAGTCCTGTCGCCCGTAGAACATTTTAGATTAGAGCTTAGTTTTTGTTTTGTTAAGAAGCGTCGTGACTCGCCGCGGTCCGTTCGTTAGGAGAGCTCGTTCGAAATTCCTTAAATTTGAGTTTTACATATTTGTATAAATACGAGTAAACTTAGTTTCTTTGTAAAATATGAACTTATATGAATAAGCTAACCAATTTCTGACGACACATCGTCTGGCAAACGAATTCTTCTATATTTGGTTGGACAACCACTTTTTACACTTATTCAAACATTTTTCTGTAAAATTTATAATAGTTCCAGACATGTCTTTCCACTCATTGTTAGAAAAAATTACACATTATTTAACCGTAGGTAAAACTTACAAAGGTCGGCGGCATCTAGTTTCACTAAATTTACATCACTGCGGGCGGAGTACGCGTGCGGTGCGCGGTGCGACTGACGGTGCGACGTCGCATCGCAAAAATCTGCGACGTAGTTTTAGGTAAAGTGCGATAATGCGACGTTGCATTGCAGTAATTTCCACATGAGCGTGGGTGGCGAGATGAATGGCGAACGTTGTAGTGCTCCTATATTCTATTGCATGGTAATACAATATAGTATCAATACAAGGTTTATAAAAGAACGTTTATACCAGCTCCACTGCATCTCTCCCCGGACATGTCGTAAAAGGGATAAGGGCAAGATGCCGTGCTCAAGGGCGACAGGGTAGGCACCTCTCACCCTGGCACGGTCCTTCCATCATGCAGCAGGTGGGTTTTTGTGCTTACTTGCTGCTCGATCGTTATCTTGTTCGATTACTTTGCTAAACCTTCGGTGTTGAGCTATAATTTATCGGTGTTCTTGCAGCACAACGCCCATTACTCTTCTTACCCGGATTGTCGGAATACAGCGTGTGGTATGTACATGTATATGTATATATTCTTTATTGAACACCCATTTATAAAAATTAGGTACAACAGGCGAGCTTAATGCCGCGAGACATTCTATTCTAACTAACCTTTGGGATGTGGGAGAAGTACATGCAGGCGAACAAGAATAGTTAGTGGCAATGTGTTAGACTGTAAAGAAATATGTATGATACACTACATAGGAATACTACATAAATATTTTAATAAGCATATATATGTATATAATAAACATACATATTATGTACATTAATCGGTGGTACCGTTGTGTAACACAATCAACTGAATGACAGTACATATTTATGTATGTACGTATTTTAATACAACAAGAATAGTTAGTGGCAATGTGTTAGACTGTAAAGAAATATGTATGATACACTACATAGGAATACTACATAAATATTTTAATAAGCATATATATGTATATAATAAACATACATATTATGTACATTAATCGGTGGTACCGTTGTGTAACACAATCAACTGAATGACAGTACATATTTATGTATGTACGTATAGGCACCTCTCACCCTGGCACGGTCCTTCCATCATGCAGCAGGTGGGTTTTTGTGCTTACTTGCTGCTCGATCGTTATCTTGTTCGATTACTTTGCTAAACCTTCGGTGTTGAGCTATAATTTATCGGTGTTCTTGCAGCACAACGCCCATTACTCTTCTTACCCGGATTGTCGGAATACAGCGTGTGGTATGTACATGTATATGTATATATTCTTTATTGAACACCCATTTATAAAAATTAGGTACAACAGGCGAGCTTAATGCCGCGAGACATTCTATTCTAACTAACCTTTGGCATGTGAGAGAAGTACATGCAGGCGAACAAGAATAGTTAGTGGCAATGTGTTAGACTGTAAAGAAATATGTATGATACACTACATAGGAATACTACATAAATATTTTAATAAGCATATATATGTATATAATAAACATACATATTATGTACATTAATCGGTGGTACCGTTGTGTGACACAATCAACTGAATGACAGTACATATTTATGTATGTACGTATTTTAATACCATTTTTTGAAAGTTTTCTTTGCCGAAAAAATAGGTCTTAAAATCTAAAGCGCCCACAGAAAGAGTCTGAAAATAGGTATGTGATTTGGACAGTGGTACCGTTGTGTAACACAATCAACTGAATGACAGTACATATTTATGTATGTACGTATTTTAATACCATTTTTTGAAAGTTTTCTTTGCCGACAAAATAGGTCTTAAAATCTAAAGCGCCCACAGAAAGAGTCTGAAAATAGGTATGTGATTTGGACAGAGGGTCTATTAACTGCTATAAATTTGAAGCGGTAAACTCAAAAAGTAAATTATCGTCAAAATCGTCTGACTTCATCTGGTCATAAATTAGTGTATGCCCACTTGCAATGGTCTTACGATGACGTGTGGTAATTGAAATAAGCTGCAGATTATAACTATAGTGAAAAGAAGCGGTAACCTCGGAAAGTAAATTACTGACATTTTTGGAGATTTTTGACTTGTTACCGAATATGGTTGCCCCCATTTGCGATCTTTCAGACTTGGGTTTTTATGTTTAAAATGGCGTAATTTATAACAATTTCACATAGCCAAGTGGTAACCTTTTTGGTAATATGAATGTTCTACGGGCGAGAGGACTAGGTGTACTTGCAGCACAACGCCGATTACTCTGCTCACCCCGATTGTCGGAATTCAGCGTGTGGTATGTACATTATGTATGTATTTACGTACTTTAATACAATTTTTTTAAATTATTCTTCGCCGACAAAATAGGTCTTAAAATCTAAAGCGCCCACAGAAAGGGTCTTAAAATGTGTATGTGGTTTGTACAGAGGGTCTATTAGCTGCTGTATAAATTTGAAGCGGTAACCTCAAAAAGTAAATTATCGTCATAATCGGCTGACTTCATGTGGTCTTAAATCAGTGTATGCCCACTTGCCATGGTCTTACGATGACGTGTGGTAATTGAAATAAGCTGGAGAACATAACTACAGTGAAAAGAAGTGGTAACCTCGAAAAGTAAATTACTGAAATTTTTGGAAATTTTCGACTTGTCACCGAATATGGTTGCGCCCATTTGCGATCTTTCAGATTTGGGCTTTTGTGTTTAAAATGGCGTAATTTATAACAATTTCACATAGCCAAGCGGTAACCTTTTTGGTAATATGAATGTTCTACGGGCAACAGGACTTATAGGTGTACTTGCAGCACAACGCCGATTACTCTGCTTACCCTGATTGTCGGAATACAGCGTGTGGTATGTACATTATGTATGTATTTACGTACTTTAATACAATTTTTTTAAATTTTTCTTCGACGACAAAATGGGTCTTAAAATCTGAAGCGCCCACAGAAAGGGTCTTAAATTGGGTATGTGGTTTGTACAGAGGGTCTATTAGCTGCTGTATAAATTTGAAGCGGTAACCTCAAAAAGTAATTTAACGTCAAAATCGGCTGACTTCATGTGGTCTTAAACCAGTGTATGCCCACTTGCCATGGTCTTACGATGACGTGTGGTAATTGAAATAAGCTGGAGAACATAACTATAGTGAAAAGAATCGGTAACCTCAAAAAGTAATTTACCGACATTTTTGGCGACTTTCGACTTGTCACCGAATGTGGTTGCGCCCATTTGCGATCTTTCAGATTTGGGCTTTTGTGTTTAAAATGGCGTAATTTATAACAATTTCACATAGCCAAGCGGTAACCTTTTTGGTAATATGAATGTTCTACGGGCAACAGGACTTATAGGTGTACTTGCAGCACAACGCCGATTACTCTGCTTACCCTGATTGTCGGAATACAGCGTGTGGTATGTACATTATGTATGTATTTACGTACTTTAATACAATTTTTTTAAATTTTTCTTCGACGACAAAATGGGTCTTAAAATCTGAAGCGCCCACAGAAAGGGTCTTAAATTGGGTATGTGGTTTGTACAGAGGGTCTATTAGCTGCTGTATAAATTTGAAGCGGTAACCTCAAAAAGTAATTTAACGTCAAAATCGGCTGACTTCATGTGGTCTTAAACCAGTGTATGCCCACTTGCCATGGTCTTACGATGACGTGTGGTAATTGAAATAAGCTGGAGAACATAACTATAGTGAAAAGAATCGGTAACCTCAAAAAGTAATTTACCGACATTTTTGGCGACTTTCGACTTGTCACCGAATACGGTTGCGCCCATTCGCGATCTTTAAGACTTGGGTTTTTGTGTTTAAAATGCCGTAATTTATAACAATTTCACTAAGCCAAGCGGTAACCTTTTTGGTAATATGAATGTTCTACGGGCGACCGGGCTAATATGATAATAATGAAAATTTACTTTATTGTTCGCCAGTACCTATTTGATAGATAGATAGATAGATAGAAATACTTTATTGCTCCAGAAAACATTTTACATAAACAGACAATAAGTAATGTACATGAGGGGCAAAGGCGGACTTATCCCTTAACAGGGATTTCTCCCAGTCAACCTTTGGATGTTTGAGAGTCGTATGTTGTGAGATATAAGTAGGTAGTAGCAAAAGACGAGACGAAAAGGGTCACAAAAGGTGAGTTTAATGCCTTGCGGCATTCTTTACAAACTAAGCTTTGTGCTGTGGAATGTGCCTAAGGGCGGAGTGAATACAGCACTAAAGAGAGGAAAATAGTACCTGACTGTGAAATATAAATACATAACATAAATTTACAAATGTACAAATGGACATACTCTCGCGGAACACCTCTTTGTAGTCGACCGAAGAGTTCCTCGAACCGAACGGCACGATTCTCTAAATCGTTCACGTGTCGCCGCAATGCAAAGGTGTGGAACGGGCTTGCAGGGCATATATTTCCTTATTCCTACATTACAGGGATCTTCAAATCGCGGGTAAATACCCTTTCCCCAGCAACATTATTTAGTCCACGTTCGAAAAACACATTTTTTTATTGATAGGGCGACATTTATGACCTCGAGCTACCCGTAAGGTGTCTAAGGACGCCCTTCTATAGGTGCAAGATGTCTAAAGCCGAGAAGGAGTGGCGTGAATAGGCACCTGTCAGGCCGGCATGGCATTCGCAATCCCCGCATAAGATCGAATGTCCATAGGCGTCGTTAGACACCTTATGGGTGGCTCGACGCCGCATGATGTCGCGCTTTCAATAAAAATATATGGGCAGGGAGAGCGTTCCAGAGTTTATACAAAATAATAATGAAAATACTCTGACTCGATCTACATGTAATATAATAATTAATGATTACATTGTGTGGACGTGCGGTATGTTCTTTCTTCTATTCGCGTTCCTGGATACACACATGTTATACACACACACATTTCGTTTCTGTTAGCTTATAAATTTAATTTTGCTGCAATTCGCCAACATATTTCTAGTTATTGTTATTAGTTTTTATTTTTTATATTTAACTTTTTTTCTGTTCTAAATTATTGTTCTATTTTTTAAATGTATTTTACTGCAATAAATTAACCACGAAGTGTACAAACGTTTAGGAACTATGTCAGTCTGTAAATTATAGTTATTTTTGTATTTTAACATAATGTTGTGACATATTTCTGTTGTTTGTGCCAAAATAAATAAATAAATAAACATGCTTATCTCTCGACCTACAAATAGGTATGTACTTATCCGTAAGCTATACGCTATTTCTATAGATGACACCGGTGTGTGACGTAAGCTGCGCTCGCGCACCGCGCCGCGCCCATATTCGCTCGTTTAATTTAATGCATTACTGATACTTCGCGTTTTGTAATGAAATGATGTCTCAAAGTGACACAGCCACAGCTGCTTGATGCAAATTTTTCACATCGACTAGCCAGACAAATCGGTAGAGAGCGTTTCAACTAAATCTTCCCTTCGCCGTTATGTTGGCTCCACTGCCAGTGTTACTGACAGTGACACTGAAGATTTAGTTGAAACGCTCTCTACGCAGGCCACATAAACACACACACACACTCACACACGCACACAGACAGACAGACAAATAGAGAAACAAACAAATAGATGACGGAGTCCCACTTATCTTCCTTTTGTTTTTTTTAAACTGACACGGTTGGCTACATCACCTACAACATCCGTGATGTCAGCCCATAACACCGCCGGATGAACTAGGTGCCATGTCAGTGCTTCCCTTCATTTCATGTCGGCCACACTGAACTGGACGGAAAACACGAACTATTTACATAGCAGTTTCGACCGACGTTTCATTCAGTGCGATGGTATCAACCCGGGCGGGATAAACTCTGCCACCTAGTAAGGTAAGAAAGAAAGGGAGGGACCTACAGTTTTACGTGCTATCCGAACTACGGTCAGCCTCCCTCCAACGGTTCAGGGGTCACCCATCCACTGAACTACCGAGACTAACGATTTATGTTTTAGAGAAATGCAACAATTTCAATATTAATGTGAAACTATAATATCAATATTATAGTTTCACATATAGAATAACCCCCTTATGTCAGTTAAAAATATTACGGGGGCAACTGCAACACCGTGTATAACTACATTTTTTAAAGAATAATTTAAAGACAAATTAAATTAAATGTTAATTAAAAAGCGTTATCATCACATTAATAAGGATGAATTGATTTAATTTAACTAAGAGTATATGACTACTGTTTTCCCATTAACGAATTTTGACAATAATTTGATAAAATTTGTAGGTATATTTCAATTTTTTTGTATTCCATATTAGGGAGCGTAGCCAAACCACGAGACAGAATTGGTGGGAGGGAGGCAAAGGGAGGGGTTTGTCACGCTTGGTCACAGGGGGTCAGGGGTGGTATTCCCCTATCACGTGATAATTATTTTTTTATGGATAGCGCATCATGTGGCATCTTTCACCTACAAGTAGGTGTCTAACGATACCCATGGACATTCTGTGATGCACGGGGATTGCGAATGCCATGACGGCCTGACAGGAGCATTTTCACGCCCTTTTTGAAAAACCCCATTAAAAATTTCAAAACATATAATAAAAAGATTTTAAAAAAGTAGCGACGGCGGAGGCGGTCTGATACACAAAAGCAAGCAAGATCCCGCAGGGCCGTGCCAGTCCACACCACCGATCCTGGTGGTGTGGACTGGCACGGCATATTGCTCCATTCGCGCTATTTTTTCCTAAGAACTCGTCAACAGGCACCGTTCATACACTAAAAAGTACTAACGGGCTAACAGGGAATATCTTTCCCCACTCCTACAATCCACGGATCTTCAAATCGCGGGTTAATAGCCTTTCCCCAGCGACATTAGTCCACCTCCAAGCCGGACTGGCACCTCCTCGGCGGTGAAATTGGCTGCGCCTGAGGCTTCGACCTCGGGGCTCGGGCAGAGCCACCCAGTTCGGAAGCATTGAAAAAAATCGCCCGGTCACATTCAAAAGTGAAAATACAACCATTAACGCGTACGTAATTAGGGTTACCAGATGGAAAATTGAAAAGTCCTGACAAAAAGCCTAATTTCCATAGAAAAATCCTGATATTTTGTTGCAAACGTCATTAACTTTCAAATATTGGTTCATGCTTTGGCGAGGGGGGGGGGGGGGGGGGGGGGGTGGCAGGACTTCATTTCATTTCAACTCAAACACCACACAAATATGGTAAAAATCTATATGTAGGTAATTTAAGCTTACTTAATTTTCCTAATATTACCAAAGTTGTTGGTAAAGATGATTATGTTTCTGTTTAAGTTTATTTTGCTGTGTAATTTACTTTAATTAGTAATTATTACATTACCGTTTGTATAACTTTCTTTCTAATAATAAAGACAACTATTAAAAAATCGGCTGTACTTCATTGAAAAATCGAAAAATCCTGACAGTTCCAAAATCCGGCCGCAATCCTGACAAGAGCCTAAAAATCCTGACATGTCAGGACAAATCCTGACGTATGGTAACCCTATACGTAATCCAAAAAAGTAAGGTCCTGCTTTTGACCCTGCTCACGCACTTCTACACCTCCTTTTGGGCCATCCGTTGATTGGACTAGTAGAGGAGGGTGTCAATCGAGGTAGTTCTCATCATGCGTTACGTTTCGGCTCGCATCAAGCCCTCGTCAGCTAGTCTGCGATGACTAGGACGCGGGGAAACCACCAGTCCCGCTCTCGACCTCCCTCTCTCTACCTATCCATATTCTGTAGGATGCTTCCAGTGACGTTTTCGAAGCTCTCTCCATGTATGAGCTTAGCTTCGATCTTGGCAGCCCTAGATTCTTGAAGAGACTGTAGAGCGACTTCGCTGGTAGTCCTCTTGCTCAGACTTCCACAGCGAAGAGATCAGTCGTGAATCCGTTTCTCATTATCCATATTTCTTTATGTCCATGTCCACCAGTCCCGCTCTCGACCTCCCTCTCTCCCTCATCACGGGATATAGTACTAACATACTAAGGAAATATAAAGCGATCAACGGTACAAGAACTGCAATCAGATAATCCACATTCCGCGATCTTATTTCTAGAATCTTATCTATCATTTGTAAATATTTATCATTGCCAGATATAGTGTTATGTTGTGCTGTGCTGACACACACGACACTAGATGCACCATTGTTCGAGTGCGTCTTACAATAACACTTTGGTTACACATCCTCGCTGTCAGCCTCGGTAGGTAGCTCAGGGTGCGGTCGGTTGACTCTTGTTAAGCAACGCTGAGCGCGGTCAGTACTTGGATGGGTGACCGCTCGACCGTTGGAGGCTGACCGTGGTTCGGATTCCACGTAAAATTGTAAGTCCCATCCCTTCTTACCTTACTAGGTGGTAGGGTTTATCGTATAGTCCCGCCCGGGTTGATACCACCGCACTGAATGAAACGTCAGTCAAAACGGCTATGTAAATAGTTCGGGTTTTCGGTCCAGTTCAGTGTAGCCGCCATGAAATGAAGGAAAGCATTGACATGGCACCTAATTCACACGGTGTTGTGGGCTGACATCGCGGATGTTGCGGGTGATGTGATGTAGCCAACCGTGTCAGTTTCCATAAAATAAAAAAAACATCAAATTTACTGAGTTGATTTTTATTGCGACTTTTTTACCTACATACGTACCATACGCTTCTGCATCGCGCGCGACAATCGGGGTAAACAGAGTAATCGGTGTTGTGCTGCAAGCACCTTGTAAATTGCAGCACAACACCGACCACCAAGTTTAACAATGTTCCTGTTAGGACAAGATGACTATCAAGCAGCAAGTAAGGTACGAAGACCCACATACTGCGAGACTCGGTGGAAGGACCGCGCCAAGGTGAGAGGTGGTTAGCCTGTCGCCCTTTAGCATGGCATCTTAGTCGCCTTTTACGACGCGCACGGGGAGAGATGCAGTGGCGCTATTCTTTTAAACTACCACACCATCCGGCCGTACATTATTTTCTCATACATCACTAGGTACCGAAAAACATGCCACTGAGCGAGCACGGTGAGAGATGAGGTGTTGTGCTGTAATTTACGAGAGTACTTGCAGCACATCACCGACTACTCTGCTTACCCCGGATTGTCGGCATACAGCGTGTGGTATGTATGTATGAGAAGGGCTTGTCTGGGACGTGGATATCCATTGCCTCTCTGCCTACCTCGCTGCCTACCCCTTTGGGAAGACATTTGGTCTTTGTTATTTATTATACAAACAACAATTATACGTATGTTGAATTTATGTTTGAGCCGTTCGACTGACTATTGGGTGACCCCGAAGTGTCCCGCAATCTAGAACCACTGCACCACCGTAGGGATGTCGGCGCCCTAAGTGTGTTCTATCGCTTATTCCATGGGGAGTACTCGAAGGAGCTTTTTAACGCGATCCCACCGTCCCCTTTCCTTCTCATCACCACGCGCACTAGACAGGGATTGCATCCCTACACGCTGGACTTACCGCGGATGCGTACCAATCGATTCTGCAGATCTTTCCTCTACAGAACCGGTAAACTCTGGAACGCTCTCCCTGCTCATATAATTTCCCCCCCAAGTACAGTCTCGGATCCTTCAAGTCGTGAATGGGCACCTGTCAGGCCAGCATGGCATTCGCAACCCTCACATACGGCCGAATGTCCATGGGCGCCATTAGACACCTCATGGCTGCCTCGGCGCCTTCTGTCGAGCTTACAATAAAAAAAATTGTTTTCCGAAATAAACATATTTTGATTTGATTTGATTATTCTATGGTCTCTGTCTTACCCTCGGTCCTCGCCAGCTGTCCCGTTTCTTCCTGGGCTGCGCTGTGTGAAATTGTTGGTCCGACATTTTCGCTCACTTGGACACTTCACGTACAAATCATTGTACACACTTCCACCACGGATTCTTTCACTGTTTAATTATCTCCTATGTTTGTTTGTACCATAGAGGGCCAAACTTGAGTCACTCATCACATCATCATTATTATTATGGGTACTTTAGGTTATGATATGATGATACGTCACTCATCATTATTATTGTGTGCACTATTGGTTATGCTACTTGCATGTATTCTTTATTGAACACCAATTTAAAAAAATTTGGTACAACAGGCGAGCTTAATGCCACGGGGCATTCTACTTGAGTCACTCATCATTATTATTATGTGTACTCATAGGTTATGCTACTTGAGTCACTCATTATTATTATGTGTACTATATTTTATGCTACTTTGTTATGGAACTTTATGGTTATTGGTTATTGGAACTTTATACTATATTTTATGCTCCCTTAAAAAAAAAAATAATAATAAATTTCTCCTAGTTTCCTGAAGCTAAAATTTTGACTTTGATAGTAGTTGGTTATATTACGCCTTAGATTACAGAAAAAATGCAGATTTTTTCGACAATGTAATATTTTCGGTGAAAAAACATATTTTTGTTTTAGTACGGAACCATAATTTGTGCGAGCCAGACTCGGTCATGCTTGACTAATTTTTTTATTATTTATACTGATTTATTGTTTCCTATAGTTATACCAGACATATTTACCAGACTAACAAAATAGATAATGATGCCCAGGGGGCGGAAGCACACAACACGAAAAGTCGCTGGCGGTAAAGAAATCTCAACACTAGGAATGTGACTGGTGGCGTGTGCCAGCGCCACTGATGGTACACCCCGTCCCATGAACCGGCTACGAGTGCGCCACCACCGCACCGGTGGTATATTCGGATATTCCGGTGTGAATGTGTTCATAACATCCTCATTGTGCAGATTTAGTCAGGAATAGAATATTATGTGTATCAGAGTGGGATAAATTATCCTGTAAAACTTGTTTACTTAATATTGCGTGTGAGGTAAAATTGTATTTTCCTGAATACAAATATCATATTTCTACGTACAACAATTTCTGCATACGAAGCACTGACATGCCATCTGTTCACCACGGTGTTATGGGCTGACATCACGAATGTTTTGGTTCGTTGTGGTCAACAGTGTCAGTTTAAAAACAAACATTATAAATACATAGGTACATATGGCACGCTGTATCCCGACAATCGGGGTACGCAGAGTAATCGAGTGTTGTGCTGCAAGTACTCTTATAAATTACAGCACAACACCGACCACCACGTCTGGCAACGTATTAGGACAAGATAACTATCAAGCAGCAAGTAAGGCACGAAGACCCACCTGCTGCATGACTCTGTGGAAGGTGGCTGGATCGTTTCATTCAGTGCGGCGGTATCAACCCGGGCGGGATAAACCCTACCACGTAAAGGTAAGAAGGGAAGGGGCCTACAGTTTTATCTGGTATCCGAACCACGGTCAGCCTCCAACGGTCGAGGGGTCACCCATCCAAGTACTGACCGCGCTCAGGTGTGCTTAACAACAGTCGACCGACCGCACCACTGTGCTACCGAGGCTGACCGCACTGGGAGGCAACGAAGTTTCCTTTCTATTGTAAATGCTTATGTCATAATATGTATTTGTTAGTTATTGTGTATATGTCATACGGCCTTGCATGTTTATCAGTAACGTAGGAATTCCTGACGTGCTAAGCTTAATAAATATGACAGTCTTGCGTGATTTCGTGCTAGGCCGTTTTAGGGATGCCAAGGAGCAAACATTTTAAATTTATTTTTTATAGAGGGTTGAAGGTGGTAGGGTTTATCCCGTCCAGGTTGATACCGCCACACTGAATGAACGTCGGTCGAAACGGCTATGTAAATAGTTCGTGTTTCCCGTCCAGTTCAGTGTAACCGCGACATGAAATGAAGAGAAGCACTGACATGGAACCTCACCCGGTGGGCAGACATCACGGATGTTGTAGGTGATGTAGCTAACCGTGCCAACAGCGTATTCAGTTGTATTATTTTAAAATTTAGATAGAAAGAAAAAAAAAAGAAGTCCCCATACCACAAACGTGGTAAGAATCGATTAGTCACGCTACATAATATTTGACGTCGCTTTTTGACAGTTATTGTATTATAGTAGATCTACGGAACCCTCCGTGCGCGAGTAAAACTCGCACTTGACAAATTTTATTTTATATTTCTTGGTATAGGAGTGTAAGGGACTTCCAGAGCTACATTCAGGGCGTAGAACAAAGGCAGTATTCCTTCGTTGAGAGTTTAATCACACAAAATTACAATGTTATGAGATCTGACTGATCTGATGTTATGAGTAGGTATGGCCCAAATTGCTTTATAATAGTTTGACCACAAATGGTGTCAATAATGATTGATCAATAAAGAATGATTACAAAATCGATAACTTAATAATTTAGAAAATCTATATTCCAACAACTTATCGTTTTGATATTAATTCGTAAATTAATAGTTACATTACACTACAGGAGTTTTTGTTTTCACGTTTTAGTTTTAGTAAGTTATACCGAATTGAAATCTTTAATTTTATACTTAATTGTAGATTTATACAGGGTGTCCCAAAACTCGACGTCCAAACGAAAGGAGGTCATAGAGGAGGTCATTTCCAATCAGAATCACCCTATTTGTAGTTATCCAATTCTCAGTCGTTTAGAAGTTTTAGCTCTTTTTCTGAGTTTTTCTAATTTCAACCCCAATTTTCGAATAAAAAATCATAAAAAAAATTACATGTAACTTAGGTTCATTTAATTTTTTGGGGTTTTATTGCAATTAGTGTAGCTTTGTAAAAAAAATTGTTTTATAACATTTTCTTTCTTATTCCAATAGTAAAGCCTATTTCAATTAGAATTTTTCAGTAATTCATCAATGAAGCCTTGACTTTGATTGAAGTTTACTTTAAAAAAATGTACTACAGGAAAGTGAACCTGCTTTGCAAAAACATGTACAGTTCATACGGATTCCAGAAAGGTACAATTCATTAGATTCATTACCATAAAGCTTAATCTTTAAGACGAAGATATGAATGAAACAACTAATCCGGTCTAACAAATTTAAAAGCGTTAGGTACTTTCTTAGAAGAGAACAATGGAGGGCCTCTCCGTTGAACCCGTGAAAACAATGGGACCGGTCGCCAACATGTTTCACCTACCCCCTCCCCTCCCCTCCCACGCCTTTAAGCCGTTCATCACCTATCTGCGCCTGCGCCCACTCTTTCAGTTTCAGTGACTCGCTAGCTTCTTGTAACATCGCCGTTCCGCTATTCTGTTTTCTTTTTATTTCTTTACATACGATTTGGCTATTCTTTACGAACTTTGATCCCTATCCTGTGTGTTTAACCTGCGCTTGTGATTTGGACTGTGATTGTGCTTGTGATTTGGACTTGTGATTGAACTGAAAACTGCGTAGAGATGGCAGCCTACACGCCCCGTGAATATGCAGAAATGCATTTTATTTACGGTTTATGTGACGGCAACGCTCGTAATGCTGCGAGGGAATACTGCAATCGATACCCGGAACGCGAACGCTATCCCGATCATAGAGTGTTCATAAATGTACACAACACACACGTTCAAGGTGAAATTCCTGGTACCCATCGAGTAGGTGGAGCACGTCGAGCACTTCTTCTTCGCCGTCGATCCCAACGAATTAAAAAGTATCGGGAAGTGGCATACAACGCACCGACTTGAGGCGCGCTATTTGTGAGCATTCGGCACACACTCTTTCGCGAGCACTCAGTCCGCCGCACTGCGCCGCTCAGGCAGGTCACGTTTTTGTATCAATCCGTCCATAAAAGAGAGATACAATATCATGTATTCGCATACACAAAATATGACAGAATAGCGGAACGGCGATGTTACAAGAAGCTAGCGAGTCACTTAAACTGAAAGAGTGGGTCAGGCGCAGATAGGTGATGAACGGCTTAAAGGCGTGGGAGGGGAGGGGAGGGGGTAGGTGAAACATGTTGGCGACCGGTCCCATTGTTTTCACGGGTTCAACGGAGAGGCCCTCCATTGTTCTCTTTTAAGAAAGTACCTAACGCTTTTAAATTTGTTAGACCGGATTAGTTGTTTCATTCATATCTTCGTCTTAAAGATTAAGTTTTATGGTAATGAATCTAATGAATTGTACCTTTCTGGAATCCGTATGAACTGTACATGTTTTTGCAAAGCAGGTTCACTTTCCTGTAGTACATTTTTTTAAAGTAAACTTCAATCAAAGTCAAGGCTTCATTGATGAATTAATGAAAAATTCTAACTGAAATAGGCTTTACTATTGGAATAAGAAAGAAAATGTTATAAAACTAATGTTTTCACAAAGTTACACTAATTGCAATAAAACCCCAAAAAATTTTATGAACCTAAGTTACATGTAATTTTTTTTACGATTTTTTATTCGAAAATTGGGGTTGTAATTAGAAAAACCCAGAAAAAGAGCTATAACTTCTAAACGACTGAGAAATGGATAACTACAAATAGGATGATTCTGATTGGAAATGACCTCCTCTATGACCTCCTTTCGTTTGGACGTCGAGTTTTGGGACACCCTGTATAAATACTTTATGTGGAATAAATATTCTGCCTGATTCGTAAGTACTTAGCGTTTTATTCATGATAGTAAGTAGTAATGGGAAGAATCAAGCTATCCGTAGATTTTTTTTTTTATTAAAATCGGTTCAGTGGTTCTCGAGTTATAAGCGGACAGACAGACATACAGACAGACAGACAGACAGACAGACAGAAAGCAGATGTTGGATTTTGTAAAGGTAAAGGTAAGGATAAAAATACTTTTCTCTTAGATCAGCCATACTCAAAGTGTGCTTCGCGGAGCCCTAGGGCTCCACGGAGCCTCTGTGGGGGCTCCGCGAGAATACGAGAAAATAAAAAATACACCTCTCCTCTATGGCTCTATTCAGCTAGATCCATTAGATATTTAATTATTGTTTTTCTTTTATTATAATATTATGCAAGTAACTCATACATTGTAATATGATTATTATTAGAGAATGCAAAAAACTATTTTTTTATTTATCTTAGGGCTCCGTCAAATATTTCGTTTTCCAAAAGGGTTCCATCACCAAAAAAAGTTTGAGAACCGCTGTCTTAGATGATACGAAATTTTTTCTTTTTTCTTTTATTATTATTAAATAATGAACCTACGAAACCCTTGCAAAATTACCTACAGAGTCTAGCTAGGCGTTCATAAATACAGATACCTACCTACATATGTGACTTTTATGACAAGGCGTGACCACATTACTGATATATACACATTTTCCCCCTTTTATAACCCGGCTCGAACTACCCCATATAATTGTATTAGTCATGGTTGATGATAGTTTATAAATTTTCAACTAAACCCTAAATACTATAGGGTCCTTCAAGAGGGTCCCTGAATGGGCATCTGTCAGGCCGGCATGGCATTCGCAACCCCCGCATACGACCGAATGTCCATGGGCTTCGTTAGACACCTTATGGGTGGCTAGGCGCCATATGTCGCGCTTTCAATAAAAAAAAACATTGTGTCTGCCCATCATCATATTGTGTGAAATTGGTGTGACAAGATGTCACACTAAGAGGCGACAGGCAAGCCACCCCACACCTTGGCACGGTCCTTCCAAAGTCATGCATTATGTAATCTTTGGTTTATTTAAAGAATCATTATTGATCTCAAAGAATGTTTTTACACATTCGCTTACAGAGATACCTATATTATTATGTTGCATTTGTATTTAAATAACGCATTAGATAGTTAGATGTATTTCATAAGTTAATAATAATAATTTTAGATTTAGTTTAGATTTAATGCAGGTTTTTGGCCATGTACAATATTCACCCGCCACTGGCCCTAAAAAAGGTAGCCGGGAGTGGATGGATGAGAAGAGCGGAAGACCGCGTGTGGTGGCGTGCCTTGGGAGAGGCCTATGTCCAGCAGTGGACCGATACAGGCTGATGATGATGATGATGATGACTGACCCGAGCGCACCAGCCTTGCGGCCATAGCACCCGCACTGTGTCACAACTTCATGATGGCACAATCATTTGAAAGTTGTTGCACGCAGGGAGGCCCGCTGTCGGGATCGGGATACCAGCAATTTGGTCCCGGTGACGTGCATGATGGTCCAGCCCCCCCCCTTGGAAGGACTCATAAAGGCGTTGTGAGCCCCCCCCCCCCCCCCCCCCCCCCCCCCCTTGGAGTGCACCGACTCCGAATATTGTCCCCATCTACGTCTAGGAAAACAGAGTGTCGGAAGACCACCCGCTAGGTGGGACAATGACATCCGTTACGTCGGAGGCAGGCAGTGGTTCCGTCCGTACCACTGAAGGCCGGGAGGACTGGAGGAAAATTGGAGAGGCGTATGTCCAGCTGTGAACGCATACATGCTGACTGACTGACTTAGATTTAATAGATATTAATTTGAATTATTTTGTTTAGTTTTTAATTTATATGTTTATATTATTGTGTTTTCCTTAAACTTTAATTTTAGTAGGTATTTTATTAGATTATATCATTATTATTTATAAACAGCAAAGGAAAATAATTAATACATTATATAAACATTTTAAACTAAAGTTCTTAGTACAATAGACAAGGCTAATCTATAAATATTTTGCAAACAGACGGACCCAACACACAGAATGGAAAGCAAATCAATTTTAAAGATTATCAAGATTTATTTTAGGTATATAATTTTAATTACCTATTTTGAGTCTAATTTATCCAAAAAAGGACAATCTGGCAGCCGCTACGAACATAATATTAATTTTAAATTGTTTAATATATTATTCAGTAGATTATTGTAAATTTAAAGCCAGAGGGATTCAAAACAATAATCTTCTTACAAAATATATTAAAGAGTGACTTTTTTAAAATATTATTAAAACTTTTTTTTAATTCATTTATTTACTATACATAAACCCTTCTCAAACAAAGAAAACTTCTCCGTAACCGACCTTTAATTTGATTCCATTGTTTAAATCACTATTTATTTATATAGACACCTTTATTTTCACTAATACCATACGATAACACTACCTACCTACACACAGTTTTCAATGATAAATATTATCACATACGGCACAATTATACCCGTGGTTTTTTTTTACAGTTTACCGCGTGGATCGGCACCACCGTACTTATAACAGTATGAATATCGCACTAGTACCACTGTATTGACTTGAAAATCGCGATGGAAAAGTTTTTGTTTGACGAAACCGGACATAAAAACAGGTGTACACAGAAACAGTGTACGCTGTGTACTGGCTAAGACACATTATCTCAAGATAAACGCTATCCGTGTAGACAAGACTAACATACCGCGCTTCATGCCTGTACTGTTCGCAAAAACATTAATCATAAGCAGATAGAAGAAACACAATTATAATTGTTACCTTTAATAAAATCCAACGTCTGCTTTCTGTCTGTATTTATGTATGTATGTATGTCTGTCTGTCCACTGAACCGATTTTAATAAAAAAAAATTCTACGGATAGCCTGATTCTTCCCATCAACTATAGGCTACTTACTATCACGCTAAATTGCTTATGAGGTTAGCAGAGAAGTCAAATATGAGAGCGGGCGGAGCCGCGGGCACAGCTAGTAATTAATATTGTCGAAGCGTATCGTGCGGGGCCGGTACCTACTTGAAAAAAAGAGCCCCACTGCATCTCTCTTTTTTTTCCTTTTATGGAAACTAACACGGTTGGCTACATCACCTACAACATCCGTGATGTCAGCTCATAACACCGGGTGAACTTGGTGTCACGTCAGTGCTTCCCTTCGGTCGTGCCAGCAACACTGAACTAGACGGAAAACACAAACTATTTGCATAGCCGTTTCGACCGACCTTTCATTCAGTGCGGTGGTACCAATCCGGGCGGGTTAAACCCTACCGCCTAGTAATATAAGAAGGGAGCCATATCCCTTAGTCGCCTTTTACGACATACACGGGGAGAGATGCAGTGGGGCTATTCTTTTAAAGTACCGGCCCCACACGGTACAGTGGCCCCACTCTCTCCGTGCATATATCGTAAAAAGCGACTAAGTGATAGGGACAAGATGCAAGAGGACCTTGGCGTGGTACGTCCACCGAGTCGTGTAGCAAGTGGGTCTTCGTGCCTTACTTGATGCTTCATAGTTATCTTGTCTGAATACTTTGCTAAATGTGGTGGTCGGTTTGTGCTGTAATTTACAAGAGTACATGCAGCACAACACCGAATACTCTCGGCCGGATTCGAACCTCGGACCCTGAGATCAAGAGTCAAGGCCGCGCCAACCGCACGCCGTTATTTAATTATCTTCATCGAAAAAAAATTATTTTCACATACAGTTTCAGTTTTAAGCAAAATAAAAAAGCGCCACAAACATTTTAACACCTTGTATAGGTGTCTACTAGCTGCTTTGCTGACACTACCTGCACAAGTTGTTGTGAATGACAAATTAGCAATGCTATGATAATGCCAACACACACACAAGCCACGCTCAGCTGATCTTTTTTGCTGCCAGTACTTGGGGGAAAGAGAGTTAGTTTCAGGATTTAATATTTAATGTAGAAGTGGTGGATTCGTCTTAGATTTTTTTAAGGCGTAGATGTAGAAATTATATTGATAAGGTTATTGACGTGATAACGTCACGTAATATAAATTGACGAAAACCGGCTGCACGCACGAAAAAGTGTCACGTTCCATCTGAGCCTGTGTGTGCAAGCGAGAGCGCGTAACAAGCGATAGAGAGGCACAATCGGCCCAAGCGTCGGCTTGTACACATTTATCTCTCAGGTTCTAAAGTACCAGGGCAGCAGACGACGGGCAGTATGACGTTATCACGTAAAACTATCGTCCGTAAACCGACTTTACAGACAACCAATTATTTTTTTACTTTATTTTATTTAGGAGGACATGATTTAAATTAATGTTTTTACTTAAAATTTGTTAATGTTTTTAAGTTTACCCTTTTATTAATTATACTCACTTTAAATTTTTATGGATTAACAGTGGTATGTACTGAAGACTTACGAGTACATTAAGTAACTTTTAACGTCGACTTATGTAATTCTTCAGTTAGTACCAACCTACCACTGTTAGGCCCACTTGCACCAACACAAATTTAATATATAAACCAGTTTAACTCGCTAAACCAGTTTAAGCTAGCACCCGTTGACTGTGTGAACCGCGTTTACATCCAATCGCTACTTAACTTTAAACTCGTGTTGGTGCAAGTGGGCCTTAATCCGTAAAAATTTAAAATTATTAAATTAGTTTTTATTTGTTTGAGTTTGTGGAAATGACATGAGGCACTTGGTTTTGTCTCGTGGAGAATTTCTTGACGACACCTGATATTTCCATTGATGAGAAGGTTGTATAGAATAATAAATAAGTAAGAGTAAATATCGGTCAAAATTCAGTTATTTACAAAAAATCCAAACATAAAACTCAATATAAAAAAGTATTAAAACTGTAGTTGATATGAAAGAAAAAGAGAAAAATATTTATTGCTCAAAAAAAGTACAGAAAATGTTAACATAATTATTGTATATGTATGTAGTTGTAGGTATATTCCCTATCATGCTCACTTGGAGAATCACAGGATTGTTACACATTAAACGCTGAGTAAATGCACAAAGTTAAAATAAAAACCTAGAAGAAAAAAACAATACCTTCAACTAGTAAGTAAATATCGCTACGTGATATGTTGCGTAACGAGGCAATCTGCAGATGCACCAATATAGTCGATATTGGACACCGGGTGGCTAAGCTCAAGTGTCAGTGGGCTGGGCACGTCAGCCGAAGAGACGGCGACCGTTGGTGTAACCGTGTCCTACACTGGCGGCCGTGGACAGGTAAACGGAGTGTGGGAAGACCAACCACGCCAGGTGGGAGAAGACATTAAGTACGTCGTCGGCGGAAAGCAGTGGTTCCGTACTGCTGAAGGCCGGGAGGACTGGAGGAAAATTGCAGAGGTGTATGTCCAGCAGTGGATGCATACACGCTAACTAACTGACTGACTGACTTATCACTCGAGCACCTTCTTCGAAAAGGTTTATCGTTTATCTGAACGCAGCTCGGCCTTTGGCCTAGCTACTAACTTTCTTCGAGAATGTTTATAATTTACCTGAACGAAGCTTACTTTCTTCGAGAAAGTTTACTGTTTGCCTGAACCCAGTTTGGCTTTCGGCCTCGTCTTTGGGTCTCAGGGTTCGGAGTCGATTTAGTTACTTACTTCCATCGAGAAAAAATATGGATTACCTGAACGCAGCTCGGCCTTCGGCCTGGCCTTTAGTTACATACTTTCTTCGAGAAAGTTTATTGTTTACTTAAACCCAGTTTGGCGTTCAGCCGCACCGCGCCCGTAGTTACTTGCTCTATTCTTTTGAAATAAGAATTTCACGCAAGCAATGCCGCAGGATAAAGCTATATTTTAATAAATATGTTCAGTGCATAACCAGTTTAACTGTTTTCTTTTTAATATTTGGTATTACAAATGATTAATTTTCATATTTAACTGGCCTGCGAAAACATAATAATAATAAAACTGTTTTTAATAGACTACTCGACTGTTGGCAGAATAAAACGCCATATCTGTGTTCAGAATATAAATTTTCTGTTATTACTCCTTCAAGAGTAAGCCATGTGTGGCCCGGTATTTGAAGAAAATAGGCCCACTGCATCTCTCCCTGTGCATGCCATAAAGGCAACTAAGGGATAAGGATAAGATGCCGGGCTAAAGGGCGACAACAAAGCCACCTATCATTTTAGCACGGTCTGTGCCCACACCATTGGGACACAAGTGTGTATTTATGTTATGTTATGTATTTTTTATGAGGCTGAGTCAGAGGGACCAGAGCACATGCTCCGACCAACCAATATCAACTCCGAGAAGGTAGGTGCCATATCAGAGATTTGACTTTGGATTGCTGGCTATACTGGACTCTAGAACACAGCCGAGGCTGCTATACGGCCATTTTACATCCAGTATGTGGTGTCAACACAGTCAGTCGCAATTTGAGCCTAGTAAGGGGCAAGCGAAGGGGCCTACAGTTTTAAAACTGTATATATGTGAGAAATTAAGGTACTTACGAAGCCGCTCTTTGCTTTCTCATGGCGCGACATTCTTCCTATGTCAGCTCAACATTCAGGAGGTGCATTCTGCAACAAATGCCAATTTCATTTAAAACTTTTGTGCCAAATAGGAGCAACATTAAAAAGTACAGTCAACACAAAAATCTAAAAAAAACACCTATGGAACCGTGTCATACTTATATTGTTTTAAGAGCTCAATGAATAGTGGGACAAAGTTTAATCGCAGTATTTCCAGTTTTTAAACATCGTTACTGGTAGGGCTGGTCATAGTTCCGCATTCCACACGTCTTGTTGGAATATGCCATAATTGTCAACAAATCAAAGGAATGTCACCTGTCAGAAGAACTAATGTTTTTATCTTTTCCAAATAAAGTAACAATATAACCGCTTGAACTTCAAATACAAACAGGCCTACTATTCATATACTTTATTATTAAAGGCCTAACTTTGACAAAAACTATTTTGCAATCAAATAGAATTGCAAAAACATAAAGTACGTTCATTCCCCGCGCGTTACAAATCTCTTCACATCAGTTGTCTCGCCTTCACTGACAATTAGATAAACAGAAATACCACTAACACGGATCAGTTTTATTGTGTCACTGAACAAACCAATGCTGTCATATGGGCGGTTGCCTACTGTGCGTTTACAAAGAAATGTGCCCTAAATTTAATATATTCATAAATTAAAATGTAATCGTACATACCAAACAAATAAATACTTACAATTTTATTAAATTCAGGAGATTTAAAACTACACAGTCTTTTTTATACGTGAAAATCCGCTCTCACAAACACACCATTCACGAGGGACAAGCCAACTGTCAAGTCAAATGTGTCATCATCAACTGTCAACCAGACAGCTGTCACCTAAAAAGTTTACGTGCCGTGCTGGCCGTGCTTGAAGTTAATAGCTTCTAATGTAATTCAGGATACAGTAATTGGCATTACTTACACCAGGTGTAATGCCAATAATCTTTAGGTCCTATAGGTTCACGGAGCTATACATACCTACATACGGCCAATACGTACACAAACGCGATGTTTCTTCGCACTGCTGCAGCTCACTGCCATGCTGGTATAGAAATTTAGAAAATGACCTAACTCTTATCAAAATTGTTTTTTTTAGGCTAGTAAATTTTACAAGCCCTCAAGAAAGAATCAGTTCCACAAAACGGACTAGTAATCGCTGTCTTCTTCTTCTTTTTTTAAATAGTGGCAACCAAACGAATAGGAAATTCGTTTATTACTGCCAGTATCCAGTGACGAATAAGAGAAGAGGAACCTTGTCAACAATTGACGCAAAGAAACGAGCGAAGAGGAACCTTGTCAACAATTGACGCAAAGAAACGAGCGGTAAAATCGCTGTCTTTACCGCTCGTTTCTTTGCGTCAATTGTTGACAAGGTTCCTCTTCTCTTTGTTTGTATTTAAGCTCCGGAAAGATGATAGCTACCCTTTGAGGAAATATTATAAAGAGTTCGCGCTCCGAAGAAATATCGTCGCCGTTCTGGCAATAGGTCATGTCAACTTTTACCAACTTTTCAGGAGACAAAAAAAAACATTATAACTTTGTCCGGGTTTATTTAATAAAACACTTTGTTCACAAGAAATGCTGTGTTTTATGTACACAAACAATAAATTAATCATTCAATAATGATAAATTAAAACATACTGAGTTACACTGACATACGATTTATTTTATATTGAAAATAGTCTCAAATGTTGACATACCTACGATAAATTGCATGACATGGTGAATGAAACTTGTGTGAACTGGAAACAATTGCATATTCGTTGTTTTGGCATGGGAGGGACCCATGCCAAAACAGCGAATGTGGAATTTTGGCGAAAATGGCCTTTTGATGTAGTTTCATTAATGTTTATCAAATCTTTGCAATGCCAAAATCACGAATCTCTCAATATCGGTACTCAGAGATATTTCGTTGTGAAATAATAACGAATGTGACTTTTTTCGATTTTACTGTGCCAAACACACACTAATGTATATTAATTGTGAAATAATTCGAATATAATTTAGAAGTTATTTAATTTTTGCCATGCCATAATCACGAATTTGTAACATTGGTTAGTTTAGCACTGAAAATAAAAGGCAAATGTCTCAAAATGACCTTTTTGCACACTCGTCGTTTTGGCATGGGACGATGTGTAAAAACTAAATCTGGTTGGAGTGGACATTTTCTTGCGGCCCTTTGGATTGCGTGACTATTAAAAAGTCAATATATCGTATGTCAAATTGTAGGTCATGCCGTATGGGTAACATGCATCACATGCATGCGCATATGGGCAACAATATATCGTATGTCGTCGTGACATACGATAAATTGTAGAACCAAATTTCAGTGATGCCAACATACGATAGATATGTTTGGGCGCCTTTTAAATTTTTACTCTATAGTTTTAGACATTGGAGGTATTACCATATATGCAATGATTTTTTCCCTTTCAAATGGCACTTTAAAAAGAAAATCGAAAATTTTTGACATACGACCTATTGCCAGAACGGCGACGATATACAGAGAAGCGGTGTTCGAGCATTCGAGCGGCTGAGGTTTGGGGTAAGGTAGCGGGGAGGCGGAGCGCAGAGTCGAGCGGTAGAGGGGAGCTCGCGCGGGACGGGAAGCGTGCGGGAGAGAGGCAAGGGGTAAGGAGAACGATCGCACTCGTGCGTCGGTGTGCATATTGTCTTTTCATTCCAACACTTCATCTCCAGATTCGCCATCGCACCTTCGCATCGACGAAGATGTGTAAATGTATTAGTTTAAAGTAGGCGGGGCGCGATCGCAGCAGGCAGGCGACGACTGCGCGCTGCGGCCTCTCGCGCTCGACTAAGAGACTTGAGGATCGTGAACCGCAACTCGGTGGAACATGTTAGTTAGCCGAGTGATTGATCTAGTACGTAATATATTTTTGTAGCTACCTGGGAAGCATGTCAATAGTTACTTCCGATAATAAAGCATTTTAATCACCAGACAATGAGAGCAAAAAATTCATAAGCTCTACCTACACTCTACCCCTACACCAGAAGAGCATTTGGATGATACATCATGAATGGCACACATTTCATAAGCTAATCTATATGTGAACAGTGATTTGAAATTATGAAGGTCACAAATGTGTCAAAAACAAAATGGCCGCCACCACAAAGTTTAGGTATGTCGTCATGGTACTCGAAAGGTTTTCGGAGGTGTAGATTTCAAATATTTAGTTAGTTTTGAGATCAAACGTCTATGTCAAAACAAAATGACCGCCACCACAAAGTTTAGGTATGTCGTCATGGTATTCGTTATATAGGTTAAACCTCGCGTAGCGATGCATCTTTCTAGAAATAGAAAGCAAATGATGGTTTTATGGATACATGGTGAGTAGATGAACGTAAATTAATATGAGTTAAAAAATGAAGATACAATAAAAATTAAACTAATTATCTAAGCTAAACTAATATAAAATATAACTAAGTTAAAAACTAAAATTAACCTAAAATTAAAACTAACCTAAAAAATATAAAATATTTCGTCCAGCCCGTCCTCCGTGTCCTGTCCGCGAAGCGAGCCCATTACACCTGCTGCATTCCCACGCTGGATCGCCAGGCTGACTCTCTGCCTGAAGTATTCACCAGCGCGTTTGTCATTTGCTTTTTCTATTAATTTTTTTGATAAGTTGCCAATAAATTTCTTTGTATCGCCGCACCACGGACCAAAAGTCTCGACAGCGAATGCGATGAAGTGGTAGTTCGCCTTCACTGACGAGTACTTTGTGTGCTTTAGCCGCGCAGCTGTTTCTGCGGCCGCACCAGCTGTTTTCGAGGTGCGATCAATGTAGGACGCCGCATCTTTCTATAGTTAACCCTGGTAATTTTTTTTATAAACCACCAAAACATTCACTCATACCACTTTCCTTCGAGCCGAAGTCTGTCGAAGTGTTGTGTTCACGAACGGAGTCGGAATGTCTTTCAGGTGTCGCACCGATAGTGGTTGTGGTTGGTTATATATAGTGAGGCTTGTACGGTAAAACAACGCTCGCCTTTCCATAAGAAAAAAAAAGGCAAAGCAAACATCTTTCTTTGGTCAAAAAAAAATATTTGTAATCAATCTGTCTTTGGCTTTGGTTGTTGGTGGGTTCGTTCGTATTATATTCTTTGGTTCGTTCTAGCTAGTAGTCTAGGATTTATTCTTTGGTTCGTTCGTTCCTATTCTATTATATTCTTTGGTTCGTTCACTCATGTACTGTTCTGTAGTGTGATTTGTTTATATTTATTTCAACAATTCAGGTGATTTTAGATTGATAAAATAATAAAAGTAAGTGAAATTATTGCACTACATATTGCGCCAAATGAGTACTTCAAGCTGTGCAAGTCGTATTTCATTCTACAGACGTTTTACACAAAGCTTGGTGCTAGCACTAAAAAAGGGCGTTGACTCTTTGAGTATTTTGCTTTCATAGACGCATCTTGTCTTTTATTTCCGATTATTTTCCATAATTACTTTATTGATTAAGTTTAATAAAATAAACACTTCTATGGATAATAACGCCAAAGAGTTTCCGTTAACGTTCAAAGTGGTGGTGTATGGGGAGGAATCAGCGCTAAGACAACCAAAGACCAAGTGATGATTTTTTTTATGGAAACTGACACGGTTGGCTACTTCACCAATGATATTATATGTTAAAAAGGAGGTAGATAGGTTATACGAGCTCCCAAAGCGGCACATTAAATACAAGACCACAGTCCTGTTTGAAGTTGGTCGCGCACCAACTACGCACGCGTTCAGACGTGCGTCGTCCTTCCTAAGTAGTTATCAGTTATACCAACCGCCACATAACTTGAATTCCCTCCCTTAATAATTGAAATAAGACTATTCGAGTCGGTGCATCACCTTTAGTTCTCCCTCTCTCAACTCTTCAAGGACGTGCCGTGTGTGAGCACTGAATGTCATATAGATAGCCTATCTTTACTAAAATATCATTGTACTTCACCTACAATATCCGTGATGTCAGCCCATAACACAGGTTGAACTAGGTGCCATGACATTGCTTCCCTTCATTTCATTTCGGCTACACTAAACTGAACAGAAAACACTAACTATTTACATAGCCGTTTATACCAACGTTTCATCAACCCAGGGGGGATAAACGCTACCACCTAGTAAGGTAAGAAGGGAAGGGACTTAAAGTTTTACGTGGAATCCGAGCCACAGCCAGCCTCAAACGGTCGAGCCCAGGTGTGCTTAACAACAGTCGACCGACCGCACCTTAACACCTAGGTAACTACCGAGGTCGACAAATGCGTGTTTTGTTTTCAGAAATAAATAAACATGTACGGACGAAAGACTCCATCCACCTACCGATCCACACCGTCCGTCTACTCGCACTACACGGGCAAGTGAGTAAATAGTATCAATTTGTTTTTTATTGGTTGAATACAATACAGTATGAATACAATTTTATATTCTTTCTTCTTTATTCATCATTCGTATGATAGTGCACTACACTTGAATTTGTAACATTTTGTTTTTACAATCCGGTTAGATTACACCCACAAAGAATAGCCGGCTAGAAATTTTGCTGGTTTTTTCTTTATGTCTTTGGTTACAATATGTTGTGACTAACTACATAATAAACAAAACACAATTTAGGGGGGGATGAGGAATCATTCTTAGTTATCTCAGTGAAAAGAAACAATATTTAAATTTTTTTTTATGAAAACCATCAATATTTATGTAATCACCAGTGGTTTGACCAAGCAACGTCGCCTATGAAACAGCTTCAGAGCCAGTTCAGGCTACAGTCAGGCCTTCGTCACTCGCTCAAGGTCGCGAGTTAAATGCCTACCGCTTGGCGTACCGACTAATGTACAATTAACAGTGGGCTGTCGCTATCCAGCCAGACCGGGCGTGTGGCGCTTTCGAATTTAGAAAATGTCGAAATCACGTAATTATTGTGCAGTGGACGGGTGCAAAAGTGAACAGACAAATGAAAACTTGTCTTTTTTTTCATTGCCGAGAGACGAAGAAAGGTAAGTATTTTGTTTAGTAGCATTTTGATTTATTTCTAATAATTTATTTATTCATATAGTAGGAGGTCATTGATTTAAAATGATATTATTATATTGCCAATAACATTAGTACGCCGAACAGCGTGGTGTGTATGGCCTAATTCGTATAAGGATAATAGGTACATTGTAGATGATCATTGATCATTAAATTTATTGATCAAACAAAACTATCACTGGAAGGTTGCACGCAATGCACGCTTCGATGTGAGAAACTAATTGTGACGCTAACGCATGCATGAATTTGCCGTAGCTAAATATCATATCGTTGGTAGCTAGAACGATAAAAGTTGGTAGGTATCATCTTCATTTTATTCCTCACAATAAGACAGCACAAAGACACAGCCCTTAACGCGCTGAACGGCGCGCTTTCGAGATAGAGTTACACGACAGAAAGAGAAGCGAAATGTAGGCAATTATTGTGGTTAGGCATGCAGCTCTGGGCGAGTCAATTTGTACTTTATCGCGTCGTCGCAGAGTAGCTATTTCTTTGTGAGTGTTTGTACAGAGCAGCTTCTGTACGGAGTACTCTTTTCTATTCTGTGCTACAGTGTCCAATAAATATACGATCTCGCGCGGACAGTATTGATAATATTTTCATGCATTTTTTTATGTGTAATGTATCTTTGTGCCTGACCAATAAACACTTTTTTATTTCCTTAGATTTTTAGGTTTCTGTATCCCGTACGGAATCCTATTACTAAGCCTCCGCCGTCCGTCCGTCTGTCCGAGGGTTGTATCTCTTGAACCGTAATAGGTAGCCCCTTGAAATTTTCACAGAATATGTGTTACTATGGCGGATATAACAACAAATAAGAAAAATAAGAAAAAGTTAAAAATTAAGGGGGGCTCCCATACAACAAACGTCCGAAAAATCGATTAGTGACACTATTGAATTATTAGATGGCGCCACAGGCTTTTATACATTGCATTTTGAAAGACAAAAGAAAGGCGGATAATAGCGGATAGATACGGAAACCTACGTGCCCGAGTAAAACTCGCACTTAACAGATTTTTGATATTTAGTTTGAAATTATACTCCACAGATCGTCAGGCAACCTCCGTTCGAGCAAGTCCCTACGTTCGATCCGCGTGCCATGGTATCAGAAGCCCATCCTACACGATGCATACTTCCTGGACCTGCAGCGGGGTTCTCTCCTCACCGCCGTCGTCTCCGTTGTGAGTCAATGTTGTTTTTTATGGTTCCGTACCTTAAAAGGAAAAACGGAACCATTATAAGATCACTCCGGTGTCCGTTCGTCTGTCACAGTAATTTTTTTTTAAACTAAGTACCATAATTTGTGTGAACCTGTCTCGCTCTGGACTGTTTTTTTTTTCTATTATATCAATATGTTTATGTAGTTTAATTATTTTAGCTATGGACTATTTATATTATTTAATATACTTCTTATAAAAGTTTGTCTCTACGTATTAATATGTAGTTTATTTTAGACATCCATGTTGTCTTTTCATTAATTTATGAACATGTCAGCATTAGTTTTAAGTGTTAATATCTGTAAATACCCACAAAAATGTGGTTGACCGGCAGACATTGCCTTAGGAAATAAGTCCGCCATTTGTTGTATAATTTATTTAGTACACATACGTACATTCCACACGTTGTATCCCGAAAATCAGGGTAAACAGAGTAATCAGTGTTGCGCTGCAAGTACATTAGTAAATTACAGCACAACATTGACTACCACCGTTTAGCAATTTATTAGGACAAGATAACTATCAAGCAGCAAGTAAGACACGAAGACCTGCACGACTCCGTGGATGGACCACGCCAAGGTGAGAGGTGGCTATCCTGTCGCCCTTTAGCACGGCACCTTGTCCTTATCCCTTAGCCGTCTTTTACGACATGCACGAGGAGAGATGTAGTGGGGCTATTCTTTTTCAGTAATGTCCCCGCACAGTACATTAAATGTGTTTGTACTAAGTTTCATCGAACTCGGATGATCAGTTTAAGAGTTATGGAGGAACATACATACATACATATACATATGTACATACAGAAAAAATTTCAAAAAATCGTAAATTTAGTTTTAGTATCATACATAGAGTCCACAAATAATTTTTATTTTTTTTTATGGAAACTGACACAGTTGGCTACATCACCTACAACATCCGTGATGTCAGCCCATAACACCGGGTGAACTTGGTGCCACGTCAGTGCTTCCCTTCGGTCGTGCCGGCTACACTGAACTGGACGGCAAACACAAACTATTTACATAGCCGTTTCGACCGACCTTTCATTCAGTGCGGTGGTACCAACCCAGGCGGGTTAACCCCTACCACCTAGTAGTATAAGAAGGGAGTCATATCCCTCCTCCAAAGTATATTAAATAAATTAATTATGTGATACAGTAGGTGTTATAAGTTGTTTTCATCTCCAACAGCTGATAGGTCTGCTGACGGTGGCCCAGATGATATTCGACCTGTACTGCCTGGGCATGGCGGCGCCGGGGAGCACACACTACGGCTACTACATATTCAGCTTCCAGTTTGTCTACGTCGGCAGCGCGCCCGGTATGTATACAGTGAAGTAATCCATCCATAAGGCTATAAGGCTGTGTTAACGACACTCTTTTTTTTTTTTATGTAATCCAGTATTGGATTGGTTGGAGGGGCTAAAGCGCATGCTCCGACCAGCCAATATCACCTCCGAGAAGGTAGGTGCCATACCGGAGACTTCCCTGGATTGCTGGCTATACAACCGAGGCTGCTATGCGGCCATCTTACATCCAGTACGGTGGTACCAACCCAGTCGGCTACAATTTGAGCCTACCACCTAGTAAGGGGCAAGGGAAGGGACCTACAGTTTTACACCGGTTCCGAACGGTGAAGCAGCAGGCGTAGGTATGCACGTAAATTTTTTCGTCAAACTCATTGGTACACGCCGACGGAATTCGAACCGTGGACCTCTCGCATGAGAAGCCGATGCCCAAACCACTCGGCCACCCGCCGCTGAACTCGCGGACATTCGGTCGCATGAGAAGGTTGCGTATGCCATGCCACCTCTGCACTACGCGCACCGGGCGGGTATGCATCCCTACACGCTGGACTTACCGCAGTTGCGTACCAACCGGTTCTGCTGATCTTTCCTCTACAGAACCGGTAAACTCTGAAACGCTCTCCCTGCCCATATATTTCCTCACAAGTACAGTATCGAGTCCTTCAAGAGGGGCGTAAATAGGCATCTGTCAGGCCGGTATTCGCAACCCCGCATACGACCGTTGACACCTTATGGGTTATTCGGCGACACATGTCGCTCTTTCAATAAAAAAAAATGCCGGCCTGACAGGTGGCTATTCACGCCCCTCTTGAAGGACCTGAGACTGTACTTATCACTATAGATTTATTTATTTATTTTTTAATGAACAAGCAGCTCTAGCTGATGTGTTCATATCAGTCTTTTTTTTTTTTGATAATGAGTGATTGTTTTAATTTTTTTTTTTTTTTGTTTTTAGTTTTCGTACTTGGGCACTGTTGCTATTTGTTTGTTGATGTACTTTTTATGTATTTATCTAATCGGTTTTTGAAGGTGTTTGTGTTTGGGGAGTCAATCACATCCTGTGGGAGTTTATTCCAGGCGTTCACCACTCGATTTGTTATGAAGTGCTTTCGGATGTTTGTGTTAGAAGCTGTCTGGTTAAGTTTTTTGCTGTGACCACGAAGGTGATAGTTCTGGTTCAGGTCAAACATTTCAATTAAGTCTGGGCAATCATACTTTGAGGTGAGTATTTTGTAGACTTCAATGAGGTCTCCTCTGTCGCGGCGTTCTTCTAATGTGGTCAGTTCAAGTAGTTTTAATCTTTCTTCGTAGCTCAAGCTTTTTAGCTCGTAGGGAATTTTGGTGAATCTTCTTTGAACTTGTTCCAATTGGTGGATGTCTTTAACAAAGTATGGTTGCCATATCTGGAATCCGTATTCCAAAAGCGGTCGAACGTAAGTCTTGTAAATTTTAAGCATTATAAGTGGCGACAACACGAGGAAGCTCTTTTTAGATGGTTTTGAATAACAACAAAACTAATATTATGTGCCAAGCAAATGCACGGCATTACTCTATGAGGAAGTTCGTTGTGTTCATCAATTTTACATGTTTATACCTCTGAAAATCTATTTTGTCATAATTCTGGCAGCACCAGCAGGTTTGGCAAGCCCAGAGATGATATCTCCTGTCATAGCGTTTTTGTTGTGTCACTAAGTAAATTCATAAAAATTACGAAAATTTTCATTTTATTTCTATGTGGTAAAATTTTGCCCAAACATACTAAAATTACGTGCGTTTGACGCGACACGAAATGTAGATTGTCAGTTGCGTGCGGCAGGGTTTTGTTGTTGACATTGGGCTTTGAGAACCCATCGGTTCTGTAAATTGTTTCTTTGTCGCACCGCTACAGTGTGGAACTGTCTTCCGGCGAGTGTATTTCCTGAATCCTTTAACCTGGGTGTCTTCAAGCGTCGTATTAACGGGCTAGACAGCCTAGCAACAGTCCGCAAATCTGCTGGCATGGCACCTAACTGAGCGTGGTTTCGCGAGGAGAGGTGAATTTGGCTCTGTCGACTGTTGGCACCATTCGTCTCTCGGCACATCCACCCATGCTGGTTTACATAAAAAAAAAATATATATATATAATAGATAGATAGATAGATAGAAATACTTTATTGCTCCAAAACATTTAACTGTAACAAACGATAAGTAATTTACATGAGGGGCAAAGGCGGACTTATCCCTTACAGGGATTTCTCCCAGTCAACCTTTGTAATAGTATGTTGTGCACGGATTTATACGGCGATGAGTGCCGGCCGCCAAGGACGCTTTCTAAAGAAATGTATAATTATAATATAATTACAATTAATTTGGTGTGTTTCAGTTCGCAACGCTTTGATAATCTTCGCGCTGTTCTCTCTGGTGGGAGCTGTCGCGGTGGTCGTGACGGGAATCATGCTCATCGTGGCTCTCAGGAAGGTGTGATGCTGTTATATTGTAATCAACTGACGCGCGGAAAGCATTTCCTATGCTATTACATAGAAAATTGTGGCTAGCATGCACTGCGGAAGAAAACCTGCGTTTTTTCCGTAAATACTTTTTTTAAGAAAGCGCGACATGTGGTGCTTAGCCACCCATAAGGTTTCTAACGACGTCCGTGGACATTCGGTCCCATGCGGGGGTTTGCGAATGCCATGCCGTTTTGTATGAATGTATGAATGTACACACGCACTGCGGTGTACAGTCAGTCAGTCAGTCAGCGTGTAAGCGTCCACTGTTGGACATACGCCTCTCCAATTTTCCTCCAGTCCTCCCGGCCTTCAGCCGTACTGAACCACTGCTTTCCGCCGACGTACTTGATGTCGTCGTCCCACCTGCGGTGTACGCTCCGGTGTAATTTCCGCGCGGCAAGTGTGAATACTGCGATGCGATTGTTTTCTGCGGGAATTTTCTGTGCTATCTCTATGGATCATGCCTTACTTGCGCTTGATGTCGTTAACTTGTCCGAATACTTTGATAAACGTCATGATGGTCGGTGTTGCGCTGTAATTTCACAAGAATCATGACATAGCAGTGGCGGGCCTAGGGTCAGATCGTAGAGCAAGCCGAAACCAAATATTTCAAACAAAATATAATATAAGACTGTCCTGTCAGTCAGTAAATGAAATAAACATGCTTGTATCACAATTTTATAGAAAATGGTAATTAAAAAATCTATGCAAACCAACTGCAGTGCAGTGCAGTTACTATGAAGACTCTTGTTGATAATTATCAATAGCACACTGGAGGCATATTATGGTTGACAGAATTATTGTGACTTATCAACACATATCATACATATCATAGCATGCCAGAGAGAGAACGAAGAGAGAGCCGACGTCCCGCCCGCCGCCGCCACCCGCCATGAATATAATATAACTAACCAAACAAGAACATAGATTATTATTTCTTTAATTAGTAACGAACATCCTCGCGAACGTACGATCCATCACTTCAAACTTCTACGCCTACATTAGACATCAGTAGACACGTCTTTGTCGTTCTTCTATTGAAAAACTGAGATAGCACTAATACTAAGTACGCTTTCGCACTACGGAACGAATTATTCTTAGCATATTTCCTCATACTAATCGCTATACATACTCATATATTATTATACCACTATGGGTGTCTTTAGGTTAAAAATTGTATGGTACTCGAGAACGAGAAGGCAATAAAATTATGCTAGAATAACAGCGGGAACAAGCGAGATGACTAATGTACGCTCGTATATTGACTGATTCATCCATCGCATCGAGGCGAGAGTTCACGAGCAATTCCGAATGATACGAACGAACGAACGACGAGTCGCCGCGTCGCGTCGTCGACTCAATGACCTCGGGCGCGCGCAAATGGCACGTGGCGCGATATTTAAAATTAAATTGAAGTACTATGGACTGTTTTCGTTTTCGAGCTTTGTTTGATTGACCTAGGGCAAGCCGGGCTTTTTGGCTTGTATGAGGGGCCCGCTACTGTGACATAGTAAGGATTGTTTCAAGCACACATTTATTCCTCGCCACAGAATACATTAGGGTTACGGGTAGGTACATGATCCAAATATCTCGTGGGCATGGTGTATGTGTGTAGTATGATATTTCTGTTTTAGCTCTGGTTACTCCTGTTTCTTTCTTTACTACTACTAACTACGCTAGTACTACTGTCCGCGCACGATCTCCGAGGAATTGGGGGCTGGGGAAGCGGCCGGGTGTGCGCCCCTCCCGACCGTCGCTTCACACCCCGCGCTCTCCTAGTACGAGTATTCGCCTTGACGCGAGAGCACGCTTATCGATGCCGTATTCGTAATATGCGCGTGTATTAGTCAATCGCATGTTAATTCGTTACTCTTTAACCCGTCCTCTACGGAAGCATTAACCAAAACAATCCTTCGCCTACACCAGGTGGCGGGCGCGATCGGCGCCGGCGCATTACTCTCGAAAAAAAATCATTTTGGAAGATTTTTCCATAAAACTTCATGAACTAACATATGGATTGTATTTACAGATAAATATTCTAGCTATAAATAGTATTTTTTTATATATATTGCATATTATTATTTTGTAAAGTTGTGTTATATGAAAATCGCGACCTGTCTCAGATTTTTTATTTTTATAAATTTATTAGACCGGAAATCGGTCACATAGTATTTTTATTATAAACACTAATAAATAACGGACCTAATCATACCTTTCTTGTGTATCAGCAGCCCCCGTGTCAACCACAATAAAATTTTGAATTCGCAAAAAATGTTGGCAAAAAAAACACTTTCACCAAGTTCCTAGGCGAAACCTAGGTCACAAAAATGGCTCATTTCTCGTAAATTTACGACATGCAAGCACTAAGCGGCACATATTATTCAACTAGAAGAACTAAGGAACATTTCTGTCACCTCACTTTTTCCAAAAAAACGATTTATTTTGAGAAACAAGCTTCTCAAAACAGGCAAGTTTGTATGGCGCGAGACCTAGGTCACAAAAATGGCTTGTTTCTCGTAAATGTACGACATGTAAGCACTAAACGGCATATATTATTCAACTAGAAGAACTAATGAACATTTCTGTCACCTCACTTTCTCCGAAAAACCGATTTATTTTGAGAAACAAGCTTTGACAACAACAACAAACAGGAAAAAATTGTCAGTATGGAGTAGGACTTTTCTTCGACTTTTTACGTAAAATGCATCTCAACTCAGTACAAACAAATGTACTCAATAGGTCCGGAATATAATGAAAAAGAGAAAAAACATCACTTACCGGTCCATTCTTCTGTATTTGGTGAACAAACTCAACGAACATTCACTACACCGACCCACAACACAACACCCACAACAATGACGACAGATATGATATTTTTTTCCTACTCTGTCGGCTCGTTGTTGTCTTCGGTAATGATAGTGTTGGTAGATCAATTTTGTCAACTTTATAGTATGTCTCTTTGTACTAATACTATAATAGTAGATTGTGTAGGGAAAAATTATTTTTCGGCCCATGCAGCGGTTTGGAGCGGTGGCGGGTTAATATTGACCGCTCCATAGATGACGGTATAAATGCTCGGCGGGCAATATTGCCCGCTCCAGTGATGAAGGGTTAAGTTATTACCGGACTTCATTTTGTGTGTACAAATAGACATTTAATATGGATGAAGAAGAAATTGCGAGCACGAGCAATGAGAACAGGGAGAAAATTAATATCGATAACGTAACATCGACTAAATCACTGCACTAGGTTATTACGTCAACATTCCTTAAACTTCCCCGGAGCTCGCGCGCGGTCTGTACTATCTCTTCTCTTTTTGTAACTTTTTATTTATTTTTTAATTTCTTCTTCCTTTTATGCATTGGCTATATATAAGGTGTTTCGCTGACCATGTCATTAACTTCGGGAGGGTTACATACACACTGAAATAAACACTTTACGTAAGAAAAAAACATATGTTTATAGGAGCATTTTTTCTCCTAACAAAAAAATTCAATCAAATAAGTAGCTGTAAAAACCAATCATAGTGACCTTGTGACTTACTTACAACAAACAGCTGTTCTGCGTTTGAACATAGTACGGTCATTGACCCCGTACAATGCAAGTTACCTACTGTTACACACAGGTTAATGTTTAGGTAGCTAACATGTTTTGTTAAATTTCTCGAAAAGTAATACTATAAACATATATTTTTTTTTGCGTAACGTGTTTATTTGAGTGTCTATGTAAGCCTCCCGAAGTTAATGACATGGTCATCGTAACACCCTATATAATTATGTGTAATCCGTGCCTAACGATGCTGGAGGCAAAGTTGATTATTGTCTTTATCTTTCTGTTCTATTTGTTCCTGTTTGTTTTTGGTCTAATAAATAAAAGATACATTAATAGTACTAAGGTACAGAAGGATCACTCTACAAAGACACATAAATAAATTTATACTTTTGCTACGACACAATAAAGTGCAATTCAGCTCGCACAGCGCTGCTTGCCTAAAATTATATGCACATACAGCACGCTTCTCTTTCTATCGCGTAACTCTATCTCATCTGACACGGCACGCTTCACTGAATAGTCGCGCCAAGCCGGGCCCGCCGATATGCTTGAAGCTTCATAGTATAGCCAAAACTAGTACTTTTGGGGTTCAGTACCGTAAAAGAGGTAAAACCTTATAGGATTACTCTTGTGTCTGTCTGTCACAGCTTATTTTCTCTGAAACTACTGGACGACAAAAGTTAAAATTATTTGTTTAAATTATAAAGTAAATATTTATTTTGATTTTAAATTAATGATTTTGGGGGTCAATGTTGGAGGACTGATTAGAAAATTTTAAAAAAAGTTTTAAAGTGCAACATATGAGATTTTTTTTTTTTGATGGAAACTGACACGATTGTCTACATCACTTATAACATCCGTGATGTCAGCCCATAACACCGGGTGAACTAGGTGCCATCTTAGTGCTTCCTTCATTTCATGTCGGCTACACTGAACTGGACGCAAAACACAAACTATTTACATAGCCGTTTCGACCCGAGGTTTTTTTCAGTGCGGTGGTACCCCTGGCCGAGATAAACCCTAACACCTAGTAAGGTAAGAAGGTAAGGAACCTACAGTTTTACGTGGAATCCGAACCACGGTCAACGTCCAACGGTCAAGCGGTCACCCATCCATGTACTGATCGCGCTCAGGGTTGCTTAACAACAGTCGACCGACCGCACCACTGAGCTACCGAGACTGACAAAAGTCTTAAAGTTCTCACTGAAAACGGAAGGGTACAGAACCCTCAACACGCGAGTTGGACTTGCACTTGACCGTTTTTTTTAAACATAATAATTTCATTACAAACATAATTCATTCACTGCATCTGCTGTTTATGTTTTCATCGCATGCTTACCGACATCACAGTACGAGAAATCACATGAGAATAAGGTAATAAGGTTTTATTATAATAGAGAAAGAAATAATATTATTTTTTTCCTAAATTATTGTCATTGATGAAATATATAAGTAAATAAAGTCCTCCAAATCATCAGAGAGGCCATCAAACAACACGCGATTACTCTGCTTACCCCGTTTAAGGGGATACAGCGTGTTGTTATGCATGCATGTGAATTACTCCCAGTTCCGCGCTAGGCTTAGTCTACAGTGCGATAAATGTTTACCCCTTAAAAACAAGACTGCGACAATGTAAGCAAACAGGCAACAACAGAGCTAAGCGTATGCTGGCGCGCAGGCGGCACAGGCACAGACAACGCAGACATCGTAGCTACAGATGTTGCGTGAGGCAGGTGATGCAGACGCAGCACTCTGCGTATGCTGCGCCAAGTCAGTGTGTTTTTCTCTGTTGATATGTTAAGTTCAGAATCAGATTCAGACTATGAATTAGCAATATTGTTTTATTATACAGTCACACAATAAGAAGAAAGTCTATATGGCAGAGCTTGTTTTGTTTAAAGTTAATTTCCTTTGCAATTGTAGCCCACAACATTTCTTTGTAGGTCTTTTTAGAATAATCGGGGTGACCAAAGTTAAATAGACATGGCTCACTTCTCACAAGTTCAATTAGTTTTTCCATTTTACGAATAAATTTAAAGAAATACAAGAAAACAACTTGGAGCTGCGTCGCCTGCGCGCAGAAACTGTACACTGAGTACAACTCGACGCAGACGCAGAAACTGCGCGAAGCAGGCGCGTGCCTGTGCGGCACGCGCCTGCCGAGCAGCATACGCAGGTTCATGCATGTCTGTAGAATACAAGATCTGTGCGGCCCGCGCCGCACAGATCTACGTCGCGCAGAAATGTCTGCGCGCCAGCATACGCCTAGCCTCACCATTGCTTACATTTCTACAGTTTAGGAAAATTGTATCACAGTTGAATTCTTAGCCACCTCATTAGGTTTTTTTTTCTATGGAAAGCGCGATATGTGGCATCGTTTCACCTACGAGCAGGTGTCTTAACGATGCCCATGGTCGTTCTGTGTTGCACGGGGGATTGCGAATGCCGTCCCTCTGACAGCCGACAGGAGCCTTTTCACGCCCCTTTTGAAAAACCCCAGGCTGTACTTGAGAAGAAATAGATGGGCAGGGAGTGCGTTCCACATTTTCACGGTTCTGTGAATAAAAGACCTACAGAAGTATGTTTATCAAGAGTTGTGTCAATAAATTAGACTACAACCTTTTTGTCCGCCTCATAGCCGCCCTGGCATGGCGTTTCTCTGAGCGTGGTTTCGCGAGGGATGGTGTTATTGGCTGTGTCTGATCTTCCGTTGAAGTATTGGGCAGAGACAATAAAAAAAAAATAAGAACCTACAAAAGCGATCAGAACGATCCATGCTAGGTAGATTGTAGAGGGGTGCATCCCCTGCCCAGTATGAGTGGTGCGCGGAAGTGGAATGGGGACGACGGAATGTGTAGATCTTTAGCTTTGCCAGGATGTAGCAGTAGTAGAAATAACTTCATTGTATGCAATTACACTTTTCCATTTCTCATCGCATGCTCGCAACCAGCCAAAGCATCTTAAAAGGCACAGAAAGCATAAGGTAATATTCTTCATACATACATAAATTATTGGGCACAATATTTCTTGTATGCGCAAGGTAAAATTTCGCGGGAGATGCACCATCCATATTGTATTTTTATTTTGTAATATTTGTATGCTGTTGAATGAACCAAACATATTTTTCCAACGCTGAAATCATTTCGATTATTTTGCTATTTTTCTGGTTTGAGTTAATGCCATAAAGAAACCCATACCACTTGACCGATTTGGGGGGAGGGAGGCGTTTGTCTAAATGTATTTTTTTTTATGTAATCCGGTATGGGTGGCTGAGTTGGAGGGGCCGAAACGCATGCTCCGACTAGCCAATATCACCTCCGAGAAGGTAGGTGCCATACCGGAGACTTCCCTGGATTTCTGGCTATACTGGACTAGAGGAGAACACAACCGAGGCTGCTATGCGGCCATCTTACATCCAGTACGGTGGTACCAACCCAGTCGGCTACAATTTGAGCCTACCACCTAGTAAGGGGCAAGGGAAGGGACCTACAGTTTTACACCGGTTCCGAACGGTGAAGCAGCAGGTGTGGGTATGCACATAATTTTTTTCGTCAGAAAAAACTCATGGTACACGCAGACGGGATTCGAACCTCGGACCTCTCGCATGAGAAGCCGATGCCCAAACCACTCGGCCACCCGCCGCTACCCAAACCACTCGGCCACCCGCCGCCAAATACCATGTTTGGTCACAGGGGTGGTTTTCCCAAGGGGCTTATTCTCCCTGTCACGTGGCATTTCAAAATATAGTTTATAAAGACTAAAAAACGCAGCGACAGTCTGAGACACAAATACAATCGCTTAGGTGGCGTGCACTGGCTGTTTTTCCTAAGAACTCGACAGGCACTGTTCAATTACACCAAAAAGTATTCGCCTGTTCACATTTAAAAGTGAAAATACAACTGTTATTGCTTTATCCACATAAATACATACAAAAACAGCATGTTGTGAAGTGAAATACCACGTAAAACCGGCCGGGTTGGGGGGGGGGGGGTCACAAGGAAGGAGGGAAGATAAAAACGGCCTAAAATCTGTCATGTGTTGTATGGGTACCTAATATTTGAGAAGATAATATATAATTATTGCTCAACAGATCATTCTAGTCACGCTGCCTTGCCACATTAAATCCTGAAAAACATCTATAAGACGGACAAGAAAAATGATAATAGCTAACGACGCCCATGGATATTCGTTCCTACGCGGCAGTTGCGAATGCCGTGCCGGCCTGACAGGTGTCTATTCACGCCTCTCTTGAAGGACCCGATACTATAGATACATGGGCGGGCGAATTAGTCCAAAACAGACCTCCAATACAAAATATTTCCGAGTAGAAGGTGTGGAACTAAGCTTGCGATGGCTTCACCGAACATATCCGGGCCCATCGGCAGTAGAGGAGGGTGTTAATCGTGGTCGGGACTAGCGAGGGGCCACTCTAAATTTCCAGCGCATGCTTCACGTTTCGGCTCGCATCAAGCCCTCGTCAGCTAGTCTCTACCTATCCATATTCTGTAGGATGCTTCCAATGACCTATGAGCCTAGCAACAGTCCGCAAATCTGCTGGCATGGCATCTAACTGAGCGTGGTTTCGCGTGGGGAGGTGGTTTTGGGTCTGTCGACTGCACCATTGGTCTCTCGGCGCAGCCACCAATGCTGGTTTACATAAAAATAAAAATTACGTTTTCGAAGCTCTCTCCATATTTGAGCTTAGTGTCGATCTTGGCAGCCCTAGATTCTTGAAGAGACTGTAGAGCGACTTCGCTGGTAGTCCTCTTGCTCCGACTTCCACAGCGAAGAGATCAGTCTTGAATATAGAAAATTTATAATTATAAATTATAGATATCTTCTTTTTTTTTTCTTTTGTTTTTGTTATCATTGTTCTTTGTTTTTCCATGTTTTCTTTTTTAATGTCAATCTTTAACTTCATAGGCTAGGCTTAAAACCAGTGCAATGTTCAACTTGTTATATAGGTTACATTGTAAAACTGCGCCTATACCTTTTTCAGGCATACTGGATGAACGCTATGTATTATGTACCTGTGACAAAACAAAATTGTATGTCTGAAATAAATGGATATTTATTTATTTATTTTTTTTTTTTTTTTATAATTTCCGAGTAAATTAGTGTACGGTGAAGGAAAACCTGATTTGTCGCGTCCGCAGGAGCACGAGAAGCGCATAGTGCCATGGTTGTACTGCTTCGGCATCTTCATCGCGTTCCGCCTGCTGGTGTTTGTGTTCGCGAGCATCGTCAACGACATGATCTTCGCGTACAACGTGCTCTCGTGCCTCGCCTGGCTGCTGTTCTGCGTGTGCGGCATGTACGGCTGGGTGCTCGTCTACAGCCTCTATCTCGAGCTGACGGATCTGACTAAGCTGGAGGATTTGGCGCATCTCAGGGTGAGCGGTTTGAACATTTACCCGTACATACATTTTGTTACAGTCGCTACTGCGCGATGATCGGATATGTGTCGGTCGGCGCGCCGGGTCGTTGTGGACTGTATGTAAAATTCAGTATATCATATGTAAAGGTGAAATTGCAAATTTTAGGTTAGAAAAAATTTCCCATATGGTTTGTTTTTCCTGGAGTTCAAAAAAATCCGTCTGTGCTTCTAAATAAGTGAAGCATCGCTTGTGTTACATCATTTTGTGTCTAATTTCATCAAGTTTTACTTGGCAAAAGAGTGTATTGTTCCGAGTTCATTAGTTTGTGAAATATTTGAGTTTATACGCGCGCGTCGCTCGGCACCGAATCTCCGCGCGCCGAAAATGGCATGGGACTCAAGGGGGGTATTATTATTGCTGTAGTATACACTAGCAGCTTTAAGCTGATGCGTGTACTTTGTATGTTGAGTGCACTTGATTCTCACTTGTATCTGTTTGTTGTTTTATTTCATAAGTTAATGTTTCTCTTTTTTTAAGTAGTTGCCTTAAGTGTTTTTATTTATTTCTTTTTTTCATATTTATAACATGTAAGTCCAACTGGTTTTTCTGGTTTCCAGCTGGGTAGCATGTTTTTAAAGTGTGATGCTGGACGCATGTTTATAAAGTGTGATGAAGGGTTAACTGTGTGTAATTGTTATTCCACTGACCGTCATCTATGCCGGTTTTGGAAAAAAATTTATGAAATAAAAAATAAATAAACCCTAGAGTTGAAGGCGGTCGGTTATTTTTGCTTGCTTTAGCACCGCCTTCAACTCTAGGGTTAAATTTTTTTTTATTTCATACATTTTTTTTGTATGGCGGTTTTTATATTTTTTTAAATAGTTTTTTATTTCACAGTTTTTTTTAGTAATTTTTTGCTATTAATGTACTCGGCGGAATCGCTCGACCTTCGGCCTCGCGATTCCGCCTCGCTTTCCAATCTGATCTTGACCAAATTGAAATGGGACCACACGGGAAACACCAGCTATCAAATAAAAAAAGAATTTTCAAAATCGGTTCACCCAGTCGTAAGTTCTGAGGGGACAAACATAAAAAAATCTAATTGAGAATCTCCTCATTTTTTTGAAGTCGGTTAAAAATAACAGCTGTTTCTGCACAGATGGGCACAATGGCATCGCTGAACGCGTCGCTCGCGGGCTCTCGCCCGACCACGCCTCACAGCACGGTCTCCACGATGCCCGCCAGCCACATCTGACCGGCGGAGCTTGCGCTGGACCCCGCGACGCAGCCGCTGACATCCGAGGAGACTTGCGCGGAGACCGCCGCCGCCTCCTCCCTCGAGACTCCTGTGTAGACTACCGTTACCTCTTGTGTGATTTCCGCGTAGACACCATTTGACCCAATTTTTGTTTTTATGTAATCCGGTATCTTGAGCTTAGTCAGAGGGGCCAAAGCACGTGCTCCGACCAGCCAATATCACATCCGAGAATTCCCATTTGTATTGCTGGCTATACAGGACTAGAGGAGAACACAGCCGAACATCCAGTATGGTGTATGGGGCATCATCTTACATCCAGTATGGTGTGGTATTGACCTAGTCGGCTACAATTTGAGCCCACCACCTAGTAATGGGCAAGGGATGAGACCCGTTTCATACCGGTTCCGGGCGGCGTAAATTTTTCCATCAGATTATTGGTGCATGTCGGCCGAAATAGAACCTCGGACCTTGAGATCTTGCCTAAACCACGCCGATCACCCGCTGCCAAGATAGAAGATAAAGATGGGCTCAAAATGTAGCCGACTGGGTTGATACCACCGGGTATCAACCCAGTCGGCTACAATTTGAGCCTACCACCTAGTAAGGGGCAAGGGAAAGGACCTACAGTTGTACATCGCTTCCGAACGGTGTAGCAGCAGGTTTAGGCATGCACGTTAATTTTCATACCCCCCTGCGAAGCATGAAGTATGCGTCATGCATTTTAAACAAAAAAAAAATTATACAGGCTGCGATTTGCGGTCCTTCCACCGAGTCACGCAGCGGGTGGGTCTTCACGCCTTACTTGCTGCTTGATAGTTATCTTGTCCAAATATTTTGCTAAATGGGGTGATCGGTGTTGTTTGTTGTTGGTTACCAGCTCAACACCGGTTACTCTGCTTACCATGATTGTCGGGATATAGCGTGTGGTATGTACGTATGTGATTGCTCTTATTCTAGGCACAGGAAAAACTGTTAGTAATGCTTGTAAACGTATAATTTAGTCTCGCGGTCTGAGAAGCAGTTGACAATAGAACGCCAATTATACGAACAACCTGTTATGAGAACAAATTTTGTCTTTGTGTTCGCATTGTAATAAGACAAATATGTTAAGTCCGAAAATCTTAATATGTTGTACTTTAGCCATCTCAATGGTCTTGTGGTGCGAGAAGTGGAGGGTTTAAATGTGTATATGTTTTATAAAAGGTTGACTGTAAGAAATTAAATTTGGCAATAAGTTTGCGTTCTACACAAAATGTATTGTTACCACAATGTAATAATATCATACATACATCAGTCTATAACAGTAATGTTAAAAAAAAAATTGAATTGTCAAATGCAATGCAATTTTTGAAAAAAGATCTATTAAAACGATTTTTTGTTATGAAAACCAGTATGGGTGTCTAAGTCAGAGGGGCCAGAGCGCATGCTATGCATGCGTGCACAAGATGTCCATCTTTCGTTCAAAAAAGGTGGAAAAGCACTGATCTATAGTAATTTTTGTTTTATTATTATTATACGGTAGTCGTAACTTGTCAGCTTAAGAGCCTTTGTCCACGGTCTAGTTGTTTCTCAGATAACGGATGCCGTCGTTTTGACCGATACAGATGATGGAGATATATCTCATTTGTCCACTAAAGTTATTAAATACCTATATATATATATATATCTGGTATATACATAGGTATAGTATTTAATTTTAAATCATATGTAACTACTCATATTTAAGTTTATCTTATCTTTAGTATTCCCGCACATCTGTCATTCATAATACTTATACTATTTCTTTCCACCACTCACCTAGAAGTCGTCATACTCCAAAGGTATTCTGTTAGAAAATGCCTTGAGGCATTAAGTGTTTTTTAGTTGTGTGTTTAGAGGGTACGTAGTGATGGAAGAACGATGATCCTCGAGTGACGTACATCGTGGAAAAATGACATCTAGGCACAGCGACGTATTTATATAAGCACAAATTAATATGAATGTTGTGTGATTTGTATAAAATGCGCGTGGTGTTATTATTTTAAGATTAAACAGCCTGATAATATATGTGCCTTTTCTATTTTGTATGAGCACAAATGTTTGTAATTGTACCATCTGTTATGCGTGTATTGTGACGTAAAGATCAGCTCACACCGAGCACTATAGTCTGTTTTTTTTGGAAGATGGACTAAATTGACGTTTGACTGACATTAGAGTGTTGCACGCTTTGCACCACTAGTGATTGTAGTCGATGAAAATAGTATCGACATTTACACGACACGACACACCTTCACACATATTATCTACCTACCTGTGGCGCTGCCTTAAACTTAACATTTTTCTAGCTAGATTTAGCTTAATATGTTGTGAATTAAATCCACAATTAGGTAAATATTAAGAGTTTACAGCATTTCATTAGTTAATCAATCGATAAAAGTATCAATAGCAACTACATGCCTATTTAAAATTTGCCAGAAACTGGCAACACTCTAAACGTCACTTTCCTCAGTCTTCCAAAAAAAGAGACTATAGCATTTGAAGTATGGTATAATTTGTGTCAACTATAGTCCGGCCGCTGAGAAAATGCATTCCCGACGTCTGTCAGTTGTTCATTTCATCAATCATTTTACAAGTTTTTATTACTCACTCCGGCCACTGCACGTTTGAATTAAGTTAATTATGAACGTTTTCTGTTGTTTATACGGTTTCGTACTATTTTGACAAGATTGTCGTACTTTTTAGACAATTTGGACTGGCGTCACTGTGACCAACTGACAGACGTTTGTTATGTTATGTTACCAACTACCAACGCATTATCTCAGCAGCCGGACTTTAAGCTGCCACGAGCCGTCTAATTATGGTTTTTTACACTAGGAATCTTAAACTTAGTCAATAAAACACATACCTACATATATTTTATAATTTTTTATATTTGGTATTGTAGCAATGATATTAGTATATGTTTAAGAGCGGTAGATATGTTGTCTACATGACATTCAGTGTTAAAAATGACGCGACCTTGAGCGAATGAACCCACGAGATAATTTTAATGTCACAATATTACAAGAGGAAGTAGGACGGCATGTAAAACAACGAAGGGACATACGCCGTTCTCCATCTTCCGTTGCGGAGGTCTGCAGACGCCCCAGTCGACTTGTGGTCTTCACGGAGGACATAGTCTGGCTGGGGTAGCTGGAGATCGCGGGGTTTTGCATGAAGGTCCCCAACCAACCGGGACTGGTTTGCAGGCCCAGAGCTAATCCCAAACCAAAGCAACAACAAACAACAACAGGACGGCATGTCTGTTGAGAGCAAAAGTATAAGTTGCTCTGCATCGTCCGAACACGTCTGAACGCGTGTGTTGTTGGTGCGAGACTGACTTCAGGTAGGACAAGTGTCCTGATTTTAAAGTGCCACTTGCGGAGCTCGAATAACACATCTACGTATTGTTAACATATAATATCATTGTATTGTAGGTACAAACAGAAAACTTGCTTGCTTGAAATGTTATAAGGAAAATTGGGAATAATTTTTCAGTGCCTTATCTACATATTCTTAAGTTTTTGCTTTTATAATGATCTGATTTTAATGTAGGTATCGGCTGTAAGTAAGACAACCATATCCGTCCATGCGTCTCTTTATTTTAAGTAGGTAAATTAAGTGACACTTTTATGAATTTTACTTTTGTTAACAAAACATTTTTTACTGTACAAGTATTTTTCAATTTTCTATCTTGACAATGTAGAAATAAATGAATATAAATTTATTGCGTGTTTCATTTTATTTTATTAATTTTCTAAGAGCTTATGAACAATAATTTATTTATTTATTTATTTATTTAATGTTAACGAAATCAACAGCATTACATTTAGAATATAACTAACATTATTTATACAAAAAACAAAGCAAATTATAGATTTCACTGATTAGAACCGTATTTTGTTCTACAATATATATATAAAGTTTTGAAATTTGAACCAAATGATGAGGAAAAATTAAAAAAAAAAATTTCCTGATAAAATTTAATTTATAAATAATGAAAGTGAGTCAGCTGAAAATATTTTTCTTAGACAATCCATTTTACAAGTTAGGTGACTTTTTTTCCTATTGTAAATAAAAATGTTGCTGACTTCGACGATTCAGATTCATTGTTTTTGTGTATAGACCATAATCAATGGTATAGACTTAACTTTGATTAATGAGTTGACTGACTGAACCCTATGTTCTTTGTATTTTATTATCTTTTTTTATGAATATATCCGTAACTTAATATTTTTTTAATTTTTGACTTAGATATGTTATATTTAACACAATTAAAACTTATGTAAATTGTATTTAAAAAAAAGCTATAAGGTTTCTTGCCCGGTTCCTTATAGAGTGCATTGCAGAACGGGACATGTCGATCCATACTAAATGTGCATATGTCTCAATGAAATATTTTTAATTGTTATTTATGGCGAAATAAATATCTGAATCGGATGTGATGATTTTATAAGCGCAATATCGGAGAATCAATTTTAAAAGCAGACTTGATAAAAATATAAAAACATTTAGGAGCTACGCTGTGAACAGACAGACGTATGCGCGGTCAGACGGACAGCGTGACTGGTCATGTCATGGGTCATGGACGTCAAGAAGTTTCTTTTTATAAATTATCATGTCTTATAGGTATCCACGACGGCACGAAATTTCGCATAGTTTTTTTTAGGGGTCATTACTTAAAAAGTATAGCCCCACTGCATCTCTCTCCGTGCATGTCGTAAAAGGCGACTAAGGGATAAGGACAAGGTGCCGTGCTAAAGGGCGACAGGATAGCCACCTCTTACCTTGGAACGGTTCCTCCACCGAGTCATGCAGCAGGCGAGTCTTCGTGCCTTGCTGCTTGATAGTTATCTTGTCCGTATACTTTGCTAAACGGGCTGGTCAGTGTTGTGCTGTAATTTACAAGAGTACTTGCAACACAACTCCGATTACACTGCTATGTAGGTATGTATGTAACTAATTTTTTTTAACTGACAATCACACTACTACATCCTACACATTTAACAACAACAACCTACTACATTTAAGTCCGCCTTTTGTCACTTTTTGTGCAATAAAGTATATTTTCATTTCATTTCATTACATCCATGACGTCAGCCCATAACACTGGTAAACTAGGTGCCATATGTTGCCGAACTATTTACATAGTCGTTTCGACCGACCTTTCATTTTCAACCACGTTCAGCCTCCAACAACGGTCGAACACTCAACCACTCAAGTACTGACCGCGCCAGGGTGTGCTTATGATCACGAACGACACTCGGCCGATCGCATGGATGAATTCATGACCGATCGCATCACTGAGCTACCTAGTACATACATACGTCACGCCTGTTTCCCAGTGGGGTAGGCAGAGACAACGGATCTTCACGTACCACGAGATCCTGACACACTCTCTCTTCATGCGTGCTCGTCGGTTACGCAGGTACTATACGCACTTGACCATTTCTGAGCACATGCCCGATTAGATCTGGTCCAGGTACGTGCGTCTCTAGGGCGACCCTTCCCGATTCTTCCACTCACATTCGCTCCATAAAGGAGCTTGCGTCAAACTGGGTAACATATAAGAATACTTGTTAGGCTTGGTTGGTGTCCATCAAAGATTTTTTTTAATTTTTTTTTTATGGAAAATGACACGATCGGCTACATCACCTACAACATCCGTGATGTCAGCCCCTAACATCGGGTGAACCAGGTGCCATGTCAGTGTTTTCGTTCATTTCATGTCGGCTACACTGAACTGGACGGAAAACACAAACTTATATTTACATAGCCGTTTCGACCGACGTTTCGTTCAGTGCGGTGGTACCACCCCGGGCGGGATAAACCCTACCACCTAGTAAGGTCAGAAGGGAAAGGACCTACAGTTTAACGTGGAATCCAAACAGCCTCCAACGGCCGAGCGGTCACCCATCCATGTACTGACCGAGCTCAGGGTTGCTTAACAGCAGTCGAGCAACCGCACCACCACTACGATTGTACCGTGTGGGGCCGGTACTTTAAAAGAATATCCCCACTGCATCTCTCCCCGTGCATGTCGTAAAAGGCGACTAAGGGATATGACTCCCTTCTTATATTACTAGGTGGTAGGGTTTACCCGACCGGGTTGGTACCACCGCACTGAATGAAAGGTCGGTCGAAACGGCTATGTAAATAGTTTGTGTTTTCCGTCCAGTTCAGTGTAGCCGGCACGACCGAAGGGAAGCACTGACGTGGCACCAAGTTCACCCGGTGTTATGGGCTGACATCACGGATGTTGTAGGTGATGTAGCCAACCGTGTCAGTTTCAATAAAAAGGGTTGTGTTCGTACTTCAATTTTTACAGAGTTCAGTTCCATTGCAGAAAAAATATAAGCACATAGCAAGCAAGGAGAGAAAACCATCTTTTATATTTAAACAAATATTACTTAATAACAAAATAATCCCATTGATTCTGCACAAAAATGAATTGATATCTTTATATTTACGGTAGAACAAATATAAGGTGTTTCGTAGTCATGCCAATAACTTCGGGAGGGTTACATACATACTCAAATAAACAGGTTACGCAAAAAAATCTATTACTTTCGAGAAATTTAACAAAACATGTTTGCTACCTAAACATTAACCTGTCATGTGTGTAACAGTAGGTAACATGCATACTACGGGGTCAATGGCCGTACTATGTTCAAACGCAGAACAGCTGTTTGTTGTAAGTGAGTCACAAGGTCACTATGATTGGTTTTTACAGCTACTTATTTGATTTAATTTTCTTGTTAGGAGAAAAAATGCTTCTATAAACATATGTTTTTTTTTTGCGGAAAGTGTTTGTTTGAGTGCGTATGTAACCCTATCGAAATTATTGACATGACTAACGAAACACCGTATATATTAATAGTTATCTCTGTTGGTGCGTACATCGTACATTTTTGCCCATGGTCCTTTCTTTCGTTAGTCTCCATCTATCATCCATTCTTCCAACATGGCATGTTCTTAAAATTATCGTACGTAGTAAGCAATCAGAACCCCCGAGACGCGCGCCTGCATGGGTTTCCGAGCTCGTAAGTCGTAACCCTTGTAGTTACAACCGACAACCGCTAAGGCCATTAACCACAAATTGGAATACACTTGGTTTCAATTAAATTCCTTTGTTTTCGTTTTAATGTCTTGTAGAGTTAAAACAACCGTAAATTGATATAAACTGCAGAGTGCAGGGTTTGACACCTGACAGCTCTGGCTGATCCTGCGCCTCCTCCTACGCTCCTTTCGGAAACACTCGGGTTGACTCGGCTCGAAAGCGAACCAACTGAATCCGACATTCGTTTGGTCGTTTATGTAATTTGTTGGCTCAGTGGTATAAGAGTGTAGGATTTTTATTTTTTCGATCTCGACCATGGGTTTGTGTCCCTTTTGTCAACAAACGTAACAAAAACGACATGCGCCGCCTCAACATTAGGTTAGGTTAGGTTATGCGACGCATCTTCTCTATATTAACCCTAGTTATTTTTTTTAAACCACCAAAAACATCAATAATACATAACACACAACATCGCTCATACCACACATTCCTCCTTCGAGCTCAAGTCAGTGTTGCCATGTTAGGAGATTTTCTCCTAGATTCAGGAGAATTTCAGCGGTGTTAGGAGAAGTTTTTGCCTGTCAGGAGAGTAGGAGAAAATCTAGGAGAAAGAAAATCATTACAGGAGAAGATTTAGGAGTGAGAAACATATGTTTACTAGTAAGTAACAAACAAATATTTCGGTATGTACGGTGACAACACAATGAATGAACTGTTTGTGAATCAACCAACCTCTCAAGTCACACAATATACGATAGGATTTGTCTTTTAATAAGAGCAAGGTTCCCCTTCTTGCTCTTTAGATAGGATAATGTGACACTCTGTGAGTGTGTGCGTGCATTGATCGACCAACCAGCCGACTACCGGGCGGGCCTAACCGAACGAACACTTTGTTATCAATCAATGTTATTTACATGTATTCTTTGTAATAATCAGTAGTATTACTGAGCCTACGTCGATAGTCTGTCTGTCTGTAATAGGTAGCTGGTTGTGATTTTCACAGATCATGTGTTATTTATTATTGGCGGACATCCTATTAAATAAAAAAAAAATAATAATTAAGGGCTTCCCCATAAAAGAAACGTTTTTTTTTCTAAAAAAAAAAATATTTTTTGTTTGGTTTTGCTCTAACGTAAAAACGGTAATACGTACAAGTGTCAAACATGGTGTGGTTAAAAACTAAAAAAAAAACAAATAATTAAAACAGACGAATTACGTGGTGGTTAGAATGGCAATCGTGGTTATGACGGGGGGACAAATCATTATTGGCGGAGAAGTCATAGAACTTAATGAAGGAAGAGTATGTACGTATTCTCGGTTAAATACTGCTTGCTAGACAAGGTCTCCTTAAGAAGGTCGAGGGAGGAATTCAACTGAGTAGGGCTGCCTCGGAAATTTAAAATTCGCCCCGAGGTCTAACCTGTATATATTATGACCAGCGCGTCCTACCGTTTATGACGTACGGGTGTGAAACGTGAGCTCTGACTAAAGTTGTTTTCAAAAGTTTCCCAGCGAGCGATGGAACTAGCCATGCTGGGCTGGCATGGGAGTATAGCTAGGCGAAATGGTGCGTAATGACTAATGAATGAGGGGACGACGACCGTTGGAGTAACCATGTACTACATTGGCGGCCGTGGACAGGAAAATGGAGTGTGGGAGACCACCCGCCAGGTGGGACGCCGACGTGAAGTATGTCGGCAGAAAGCAGTGGTCCGTACCGCTGAAGGCCGAGAGACTGGAGGAAAATTGAAGGCGTATGTCCAGCAGTAGACGCTAAGGAGACTTTGTACCGTGTGGGGTCGGTACCTAAAAATAATAGCCCCACTGCATCTATCCCCGTCGCATGTCGTAAAAGTCGACTAAGGGATAAGAAAATTCGTCAGCCTCGGTAGCTCAGTGGCGCGGTTGGTTAGTCAACTGTTATTAAGCAACGCTGAGCGCGGTCAGTGTTTGGATGGGTGACCGCCCGACCGTTGGAGGCTGACCGTGGTTCGGATTCCACGTTAAACTATAGGTCCCTTCCCTTCTTACCTTACTAGGTGGTAGGGTTTATCCCGGCCGGGTTGGTACCACCGCACTGAACGAAACGTCGGTCGAAACGGCTATGTAAATAGTTCGTGTTTTCCGTCCAGTTTAGTGTAGCCGACATGAAATGAAGGGAAGCACTGACATGGCACCTAGTTCACCCTGTGTTATGGGCTGACATCACGGATGTTGTAGGTGATGTAGCCAACCGTGTCAAGTTCCATAAAAAAAAAAAAAAAAAAAAAAGACGCTTACACGCTGACCGACTGACTGACTGACAGAGAACCCTCGGTGCGCGAGTTCGACTCGCACTTGACCGGTTTTCAGGGTGCAAAAGATACAGCTCTTTACAGGTAAGACAGACAGACGGACGGACAGACGGCCTAGGCTTAGTAAAATGGTCCCGTACGTATAAGGAACACTAAAAATGTCGTGAAATTTTTATAATTTGAAGAACAGGAGAATTTTTTAGGAGGACGAAAATTTTCTAGGAGATTTTTAGGAGATTTTCGAAGTCAATCTAGGAGAATTTCAAAATTTGAGTTGGCAACACTGGCTCAAGTTTGCAGTATCGAGTAGGTTGCAGGATCGAGCAGTTCTTTCAGATGGCGGACCGGCAGAGTGCATACATACACACAGATGAGAAAAGTATTGGCTAGATTGACATTGAGCGCTCTGTGGGAACACGATGCCGCAAACATTCTTACCAATCAACTAATTTTGCTTATGGAAACTGACACGTTTGGCTAAATCATCCGTGAACTAGGTACCATGTCAGTGCTTCCCATTGGTCGTGCCGGCTACACTGATCTGGACGGAAAACACGAACTATTTGCATAGCCGTTTCAACCGACCTTTCGTTCAGTGCGGTGGTATTGGTGGTTGGCGCCACATCACCCCACCCCCCACACCCCCCCCCCCCCTCCCCTCGCTAAAAGAAGGATATAGAGAAAAAAAATAATGAGAATGATTACAAATCCAATATATCCCTGAAGCGTACCCTACGACCAGACCGTGTTGTCACCACAGTATCAACCCGGGCTGGTTAAACTCTACAACCTAGTAAGGTAAGAAGGGAAGGGACCTACAGTTTTACGTGGAATCCGAACCACGGTCGGCCTCCAACGGTCGAACGGTCACCCATCCAAGTTCTGACCGCGCCCAGGTGTGCTTATGATCACGAACGACAGCCGACTGATCGTACCACTGAGCTACCAAGGCTGACAAACTCAACTCATCTCTACTTCTTATAAAAGGGAAAGTATGAACCACTGATTGTATTTTGATGTGGTTTGCACCAATGTAAAGATCAGTTCTTGAGGCTCACTATATAGGTGTATATATTCTACCTATATATATCACGCTAAATAGGAATAGGACTGAGCAGTATCAATGAAAGTATAGTATGCACGGAATTTTGTGACGAAAAAGAACGGAGGGGTGGGGGCGAGAGGGAAGGAGGCGTGAGAGGGAAGGAGGGGAGGGATGGAGGCGAAGGGAGTGGGAGGGAGAGAGAGATAATATAAGAGAAGCGATCGTTCATTATAAATTTATAATATTTGCGTTTAAATCGAATTTGCTATTAAACCGAGTCTACCGCGAGCGAAGCCGCGGGCAAAAGTTAGTATATTATCTATCAATATCATCATCAATACTCTAGACTACATAGATAGTCAAAATAATGTATATGTATATGTATGTACTATATAAACTGTCGGTGAATCTACATAGGTACCTACATCAGTCGATGCTGAAAAACTCCGCCTACTGTGTACAGCGGCCGAAGCAAGTGCCTCCATTCACCAACAATTAGCCAGTGGCGTAGCTGAAGTGAATTGTTATCAATCATCAATATCATCAATACTAATAATAAATCTGTAATGGATGGTCATGGAGTAAGTTACTTTGTTTTATGAGATACTGAGTTTGTAGACTCTATGTATGATACACAAACTAAATTGATGATTTTTAGAAATCTTTTCTGTATGTATGTATGTTTCTCCATAACTCTTAAACCGATCATCTGAATTCGATGAAACTTATTACAAGCACATTTAACTATAATATGTGACACAAATAATATTATTCGTAGCCGATGACAGAGCCGCATCTGAATCTGACGAAGCTGTGCGTGATTTACGAGTACATGATGGTGAGTTATTAAAAAATCTGTCGAGTGCGAGTTTTACTCGCGCACGTAGGGTTCTGTAGATCCGCTACACCGTACCTGTCAAAACACCACGTGCATCTTTTGTCTTTCTACAGTGCAAAATATAAAACCTGTGGCGTCATCTATTATTCAGTAGCATGACTAATCGATTCATAGCACGTTTCTTGTATGGGGACGCCCCTTAATTTGTTAATTTTAGATTTTTATTTGTGCGCACATCCGCCATAGTAACACATATTCTGTGAAAATTTCAACCGGTTACCTATTACGGTTCAAAAGATTCAGCCCTCGGACGGACGGACAGACAGACAGACAACGTAGGCTTCGTAGGATAATAGGCTTCCGTATGGATACGGAACCCTAAAAATGCCGTCTTTTGTCTTCAACTGGTGCATCCACAGTTCAAATATCAGAAGGGCTCAGGGGTTAGGTACTTTTCACATGTACAGAAGGAAGGTGTGGATCTAAGCTTGCGATGGCTTCACCGAACATATCCGGGCCCATCGGCAGTAGAGGAGGGTATTAATCGAGGCCGGGACTAGCGAGTGGCCACTCTTAATTTCCCGCGCATGCTTCACGTTTCGGCTCGCTTCAAGCCCTCGTCAGCTAGTCTGCGTGGACTAGGACGCGGGGAAACCACCAGTCCCGCTCTCGACCTCCTATTCTGTAGGATGCTTCCAGTGACGTTTTCGAAGCTCTCTCCATATATGAGCTTAGCGTCGATCTTGGGAGCCCTAGATTCTTGAAGAGACTGTAGAGCGACTTCTCTACTATCTACTTATCTACTACTCTCTACTTATCTACGCTAAATGTTCGTAATTTTGCAATCTGTGCAAATTTATGCGAAGAATTCAACCATCCATGTGGACTTTACTGAAAGGTTTTCTTGAAATTTTCCCGTTAAATATAGACCCCACGAACGACCAAAAGAATTATCAGAATTTTGTTAGCCCCAACAATCACGGCCCGTCACTCAGGCCCCCCTTGATACATGCATGGAAGTAACTGAACTGAAAATTACAACCTTTGTTTCAGTGGAACAGTTAATCATTAGCAGCATGGGTTTCTTGTGCGAGTGTACAACTAACCACAGCGCTGCTGTCACGGACGGCGGCCATCTTGGAATTCCATTCGAAAAACATTTTCCAGCGGAAGCGCGCGCGTTTCAAAATGGCGCGCGTTCGAACGCGGAATTCAAAAACATTTTATAGTTATCACTAACAGCAACTGATCTTACATTTTGATCTGATTTTTAGCCGCATTTTAGAATAAAATTACCTACTCTTTTTAAATGCTCAATTTTTCTAGTAAATTTAGAAAATAAACTACGTTTTTATGAAAGTGTTTCAAAAAGTTCATGTGTTTTGTGATACCACGGATTTTCTTAATACACCTTTGTTGAATTTTACACGCGATTGGCCGGAGCATTCCCACAACAAATGTGAGTAACCAATGTTTTGCAACAAATTATATATGTAATTAAAATAAATATATTCTCTTCTTTTGTGTCCTATCCAATTATGTAATCAATAATTAATACATAAAATATTTTCTTCCTTGAATCGAATTATATTAAAATATATAAAAAATATTCCATTAAACTTGGGAAACGTTTGCAATTTTTAGCCAGTTAGGTACATAAACTGACATAGCGTTCCTTATATAAAGGAAAAGGACCAGAAATCGTACAATTGTTTTTTGTTTTCTTTGATTTTACACGCGATTGGCCGGAGCATTCCCACAACAAATGTGAGTAACCAATGTTTTGCAACAAATTATATATGTAATTAAAATAAATATATTCTCTTCTTTTGTGTCCTATCCAATTATGTAATCAATAATTAATACATAAAATATTTTCTTCCTTGAATCGAATTATATTAAAATATATAAAAAATATTCCATTAAACTTGGGAAACGTTTGCAATTTTTAGCCAGTTAGGTACATAAACTGACATAGCGTTCCTTATATAAAGGAAAAGGACCAGAAATCGTACAATTGTTTTTTGTTTTCTTTGATTTGGTGCCGAGCACCCATAAGGTGTCTAACGACGCCCATGGACATTGGATTGTATGCGGGCGTTGCGAGTGCCATGCCGCCGACCTGACAGGTGCCTATTCACGCCCCTCTTGAAATACCCGAGACTGTACTTGGGGGGTTCCAGAGTTCATTCTATTCGAGTGCAGTTTTTTCCCGCCGCCGCGCCGCTCAGTTGCCGACCGTGTAGGTCGGGACGGTATCAGTGGCTGATGGTTGGCGCGGTCTTGGCTCGGACTCTTGATGTCATGGTTTGAATCCGGCCGACATGAAGTAATGAGTTTTTCTGACCGAAAAAAATTACGTCTGCTAGCTACTTCACCGTTCGGAACCGGTGTAAAACTGTAGGTCCCTTTCCATTGCCGCTTACTAGGTGGTAGGCTCAAATTTTCGCCGACTGGGTTGGTACCACCGTACTGGATGTAAGAAGACCGCGTAGCAACCTCGGCTGTGTTTTCTTCTAGTCCTAGCTTGGAATTCTCCGACGTGGCATCTACCTTCTCGGAGGTTATATTTGGCTGGTTGGAGCATGTGTTCTGACCATTCTAACCCCAACCATACCGGCATTGCACAACACCGGAAAATTGCTAATCGGACGCGCGCACCGAGGGTTCCGTAGGTTCCGTACCACCACGACGTCATTGATCGGTTTTTATTTTTGGCTGTTTTACCTTTTTTTTTATGGAAACTAACACGCTTGGCTACATCACCTACAACATCCGTGATGTCAGCCCATAACACCGGGTGAACTAGGTGCCATGTCAGTGCTTACCTTCGGTCGTGTCGGCTACACTGAACTGGCCGGAAACATAAACTATTTACATAGCCGTTTCGACCGACGTTTCATTCAGTGCGCTGGTATCAACCCGGGCGGGTTTGAACCCTACCACCTAGTAAGTTAAGAAGGGAAGGGACCTACAGTTTTACGTGGAATCCGAACCACGGTCAGCCTCCAACGGTCGAACGTGTTCCCATCCAAGCACTAACCGGCCCAGCGCTGCTTAACAATCAATAGCGACAGTCGACTGTCTGCACCACTGAACTATCAAGGCTGAAATACTTCCTGTATCACTCCAAGTTTGACGCTTGTATGTATTATGGTTATGTACGGCAGATCATAGACGAACAAAAAAAATTTTGATAAAACACGTTTCTTGTATAGAGACCTCCTAAATTTTTTACTTTTTTTTTATTATTTATTTTACGATTTGTATTGTATTTATGTTTTTATGGAGATTTTATTGAAATTTTTTATTCACAGATTATCATGGTTTTTATTTAATGTAGTTTTTATAAAATATTCATTCACTGTTTCTTATTTTCTTATTTTAACTTTTAACTTTTGACTTGATACTTAGACTTTTAATTTTGTAATTAATTTCAATTTTATTTCAATTTAATTTTAAATTTATTCAATCTTTTAATGTTGTCATTTTCTATCGTTTTTATTTACCGTGTAACAAATACATGTAAACCGAAGGAATTCTATTCTTGGCTATTAAGTTTTTATATTGTTGATTTTTAAATTTGTTATTAATATAAGCTGTGGAATTCTCTAATATATAAATAAATAAATAAATAAATTTATGTGAAAATTTCAACCAGCTACCTATTACGGTTCAAAATCTCTTTGAAGGTAGGAATTTCTTCCTCTTTCTCTTTCCCCACTCCTACAATCCAAACGGATCTTCAAACGATGGGTTTAATAGGCTTTCCCCAGTGATAATAGTCCACCTCCAAGCCGACCTGGCACCTCCTCGGGTTGAAATTGACTGAGCCCAAGGCTTCGACCTCGCGGGCACAGCCACCCAGTTCGGAAGCAATAATAAAAAAAAAAAGGAACCGTACGATACGAAACCCTTAAATGGTTATGCTAGAAGTTGTGTACGTATCAAGGCCTTTTTATAGAATAATCAAAATACTACATTGGCGTCATGATACGTCATGTTCCATGCATATCTCGGATTAGCCACGCAGTGTACTATGTTGATTTGTGTGCCGAGGCACAGAATATTTTTTCAGCGCCGCCGTGCGCAATGTTTTTTCGACTGCCCAGCCCCTCGGAGATATATCGTGATGTTTATTCTTCTATAGCCATCACGAGTTCAATACCATTAGTGTAATTCAAATTTCATGGCTGTCTCGGCGTCTCGACTGAACTGGAAGAAATGTTTTAATTATTTTGATTTTTTTTCATATAATCCGGTATGGGTGGCTGAGTCGGAGGGGGCAGATTATGCAAACTCGAAAACAACTGATTAGATTTACGTGCCATTTCCACATGAAACTCTTCCCATACAAGAAACCTTTTTTTTTCAACGTTATTATTGTTTTAACTCTATCGTAAAAACGATGGTATATTGCAAACTCTAAAGTAAAACAACACATAATAAAAACCGGTCAATTAAGTGGTGGTACGGAACCCTCGGTGTAAAGTCCGACTCACAATTAGCCGGTTTTCATTGTTGCTATTCATTTTAGGGTTCCGTATCAAAACGGCACAAAGCGAGCGGTGAGACTTCAACTTCATTGTCGGTCTGTTCGTCCGTATCAAACTACTCCACGCTGCCTGCCCCCTCGCAAATATACAAGGTCGTGAAGATAAAAATACTTCACAATTGCTCCATGCGCACTCTCGTACTCCCTAAGCAGTAAAACAAAGATTAAAGACGCTTGCTGGATATTGAAACTTATACGAACAAACATTCTTACCATATATACATTCGGAAGTGAAGAAGAAAGGATAGGACTGCCCTGTATAACAAAAATCGGCTGTAAAACGAAGTTGTTTTCGAACACCCATAAGGTGTCTAAAGACGTTAATAGCGGTGAATGCGGAGGTTGCGTTGCGATTGCCATGCCGGCCTGACAGGTGCCCATTCACGCTACTCTTGAAGGACCAGATACTGTTCTTGTGGGGGAAATATATGGGCAGGGAGAGCGTTCCAGAGTCTATCGGTTCTGTCTAGGAAAGATCAGCAAAACCGATTTGTACGCTCTCGGTAAGTCCAGCGCGTAGGTATGCAATTCCTGTCCAGTGCGCGTGGTGCGGAGGTGGAAAGGGGACGTCGGGATCGCGTTAAACAGCTCCTCCGAGTACTCCACATGGAAGAAGCGATAGAAATCACTTAGGGAGCCGACATCCCTACGGAGTTGCAGTGGTTCTAGATCGCGGGACATGTCGGGGTCACCCACTAGTCGCACGGCTCGAAGTCAGTAATTATCTAGAAGCTGAAAGGAGCCGAGAACTATTGTACCAAACTGTAATTCACTCCAACCCTCGCTTCAACCAACCCCGAAAATCCTCGCTTTAAAAATGTTAACACGTCATATCAATTTATTTTGTAATGAGTTTCGCATGTTCGTCGAGACATTAATGTCCTTTCTGAGCTTTTAATTTCTTTGGTCAGCGGATTGAGGAGGCGATGTGTCGAGGCGAATTTTATTGTGTTCCTGAAACACCACAGCTGTCTTTGTTTAAACACCGATCCATCGATATATCTACTTTATACGCATCGGCTTCTCGTGCGAGAAGTCCGCCGCGCTTCGAATCCGGTCGGCGTGTACCAATGAGTTTTTTCTGACGAAAAATACGTGCATACCTACACCTGCTGCTTCACTGTTCGGAGCCGGTGTAAAACTGTAGGTGCCTTCCCTTGCCCCTTACTAGGTGGTAGGCTCAAATTGTAGCGGACTGGGTTGGTACCACCGTGCTGGATGTAAGATGGCACGCATAGCAGCCTCGGTTGTGTTCTCCTCTAGTCCAGTATAGCCAGCAATCCAGGGAAGTCTCCGGTATGGTACCTACCTTCTCGGAGGTGATATTGGCTTGTAGGAGCATGTGGCCCCTACGACTCATACCGGATTACATAAAAAAAATCCTACCTAATCGATCCTACCTAAGGTTTCTAACGACGCTCATGGACATTCAGTTGCATGCGGGGGTTGCGAAAAACAAATGCCATGCCGGCCTTAAAGGGGATCCGAGACTGTACTTGTGAGGAAATATATGAGCAGGGAGAGCGTTCCAGAGTTTATCAGTTCTCAGGGTTGCCAGATGGTTCAGTTGAAAAAAACCGGACATATTTCATCTATTTACATTTACATCATTCTTTGATTTTTCAGGTACAAAATGAAAGTTGATTTTATGTACAAAATGTTTCGTGAATGTTTTTGAAAATGGATGGGAGATGTATAATAAAAGGGTTGAATTGATCGAACTGATTTGAAAATCGAAGAACACAGTAAGATAGTATTAAAATGTTCTGAAAAAGTAAATATTTGCGTTATTTATAATATGAAGAAAAAACCGGACGTTTTGGTGTCCGGTTTTTCATTATTTTGGAGACCGGACACAAGCCTCAAAAACCGGACTGTCCGGTCCAAAACCGGATATCTGGCAACCCTGTCAGTTCTGTAGAGAAAAATGCAGAGCCGGTTAGTACGCATCCGCGGTTAGTTAGTCCAGCGTGTAGGGATGCAATCCCTGCCCCAGTGTGCGTGGTGCGGAGGTGTAAAGGAGACGGCGGCGACGCGCGGCGGTCAATTATATATAATCAAAAGAACGTCTGTCTATCTAGACAGAAATAAAATTTTATATACACATAGTTACCTTAGTTAGATAGATAAACTTGTATAAACGTACATACATACATATCACACACGCTGAATCCCGACAATCGGGGTAAGCAGAGTAATCGGTGTTGTGCTGCAATATCTCTGGTAAATTACAGCACAACACCGACCACCACGTTTCGCAAAGTATTCGAACAAGATTTAATCGATCAAGCAGCAAGTAAGGCACGAAGACCAACCTGCTGCATGACTCGGTGGAAGTACCGTGCCAAGGTGAGAGGTGGCGAGCCTGTCGCCCTTTAGCACGGCATCTTGTCCTTATCCCTTAGTCGCCTTTTACGAGATGCATGGGGAGAGATGCAGTGGGGCTATTCTTTTTAAGTACCGGCCCCACACGATACTACCGGCCCCACACGATATAACGTATAAACCACAGAAATCCTAAGTAATTAAACATTCTTATTTATTTACGAATTACATGTGTATAGAACTTCTTTCTTATCAAAAATATGCCCATAAAGCCTTATTTGAGCAGTTATCATGCGACAAATTGCGGCAACCGGTGAGAAATACATTGTAATGTTATTTCTGAAATGTACATCTGAAAGGAGATGTGGAAAAGAGAGTGAAAACCGGCACCCAAGTGAATGGGGCTTTGCACACTGTTATGAGCAGCAAAAGTATGTCCACTAGGTCGCGGGTGGCTGTCCATGGTGGAGTGCTGGCCCCTACACTGATGTACTTACTGGAGTGAAAATTGGGCATGACAGACAAAGCATGAAAGCAGAATATAATATGCTGTCGAAATTTATTTATTTATTTAATTTTATTTTTAGTTATTAGTAGCTAGGATTAATCATCAAGATTTAAAAAAATAATTGTATAAGGAAACTTCACAGCTATTTACACATATTTATACACACGTTTTTACATAAGTACACTTGTTTGCAAAACATAAATAAACTATAAACAGTTAAGTCAATAAAAAAGTTTCACTTTTCACAATTAACATAAGTACTTACAACTAAACAAAAATTAGTTCATAGTTCACTAAGGGAGGGGGGGGTTCTGTATCATATAGGGAGTAAAACCTATATAAAATTTTTTGGAGCTTAGGTTTTTTTTTTGTAAATATTTTTTTTATGTATTTAAATAAAAAAATTGGTGGTTGATTTTTATAGCTTAATCGATTCAGTTTCATAACAGTAAGAAAAAAGTCTTCATTACCATTATGATGTAACACGTGTAAGTTGGTAAAAAAAATCAAATTCTTTCTTTTCCATACTAATAAAACTAAAATTGGGGTTTTTCACAATTTATGAAAGAAAGAGATCTATGTGTTGGAAGACTTTTTTGTTCCTGGCATGAAACTGAAACGATTAAGAAAACATATTTTTTTACAATTTACATTAAAAAATTTTTTTTTGTAAAAAAGAATTTTTTGTTCTTCAAAAGTGATCTATTTCCGATACAGAACCCCCCCTTAGCGTACTATTAAGTAATTTTGAAAGACCTTATAGGAGTATGTGTGGAGTTACAATGAAAGATTGAGAAATAGGTAGTGTAGTGTGATAGCGCTGTGGTCTGAAAGAAGATATGTGACAAGGATTGATAAAGGAATGCTTCGGTGGTTCGGTCATGTTGGAAGAATGGATGGATAGGAGACTAATGAAAGAAATGTATGGAGCGAATGTGAGTGGAAGAGTCGGGAAGGGTCGCCCTAGACTCTAGACGCATCGTATAGATCGTACCTGATCGGGCATGTGCGCAAAAAAGGTCAAGTGCGTAGTAGCCGTAACCGACGAGCATGCATTAAGAACATTATGAGAGTAGAAGAGATGGCAGAGGTGGTGTCAGGTTCGTGTCACGTGGAGATTCGTTGTCTCTGCCTACCTCACTGGGAAACAGGCGCGACTGTGTATCCAAATGTACATTTTAGATAATTAAACAACACGCAATTCCTTAGCTCACATACTTATGCTACAAACAATTTTATTAAATTGTTTTCATCCGGCCTAAATAGTTTCACGTTGTTCCGGATTTGATGCGAACATACATAGCTAGTAACTCCCGTAACTACACGGTCTATTACATTTGTATTGTATAATTTCATCCATAATAGGTAGGCAACCTACGCTTGGATATGTCGAAAATTCGGGGTTTTTCCCAGTGACCACATTGATTTTATTTATTTATTTATTTTTTAATGAACAAGCAGCTCTAGCTGATGTGTTCATATGAGTCTTTTTTTTTTGATAATGAGTGATTGTTTTAATAATTTTTTTTTTTTTTAGTTTTCGTACTTGGGCACTGTTGCTATTTGTTTGTTGATGTACTTTTTATGTATTTATCTAATCGGTTTTTGAAGGTCAGACTAGTCTGGCCAACGGGAATTTTTTTCCCATTGGTTAGATTAGCTAATGATTTTAAATTCAATGCGAAGAAGAACTGACAAACAAACTTAGCAAGTCACAATGTTTTGTTAGCACCTTATAAGTAGCCTTCTGGCATGGCGCCTCACTGAGCGTGGTTTCGCGGGGAGAGATGTTTTTGGCTTTGTCGACTGTATCTACCATTGGTCCCTCGACACAGCCACCCATTTTGGTTTAAATAAAAGAAACATCAGTATTAAGGTACTTACAAATAATTAACCCATACTACCGCTCACAATAACATTAATAATTTACAGCATAAACATGAATACTCAAGAATCTGACCACTCTGCCTATTTACATTACCTATATCCCGTGTAGAGTAGAATAGAATAGAACAGAAACTCTTTATTACACACAATTGAAAGCAGAATAGTGCCTATACGACAAGAAACAATAAATGCAGGTGTGAGCAAAGGCGGACTTATCATTGCAAGTTATTTCTTCCAGTCAACCTTTATGATGAGATTAGATATAAAATTATAGAGAAAAAAGTAGTATCGGTAGTGCAAGCGAAAGGGAGGAGGAATACGTGTTTTATTTTTATGAACATACCTACATGTAACATACATACTTATTATTACAATACATAAAATACAAACAGCATAAACATACGTACACATGTATAGGAGGTAGGTGCCACACCGGAGACTTCCCTGGATTGCTGGCTATACCGGACTGACACGGTTGGCTACATCACCTGCAACATCTGTGATGTCAGCCCATAACTCCTTGGTGAACTAGGCGCCATGTCAGTGCTTCCCTTCGGTCGTGCCGGCTACACTGAACTGGACGGAAAACACGATCTGTTTACATGGCCGTTTCAACCGAAATTTCATTCGGTATCGATTCGGGTGGGTCAAACCCTACCACATAGTAATGTGAGATGGGAACAACAGTTTTACGTGGAATCCGAACCACGGTCAGCCTCCAACGGTCGAGCGGTCACTCATCCAAGTACTGACCGACAGTCGGCCGACTGCACCACTGAGCTATCGAAGCCAATGACCGAGGCTAACTCGTGTAAGGTTTCTAATTTTAATTGACTTTTCCTGCGAATTGGTCGTTGACGGCGGTTTTAATTAAGAAGAAAGAGTACGTCAACTGACTCGAGCGGAACGTACGGCGGCGAGTGGGGGAATTCGGGGAGTCGGGGGAACGGCGGCACGGCGTGAGGGTAGTTAACCTAGCTTGGCACAACGTGGTGAGAATGGAAATAAAGGATTAATTAATACAGTGTACTGGACGGAGTTTTATTACATATCAGAAGTGGGATGTACAAACATGCCCACATTACTCGTCTTTCGTTATTGTCTAGGCGACTCTTTCGTGAAACCCTAGCTTAAATATTACCGGTCGAAAATTTAAACTGTAAGATTCTAAATGGTTTCCTTCACTTCTTTTGTGATTTGATTGCTCTAATGTGGAAAGTGGGTATTATATTTTATGGTTGACACCTGTCGAGGTCATGTTAAGGTCAGATAAGAATGTGTCATGTTTCGGCGGGGAAGAGGAGATTATAAAAGGGTAGCAACATTTCCATCAATTTTACGCTAAGACGCGCCGTTTCCGCGATATGGCGCCTTTAATCATTTTTCGTATTTTTTTTTATCAAATTCAAACCGATTGTTTTATTTCTGAGCGATAGATTATGGAAGAAGACAAGGGACAACGCCGGCATCTGGAGACGCCCGAGCGCAGCTCCATACGACGCGACGTTGAAGAGGACGGGACCAGACGAAGTCGAAGCCGTCGACGCAGAGAGGTGCAAGGGGACAGCTGCGGAGGCCGCGATCACCATCGGAGTCGCAGCCCTGACCGTGCCAGCGAGCGAGGTCGGAGTCTTCAGGAGAAGGAACTTCGGTTGGAGCGACAGCGGGAGAGAATAAGACGTCTGGAAGAAGAGCTGAACCGTGAGCGGACCCGCATTCGTTCTAAGTCTAAAACTCGTGAGCGCTCACGACTTCATAGAGAGCCGAGTCGTGTGCGTTCCAAGTCCAGAGCACATGAGCGCTCACGACTTAATAGAGAGCCAAGTCGTGTGCGTTCCATGTCCAGAGCACGTGAGCGCTCACGACTTAATAGAGAGCCAAGTCGTGTGCGTTCCAAGTCCAGAGCACGTGAGCGCTCACGACTTGAGTCGCATAACAGAGCGGCATTACAGAGCCATGCAGAGAATCGACACTCCCAAGCTGATGATCGCTGCGAACGCGGCGACCGTCATCAACAGAATGTCGAACCCGGTACTCGTTCTAACCGTAGGTCTGTTAGTCCAGTTTTTTCTACAAAAGACATTATTGATATACTGAATTCGATGAAACCGTCTCAGCCAACAACGGGAACACACAGCTCAAGCAATGTAAACCATAAAAATATTTTGCCCGCGTTCGACCCATCGTCGACAAATCAACGAATTGACATTTGGCTACGAAAAGTGAATCAGTGTTCTACCGTTTATGGCTGGGACGACAAAACAGTTGTTCATTTCGCAATGCAGAAACTCCAGGGGTTGGCCAAAACTTGGTATGAAGGGCTGAATTCCATCTTGTTTAGTTGGTCAGAGTGGCAGGAAAAGCTATTAACGGCTTTCCCCTGCGAACATAATTATGGCCAATCTCTGGAGGACATGTTGAAACGTAAAAGCAAAACCAACGAACCTATTGAGGTGTATTTTTATGAAAAGGTAGCCCTACTGAACCAATGCGACATCGATGGCAAGCGTGCTGTCGATTGTGTTATACACGGACTAAGTGACAAGACCTTGAAAACCAGTGCCCTTGCGTTGCAATGCACGCACCCTGACCAGCTCCTACAATTCCTTATGAGCAATAAAGATTCGGCACCGACGGTGCAGCAAATGGAACGGTTTAATTTTAGGAGTAGAGCCACAAACGATAATAGACCCACGAGTAGTAGTTTCGATGGTAAGAGGCCTAATGCCGCAGCTGGCAATCCCGGATTAATCTGTTTTAATTGCAGAGAACGTGGACACCCATTCATGAAGTGCCCCAAACCTTTGAACAGGTGTGTCACGTGCCACAGATTCGGTCACAAATCCGACAGTTGCCGCTTTAGGCCCCAAACCGACAAAATGGAAACTACGCCAAAAACAATGTGTATTTCGGCTTCGAGAACCAACTCTAAATACATAAAGGCGGTAACCGTGAATGGAACTCAGCTTCAGGCTTTTGTAGACTTCGGAAGCGAAGTCTCACTGTTGGCTAAATCGGTTATACCTATATTAGGTCTCGTTGGTGGCACCGGACCGATACCCTTGAAGGGTTTTGGCAACGAAATAGTCCATTCGTTTGGGAGTGTTCAAGCTAATCTAGAAATTGATGGAGTAAAGGCTGAAGTGAAGTTTCATGTTGTGGAAGATAGATTCCTAGAGGTGCCCATACTTGTCGGTCAGTCATTTACTGAACAACCACACGTCGTTGTGCATAAGAATTCAGAACATTTAAAGTTCTTAAATTTCGAAGATGAAATGCCTCTTGCGGGGGCCAGCCTGGAGGATACCCAAAATGTCAGGGTTAAAGTATCTTCCGGTATATGCGCCCATGGCCCGACGACAATTACGGCTGTTACAGAACCACGTATAGATGGCAATATCATTATCAGCAGTAAGGTGGTAGGAAAACCAACAGACCAGTACACCATTCATGGTGGTGTCTTCCGCGTTACAAATGGAGTAGTGAAGATCAGTATTACTCCCATCACCTCACAGCTTCGGTTAATAATGGGAGCGACATTGTGTCGTGCCACAAGAATTAACATAGTAAACCGTATCACATCTCCCGAATCGGACGTGGTGGTGTCTGCTCATAATGACATTGACGAAAACTTGGTTCGCATAGGGGATAGCGCTGAGGAAGCAGACAGGAAAAGACTTTACGATATCTTGCATAAGTACAAACACTGCTTCGCTTCTACCTTGAAAGAGTTGGGGCATACGAATGTGGCCGAAATGACGATCGAGATCAACAGCAAACGGCCCATTGTATATCGCCCCTACCGCTTGTCCCACAAGGAACGCGAGCAAGTTCGTACTATGGTGGGCGAGATGATCGAAGCTGATGTCATTAGAGAATCTACATCAGAATATGCGAGTCCTATCATTTTGGTCCGTAAGAAAGACGGCAAGCTGCGATTATGTGTTGACTACAGGTTGCTCAACTCCGTGACAGTGAAAGAGCGGTACCCGATGCCAATAATCGAGGACGAAATCGCTCGATTATCCGGACAAGCATACTTCATCTCCCTCGACTTGGCATCGGGGTACTATCAGGTCCCTATAGCGGAAGCATCAAAGGCTTTGACGGCGTTCGTGACGCCGGACGGCCAATACGAATTCAATCGTATGCCATTTGGCCTCGCAAACGCCCCCGCTGTATTTCAGCGGATGATGCATAAGGTGTTGGGATCTGCGCGTTTCAGCGAAGCTACCGCATACATAGATGACGTACTGATCTATGGAAGGGACAAGGAGGAGTGTCTGAGCCGGCTAGAGAACGTCCTGAAGTTGCTGGAAGAAGCCAACTTAACGTTAAACTTATCGAAATGCGAGTTTCTAGCGGATAAAGTAGACTATTTGGGCTACGAAATTAGTGCCTCCGGCATCAGACCCGGGGATAAAAAGATAAATAGCGTCATTCAATTTCCTCGTCCGACCAATCAGCATTCGGTGCGACAGTTTCTGGGTCTGGTGGGATATTTCCGCAAATTTATACGGAACTTTGCACAAATAGCCCACCCGCTGAATAAGTTATTAAAAAAGGATGCACCGTGGTGCTGGGTGGATGAACAAGAAGGAGCTTTTAGGGAGCTAAAAGAGAGATTGACTAACCGACCCATTTTAGCTATCTACGACCCAACAGCAGAGACGGAGCTCCACACAGACGCCAGCAAAATAGGTATTGGAGGCATCTTGATGCAGAGACCGCTTGCTGGAGGTGAGTTCCGTCCAGTTGCATTCTATAGTCGGCAGACCACGCCGGAAGAAAAGTATTTTCACGCTTATGAATTAGAGACTCTGGCGGTGATCTGCTCCCTAAAAAAGTTCCGCATTTATCTTTTAGGCCAAGAATTTAGGGTAGTGACAGATTGCAGTGCATTACGCAGTACATTTGTAAAACGCGACATAATACCTCGAGTGGCACGCTGGTGGCTGTTGTTACAGGAATTTCAGTGTTCCATTGAGTATAGGGCCGGGTCAAAAATGACACACGTGAATGCGCTGTCACGCAATCCCATACAGGATATAGAGACAGTTGATGTGTTAAGTCAGTATCCAACGGTGATGTCAATAAGTAGCGCTGATTGGTTGCAGACGTTGCAGTTGGGTGATCCCGAGCTTAGCAGAATTAGGGACATTGTCTCTTCAGATATTGACGTTGATGGTCTGAAGTACATTAGGGACAACTATTTAATTCGAGACAATCAGCTGTATAAAACTATAGACGGGGACAACAACAACATACGGTGGGTGGTACCAAAGGGGGCGAGATGGCAGTTGTGTCGACTAAACCATGATGATATTGGGCATTTTGGTGTGGAAAAGACACTTGAACGTATAAAAAAGTCATATTGGTTCCCGAAAATGTCAAGATTTATAAAAAAGTATGTACAAGCCTGTGTTCAATGTGCATACGCGAAGAAAAGTTCACGTGCTCCAGAGGGACTTTTACATACTATAGAAAAGATCGAGATTCCCTTCCACACCGTCCACATCGACCATCTCGGCCCCTTCGTGAGGTCTAAACGAGGAAATTCCTACCTTTTAGTCATCGTGGAAGCATTCACCAAGTTTGTTTTTATAAGACCAGTAAGAAACACGAATACTCAGAACGTAATACGAGCGTTGGAGGATGTGTTTTATACATTCAGGTTCCCAGATCGCATCATTAGCGACCGTGGCCCCTGCTTCACATCACATGCTTTCAGAAGGTTTTGTTCATGTAAGGGGGTTAAGCATGTGTTAAACGCGGTGTCAAGCCCGCGCTCTAATGGTCAGGTTGAGCGGTACAACCGCTCAATCCTGAATTCGCTAACCGCCCAAAACTTAGACAATCACGAAAGAGTATGGGATGAGAAGATAGGTGCAGTACAGTGGGGATTGAATAATACCACCCAGAAAACCACTGGCAGGACTCCTGCCGAGGTAATGTTTGGGACTTCGATGAACGCAGAACTCGATCCTAAGCTCAATGCAATTAGAAGAAGCACGCGAGAGGATAATGATGTCATAACTATAAGGGAAGAGGTAAAGGATACAATTCGGGAAAATCAGATTATGCAAAAGGATAATTATGATAAGGGTAGGAGACCAGCTCGCGCGTACAAGGAAGGAGACTTGGTCAAGATTACAAAAGTGGCTTTTAATAACGATGGAAAAAGTACGAAGCTCTTGCCTTCGTACGTGGGACCATATAGGATTGTCAAAGTATTGGGAAACGACCGTTATAAATTGGCCTCAATACCTGGGTTGACTGGTACTAGGAATAAACGCAAGACTACTGCTGCAGCTGATCGAATGTCGCCTTGGGTTCACGTAGCGGCTCTAGAAGTTCATAGCGATTGCGATGAAGATAAAATTGGGTATTCTGCTCCAGATACTGATGGCTGTGAATATGATGATGTTAAAGATGATTAAAGAGACAATAGATTATAATACACTTTAATTAGATGAGATGCTATAAGATTTGGTACTAATGATTTGTATATTCGAATGGCGTTCCTGGTAGAATTAGATCGGTTATCAGGAAGCGCAATAATACTAAGAACGTATAAATGTATTCTCAGAATTATATAAATGTAACTGATTAATTGTAGTTACATATGTATTACATTGGGGCAATCAAGCTAAAATTGGATGGGTTAGCAAGTGTTCTACCAATGTATTAAGAATGGTTTCAGTTCCCGCTAGAATTGGATGGGTTAGCAGGAAATGTCCCATTTGTGAAGGAGCCTCATTGCAGTTCTTGCTAGAATTGGATTGGTTAGCGTGAACTGTAATGTTGACATTGATCATAATGCTAAAAATGTGTAAATGTATACTTAGAATGATATAATATGTTGTTGATTAATTGTACATGCGAAATAATGAGAAATACATCTGATCCATTGGGACAATGATGCTAGAATTGGATGGGTTAGCAAGTATTGTGTCAATGTATTAATGATGGTATGGTTTCAGTCCCCGCTAGAATTGGATGGGTTAGCGGGTACTGTTCCATATGAAAAGGAGTCGCACTGCAGTTCTTGCTAGAATTGGATGGGTTAGCAGGACCTGTAATGTTGACATTGAATGATGGTAACCACTTTTGCTAGAATTGGATGGGTTAGCAAGTGGATTTGATTTGCGAGAATTGGATGGGTTCGCAAAAAGTGAATTTGATTTGCGAGAATTGGATGGGTTCGCACAATCACTTAGCATTGTCTTTGTCGTAAGAATTGGATGGGTTTATGGCAAGAACAATGGATTACTGGTAGGTGCTGTAGAAATTTGTTGAGAACTTACTAGATATAATAAATATGTATTGAAATACTTAAGGACAAGCAATCAATTACGATGTAACGATAGGGATTACTTATGTACCCATTATTATAGATTTTTTTTTTCTCTTTTATTTTATATGTTTGTCTGGCTGTTTTTGTGACTGATAAGCTATTAGAAAGTTCTCACTCGCCGAGTGTAAGGTTTATGCATTTCGCTTAGCGTGTATGGGGACATACACGAGGTCAGGATGGACGAGTGTAAGGTTTCTAATTTTAATTGACTTTTCCTGCGAATTGGTCGTTGACGGCGGTTTTAATTAAGAAGAAAGAGTACGTCAACTGACTCGAGCGGAACGAACGGCGGCGAGTGGGGGAATTCGGGGAGTCGGGGGAACGGCGGCACGGCGTGAGGGTAGTTAACCTAGCTTGGCACAACGTGGTGAGAATGGAAATAAAGGATTAATTAATACAGTGTACTGGACGGAGTTTTATTACACTCGAAAATAATATAACTGTCTAGGAAAGTCAGTATGTTACTGAGGGACAAGAAACTCTAAACCGTACTGAGTTGATGTTGAGCTGATGACTGAATATGCATTTGTGCAATAACTGCTGCTCCACCATTCAGAATCGCTCTAACAATCGAGGTCCCTTCCCTTGTCCCTCACTAGGTGGTAGGCTCAAATTGTAGCCGACTGGATTGGTACCACCGTACTGGACGTAAGATGGCCGCATAGCAACCTCGGCTGTTTTCTGCTCTAGTCCAGTATAGCCAGCAAATCCAAAGGGAAATCTCCGTTATGGCACCTACCTCCTCGGAGGTGATATTGGCTGGTCGGAGCATGTGTTCTGACCCCTACTGGATCAGCCACACATACTGTATTACATGAAAATAAAAAAGCCACAGTTGCACTCCGGGAGTGCCGGCAGAAGTGAAAACAACACCGTAACATTGCTTAAAAAAAAACAACACCGTAACATTGCTTAAAAAAAAATTATGTTAAATTTAGTAGAACGGACAGACATGCATTTGTTACGGAACCCTACATTTATTATAAAATAACCGTCGGAGGACCTTGGTTGAAAATTGTAAAATTTAGTAGAACGGACAGACATGCATTTGTTACGGAACCCTACATTCATTTTGCAGAACTTTGTAGAATGGACAGACATAAACGTGTTACGGAACCCTACATTCATTTTGCAGAACTTAGTAGAATGGACAGACATAAATGTGTTACCGAACCCTACTTAACAGTTGCACTCCGGGAGTGCCGGCAGATCCCGTGCCACTCTAACTTAACCCTTAATGCTGTAATAATAAGCTTTCATTTTAAAATTGACGCGGACGCGACATTGTCGCGATGTCGCGAGTTATACATTTTATACCTACCTAAAAAAGTGCCAAGCGCCGCTAAAGAAGTTTTCACTTCAAAAATTATGTCACTGAATCAGTTTTCTATCTTGTTCTTCGCGCTGCCAGTAGAATAAACTATTCAAAATAATGTTAATTCATTTCCAAGTGAAAATTTCCAACTGAATCAACAAATAATATCCACATGTGTATCAGCAGTACCTACCTATAGTCCGCGCGCGAGCTCCGAGGAATCGGTGGCTGTGGAAATTAATTTATTTTTAAATTTTTACATTATAAATTACTACCATACCAGCTAGGGCATCCAAAATCGAAAAATCGGAAATCGAAAAAACCGAAAATCGGACAATTTTAGTGTTATTTTAAAACCGATTTTTTTAATATCGAAAATCGATTTTTCCGATGATCCGATTTTTATTAGGTTTTTCAAACATTCCCCGTCATTTGGTTTTAAATGCATAAAACAGTGCTATTTTATGTGAATTGAATGGGTTATGGGTGGGTTACTTAATCATCATCATCATTTTTCATCCAATAAAGAACGAACTCAAAAAAAAATAATAATAATCACACCGGAATAATCAAGCTTTGAAATCAAGGATTGATCAACGCCTAACTATGAATGAACACCTACATGGTAATGTACCTACATAACCCTACTGCGTACTTCAGTCAGACGTGATGAAGTATAACCGGACAATGATGAACTGCCTGGTGGTATAGAACGAGTATATCGCAGATTACATTCAACTGTACAAAATCAACACAGTTGGAGAGGTCGGAGTCTGCGTCCGCTTCATCTTCGCCGACACCTACTTTGGACATTGACGAGCCTCGGCTGGAGCTGGAAAGTGCCAAAGTTATGACAAAAAAACCTTCTAAGACCGGTAAGGAAAATCTGCGTGATGTCATAAGAATTGAAATGACATTATTTGAGTGTAACGGTGAGAGAGACCCATGTCTAGAAAAGGTATATCATACATAACCTACTCACGCACGATTCCGCCGACAAATTTGGGAGCCGAAAGGGCATTTTCAGCAGCAGGTTATTTAACAAGAAATTTAAGAAGTGGCATGGGTGATCCCAGTTTAGACGCTCTATGTTTCCTTAAATCTCACTTTCAACTAAACAAAGATTAGTCAACTGTTGCTACGGTTGACCAGGTTCTCGAAAAAGTATCCTCTTGGGGGAAGAAGAACTTGGTCAACTTCAACGTAGCCAAGACGCAAGCTTGTGCCTTCTCTACTGAGGCTGATCCGTTTCCTCTCCAAGCACTTTTCAGGGCAGCCAAGTCCCCAACGATGGTAGTCTGGGCGTCTTGGATATAAAGGCGTCCAGGGACGTTGGGTTTCGATCGTTCATAGAGTGCAAGGCGAAACTAACGTCTCGAAAATTAGGGATCCTCTACTGATGTCGGCGATTTTTCACGCCGGTCCAACTACTTACACTCTACAAAGCACAAGTAAGACCGGTGATGGAATATTGCAGTCATCTTTGGGAGGGTTCCCATGAGTACCTTCTTTCAGCCTTGGATTCTATTCAGCGACAAGCCATTCGCCTCACTAGTGACTCTGTACTCACAAAGGACCTTCAACCTCTAAAGCACAGACGTATCGTTGGGTCATTGAGCCTGTTTTGCTACTATGGCCGCTACTCTGACGAAATTGCTTCCCTTATCCCTCCTCCTCTCGTTCGCCTTCGCCAAACCTGTCACACTCTCGCGGAACACCCCTTTGTAGTTGACAGAAGAGTTCTTCGAACTGCACGATTCTCTAAATCTTTCTTGTGTCGCACTGCAAAGGTGTGGAACGGGCTCCCAGGGAATATATTTCCCCACTCCTACAATCCACGGATCTTCAAATCGCGGGTTAATGGCCTTTCCCCAGCAACATTAGTCCACACCAAGCCGGACTGGCACCTCCTCGGCGGTGAAATTGGTTGGCCCTGAGGTTTCGACCACGGGCGGAGCCACCCAGTTCGGAAGCAATAAAAAAAAAGTCACGTTCACATAGTTACCAAGTGGTTTACGTAATCACGTTAGAGTTAGAGTTAAGTTCCTATTCAACATTTTAATTTCAAAATTTGAACACATGTAATTTTAATATTGCACTAAAATATTAAATGTCACTTATTTTTTTACTCGTATACTCTTTATCATTTATTTTCATGTGGCCCAGTGCAAACCTACCTTATATTAAAGTTGCACTTCACATTTTGCCGTGAAATCGAAAACATTGAAAAAATCGAAAAATCGATTTTAAAAATATGAGAATCGGAAAAAAACCGATTTTGGAAATGGCACCGATTTTGGATGCGCTAATACCAGCATACCACACGCTCTAACCCAACGGGGTAAGCAGAGTAATCGCTGTTGTACAGCAAGAACTACATCACAGCACTAATCTACCCTCACGTGGACAATGTGCGGTGCTAAAGGGCGACAGGCCAGCCACGTCTCATCTTGGCGCGGTCCTTCCACCGCGTGTCATGCAGAGGTGGTCTTCGTGCCTTACTTTCTGATTGATAATTATCTTGTCCGAATACTTTGCTAAACGTGGTGGTTGGTGTTATGCTGTAATTTACAAGAGTACCTTCAGTCCAGCACAACTACGATTACGTATTCTGCTTACCCCGATGTCGGGATACAGCGTGTGGCATGTATGTATATTTTACTCATTTTTAAGTTTCCGGATTACCAAAGTAGGTTTAAAGACTTACATATTAAGTCGACATTTCTCCCGCTACGTCACGGGCTTCTTCAGGGACTGCGGGAGTTCCTCGAGCCGACGACGTCTGGTGTCCGTTGTACCAGCCGTCAAACTTTATACAGTTTGACGGCTGGTACAACGGACACCAGACGTCGGCTCCAGGAACTTCCGCAGTCCCTGAAGAAGCCCGTGACGTAGCGGGCGAAACGTCGACTTAATAAAATATGTAAGTCTTTAAACCTGCTCTGGTAATCCGGAAACTTAAAAATGAGTATAGTTAATAACAGAGTAAACTTAAAAACATATGTATATTTTATTTATTTGTTTAGGAATCAAACCGTACATATAACAAACACAAATTATGAATATATTTAAGCGGCGGGTGGCTGAATGGTTTGGGCATCGGCTTCTCATGCGGGAGGTCCGAGGAGGTCGAATCCGGTCGCCGTGTACCAATGAGTTTTTTCTGACGAAAAAATTTACGTGCATACCTACACCGCTGCTTCACCGTTCGGAACCGGTGTAAAACTGTAGGTCCCTTCCCTTGCCCCTTACTAGGTGGTAGGCTCAAATTGTAGCCGACTGGGTTGGTACCACCGCACTGGATGTAAGATGGCCGCATAGCAGCCTTGGTTGTGTTCTCCTCTAGTCCAGTATAGCCAGCAATCCAGGGAAGTCTCCGGTATGGCCCCTACCTTCTCGGAGGTGATATTGGCTAGTCAGAGCATGTGCTTTGGCCCCTCTGACTCAGCCACCCATACCGGATTACATAATAGAAAAAAAGATATCAAGCCAGTGACGATTCCTTTAACACAACAAAATTAGAAGACAGAGAGATTTTAACAAACAACAAGGTAAATATAAATTTTGACTAAGCATACATGTATGTATTTTTTTTTTATTGCTTCTGAATTAGGTGGATGTGCCCGAGGTCGAAGCCTCAGGCGCAGCCAATTTCACCCCCCGAGGAGGTGCCAGTCCGGCTTGGAGGTGGACTATTGTCGCTGGGGAAAGGCTATTTACCCGCGATTTGAAGATCCGTGGATTGTAGGAGTGGGGAAAGATATTCCCCGGAAGCCCGTTCCACACCTTTGCAGTGCGGCACAAGAACGATTTAGAGAATCGTGCAGTTCGAAGTACTCTTCTGTCCACTACAAAGGGTGGTCCGCGAGAGTATGGCGGGTTTGGCGAAGGCGAACAGGAGGAGGAGGGATAAGGGAAGCAATTTCGTCAGAGCAGCGGCCATAGCAGTACCGATAAAACAGGCTGAATGACCCAACGATACGTCTGTGCTTTAGAGGTTGGAGGTCCTTTGTGAGTACCAGTCACCAATGAGGCGAATGGCTCGTCGTTGAATAGAATCCAAGGCTGAAAGAAGGTAGAGGATCCCTAATTTTCGAGACGCTAGTTTCGCCTTGGACTCTATGAACGATCGAAATTCAACGTCCCTGGACACCTCCATACCCAGGGCGCCCAGACTACCATCATAGGGGGCTTGGAGGGGAAACGGAGCAGCCTTACTATAGAAGGCACAAGCTTGCGTCTTAGCTACGTTGAAGTTGACCAAGTTCTCCTTCCCCCAAGAGGATACTTTTTCGAGAACCAGGTCAACCCGAGCAACAGTTTCGCGTCTCGCGTTTCTTGCTGAGGCCTCTCTACCCTTCCAGTCTTTGATGAACCCTTCGTGCATCGTGCTGTCGTCCGCGTAACAATGTATTTCATCGAGCGAGAGCATCTCGTTAATGAATAATAGAAACAGTGTAGGCGACAGCACGGATCCTTGTGGAACACCAGCATTGATTGAGTAATCGGCCGAGCAGGTACCATTTAGGGTGACAAAGATCGACCGATCGCTCAAAAAGCTGGAGGTCCAAGTGCACAGTTTTGCAGGGACAACGCAGGCCGGAAGCTTGCTTAGGAGTCCCCGGTGCCAGACGCGGTCGAATGCTTTGGATATATCCAAAGCGACCGCCAGCAGTGATTCCCCAAAACCATCGAGCCTTTCAGCCCACAAAAATGCGTGACGTACGCTAGAAGATCTCCAGTGGACCTTTGTTTGCGGCAGCCGTATTGCTTGTCGTCGAGGAGTTTAGAGTCTTCTAGGTACGTCAGGAGCGCTGAGTTGACAATACGCTCCATGACCTTCCCAAGAGTGAGGTTATCGCAATAGGACGATAGTTCGATGGGTTCGCTGGGTCCCCCTTCTTGGGGACCGACTGGACCGAAGCTACCGACTGGACCGAAGCTACCGACTAGACCGAAGCTCTCTTCTTATGTATATAAGTAAATATAGACTAAATATACCTACTCTTTTTTTTATAAAATTTGTTTTAGGGCTTTTAACAATAATTTGTTAATATCAACCCCATAGTACTCATCTTCTCCATCCCTTAGGGACTCTGGGACTTAAGGGATCGCTCCACAAAATTCAACACAATTACTAAATCCCTCTCACTTGGGCTCGCTCGCCAACAGTTTATGTATACTAAAAAAAAATAAAGAACCTACTCTATTCGCATTAATACCTACTAACTCTGAACTGTTGGTGGGCTTCGAACACATCCAAACTCTTTGGCAGTAGAGGAGGGTGTCACTGGAGGTCGGGACTAGCGAGCGGCCACTCTGTGTAGTTCTCCAGCGTGCGTTACGGTTCGGCTCGAATCAAGCCCTCGTCAGCTAGTCTGCGACTAGGACGCGGGGAACCACCAGTCCCGCTCTCGACCTCCCTCTCTCTACCTATCCATATTCTGTAGGATGCCTCCAGTGACGTTTTCCAAACTCTCTCCATGTATGAGCTTAGCGTCGATCTTGGCAGCCCTAGATCCTTGAAGAGACTGTAGAGCGACTTCGCTGGTAGTCCTCTTGCTCAGACTTCCACAGCGAAGAGATCAGTCTTGAATCCGTTTCTCACTATCCATATTTTTTATGTAATCAGCTATGGGTGGCTGAGTCAAAGGGGCAAAGGAAATGTTCCGATCAGCCAATATTCACCTCCGAGAAGGTAGGTGCCACATCGGAGACTTCCCTTTGGATTGCTGGCTATACTGGACTAGAGGAGAACACAACCGAGGCTGCTATCCGGCCATCTTACATCCAGTACGGTGGTACCAACCCAGTCGGCTACAATTTGAGCCTACCACCTAGTAAGGCGCAAGGGAAGGGACCTCGGAAGGGACCTACAGTTTTACACCGGTTCCGAACGGTGAAGCAGCAGGTGTAGTGTAGATAGGCACGTAAATTTTTCCATCAGAAGAAACTCATTGGTACACGCCGACCGGATTCGAACCTCGGACCTCTCGCAATAGAAGCCGACGCCCATACCACTAGGCCAACCTCCGCCGCGCCGCCCAAAAAAAACTCATTAGTGCACGCCGATTCGATAAAATTTTCATATAGCATTTTAAGTAAATTATTACAAAACCTACAAAAGAAACTCAAACTGGTCAAAAAAGTTTTTTATTTTATGAAATCTGACACGTTTGGCTAAATCAACTACTACCAGAACATTCGTGACGTCAGCCCATAACACCTTGGTGAACTAGGTGCCATGTCAGTGCTTCCCTTCGGTCGTGATCTTAAGTGCAAATCTTACGGCCCGCCAAAGACGCAGGCTTAGGTGGCCTGCGTCTTTGGTGGCCTCTCTGAAAGGCCAGATGTGAGAGGCCTAAACCCAGCAATTTGGCTCTAAGAATAACCATGAAAATGTGTGACACGAGCGAGGAGAAATCAATATGTGAGACGCCCACGCTTGACCTGACATCGAACGTCAATTATTTTCAGGTATCGTAGACAGAAAAATTTAGCATACAACTTTATAAAAAATATTTTAATACTATATTAATTTTTTCTATCCTATTCTAAACTTTTTTTGTAAATATATCTATATTCAAATTATTTATTAGGATGTTTTGTAACATAACTACTGCCTAATAATAAAAAAAAAAAACCTATAACCTATACAAAACCTAATAACCCTCCTCCAGGTGGGACGATGTGGGCACTGTTTCGAGGACGCTAGCGGCGTCGTTACCTCGCTGGATGGCCACACTGATACGCTGCCTCAGGAACTCGAGCGAACGTTGTTCTCCTGAAGCAGGGTACAAGGACATACCGATTCATTTTATTTTATTTTCATTTTAATATACTTAACTAGGTAAGTTTAAAGGTTGACTGGAAGAAATCACTTGCAGTTATAAGTCCGCCTTTACGCACTCCTGTATTTCTTGTTTCTTGTCGCGTACTGTTCTTCTCTTAATTGTGTAAAATCAACACTTTCTATCCTATTCTATTCAAGTTGTTATTAAAACCTAAATTAATTTGGTTCTTTAGGTAGTTCTACATATGTTCATGTTTGTACTTGTTTTTTCTTATCCAAAGAATCAATTTTTACACAATATAAAAATGAATTTTAAAGAAAGGGAGAGGTTACAGGAGCTAGAGAGCACACTCATTGGAAGACCATTCCATATTTTCGCCGTATGACACAGGAGCGATTTGGAAAAAGCGGCCAAGTGCGAGTCAAAAAAAAAGTTCAAAAACACGTTCCTTGTATTCATTTTTTAAACATGTTTTTATTATTCGTTATATTTTATTATTTGCTAGTAAGTAATATCTCATATTCTGTGAAAAATTATACCGATTACCTATTTACGGTTCACAATATACAGCCCTTTAAATGTAGTGCAGACGGACAGACGGCGTAGGTTTGGTAATAGGGTCCCGTACGGTAAAGAACCTTAAAAATCTATGGATTCTAACGAGGGTTCTAAGAATGTTTGCAGGCATTTTCGGCGAGTGTAGCGAATATGGATAGCGGCAGGAGAGATGAGGGAAGCCAATTTTAAAAGTCTGCCGTATGTCTAATTTCTCAACAAAACGAACGAAATAAGTTATTCTGTATACAATAAATAACATATACCCGATATATATATATAACTCTCACAAGAAATATTATCTGTATCTCTATCTTCTCTATATCTCTATCTCTAGTCTCTATCTCTGATTCTTATAAAAGGCAACGTCTGTCTGTATGTATCAGTTTCGGTAATCAATCACTCAACAGATTTTGATGCGGTTTGCGCCAATGGAAAGAGCAGGCTCTTGAGGCTAACTATAGGCTATATAGCATCACGCTAAATAGCCTTAGGGCTGAGCAGTATCAAAGACAGTAAAGTATGGACTAGAGAGAGAGATAGAGAGAGAAAGAGAGAGAGAGAGAGAAAATATAAAAGAGGCGATCGTTTATTATTCATATTAGGGTTAAAATCGTATTTGCTATTAATCCGAGTCTAAACTAGAGGAAAAAACTAGTAGGTATGTGTGTTAGTTAATGTTTGTGCTGACCTTACTTAAAATATAGGAAATACGAAAGGACGACAGTTATACATAATTTAATCGTTTTCAGCCGTTTATTCTGGGCTTATCGCTTGCTAGCTATGTACAACTTTCAATTCAGTGGTACGGAGGCTTCGCTCGCGACCATGTTAACTATGCTCACGAGGTCACAATGGGATGCATGCCAACTGCCAAGGATATAATATGTAGGTATACATGAAGGTAATATGAACATACATACAACACGGTGTATCTTAAAAATCGGGGGTGAGCAGAGTAATCGGAGTTGTGCTGCAGGTGCTCTTGTAGGCAAATGCAGCAAGTAAGGCACGAAGACCCACCCGCTGTGTGACTCGGTGGAAGTTCCGCTCCAAGGTGCGTGGGAGGTGGCCATCCTGTCGCCCTTTAGCACGGCATCTTGTCCTTATCCCTATTGTTTTTACAAGCAGCCGGCTGTGGCCAAAAGTTCAACGGAAGTTCAGGCACAGCCAACAACACCGCTCCTCGTCCACCGTGCCATGTCCGCGATTGGGTCATGAAACTAAATTTTTCAATTGTTTTTCGTGCAGTAGAATCTGAGAAAATAAGCTGTGACAGACGGACAGACAGACAGACAGACACCAGAGTGATTATATAAGGGTTTCGCTTTTTCTCTTCTTTTAAGGTAAGGAACCCTAAAAATGGATTTAAATTCAAAATTTTGCCCTATGGCAACTTGAATGAAGTTTTGAGGGGCGTGAATGGGCATGAGGGGGTTGAAGGACCCGAGACTGTACTTGGAGGGAAATATATGGGCAGGGAGAGCGTTCCAGAGTTCTATAGAGGAAAGATTTTCAGAACCAGTTCAGCGTGTAGAGATGCAATGCATGCCCGGTGCGCGTGGTGCGGAGGTGGAAAGCGGCCGGCGGGCTAGCGTTAAATAACTCCTCCGAGCACTCCCCATGGCATAAGTGTAGGTTCGATTGCGTTAGTATGGGAGGGGGCTATTTGTTCAGTATGATCTTATATAAATAATACAGTAGGTACCTAGTTGTGAATGCCTTCTTTTCTTGTACAAAGCGATCGTCTGTCGTCCGTCGTGGGTACGACGCCACCGGCCGGTCAACCACGCCCTCTGTGATTTGTTCACCATAGAAATACATACTAAGAAGTAGAATAGAAACTCCGTATTGCACACAACTCCCAACACACAACTCAACACATCAACTCCATATTGCATACTATAACGTAGCGGCGGGTGGCCGAGTGGTTTGGGCATCGGCTTCTCATGCGAGAGGTCCGCGGTTCGAATCCCGTCGGCGTGTACCAATGAGTTTTTTTTGTGGAAAAAATTTATGTGCATACATACACAAGCTGCTTCACCGTTCGGAACCGGTGTAAAACTAGATATATTGCAGTCATCTTTGGGAGGGTTCCCCTGAGTATCTTCTTTCAGCCTTGGATTCTATTCAGCGACGAGCCATTCGCCTCATTGGTGACTCCGTACTCACAAAGGACCTTCAACCTCTAAAGCACAGACGTATCGTTGGGTCATTGAGCCTGTTTTATCGGTACTACTATGGCCGCTGCTCTGACGAACTTGCTTCCCTTATCCCTCCTTCTCCTGTTCGCCTTCGCCAAACCCGCCATACTCTCGCGGAACACCCGTTTGTAGTCGACAGAAGAGTTCTTCGAACTGCACGATTCTCTAAATCGTTCTTGTGCCGCACTGCAAAGGTGTGGAACGGGCTCCCAGGAAATATCTTCCCCCACTCCTACAATCCACAGATCTTCAAATCGCGGGTTAATAGCCTTTCCCCAGCAACATTAGTCCACCTCCAAGCCGGACTGGCACCTCCTCGGGGGTGAAAATGGCTGCGCCTGAGGTTGCGACCTCGGACAGAGCCACCCAGTTCGGTAGGAATAATAAAAAAAAAAATACAAAAAAACTGTAGGTCCCTTCCCTTGCCCCTTACTAGGTGGTAGGCTCAAAATGTAGCCAACTGGGTTGGTACAGCCGTACTGGATGTAAGATGGCCGCATATCAACCTCGGTTGTGTTCTCCTCTAGTCCAGTATAGCCAGCAATCCAGGGATGTCTCCGGTATGGCACCTACCTTCTCGGAGGTGATATTGGCTGGTCGGAGCATGCGCTTTGGCCCCTCCGGCTCAGCCATCCGGTATGGATTGCATAAAAAAAATATAGCCCACAACTGACAATAACACAATCACTGAAGAGTAATGGGTACTTTTTTTCATTAATTTTTTTTTTTTTATGGAAACTGACACGGTTGGCTACATCACCTACAACGTCCGTGATGTCAGCCCATAACACCGGGTGAACTAGGTGCCATGTCAGTGCTTCCCCCTTTGATCGTGCCGGCTACACTGAACTGGTCGGAAAACACAAACTATTTACATAGCCGTTTTGACCGACGTTTCATTCAGTGCGGTGGTACCAACCCGGGCGGGTTAAACCCTACCACCAAGTAAGATTAGGAGGGAAGGGACCTACAGTTTTACGAGGAATCCGAACCTCGGTCAGCCTCCAACGGTCAGCGGTCACCCATCCAAGTACTGACCGCACCCAGCGTTGCTTAACATTCAATAGCGACAGTTGACTGTCTGCACCACTGAGCTATCGAGGCTGACTATAATTCCGGTACGTGTGGCTCTGTGGAATCAGAGGGGCCATATAGCACATGCTCTAACCAGCAAATATCACCTCGGACATGGTAGGCGCCATATAGGAGCCTACCACCTAGTAAGGGGCAAGGGAAGAGACCTACAGTTTTACACCGGTTCCGTACTGTGAAGCAGCAGATGTAGGTGTGCACGTAAATTGTTTCATCAGAAAAACTAATTGGTACATGCCGACCGGATTCGAACCTTGAACAGCCGACACCCAGCCTATTCTCTAATTGTTTATTGTTGATTAAGTATTCATATGGCAGTAAGACTACACTCGAAATTGTCACAATTTGTTCTATCCGACAAACGATTATCGCATAAGCAGGCCTCACGCACTCTATGTACTTGCGCGCGCTAACTACCTAACCTACCGCCGGGGCGGTCTAATTCAGGAAAAATTCGTCAGCCGCCCGAAACATGCCTACACGCTCGCCCACGCAACTGCGCGCGCGCAGCTGTAAAGCAATAATGCACTTTACACTCGATCGTTTAGGTACATTTTCGCACGCAGCGATTGACGACGTGAATCAGTAGGCTATTAAAGCCGTAGTTAACTTTTTCTATGGAGTGATTTATCTGTTACGAAGTAACTATTATGTAATCTGTGGCGTAAGTAGCGTTAGCCGCAACTCTGTCTCACTAGACACATTGAGAAGGCCGTTGGAGCGAGTGAGACGGATCATGAGAAATTGCTAGTAGCGATGAATTGCTAATAAAGAATAGCCCCGCCACCTATAGCCAATATTCTTTTTCTGACTAGCGAGCAAGAAAAGAAATATAACAAAAATACAAGAGTGCGCAAAAGGTGGACTTACCATTATTTGTGGTTTCTTCCATCTCTAGCCACACATTAAGTGAATGTTTTTATATAACATGGGTGGCTGTGCCGAGAGACCAATGGTGCAGTCGACAGAGCCAAAATCACCTCTCCTCGCGAAACCACGCTCAGTTAGGTGCCATGCCAGCAGATTTGCGGACGACGTTTGAAGATACCCAAGTTAAAGGATTCGGGAAACACATACTCGCCGGAAGACAGTTCCACACCCTAGCGGTGCGACAAAGAAACGATTTGCCCAATGTCAACAACAAAAGCGTGTAGAGTCTCTCTACGATGAGTCATGCGGGAATAGAACGGGTGGCGGGGAATAAGGGATGCTATGTTCCGCAGAGGCATAAGGTTTAATATATGTATATATATTTTAAGTATTATAATTACCTTTGGATGAGCAAATATTAAAACAAGAGGAAATTATAGTTAATTATAGTTAGCGCCTATCTCTGTCGCACTTGTTTATTGGCGTATCTTCTGTCTACTGACCGACTGACTGCAAATGGTGTGCGTGCACACCAACCGTTCGTTAGATAAAATGTATACAATTCATGACATTGCGGATTCTCTGTCTTTATTTCTGCGTTGGTTTGGTACACACATACATATATCTTGCACGAACTGATATCATTCTCAAAGTTTTTACATTCATGAAATATAAATATGTCTATAAAGAAGTAAATTTTTATATTTGTTTTTGACGTGATAACGTCTTATAAATTGATGAACACCGGCAGCACGCACGAAAGCGTGTCACGTTGATATTCAAAGTTACCATGGAAACGTCCTCGGCCCAAGCGGCAGTGTTGCCAAACGTACGGTAATTGCCGTATCGTACGGTAATCGAGGCTAGAAATCGACAAATGTACGGCGTACGGCAGTGATAGGGGTGCCGTACGAAGAAATACCGTAATTCTTATAGCTGTGTTTCTTTATGACGTTATCACGTAAAACTATCGTCCGTAAACCGACTTTACAGACAACCAATATTTTTTTTGACGTGGTAACGTCTTATAAATTGATGAACACCGGCTGCACGCACGAATATCACGTCACGTTCCATCTGAGCCTGTGGGTGCAAGCGAGAGCGCGTAACAAGCGATAGAGAGGCACAATCGGCCCAAGCGTCGGCTTGTAAAAGTACTAGGGCCGCAGAAATTAAAACGAGGTTACTCGTACCATAATATCTGGCCGGTCGGAAAATATTTCAAATTTAGAATATTCATGAAACAAGGGTTGTATGACGTTATCACGTAAAACTATCGTCCGTAAACCGACTTTACAGACAACCAATTTTTTTATAAAATTTTTTTTTATGGATTATATATTAATATTATTAATAAAATTACAATTAATTCAAATATGTCGACTTATGTAAGTCGTCCTCAGTGAAAATATTTTGTAAATAAAAATAATTTATTATCTATAAAGAAGTGGGATACCGTGTGGGGCCGGTACTTGAAAAGAATAGCCCCACCACTGCATATCTCCCCACGCATGTCGTAAAAGGCGACTAAGAGATAAGAACGAGATGCCGTGCTAAAGGGCAACAGGCTCGCCACCTCTCACCTTGGCATGGTACTTCCATCGAGTCATGCAGCAGGTGGGTCTTCGTGCCTTACTTGCTGCTTGATCGATTGAATCTTGTTCGAATACTTTGCGAAACGTGGCGGTCGGTGTTGTGCTGTAATTTGCCAGAGTTCTTGCACCACAACACCGATTACTCTGCTTACCCCGATTGTCGGGATTCAGCGTGTGTGATATGTATAAAGAAGTTTGGGAGAAATCGAGTGTAATGTATTTTTAGGGAGGTAGGGGGTAGTCTAGCCTCACTAAAGGCAACCTGTGGGGTAGGGTAGTTTCGCTTTGACACAACTCGGCTTTAGCAACAGCTCGTTGGTTGACTGGAATAAATCACTCACAGTGATAAGTCCGCCTTAAAATCAAGTCAAAATCAGATTAAATAAAAAAAATATATCATTTATTGCATATATTTGAAGCATTTTTAATTCCTTTAATTTAGGTAATACAAATGAAGTTAAATAAAGTAAATGAATAAATAAATCAAATAACCTTCTGCGTCTCAATAAATTAAGCGTCTGAAAGAATTGTATCTCTCCAAAGGAATAGAGGTGATTTACTTTATTATTGGATACCGGGTGGCTAAGCTCAAGTGGCAATGGGCTGGGCACGTCAGCCGAAGAGACGACGACCGTTGGAGTAACCGTGTCCTACACTGGCGGCCGTGGACAGGTAAACGGAGTGTGGGAGGACCACCCGCCAGGTGGGACGACGACATCAAGTACGTCGGCGGAAAGCAGTGGTTCCGTACCGCTGAAGGCCGGGTGGACTGGAGGAAAATTGGAGAGGCGTATGTCCAGCAGTGGACGCTTACACGCTGACTGACTGACTGACTGACTTTATTATTTACAGATATGAAGTAAGTAGTTTAATATGTAATGTGTGTATCGATTATCTATTGTTAGTACATAACACATATGTCATTAAGCTTCTATGAATTCTAATTCAGTATCATAAATATTATATTATTATATTCTACGACTATTAAATAATCAATCAGATATTTCATCATCAGATGGCTTCCGTATTGATACAGAACCCTAAAAAAATCTGCTATTTTCTATGCAGATACCTTCCCTTGCCCATTACTGGGTGGTAGGCTCAAATTGTAGCCGACTGACCGCACTGGATGTAAAATGGCCGCGTAGCAGCCTCGGCTCCTCTATAGTCCAGTATAGCCAACAATCCAGGGAAGTCTCCGGTATGACACCTACCTTCCCGGTGGTGATATTGGTTGGTCGGAGCATGTACTTTGGCCCCTCCGACTCAGCCACCCATACCGGATTACATCAATCAATACTAATAATAAATCTGTAAGGGATGGTCATGGAGTAAGTAACTTTGTTTTATGAGATACAAGCTGTGCCCGCGGCTCCGCCCGCTCTCATATTTCACTTCACTGCTAACCTCATAAGCTATTTAGCGTGATAGTAAGTAGCCTATAGTTGATGGGAAGAATCAAGCTATCCGTAGAATTTTTTTTTATTAAAATCGGTTCAGTGGTTCTCGAGTTATAAGCGGACAGACAGACACTCAGACAGAAAGCAGACGTTGGATTTTAATATAGGTAAGGAAGGAAGGAAGGAAGGAAGTACTGCGTTTGTAGATTCGATGTATGATCTAGAACTAAATTGATGATTTTTAGAAATCTTTTCTGTATGTATGTATGTATAGGTATATGTATGTATGTTCCTCCATAAATCTTAAACCGATCATCCGAATTCGATTAAACTTAGTAGAAACAAGCACATTTGATTATACGGGACACAGGATAGGATAAATACAATTCAGTTCCGGTTACGCTAAGATGTGGCTCTCATACAAACCAAATTGTTTCGCCCGCCGAAATAAAGGTATACTTACTTTTTAAATACGAATTTCACTCGAGCGAAGCCGCGGGCAAAAGCTAGTAAAAAAATTAAGTCTAAGGCCCGGACTAGATAGAGTCGTTTTTGTCAACAGTCGAGAGAAATAGGCCACACCTCCAAAATAACGCTCCATAGAAATGTAGAGTTTTGACCTGTCGACTACATGCACAACTCACGAGTCGAGAGCGTGCTGAGTTGAAAAAATCCACTGCATGTCAATGCTGCATGTTGCGTTTTCTTCGACTGGACACGAGTCGAAGTTGTCGACTTGAGTTAACAGAACGTATGGAGTTGTATGACGCCGACTACACGTGCTCTCGGCGAGTCGAATTTTTCGACTTCTTCAGTCGAGCTCGTTTAATTTATCTGGGTATTCTCAAATTTTTGGGTACATGTTTTGAAAAACTCCTTCAGTAAACCGGTTTTGGTACATTGAATGAACCCAATATTTTCTTCTTCTTCTTCTTCTTTCTTGCTTTGTTAACTGCGACTGCCAAACATAAGATTGTCACTAAATTCAAGTTATCCATGCTTGATGCACATCCGACTCCAAGAGCGGCCGGCGACAGAGTAGAATATTTTTACTCAGCACGACATGTAGTCTACAAGAGGCGTGGCGGTTGTTTTTTCGAATGTGGAAAAAAAAGACTATCTAGTCCGGGCCTAACCTTTTGAAGTCTGTGCAGTTGCAAGCCGTACGTAACCCGCAAATGTGCAGTTAGCGTGGTGCATTGTCGGCCGCCCGTAATTAGTGCATACGAAACGTGGTGAAGCGCAGCGCACAAGGGCATACGTACCTTTACCCTTATCACGAGATTTAACCTACACCGCGTACTACGCTACGCCTACGCCGTGTTCTCCGCATCATTTTGTATGGAGAAACGGAGCAGCGCCTCTAGTGATAGATTTGCGAACTTCGTTTCTGGGTGGATCAACTTTTTCTTGTAACGTAAAAAAATCCAGCTGCAAATTCTAATTAAAAAAAAGTTAATTACAATGTATTACTTAGAATATCAATAAGTATAAAATACTTAGGTTTATAGGCAATTGAATAAAAAGTTTTGAACTATTTAAAATAGAAAATTAAGAAATTTTTTAGGGTTGACCCATGTATGGAAAAAATCTGAGAGGTGCTGTAACTATTAAAATAAAGTGAATTTATCAAGATAATATCCTGTTTTCAGACAGATACCAAAAACCATAAAACATTTATCCACCCTTCTCCATACAAAATGATGCGGAGAACACGGCCGTAGCGTAGTACGCGGTGTAGGTTAAATCTCGTGATAAGGGTACTGTATGCAATTCCGGTGGAATGAAATAGAAAACAATAGGTACTTACACTCACCTACAACATTGAGGTATATGACCTGCATCAGAATAAACAGAGAAGCGCAAGGTGCCTCGGTTTTGCTTTTTACCCGACTGCGCGACGCAAAGGAGGGTAATGTGTTTATTAACCGACTTCAAAGTTCTCAATTCAACTGTATTTTTTTTTATGTTTGTCACCTCAGAACTTTCGACTGGGTGAACCGATTTTGATGATTCTTTTTTTATTTGAAAGCTGGTGCTTCCCGTGTGGTCCCTTTTCAATTTAGTCAAGATCGGATTGGAAAGCGAGGCGAGAATCGCGAGGCCTTCGGCAACTAAGGCACGAAGGCACCTGCTGCATGACTCGGTGGAAGGACCGCGCCGAGGTGAGAGGTGGCTATCCTGTCGCCCTTATGCACGGCATCTTGTCCTTATGCCTTAGTCGCCATTTACGACATACACGGGGAGAGATGCAGTGGGGCTATTCTTTTTAAGTACCGGCCCCACACGATACACATACTTCGCTTTATGACTTTGTTTTATTATTTGAATTTTAGGCGACTAAGGGGTAGGGACAAGATGTAGTGCTAAAGGGCGATAGGATATCCACCTCTCACCTTCCTCGCGCGGTCCTACCACCGAATCATGCTGCAGGTGGGTCTTCGTGCCTTACTTGCTGCTTGATAGTTATTTTTTGTCCGAATACATTGCTAAACGTGGCGGCGCGGCCGGTAATTCACCAGAGTTCTTGCAGCACAACACCGATCACTCTGCTTGCTCCGATTGTCGGGATACAGCGTGCGGTTTGTGTATGTAGGTATTTATGTAGATTCCTTTTTCACCTTCTAGAGGTACGACGGTACGGTACTTAAAAAGGTGCCTACCTCACTTTAGTATGACAGATTGAGTAAGGCCGCATGGGCTCACATAGTTGGTACGAGTGTGATGGAGACATAATATTGTGTTCTAGTCTAGTAGACTTGTAGGTACCTGCATAGCCACCTGCTGAATAATAGAAGAGAGGATCGATAATTTGACCTCCCGACTGAATCAGGGCTGTCTCTTATCTTTCTTTAGGGAATCTACCCAGGCGGGCGCGGCGGGGCGGGTGGCCGAGTGGTTTGGGCAGCGGCTTCTCATGCGAGAGGTCCGCGGTTCGAATCCGGTCGGCGCGTAGGTACCAATGAGTTTTTTCTAACGAAAAAATTTACGTGCATACCTACACCTGCTGCTTCACCGTTCGGAACCGGTGTAAAAGGCGGCACGCAACACGCGCGTGCCCTTTGAGTGCGAACACCCATATTATGGGCGCGGGCAGGTGTCCACAAGTGCGAACACCCATATTATGGGCGCGAGTCATGTCATACTAAATAAATTTATTGTAACGTGCAATATCCTTCTTAACTCTTCTAACGAATGTCTAGTTATTCGTGAAAGAGTAGGCTACCTAAAAATACACACTTCTATGTGCTTGTCCTGTCAAAATAATTTTGAAAAGCGATCTTCAGTCGGTCACAAGTTAGTCTTCAAAGCGGCGGGTGTTCGTCGCGGTCTTGGCTTGGACACTCTTTCTTGAATTCAGGGTCCGAGTTTCGAATCCGGCCGACGTGCACCAATTAGTTTTACATATTTCGGAACTGGTGTAAAACTGTAGGTCCCTTCCCTTGCCCCTTACTAGGTGGTCGGCTCAATTTGTAGCCGACTGGGTTGGTACCACCGTAATGGATGTAAGATGGCCGCATAGCAGCCTCGGCTGTGTTCTCCTCTAGTCCAGTATAGCCAGCAATCCAGGGAAGTCTCTGGTGTGGCACCTACCTTCTCGGAGGTTATATTGGCTGGTCGGAGCATGCGCTTTGGCCCATCCGACTCAGCCACCCATACCGGATTACATTAAAAAAATACCGCGTGAGTCGTGACCGTTTGGAGGGGAGGGAGGGGGTTCGTTAAATTACCACGCCGGGTCACTAGGGATACTCACCAAGTCACGTGATATTTCAAAATATAGTTTACTAGCTTTTACCCACGGCTTTGCTCGCATAGCATATCCATCCCGAAAGTTCATTCTAAATATTGGTTCCTAAAAATTCCTCATGAAAAAGAGAGATTCTCAAAATTATGGTAATCATTGTGTTTCATTTAAATTCCAGAACCAACCTTAAAATGTTGGTAGTAATTTCCGAAGCAGCCTGTATGTGTAATATGAACTGGAAGAAATTGCAGGTAAATAAACCTGACACGACTGCATTCACACAGTCGACAACCCTAATGAACATTCTATCTACCGCCCACATTGACCATCGCCGACCCTAATACAACTGGGCGACAGACAGAACTGGGGTACTCACGCACAACCCTAGTATTCACTATATAAACTTTAACAAATCATTCATGAAACCATAATAGATTTAAGTTATATTTATTCGAAACTGCTAGGTATATAAATTTAAATTACAAATTTAAAAACCCTTAAAAAGTAAAAAATATTAAGCTCTAAGTTTTTATATTTTATTTACTTAGCGGTCCCCCGGCGCCTTTAAGTAAGTAACTAAACGAAAAAGGTGTCGGTTTTTTTTTATTTCTAATGTAACTTTTATTTCACAAACTACGTACAACTATAATAATATATACTTAAGCAATAGTAATATACTCTAGTTTAAGTTGTACTATGCATTGTATGTAAAAAAACTATATTTTATTTTATACAATAAACGATTTCTTTCTTTCTTTCTTTCAAGCTTTTTTAAAAAAAACCTCATCCAAATTGGTCCACCTGTGAGACTACATTGTTTTATTACTTCATAATTATTACATTATTCCTTGATTACAAATATAGCTAAGAACCATCCCGATTAAACCAACTTTTTAATAAAAAAAACCGGATCCAAATCGGTCCATCCGTTTGGGAGCTATGATGCCACACACAGACACACCCTTACTTTAAACCCTTAACGTTAAACTTATAACACCCATCTTTTTGTATCGAGGGTTAAAAACTTCCTGACCTGTCTTCGACCCTTCTTTCCTCCTCGATGACTGTTCTGTTCATTTAGCGAAGTCACTTGCGAAAATCTATTTCTCTATTTTCTTTTTTAACCGACTTCCAAAAAAGGAGGAGGTTCTCAATTCGTCTGTATGTTTTTTTTTTTTTTTATTTTTTTTTTTATTTTTATTTTTTTGTATGTTTGTAACACGATTTCTCCGTCAATTGAGGGCCGATTTAGAAAATTCTTTTTTTGTTAGTTAGGTCATACTTCCGAGGTGGTCCCATTTCAATTTTATCGAAATTGGTTCAGTGGTTTTCGAAAAATCAGCATAATACTATGGTGTGTGGTTACCTTCAGCAAAACTTGTGATGTGGTCGTTTTCGGCAATTTTCAGTTTGATAAATTAGTATGGTGTGTGGTTACCTTCAGCAAAACATTTGTGATGTGGACTTATTCAGCAATTTGCAGTCTGACACATGTGGCGAATAATTCTGTACCACTTCAATCGATTTCGATTATTCGATTTCGATTATTCTTTTTTATGTAATATTACTAAAAAGAATGAAATAAAAACTGTTTTAAAAAATATTAAACCGATTTCCAAAAAACAAAAAAAAAAAAAACTAAAAAGTATTAAATACCTAATATTTTGAAATTTTCTCTGTCCTGTTGAAATACATGAATCGATATACTAGTGATACATATTCGGACCCTTGTTTCATGAATATTCTAAATTTGAAATTTTTTTATCTTTTCCGACCGGCGCTTAATTTATTATGGTACCTGGCCAGTACCTACTGTACCGAGTACCATCGAGCTGGTTTGATGATGGAGACAGAAGGTGGCCATAGGAACTCCTAAACTACACATGATAAACCCATCGTGTTTGGGCTCGTTGCATTTGTCTTCACGAGAAATTTACTTTAGACCTAAAAGATTCTCAATTCGACGGTATGTTTTCTTTTTTTGGATGTTTGTTACGCGATTACTCCGTCAATTGTGGGCCGATTTTGAAAATTCTTTTTTTTTTTATTTGAAAGGGGATAACCCTGAGGTTTTTGAAGTGAAAACTTCTTTAGCGGCTCTTGGCACTTTTTTAGGTGGGTAAAAATGTATAACTCGCGACATCGCGTCAGCGTCATTTTTAAAATGAAACCTTAAGTCATTGCGTTAAGGGTTAAGTTAGAGTGGCACGGGATCTGCCGGCACTCCCGGAGTGCAACTGTTAAGTAGGGTTCCGTAACACGTTTATGTCTGTCCATTCTACTAAGTTCTGCAAAATGAATGTAGGGTTCCGTAACATATGCATGTCTATCCGTTCTACTAAATTTTACAATTTTCAACCAAGGTCCTCCGACGGTTATTTTATAATAAAAGTAGGCTTCCGTAACACGTTTATGTCTGTCCATTCTACTAAGTTCTGCAACATCACCTACAACGTCCGTGATTTCAGCCCATAACACCAGTGCCATGTCAGTGCTTCCCCCTTTGATCGTGCTGACTACACTGAACTGGTCGGAAAACACAAACTATTTACATAGCCGTTTCGACCGACGTTTAATTCAGTGCGGTTGTACCAACCCGGGAAGGTTAAACCCTACCACCAAGTAAGATTACGAGGGAAGGGACTTACAGTTTTACGAGGAATCCGAACCTTGGTCAGCCTTCAACGGTCAGCGGTCATCTAAGTACTGACCGAACCCAGCGTTGCTTAAAATTCAATAGCGACAGTTGACTGTCTGCACCACTGAGCTATCGAAGCTGACGTGGTCCTATTTTAATTGGGTCAAGATCGGATTGGAAAGCGAGGCGGAATCGCGAGGCCGAAGGCCGAGCGATTCCGCCGAGTACATTAATAGCAAAAAATTACTAAAAAAAACTGTGAAATAAAAAAAAAGTTTTAAAAAACATAAAACCGACTTCCTAAAAAAAGTAAAACTAAAAAACTATTTAAAATAAAAATATAAAAACCGCCTTCAAAAATATATGAAATAAAAACCTAAAAAAAAAAACGAACCCTAGAGTTGAAGGCGGTGCTAAAGCAAGCAAAATGATGCATGAAAGAAAACATGAGCGGATGATAATATCCTTTGTGATTTGTGTAGCCTTTTTAGCACCGCCTTCAACTCTAGGGTTCGTTTTTTTTTTTAGGTTTTTATTTCATATATTTTTGAAGGCGGTTTTTATATTTTTATTTTAAATAGTTTTTTAGTTTTACTTTTTTTAAGGAAGTCGGTTTTATGTTTTTTAAAACTTTTTTTATATGTAGAAAGAACAACATGTGACGCTGAGCCACCGATCTCCTCCATAGCCCCACTGCATCTCTCCTCAACGCCGTAAAAGGAAGGTGCCGTGCTAAAGGGCCACAGCCACGTCTCACCTTGGCACGGTCCTTCCACCGTGTCATGCAGCACGTGGGGCTTCGTGCCTTACTTGCTGCTTTATAGTTATCTTGTCCTCAATATATTGCTAAACGTGGTGGTCGGTGTTATGCTCTAATTTACGACAGTACTTGCAGTACAACACCGATTACTCTGCTTACCCCGATTGTCGGGATGCAGCGTGTTGTATGTATGTATGTATGCATCTTTTTCCATTATTTCATTTTCCCTTAGTCGCCATTTACTACATGCACGGGAAGAGATGCAGTGAGTGTGTCTATTTTTTTTAAGTATACCGACCCCACATGATTGATTTGGTCAGTGTTTTTTTTTTATGTAAACCAACATGGTTGGCTGTACCGAGAGACCATGGTGCAGTCGACAGAGCCAAAATCACCTCTCCTCGCGAAACCACGCTCAGTTAGGTGCCACGCCAGCAGATTTGCGGACTGTTGCTAGGCTCTCTACCTGACTGCTGCGATCATGCCGGCTACACTGCGACGGAAAACGTGACATGAACTTATCCATTTCGAACCGATCATCATTCCGTGCAGTACGCTGGTACCAATCCGAACGGCCGCCCACACAAAGTCCGACCGCACCCGACCACCGAACTACCCTGAACTTCTAAACCATTCAAAGAACTAAAACCAAAATTCCGTTGCAGAAACTTGAAGAATGGACGAACGCAAGCTGCAGATCATAACGGACCTGCCCGAGGTGCAGGAGTCTGTCAGCAAGCTGGTGGCCAAACTGAGCGCCAGGGCGCCGACACCAAAACCCAGGAGTGGTTTTGACAACCACCTAGTGCTGGATAAGGTGGCGTTCGAGAGCGAAAAGCTGAAGACTAGTCACAGCGAAGCATCTTCTAGGAGGAACAGCGATGATGGAGGAAGAGCTAAGAACGAGGCACATTTACATAGTAAGTACTTTTTATTAATTATCATCATCATCAGCCTGTATCGATCCACTGCTGGACATAGGCCTCTCCCAAGGCACGCCACCACACGCGGTCTTCCGCTCTTCTCATCCATCCACTCCCGGCTACCTTTTTTAGGTCATCTGTCCACCTAGCCGGGGGGGGGGGGGGGGGGGGGCGTCCCACGCTACGTTTGCTTGTACGTGGCCTCCATTCGAGCATCTGTCTACCCCATCGGTTGTCGGGTCTGCGACAGATGTGCACAGCCCACTGCCACTTCAGCTTGCTTATTTTCTTAGCAATGTCGACTACCTTTGTTCTTTGACGTATCACGTCGTTACGGATTTTATCGCTCAAAGAAATGCCGAGCATTGCTCTTTCCATTACTCGCTGAGCGACTTTAAATTTGTGAACCAGGCCCATGGTCAGGGTCCACGTTTCCGCTCCGTACGTCATTACTGGCAGAATGCACTGATTAAAAACCTTCGTTTTTAATGACTGTGGGATGGAGGATGAAAAGATATGGCGGAGTTTCCCAAATGCCGCCCAGCCTAGCTGAATCCTCCTGTTGGCCTCCTTGTCAAAGTTGTGCTTCCCTAGCTGGATGGTTTGTCCAAGATAGACATAATTCTGCACACCTTCGACGGTCGCCTCTCCAACTGTTACGTGCCCCGGGACGACGTGTTCGTTGAACATGACTTTCGTCTTGTCCAAATTCATCCCGAGGCCGACTCGGCGGGAGGCGACATTGAGGCCGTTCAGCATGTGATTCAGCTCCTCCAGCGATTCGCCTATCAATCACGACTATGTCATCTGCGAAGCGTAGGTGTTAAATGTACTCGCCGTTAATATTAATGCCGTGCTTTCCCCAATCCAGCAGCTTGAATATATCTTCCAATACATTCGTAAACAGTTTCAAGGATATAACATCTCCCTGTCTGACTCCACGATGCAATTTTTTATTAACAACGTTTATATAATTAAAAACATAAAGAAACATTCTCTAAATCGTTCTTGTGCCGCACTGCAAAGGTGTGGAACGGGCTCCCAGGGAATATCTTTCTCCACTCCTACAATCCACGGATCTTCAAATCGAGGGTTAATAGCCTTTCCCCAGCAACATTAGTCCACCTCCAAGCCGGACTGGCACCTCTTCGGCGATGAAATTGGCTGCGCCTGAGGCTTCGACCTCGGGCAGAGCCACCCAGTTCGGAAGCAATAAAAAAAAACAACAGAGTATAATCAAACTTGTTTTATAGAAACTGACAAGGTTGGCTACATCACCTACAACATCCGTAATGTCAGCCCATAACACCGGATGAACTAGGTGCCATGTCAGTGTTTCCCTTCATTTCATGGACGGAAAACACGCACTATTTACATAGCCGTTTCGATGGGCGTTTCATTCAGTGCGATGGTACCAACCCGGACGGCATAAATCCTAATACCTAGTAAGGTAAGAAATAAGGGAAGGGACGTACAGTTTTACGTGAAATCCGAACCACGCTCAGCATACAACGCTCGACCGGTCACACATCCAAATACTGGCCGCGCTCAGGGTTGCTTAACAATAGTCATAGCTTAGTGGTGCGGTCGGTCCGCACAGTGGTGCGGACCGAAGCTACCGAGGCTGACAAAACAAGACAATCTAGTAACTAAATTAAAACAAGACAACTAATAGGTAACTAAATTAAAATAATAAAAAGCTCGTCCATTTCGACTGTGACAGCAGTGTGTGCGTATGAGGATGTATGTGTGTGGTGTGTGAGGGAGGGTGCGTGTGTGTGTGTATGCGTGTGTTTGTGTGTGTGCAATAAAGAAACAATTATTATTTAAAACGATCTAAATAAAAACGTTATGTTTCTTGACATACGACCTATTGCATTTTCATAACAATTTATTATCCAAACAGTAACAATATAACATAACAGAAATATTTTATTAAACTAATATAAATTAAAACTAAAAAAAAAAAAAAATATGTTAAAGTAAAAAAATTTCCTCCAATTCGACCGTCGACCCCCCAGCGGTACCCAGCACACTGGCTGCGTTGCCCCTCTGAATTTCGAGGCTAATTCGCCGAACGAGATGAGCCTTGGCACGTGGGTCACCAGACTTGTCGACAAGCATATCGCCCAGCTTATCGATGAACTCTTTTGATTCTGGTGCCCACGCACCGAGGGTCTCGACTCGACGGCGAACGCCACGAAAATATAAGTATCGGCAACACAGTCGTATTTACGCCGCTTGTTGGCGGCGGCTGTAGTCGCTGCAGCCCCGGCCGAACGAGAGGAAAGTGGAATGCGTCGACGCATGTTGCGTCCCACACGAGCGCCTTTCCCTGTTGCCACGGAACCAAGGTCAAGCCGTCAGGTCTCTTGCCGTCAGACCGGCTGATCCCTTGTGGCTCCAGTAAGCTAGGGAACTCTGCTGAAGCAAGCGCTCTTTTTAAAATGTGGTTCAAGCCGGAGTGGCGGGAGAGACGACCAGCACTTCTTGCACAAGATAGCCCGTGGTGACCCGAGGCATTGACCCTGGCGCCGCAAACGCACTCGTGGGGATGACATAAATTAGCACCGACGCGGAGACCTATGGACACTCTGAGTGTGTGCCCGTCGAGAAAAGTTCCCAGGCTGGGAGAAGGATAGGCCTTCAACCACGCCCCAGGTTCCATCTCGGATGAGGCCAAGATGCGGGCGCGAGAGATATCTCAGCAATTGTGGAGGAGAGATGCATGAATTGATTTTGCAATGGGGAGATCCCAGACTTTTTGTGAATTCACAGACATCGGCATGACCTCATCAGGACAGCGCAATTTCCAGCTCTCCACGGCCCCTAAATCTAAATAAATAAAACACTTACAAAAAAATTTAAATAGTCATGCACCTAATAGTTAACTTATGATAATAATATTTTTCACAGTGGGTACAAATTGTAGGCAATATTAGACAGATCAGCTGAGCTCACAATGACTGATGCTTGCGTTGTATGGCTCACCTTATCGTCTTACGTCCAAAAATACGCGAGGGAACCTTTTATGTATTCGTGATGGATGACATTTATTATTGCTTGTGAAGTCGCGCTCTCTTGTTCAACGGCAGTGTTTCAACGCGCTTTGCGTATTCTGGTATTGAGTTCGGTGGTTGTGATGTGACAGTAGATGGGGCGAGCTCGGAGCCGCCGACGGCGAGCGTGGGTCGCGGCTACCCGACCTTCGACAGTTCCACCTCCACGACGAACACGGAACTCAGCCTCTCTGACAGCGGACTCGGAGACTACAACAGGGTAAGTTCACAGATCCATGAAATTCTTCATCTTTCGTGTGTGGGACCAGAGCACATTTCGTTTTTTTTTTATGGAACCAGACATGGTTGGCTACACCACATATTAAATCCGTGATGTCAGCCAATAACACTTTGGTAAAGTAGGCACCATGTCAGTGCTTCCCTTCGGTCGTGCGTGCCGGCCTACCAACTAGCAACGTAAGAAGGGAAGGGACTACCTACACTTTTACGTGGAATCCACGATCAGCCTCCAGCGGTCGAGCGGTCACCCATCCAAGTACTGACCGCGCCCAGGTCGTGCTTATCAACAGTCTACCGACAGAAACGCTGAGTTACCGAGGCTGAACACATGGTCCGACCAGCCAATATCACCTTCGAGAAGGTGCCATACCGGAGACTTCCTTTTGGATTGTTGACTATACTGGACTAGAGGTGCCAGCCGAGGCTGCTATGCGGCCACATTACATCCAGCACGGTGGTGGCAACCCAGTCTGCTACAATTTGATCCTAGCACCTAGTAAGGGGGCAAGGTGAAGTTTGTTCGTCTATCGTAGAAATTAGAGGCTTACCCCCTCGGAAAAAATATCACTGTTTTCCCTGTAAACTCACTCAAGGTGTTATGGGCTGACATCACAGATGTTGTAAGTGATGTAGCCAACCGTGGCAGTCTCGGTTACGGAATCGAATTGTTCGATACGAAATCCTAAAAAACAAATTATAAAGGCTAAAGATCTCGTAGCTGCCTTTTTCTATTAGCGATTATAGCAAAAACAGAAATAGTCGCATCTCTCTCTCTCTCTCACTAGAAGCATTGAGAAACCCATCGGAGCGAATGAGACGGATGATAAGAAATTGTTAGAGGCCATGAAACTGCTAATGTCTGTTCATTTTGCGAAGTCACTTGCGAAAATCTATTTCTCTAGTTGTCTCGCTTACACAGGTTACTTTAAATTGTCATGTACAATGCGTTGTTATCAACATAGCTACAGCCAAAGACTTTAAACCCACCCTTTTTAATCTCTTTGGCTACAGCGCAGTGCACGCATTGTATGCAAGTCTCCCAAAAGTATAACGTCGAAAGCGCCACTCCAAGAAGTGAATTTTTTACGTTTCGCTTCTAATACATGTTGTATGGCATTGGAAAAGTTTAAATTCAAATTCAAATGTATTTATTGTGACATTTGATATTTATACAGAACAGAAAGAGCAAGTGGTTCAAACTTCAAGGTAGCGGGCTGGCTCCCCGTTGGGTTTTTAGAATCCGTGTCTAGTCTAGTCGAACAAGGCGTGGTCGCCCGTATCTCGACTAGTCCCGAGACTAAGTGCAAGTCAAATGGGATAGACCAGGACAGAATGAACGATTTTCGCAAGTGACTTCGCAAAATGAACAGACTTTAAGTTGAACACGTTTAGCAACGAACGATGAACAGATTTTTCTAATAGCTACGAAATATACTAATTTGAGCCCAATTGTGCGTAGAGCGACAATCCTCTAATTATAGTAATAGCCCCGCTGGTTACAGATGCGCGCGCGCCGCAAAAGCCACGAGTCCGCTCTGCCGGCGACTCCTGCGCGGCCGGCGGACACCTGGCGCTCCGCCGACAACCTGGCCCCGGACTCCGCATTCGGCACCTCGCTGGCCGACATCATGGAGAGCCCAACCACTAGGGTGAGTCGCACTGATCCGACCAGTAATGATAGAAAATAATTTATTGCTCGAAAATCATTTTACAGTAACAGGCACATTTCAATTTCAACATTTACATGAGGTCCAAAGGCAGACTTACCCCTTACAGAGATTTCTTACAGTCAACCTTTGGAAGTTTAACAGTCAATATAGTGAAATGTAAGAGGTAGTACGGTGTAGCAAAACAATTGATCGTGAGAATGTGTACTTTATTAGTTTTTTACAATTTATAAATTAAAATTATAATAAACTTAAACTACCTATCAAATAAAATTTAAAGACAAATATAACTAATTAAAAAACTATAACTAAAAACCACTAAAAACTAAAAACTAACTTATAAATTATATATTTCCTCAAGGCGCGTCGTCCCCGGGATGGTTCCCAGGATGGCGGCCGCGTTGCCCCTCTGTATCCCCAGACTAACTCGTTGCCGGAGATACGAGAGGCAACACGGGTTTCCAGTGTTGCGGTTAAGAATTGAAAATAAAATAATTCATTATAAAAATACTTATAATCAGTCCGTTCCGTTCTATGAAACGACCTCTCAACACGCGCGTGGCGCTGCGTCTGATGCGTAGTAGCCGCATGCGGCCCTTTCATTGGTGACATTGTATGCAGTGCGCCATGTTTAGACTATGCTCTAACTATCGATTTAAATCCTCGGGCAGAGCCATCTCACAGGTGCGAGTAATTATCCAAGCAGGGATTGCATTCCTACACGCTGGACTTACCGCGGATGCATACCAACCGGTTCCTGCAGATCTTTCCTCTACAGAACCCGTAAACTCTAAAACGCTCTCCCTGCCCATATATTTCCCCCCAAGCACAGTCTCGGGTCCTTCAAGAGGGACGCGAATAGGCATCTGTCGGGCCGGCATGGCATTCGCAAACCTCGCATATGACCGAATGTCCATGGGTGTCGTTAGGCACCTTATGGGTGGCTCGGCGCTGTATAATGTAGCTCTTTCAATAAACAAAAATTATAAAAAAAATATTAAAGGTTACCTAATGGCGATACTGCTGTACCGTGTGGGTGCAGTATATAATTTGGTCCAATAAAGTATTTATGGGTTTTTCGGCGCTATATGTTGCGCTTTCAATAAAAACATAATTATAACTGAACTCCGATGAGAAAGGGAAGCACACGAACTAGTATCTAAGCGGCGGGTGGCCGAGTGGTTTGGGCATCGGCTTCTCATGCGGGAGGTTCGAGGTTCGAATCCGGTCGCCGTGTACCAATGAGTTTTTTCTGACGAAAAAATTTACGTGCATACCTACACCCGCTGCTTCACCGTTCGGAACCGGTGTAAAACTGTAGGTCCCTTCCCTTGCCCCTCACTAGGTGGTAGGCTCAAACTGTAGCCGACTGGATTGGTACCACCGTACTGCATGTAAGATGGCCGCATAGCAGCCTCGGTTGTGTTCTCCTCTAGTCCAGTATAGCCAGCAATTCAGGGTAGTCTCCGGTATGGCACCTACCTTCTCGGAGGTGATATTGGCTGGTCGGAGCATGCGCTTTGGCCCCTCTGACGCAGACACCCACACAGGATTACATTAAAAAAAAATCAAACGCTGCATTGTCTTTCGCAAGACAGGCCTCCACCGCGCTCAGCGATCATGTTGGCAATATTGATAAAAGCTAGAAAAGAAAACTGGGTAACAGAACAGATGACGGATGAGGAGATACAGGGATTCTTATCTTATGCCGCGCTCAGACTGGTGCAATATTATAACATCGTCCCACCTGGAGGATGGTTATTAGGTGGTGTATAGCAGTGTTTTTCAATCTTTTTGAATACGCGACCCCTTTACAGGTTGACAAATTCTCGCGACCCCCTTGGGCCATAGACAGATGGTAATTTAAAACACTACGTTTATGATTTTCTCTATTTTGGTACCTGTATTCATTATTACTATGTGAACTGACGTTCTCTTCAATTCAACATTAAAACTAATAAAAAGAGAAATAGACTTCTATTAGAAAATGATTTGAATAGCACCACGATTTGACAATTTTTTGAAAAATAAACAGGCCCATCCTTCTCACTGAAATTGTGTAAATTGTGTTTTTGGTACTGTAAAAACTTGCCTTTTTCCTTTTGTCGGCGACCCCCCGAGTAAGGCTTCGCGACCCCCCTAGGGGTCGCGACCCACAGATTGAAAAACACTGGGTATAGGTATAGTTTCTGTAGTAACCTATAGTTTTTTGTTTTGTATTGCACAATATGTTTAGTTTGAATAGTTTTATTGTAATTATATTTTAATTAAGAATGATAAATAAAGTAAAAAAAAATCTAAGACATCTTCTATAAAACATTACAAAAAAACATGCAATGTGATATATTTTTATATTTTCCCCCAAGTATGGTCTTCAAGAGAGGCGTAAATAGGCACCTGCCAGGTCGGGATGGCCTTCGCAACCCCAGCGTGCGGCCGAATTTTCATGGGCGTCGTTAGACACCCTATGCGTGGCTCGGCGCCATATGTTGCGCTTTCTATAAAAAAAAACATAAAACATTCTACACGTGTTACATCAGTGTGTGGGCGAAGGCACGGTTTTTGTAACTTGTAACAATGGAATTTGTAACAAGGTGTACCTGGGTGGATCAACTTTTTCTTGCAACGTAAAAACCAGCTGCAAAGTGAAATAAAAAAAAATTATTACAATTTATTACTTAGTTGAAAACAAATAAGTATAAAATACTTAGGTTAATAGGCAATTGAAATAAAAGTAGAGAATTATTTAAAATAAAACATTAACCAAATTTTTAGGGGTGACCCAGGGGACAATTTTGTCCCCAGTTTTGTATGAAAAAAGGGGGTTGTCCTCAGGATAACCAATATTTTTTTTTAAATTACTTAAAATTATTTGTGCAGCTTCTTTCTTATTAATCAATTACTTATCTGAGAGTTGCTGTAACTATTAAAATAAGGTGAATTTATCAATATCCTGTTTTCAGACAGATACCAAAAACAAGAAAAAGTTGATTCACCCACCTAATGTTGTTACCTTGCATGTTACAGTTCATGTTACATTGCACCAGTCTGGACGGTGCATAAAGTGACTAGGTAGATGTGTAAATAGGTATTTTCATCAACATCATGCAAGTGTCACACATCCATCATGCCTCACGTGGCATGCAACTCACACACTGGCATTTTAGGCACTTAGAAAAAATACCCATTTGTAGATAATAAACAAGAACTTACAATAAATTACAATCGAGATATGAATAAAACTAAATTAATATAAATTAAAACTAAAAACATAATATTACAGTAAAAAAAGTTCCTCTAATTCGACCGTCCGGCGTCCGTAAGAGACGTAATTTGAAATTGTTATAATTTTTTTAGGTTATGTTAGTAAGGTTAGGTTAGGTTAGGTAAGTAAGGTAACAAGTGCATATATTAGTTTTTCAATAATTTCCATTTATTTGCCTAAAAGCGAGGAGTGAAAGTGTCATAAATTTTACAGCAGAGATCCCTTCATCAATTAGCAATAGTGCCGATGACTTCGAACCTGCTGACCTGATCTTCATCATACATAGCGAAGAATCATCCCGGTTAAACCAGCTTTGTAATGAAAAAAAACCCCATCCAAATTGGCCCATCCGTTTGGGAGCTACGATGCCACAGACAGACACAGACAACTTCTTACTATCATTTTAATCAATTTACGTTTTGTTTATAGACGTCCAGAGATACCAACCTTGCGGTTACAAAATCCAGAAGTCTACACCTGCACTCTTGCGAGTACAGTGATTGATCATGTATGCCATAGCTGTACCGTTTTCCTAAATAATCCCGTGGGAAATACACAGACTGTGACCTTTCCCCAGCCGATCCGAGCCACCACCCGTCCACCCGAAGGAACCCCCGACCGAAGTCGAGAGCCGGGGTGAAGCCTTCACTGCCAGGCTCCGCAGTGGGGAGCCTGGGGTCCGCACCCTATCAAACCACAGCCTGTGCCCAGCGCCTCAGCGTTTTGTACTAGCCGCAGCTTTTGTTTTCACCAGCTATGTATATGCGTGGAAGTGCATATGACCACCACACAGACAGACGGACAGACCGAGACGTCAAACTTATAACACCCCTCCATTTGCGTCGGGGGTTAAAAAAGTCATTAACATTAATAAGGTCGCAGCCTGGATAGTCATACCATACACCAAGTGACGGAAATACCTAAGTAGGTATGTTGAGCTTGTCAATATTTAATAAAAAAATGCCCTTTGAGGATAGCGTGTGGGTGGTGTGGGGACGACTACCAAAGAGTGCAAAAGAATGAACCAAGTGTCGTACAGTACAGTCCAGTATTGTAGGCATCTCCTAGTGTCTGCTTGCGTCCTTGGACTCAATACAGCACCGAGCCGTCCGTCTTGTCGGAGACCTGAAACTATCACCGATGGCCTGGAGTCTCTGGAGTCTCTACAGACGATTTCAAGCCGGTCACTCTTCACAGCTGTCGGTCGTGACTCGTGATCATAAACAAACCTGCTGGGCGCGGTCAGCACTTGGATAAGTGATTGGAAGCAGTTCCTATCTTGAATACATGATAGGATCTGGTACTAATGGGATAAATCGGTACCAGTTGTACCATCAATTGTACCTACTGTTGTACCACAATGGTACTAGTGGGATAAATCAGTGCCAATTGTACCATCAATGGTACTGTCTAATGGTGCAAGTGGTCCGGAAGCGACGACTCGACCGTTGGAAGGTGTCCGTGGTTCGGATTCGACGGAACTGTAGATCCCTTCCCTTCTTAACTTACTGGGTGGTAGGGTTTAACCGGCCCAGGTTGCTACCATCGCACTGAATGAAACTTCGGTTGAAACGGCTATGTAAATAGTTCATGTTTTCCGTTCCGTTCAGTGTAGCCGGCACGACCGAAGAGATGCACTCTTATGGCACCTAGTTCACGAAGGTGTTATGGGTGACATCACGGATGTTGGTGATGTAGCCAAAACGTGTCGGTTTTCATAAAAAAAACTCGGTCTGTTCAACAGTTACTTTCGTGGACGCTGGCTGCTCGGAGGAACTTACATCCCTTATCCCTTGCCATCCAACCTATCTCCGCAGCACTCGCCGCAGAGAAACCGAACACCCTGTTGTTGAAGACATAGCGCTTTTGAGGACCTAGCGTTTCTCAAAATCGTTCCTCTATCGCACCGCTAGCATTTGGAATGCTGGGAATATCGCTACGTGATATGGTGCGTAACGAGGCAATCCGCCGACGCACCAAAGGCAGTCGAGTCGATATTGGACACCGGGTGGCTAAGCTCAAGTGGCAGTGGGCTGGGCACGTTAGCCGAAGAGACGATGACCGTTGGTGTAACCGTGTCCTACACTGGCGGCCGTGGACAGGAAAACGGAGTGTGGGAAGACCACCCGCCAGGTGGGATGACGACATCAAGTACGCCGGCGGAAATCAGTGGTATCGCTGAAGGCCGGGAGGACTGGAGGAAAATTGGAGAGGCGTATGTCCAGCAGTGGACGCTTACACGCTGACTGATTGACTGAGTGTTTTTATCCCGAATCATTTAGCCTGTTGACCTGTCGAATACCTACACACAAATAATGTGTATGCTTTGCCGGTGACGGTGACGGTCACAGGCACAACATACAAATTACCGGTGACGAAATTTCTGTGTTAACTCCACATTTTCATAACATCTTTTCATGCATACATACATACATAGCGTCACGCCTGTTTCCCGGTGGAGTAGGCAGAGACAACGGATCTCCACGTGCCACGATCCTGACACACCTCGCCACCTCGCACACTCTCATCATGTTCTTCATGCATGCTCGTCGGTTACGGGTACTACGCACTTGACCCTTTTTGAGCACTTGCCCGATCTGGTCCAGGTACGTGCGTCTAAGGCGACCCTTTCCGACTCTTCCCCTCACATTCGCTCCATACATTTCTTTCGTTAGTCTCCTATCATCCATTCTTCCAACATTTTTATTATCTTCTCCTTATTCATTCTCTGCCACTCCACATTCTTTCGTCATAACCCAAAGGTTGGCTGGACTGGATAAATGTTTAGGTTCTTCTTCGTGGGTGTAATCGAAAAGGATCAAATTGTGACAAGTTCGAGTGCAGTCTTACCGCCATAAGAATGCTCAATAAACAACGAACAATAAAAAATAAACATATTATTTTGTTTTTTATTTTTTTATTTTTATCTTTTCATCTTCTGTTCGATGGCATGACTATTCTATTCTTGTCTTCTTCGGAACGACTGCATATTTGATCCCTTTCTATATTTATACGTAGAATACGAGGACATGGGGTGGAAAATAATTGAATGACGTAATTGTACCTACGCATGAACCGAAAATAACACAACAAATATAGCTGTTATTTTGGTTAGACATTTATTTAGGTACCGACTACACTCATATACGGAAACTTATTAATATAACTAGCTTATATCTGCGGCTTCGCTCGCAGTAGACTCGGTTTAAAAGCAAATAAGATTTAAACGCAAATATGATCGGTAATAAGATATCGTTTCTCTTATATTCTCTCTCTCTCTCTCTCTCCCTCCCTCCTCCCGTCCATACTATACGATTACTTTATATTGATACTGCTCAGCCCTAAGGCTATTTAACGTGATGGTATATAGCCTATAGTGAGCCCCAAGAACTACTCTTTCCATTGGTGCAAACCGCATCAAAATCTGTTCGGTGGTCCCGGAATTTACCTCAAACAGACGTTCCCTTTTATAAGAAGTAGAGATAGAGATAGAGATAGAGATAGAGATAGAGATAGAGATAGAGATAGAGATAGAGATAGAGATAGAGATAGAGATAGAGATAGAGATAGAGATAGAGATAGAGATAGAGATAGAGATAGAGATAGAGATAGAGATAGAGATAGAGATAGAGATAGAGATAGAGATAGAGATAGAGATAGAGATAGAGATAGAGATAGAGATAGAGATAGAGATAGAGATAGAGATAGAGATAGAGATAGAGATAGAGATAGAGATAGAGATAGAGATAGATATAGAGATAGAGATAGAGATAGAGATAGAGATAGAGATAAGAGATATTTAACAATTTATTTGAGTATAACGAAATAATTTCAAAAGACTAGAAGCGAGATTAAATTGTCGAGAAGATGAAATATGATTATGAATGGTCAAATCAATAATCCTTTATTGCACTTAAAAAAACTCGCCAAGTACGAGGCGGGCTCGCACGCCGAGGTTTCTGCACCATAAAAAAACGTTAAAAAATACGTCTCTTGTATTAATTTTTAATTTTTTTTTATATTGTTGTAACATCTACGAAAATAACACATATTCTGTGAAAATTTCAACCGGTTAGCTATCCGGGTACGGTAGTGAGATACAGCCATCGGACGGACGGACGGACCAGCGGACAGACAGACAGACAGACAGACAGACGTTGTAGGCTTAGTAATAGGCTTCCGTACCAGGTACAGAAACCTAAAAACCTACATAAGGTAGTACTTAAAGCCTATGGCATTTTCCGCCAGTCTACCCGTTTTGAAATATTCATATCAGGGTAAAGGCATTGCAAGAAACAATGGTGTACAGAAAGACGAAATAACAGATAGAATTGGGCAATCTTTATGTCTACGGGTTTAACTTGTTACCAAAGAGTTTTTCAGCTTATGACAATGTTAGATTTTTTTATCTTATCAGAGGAGTCAGAATACTTTATTTATTTATTTGTTATATAAGATTATTCACAATTTATAAATTAAAATTATTAAATACCGTACCGTGTGGGGCCGGTACTTAAAAAGAATATCCCGATTGCATCTCTCCCCATGCATGTCGTAAAAGGCGACTAAGGGATAAGGACAAGATGCCGTGCTAAAGGGCGAAAGGCTCGCCACCACTCACCTTGGCACGGTACTTCCACCGAGTCATGCAGCAGGTGGGTCTTCGTGCCATACTTGCTGCTTGATCGATTTAATCTTGTTCGAATACTTTGCGAAACGTGGTGGTCAGTGTTGTGCTGTAATTGACAAGAGTTCTTGCAGCACAACACCGATTACTCCGCTTACCCCGATTGTCGGGATTCAGCGTGTGTGATATGTATGTATGTAATTATTAAATAAACTATAACTACCTATCAAATAAAATTTAACGACAAATATAACTAATTAAAAACGAGGGGTCAGAGCACATCCCAGCCAATATCACCTCCGCGAAGGTAAGTGCCCTACCGGAGACCATTCCCTTTGGATTGCTGTCTATATTGGACTAGAGGAGAACACAGCCGAGGCTGCTATGGGGCCATTTGACATCCAGTACCGTGGTACCAACCCGGCCGGCTACAATTTGAGCGTACCACCTAGTCAGGGGCAAGGGAAGGACCTACGTATTACACCGGTCTCAAAAGATGTAAAACTCATTGGTGCACGTCGGCCGGATTCGAAACTCGGACCCTGAATTCAAGAAAGAGTGTCCAAGCCAAGACCGCGACGAACACCCGCCTCTTAGTAGACTAACTTGTATAGTCTCGCATCTGTATAACGCGCGTGTTGCATGCCGTCTGATGGAAATTGTGTGAATTATGTGTGCAAGTTAATCGTATGCAATGAATGATAATGACAGTTCTATTACCTTGAGTGTTTTGATAATTAGGTATATATAACAAATGTGTGGTAAGAAGTTTCGGGTAGATTAATAATAATTGACATAAATTTGTGTTTGTGTATAAAGAAAAACATTCCGGCCAACGCTTAAACATTCATGAAACCATCCCCAATAATTATGTGCACTAAAAATCTACGGTATGTCATTTATTTTACGACCAGCTTTTGCCCGCGACTTCGCTCGCGGTACACTCGGTTTAATAGCAAAGCAGATTTACACGAAAATATGATAATAAACCATAGCTTCTCCTATATCTTCTCTCTCTCTCTCCCTCTTCCTCCCTCCATCCCTCCCCGTCCTCCCCTCCCTCCCCCTCCCCTCCGTTCTTCTATCCCGTCTCTATCAGGCGCTACCAGCCTCTCCTTTTGTCAGCCTCGATAGCTCAGTGGTGCAGACAGTCAACTGTCGCTATTGAATGTTAAGCAACGCTGGGTGCGGTCAGTACTTGGATGGGTGACCACTGATCGTTGGAGGCTGACCGAGGTTCGGATTTCTCGTAAAACTGTAGGTCCCTTCCCTCCTAATATTACTTGGTGGTAGGGTTTAACCCGCCCGGGTTGGTACCACCGCACTGAATGAAACGTCGGTTAAAACGGCTATGTAAATAGTTTGTGTTTTCCGACCAGTTCAGTGTAGCCGGCACGATCAAAGGGGGAAGCACTGACATGGCACCTAGTTCACCCGGTGTTATGGGCTGACATCACGGACGTTGTAGGTGATGTAGCCAACCGTGTCAGTTTCCATAAAAAAAAAAAAAAATACCATTCCACTCTAAATTCCGTTCATTCCGTTCATTCTTTATATGATTCTGCTCAGCCCTATTTCTATTTAGCGTGATGGTATATAGCCCATAGTGAGCCTCAATTACTAATCTTTACTTACATTACTCTAAATACATTGGTGCAAACCGCATTAATATGTTCAGTGGTTCCGGAGTTTACCTCAAACATACATACAGATAGACTGACGTTCCCTTTTATAAGAAGCCGGTAGATCTATATCGGATCAAAATGGCGCATTAAATGTATCGCGCGTGTGTGTTATGTTATGTATGTCGCCTGATTGTCAATCATACGAGTATTCGGACAGGGGCAAACTCGTCTTAGGTCGTGAAGGGTGTATGTACGTAAATCTCTGAGTCACAGACGATTTGTAGGGTCACTCAGTCTGTTCTACAGGTACTATCATGGACGCTGCTCGGAGGAACTTGCTTCCCTTATTCCTTGCCATCCAACCTATCTTCGCAGCACTCGCCGCGGAGAAACTGAGCAGCCTTTTTTTATTGGCATTGGGCTATTGAGAACCCATCAGTTCTTCTTCAATGGTCACCCATCCAAGTTCTGACCGCACCCAGGTGTGCATATGATCACGAACGACAGTCGACCGCACCACTGAGCTAATGAGGCTGACAAACCCCTTCAGGGATCCAGGGATGGCAGGGACGCCAGCAAAAAACCCTAAAAGACGATTTTTTTTTTAAATAAAAAGTTAATATTCAGATGATACTCCGCGATGACCTCCACCGCGCTGACTCGAGCAGTCCCGAGGCAGACGAGGCGCGGCGACCCCGCCTCGGCGGCTGGAGACTCGTGCGCAACATGCACAATGCATCAGCCGCCTTCGCCCCGCGCGACAGCAGGGAGAGACTGCCCGGCACACCGCTGCCTATCTACCAGGTATTACCGACCCCGCCTCGGCGGCTGGAGACTCGTGCGCAACATGCACAATGCATCAGCCGCCTTCGCCCCGCGCGACAGCAGGGAGAGACTGCCCGGCACACCGCTGCCTATCTACCAGGTATTACCGACCCCGCCTCGGCGGCTGGAGACTCGTGCGCAACATGCACAATGCATCAGCCGCCTTCGCCCCGCGCGACAGCAGGGAGAGACTGCCCGGCACACCGCTGCCTATCCACCAAGTCCATCTTCTTCTTCTTTGTTGTTGTTGTAGTCGTCTTCGTCTTTCGCTCTTCTCATCAATCCGACACACTCTCGCCTACCTTTTTTAGGTCGTGACCCCAGCAGTTATCGTGTCTGTCTACGACAGATGCGTCCAGCACACTGCACCGTCAACTTGCTAATTTTCTTCGCAATGTCGACTACCTTGGTCCTTTGTGGAATTTCGTCGTTACGGATTTCATCGAACAAGGAAATCTTGCTAACACACTGGTAAACTTTTTCCTTATTTCTTCACAGAAGTCAGAGAATTCGGGCCCAGAGTATCCGGAATTCGACGACCACAAGCAAACTCCTCCAGAATACCCCGAGGAGAAAGACGAGAACAAGATGGGCGAGACAAATCCTGAGGTACATAATATATATGACTTAGTTTTTATTTTTATCAACTTTAACGTGAGCGATGCCGCGGGCACAGCTAGGCAGAGTAAGCGGTGTTGTGCTGCAACAGCTCAGGTAAAATAGCACAAGATCAACTACCTATTAGGGAAAGATAACTATCAAACAGCTATTAGATAAGGCACGAATATAGTTACCTATTGCATGACTTTGGAAGGACCGTTCCAAAGCTAACAGGTCGCCTTTTAGCACAGCAACCTTCCCATATCTCTTAGTTGTACGAGATGCACGGGAAGAGATGCAGTGGGACTATTTATTTTAAATACTGACCCTACACCTAGTTGTAAAATTTGTTTCCCCAATACAGGGTCTGGATCACGAGTCGCTGATGTTCCGGGACGGACGACGTCGCATCGACATGGTACTGGCGTACGAGCAGGAAGACTTCGGCGTAATGACTGAGGTTGAGGCGAGGAAGAGGGAGCATAGGAAGGTGTTCCAGGTTTGTATTTTGTTTTATATGCAATCCATACATAATTGGTTCCTGAGACAGAAAGAGCCGAATCCAGGGCTGAGTAAGTCTGGAGGTCCCACATGCTGAAAATTTTAAGACCCGTACATTACCTTCGATCAGCTCGTCCTGCCTGTTATGACGTAAGGGTGTTAGTACCTTCCCTTAGCGTCATTTTGGGCCCGAAAGGTTGTTTTGATGAAACCAGCAGGAGGTTTTAGTATGTTGTTAAGCATCTTATTTTGACTAAAAAACCATCGGGAGACAATCTCTAACGTGGATGAGTCACCAGTTATGACGTCATCAAGATGGCCGCCACCGCGTTTAAAGTTTTGCATATACAACAAAAAGTATGTAACATACAAGCATGTGTGGGGTGTCATAAAAAGCACAATTAAATGCACTACAATATTGTTCTTACATTTGACCTTGTAAATACCATAGTTTGTGAGAAATTTAAGTTTTAGTAAAATTTTCACAAAAAAAATTATGTTTTTTTAAATATATCAACTTAACTAGTAACTTTACAGTAAAACATTCTATGTAGATATAAATGCTACATTAATAAGCTATAAAACGCCATTAAGATTTTGAGAATCGGTTCATAAACAAGCAAAATACATTGGTTTTATCCCATAACGGAAGTCACCACCAAAAGTCGGATGACTGTTTCAATACAATTTACAAGGCAAATTACGAATATAGGTAACTTATTATGGGTAACTTGTCAAAAACTATTTTGATAAAACTATATTTTCAAAAAGAGAAATATGATTTTTAAAACAAACAAAAAAATTGTTTTTATTACTTTTTTTAAATTGACTTTGGGTCTACGTCTAACTTTTATTGTGGAGGTCTGCCCTGCATTATTAAATAGAAATTTTATTAAATAAAAGGTACGCATTATGAAAAGAAATATTTATTTTTAACATTGGAAATGTTTAATGGATCGATTTTGCGTTATACACAAAAATGCTTATAACTTTGTTGATAAAAGGGTTACAACATTGGAAATGTTTAATGGATCGATTTTGCGTTATACACAAAAATGCTTATAACTTTGTTGATATAAAGGTTACGAGAGTCAGTGAAGGCTCAATCGACGCAGAATTTATCGAGACGTATTTGATGATTTGAGATTTTAAAAATTTCGAAACACTTTTTTTCAAAAATCCAAAAAACCAAAATAATTTGGAAAAAAATCGTGTCATTTTTCGTAATTATTTTTTTTTAAGTTTTAGTTAAGGGTTAGGGCAAAAAGGTAAAAAGACTCACCTAGAGAATGAATTGGGCTACTAGAGGGTATTTTTAGTTGTGGTGTGCGACTTATGGTTGATGAGCAGAGCGACCCCAAAGTTCAGCAATTTTTGGAAAATTTGCACTGTTTAAACATAAAAATGCTTAACTTTGTTGATATAAGGGTTTTGAGGGTCAGGGAGGGCTCAATCAACGCAGAATTTATCGAAACGTATTTAATAATTTGAGATTTTGAAAAATTCGAAATACTTTTTTTGAAAAATACAAAAAAGCAAAAAAAATCGGCAAAAAATCGTGTCATTTTTCGTAATTATTTTTTTAAAAGTTTTAGTTAAGGGTTAGGGCAAAAAGGTAAAAAGACTCACCTAGAGAATGAATTGGGCTACTAGAAAGTATTTTTGGTTGTGGTGTGCGACTTATGGTTGATGAGCAGTGCGACCCCAAATTTCAGCAATTTTTCGAAAATTTGCACTGTTGATACCCAAAAATGCTTACAACTTTGTTGATATAAGGGTTACGAGGGTCAATGAGGGCTGAATCGACGCAGAATTTATCGAGACGTATTTGATCATTAGAGATTTTGAAAATTTCGAAATACTTTTTTTGAAAAATGCAATAAACCAAAAAATTTCGGAAAAAAATCGTGTCATTTTTTGTAATTATTATTTTTTAAGTTTCGGTTAAGGGTAAGGGCAAAAAGATAAAAGCCTTCTAGTAGCCCATTTCATTTTCTAGGTGAATCTTTTTACCTTTTTGCCCTAACCCTTAACCGAAACTTAAAAAAAAAATAACTACGAAAAAATTACACGATTTTTTTCCGAAATTTTTTGTATTTTTGGATTTTTCAAAAAAGTATTTCGAACTTTTCAAAATCTCAAATTGCCAAATATGTCTCGATAAATTCTGCGTCGATTGAGCCTTCACTGATCCTCGTAACCCTTATATCAACAAAGTTATAAGCATTTTTATGTATCAACAGTGCAAATTTTCCAAAAATTGCTGAACTTTGGGGTCGCTCTGCTCAACAACCATAAGTCGCACACCACAATTAAAAATACCCTCTAGTAGCCCAATTCATTCTCTAGGTGAGTCTTTTTATCTGTTTGCCCTAACCCTTAACTGAAACTTTAAAAAAAATAATTACGAAAAATTTACACGATTTTTTTTTCGAAATTTTTTTTTTTTTTGGATTTTTCAAAAAAGTATTTCGAACTTTTCAAAATCTCAAATCATCAAATACGTCTTGATAAATTCTGCGTCGATTGAGTCTTCACTGACCCTCGTAACCTTTATATCAACAAAGTTATAAGCATTTTTGTGTGTAACGCAAAATCGATCCATTAAACATTTCCAATGTTGTAACCCTTTTATCAACAAAGTTATAAGCATTTTGGTGTATAACGCAAAATCGATCCATTAAACATTTCCAATGTTAAAAATAAATATTTCTTTTCATAATGCGTACCTTTTATTTAAATAAAATTTCTATTTAATAATGCAGGGCAGACCTCCACAATAAAAGTTAGACGTAGACCCAAAGTCAATTTAAAAAAAGTAATAAAAACAAATTTTTTTTTGTTTTAAAAATCATATTTCTCTTTTTGAAAATATAGTTTTATCAAAATAGTTTTTGACAAGTTACCCATAATAAGTTACCTATATTCGTAATTTGCCTTGTAAATTGTATTGAAACAGTCATCCGACTTTTGATGGTGACTTCCGTTATGGGATAAAACCAATGTATTTTGCTTTTTTATGAACCGATTCTCAAAATCTTAATGGCGTTTTATAGCTTATTAATGTAGCATTTATATCTACATAGAATGTTTTACTGTAAAGTTACTAGTTAAGTTGATATATTAAAAAAAACATAATTTTTTTTGTGAAAATTTTACTAAAACTTCAATTTCTCACAAACTATGGTATTTACAAGGTCAAATGTAAGAACAATATTGTAGTGCATTTAATTGTGCTTTTCATAACACCCCACACATGCTTGTATCTTACATACTTTTTGTTATATACGCAAAACTTTGAACGCGGTGGCGGCCATTTTGATGACGTCATAACTGGTGACTCATCCACGTTAGAGATTGTCTCCCGATGGTTTTTTAGTCAGAATAACATGCTTAACAACATACTAAAACCTCCTGCTGGTTTCATCAAAAAAACCTTTTTTCCGCTAAGGGAAGGTACTATGTAAAATGTGGACAGTGAGGGTCGCTGTCGCCCAAAAACTGATTGTTCAAATTTCTCAAAGAGCAATAGAGCGAGCCATGCTGGAAATATAGCTACGCTAGTCGATATTATGAGACAATCCACCGACGCACCAAAGTTGTCAATATTGGACACCGGTGGACTAAGCTCAAGTAGCAGTGGGCTGGGCACGTTAGCCGAAAGGACGATGACCGTTGGAGTAACCATATCTAATACACTGGCGGCTGTGGACAGGAAAACGGAGCGTGGGAAAACCACCCGCCAGGTGAGGCGACGGCATCAAGTACGAGTACGACGGAGGAAAGCAGAGGTTTTGTACCGCTGATGGCCGAGAGGACTGAAGGAAAATTGGAGAGGCGTATGCCCAGCAGTGGACGCATACATGCTGACTGACTGACTTGACTGACTGAAAGACTTGAGTCGATATTGGACACCAAGTGGATAAGCTCAAAAGTGGGCTACGTACACACGGCCCGTCTTGACGTCTTGGTTGGCGTGAATGGGTCCTACACTTGCGGCCGTGAACAGGCGGGCGCGAATAGGGGGGGGGTGAATAGGCGGGGGGGGGGGGGGGGTGGATAAGATGCGCCGGTGCCGAACGGGGAAACAGCAGGTAGTTTAGGAATGTTTAACTCAGAAAACCCATTGGTTCACGTCACGCACGTCGTGTCGGCAATATTCGAAGCCCGATCCTTGAGATAGAGAGTCCGATGCCAAGACCGCTCCGGCCATCCGTTGCGCTTCGATTCTAATTCAAAGTGTGTTATGTCTTCCAGGAGAACCTGATAAAGGAAGGCCTGGAGCTGGAACTGGAGAACAAATGCCTATCGTTCGACGAGAAGACCTGGTTCCTGAAGATACACATACCGTGGAAGACAGAGCTGAGGCTCGCCGAGGTTATCGGCATGAAGCTGCCCACCAAGAGATTCATCTCCATATCTGTCAGGGCTTGGGTAAGTCTTTGTAAGCCTCGGTTGCTCAGTGGTGCGGACGGTGGACTGTCGGTCGTGATCATGGGCACACCTGCGCACGGTCAGTGCTTGGATCGGTGACCGCTCGACCGTTGGAGACAGACCGTCGTTTGGATTCCACGTAAAACTGTATGTACCTTCCCTTCTTACCTTACTAGGTGGTAAGGTTTAACCCACCCGGGTTACAACCACAGCACTGAATGAAAGGTCGGTTGAAACGGCTATGTAAAAAGTTCGTGTTTTCCGTCCAGTTCAGTGTAGCCGGTACAACCGAACAGAAGCACTGACATGACACATCACGGGTGTAGTAAATGTCAGTTTCCATAAAAAAGGCATTTCGTCAATATTTTTGTGGATCCTGTTATGGTTGGCTAAGTCACTTACCACATCCGTGATATCAGCCCATCCCACCAACGTGGACTAGGTGCCACGTCAGTGCTTCCCTTTTTGATTGTGCCGGCTAACAAGGAGCTGGACGGAAAACACAAACTAATTTCATAGCCGTTTCGACCGACCTTCATTCAGCGCTGTTCTAACGAAGGGGCCTTCTCTTTAAACTCCTCTGTTTTTCCCATGTAAAACTGTGTCGGACCCTAGCTTACAGTTTCACGGGCGTGCCCAGAATTTTGAAACCCCGCCCCTCTTCCGCACACCTATGTAAAGTTTTAGGTGAAATCTGATCCAGGCCTTAACCTCAACGGTCAGACGGTCACTCAACCATGTTCCGAACGCGTATGGGTAGTTTAATTAGGTAATTAAATTTAATTTAAATAGCGTTCACTCGACGCAAGGCCGTTCGGAAACGATCTAGGCAAGCGATACCTCATCGATAGCGGATAGGGCTGGCGATTCAAAGGGGCAACGCTGCCAGCGTATTGGGCACTGTGGGAGAGTACTTGCAGTAGCGAAGCCCCCCTTTCTCTATCCGTCAACGGCACAGTGTCAGCACACATCCCGTTTCCTCCCTCTTTTCAACTTACATTTATTTAGTTTTTGAATATGTTTTATATGTTCTTCATTAGGATAATTTCATTCTAATTACTTTTATTATAATATGTGCTATTCGGTTATGAAAAATAGTGTAAGAAACCTAACTAGGTATGCAAAATAAACAGATTTTTAGTTTCATCTTGAAAATGCTAATATTGATGCATTGCCTTCAGGGTGACGAGAAGCAAGCGGAACGCGACAAGAAGTGGTATCAAAAATGGCGTCGACGCTGGAAGCAGTTCTACGAGTACAACCACGAGAGAATCGAATGTGAACCATCCTTCTACGACGACACACAACAGAAGGGGGTGAGGAGGGAGGAACAGTGAGTAATTACATTTTAGTCAAGGGAGAATCCCCCCCTCCCCTTACAGAAGGGAGTGAGGAGGGAGAAACAGTGAGTAATTACATTTTAGTCAAGGGAGAATCCCCCCCTCCCCTTACAGAAGGGAGTGAGGAGGGAGAAACAGTGAGTAATTACATTTTAGTTAAGGGAGAATCCCCCCTCCCCTTACAGAAGGGAGTGAGGAGGGAGAAACAGTGAGTAATTACATTTTATTCAAGGGAGAATCCCCCCCCTCCCCCCCCCCTTAAAATTTTTTTACGCTGTATTTTTTTACATGAAACAATCATCAACCCAATTGTCCGTGAATTGATGATGAAATTTATGAAACATACATACCGCACGCTATATCCCGAAAATCGGGGTAAGCAGAGTAACCGGTGTTGTGCTGCAAGAACTCTGGTAGATACAGCACAGCACCGATCGCCGCGTCTAGCAAATCATTCGGACAAGATTACTCTCAAGCAACAAGTAAGGCACGAATACCCACCTGCTGCGTGACTCGGTGAAAGGAACGCGCCTGTCGCCCTTAAGCGCGGCGTCACGGCACCTTAGTCGTCTTTTACGACGTGGACGGGGAGAGATGCAGTGGGGCTATTGTTTTTAAGTACCTGCCCCACACTATACACAAATGATGACACCGCCGATGTTAAATTGATGTTGACTATGATAACAACGATGGTAATAATGACATTGGCCGCCAATGATATTATAAGTTAAAAGGAGGTAGATAGGTTATCGGAGCTCCCAAGCGGCACATTAAATACAAGACGACAGTCCTGTCTGAAGTTAGTCGCGCACCAACTTCGCACGCGTTCGGACCGCTAACCACGAGTCGCTAACACATCGAAAATGCCGTCGTGTGTAATGAGATTCTGCACTAATTCTAATAATTGGAATAAGACTATTCGAGTCGGCGCATCACTTTATAGTTCTTCCTCTCAACTTTCAAGGACGTGCCATGTGTGAGCTCTGAATGTCATATAGATAACCTATCTTTCCTAAAATATCATTGTTGGCCGCGGTGTCTGTCAGGTTCCTGGTGAAGGACCGCCACACGCAGTTCTCCGCCGCCCAGCGCAGTCTACTCGTGATGCAGATCCTGCTGCGCTGCAAGTACGAAAACAACGAGAAGGTGAGAGCAAGTTCATTTCAAGTTAAGTTAAGTTAACGTCTGATAGAAGTGTCCGGGGAGGCCCGAGCCGGGGCCTACCTCTCTCAGCGCATTAGTCTGCTGGCCATACAGAGGACTAAGGGACCGTTCACATACCACGTGGACACTTTTTGGGTACTTTTTGACCCCCCCCCCCCCCCCTCCCCCCTCCCCCCTTGTGGACAATCGTGGACATTTCCATAACCCCCTCCTCCCCCCTCCCCTGTCCACGTGGAAAATGTCGTTTTTTTTCCTGTACTTGCGACGCAAAATGTGACATTTTCGAAGAAAAATGAACAAGAAGAGGCAGGGAGCTGAATGGATGAAAAAGTAGTACTTGCAATTTTTACATTTTAATTTAGATTTACAATAAAATTAAGAGGAACAAAACAAATTTTTGTTAATAAAAGGCTGAAACATAGCTCTTTACAAAAAGTATAAAGCGAGGCGAGCGACTGGCTAGCTCGCGGCATCGTGTGTTTTTGAACTCCAACGTCCACGTGGACGGTCCCTGCACCCCTCCCCTCCCCCCTGTGGACAATCGTGGACATTTGCCGACCCCCTCCCCGCCTCCTTTTTGTCCACGTGGTATGTGAACGGTCCCTAATGCGCTGAGTTTCTTGGGAACTTTCCCGGGATCGGTCGGTATGGATGAGATTTTTTATTTATCAACCTGATTTACAGATCTCATTCATATCATTGGTCCGGGGTTGTTCGTTTTTTCTTTATAATGTTTCAGTCTGTTTGTAATACATAAATGTCTAAATACACTTGAATATTTCCTAAGGAAATCATATTTGCATACATTTTCGGAATTCAGTACAGTATCCAAAATTTTACTGACATTTCTTTAGGAACCCGTAAAAATACTCTTAATTACTTAGGTTTGTCAGCCTCGATAGCTCAGTGGTGCAGACAGTCGACTGTCGCTATTGATGGCTAAGCAACGCTGGGCGCGGTCAGTCGTTGGATGGGTGACCGCTCGACCGTTGGAGGCTGACCGTGGTTCGGAGTCCACGTAAAACTGTAGGTCCCTTCTGCCCTTCTTACCTTACTAGGTGTTAGGGTTCAACCCGCCCGGGTTGGTACCACCGCGCACTGAATGAAACGTCAGTCCAAACGGCTATGTAAATAGTTTGTGTTTTCCGACCAGTTCAGTGTAGCCGGCACGACCGAAGGGAAGCACTGACATGCCACCTAGTTCACCCGGTGTTATGGGCTGACATCACGGATGTTGTAGGTGATGCAGACAACCCGTGTCAGTTTCCATAAAAAAAAATGTCATTAGATTTTATTACCAAATTATTTGCAAATTGCAACACTTAGAACAGACAGAGTTCGACAGTACTCCTAATTTTTTTCTACTCCTAATCTACGTCAGACTAATTTCAGTATTACTTGTTTTCTTTATTTTGCTTTCTAGTCGAAACAATGGGTGAGATTTGGCACAGAGAAAGATTTGTCTCTAATTTGCAATTTTCTTTTATCTGTATTTAATTTGCAATTTTTTACTTTTTCTTTTAAAATAATCCCTTTTTCTACTATACATAAAATCACTATACAAAACCTATTTTGTTTACTCACGGCAGTGTTTTCCTTATTTTAGTGTATTACGAAAGAAAATATTATATGGTTGGTAAGTTAAAGTAACACTATTCCGTCACAGCATATATATGGCTAAAGCAGTATGGAAACTAGGCCTATTTGTTAAAATAAGTACCTACGCTCCATTGGAGCGTTAGGGATGTCAATCAAATTTTTTTGTAAAATTGTAAAATTATTATTTATTATTAAAACATTTATTTAGGTTCTGTAATGTAATGATCAAATAATCAATATAATCAATCATCAATAATAAGTTCAAAACGTGGTTGCTATAAATATGAATTGATATAACTTTTCTCGACTTTTGTCAACTTTTATTAACTTTGTAAATTGTTTACAACTTTTGTCAGCTGTTGTCAACCATTGTAAATGTTTGTCAACTTTTCTCATCTTTTGCCAATTTCAGTCATCTTTTGTCAACTTTTATCGACTGCTGTCAAGTCTTGTCAATGTGTGTCAACCTTGGTAAACTTTTGTGAGCTTTCGTCAACATTTGTCAACTTTTGTCATCTTTTGTCAACTTTAATCGACTGTTGTCAACTCTTGTCAATCTTTTTCAACCTTGGTTACTTTTGTCAACTTTCGTCAACATTTGTCGACTTTTGTCATCTTTTGTCAACGTTTGTCAACTTTTGTCTATTTTTCTCGATTTTTGTGAAATTATAGCCATTTTCGTTCTCTTTTATCAACTTTTCTCATCTTTTGCCAACTTCTGTCACCTTTTGTGAACTTTTATCGACTGTTGTCAACTCTTGTCAAGTTTTGTAAACTTTTGAGAACTTTTATCAAAATTCGAGAAAAGTATACAAAAGTTGACAAAAGATGACAAAATGTTGACGAAAGTTGACTAAGGTTGACAAACAACCACAAGAGTTGACAACAGTCGATAAAAGTTGACAAAGATGACAAATGTTGACGAAAGTTGACAAAAGTTGACCAAGGTTAGGTTGACATTGACACGAGTTGACAACAGTCGATAAAAGTTGAAAAAATATGACAAAAGTTGACAAATGTTGACGAAAGTTGACAAAAGTTGACCAAGGTTGATAAACATTGACAACAGTCGATAAAAGTTGACAAAAGATGACAAAAGTTGACAAATATTGACGAAAGTTGACCAAGGTTGACAAACATTGACAAGAGTTGACAACAGTCGATAAAAGTTGACAAAAGGTGACAGAAGTTGGCAAAATATAAGAAAAGTTGACCAAAGTTGACAAGAGTTGACATAAGTTACCGAGAGTTGGCAAAAGTTTTCAAAATTTTACAAAACTTGACAACAGTCGATAAAAGTTGACAAAAGGTGACAGAAGTTGGCAAAAGATGAGAAAAGTTGACAAAAGTTGACAAGAGTTGACATAAGTTACCGACAGTTGACAAAAGTTCTCAAAAGTGTACAAACTTGACAAGAGTTGACAACAGTCGTTAAAAGTTGACAAAAGGTGACAGAAGTTGGCAAAAGATAAGAAAAGTTGACAAAAGTTGACAAGAGTTGACATAAGTTACCGAGAGTTGGCAAAAGTTCTCAAAAGTTTACAAAACTTGACAAGAGTTGACAACAATCGATAAAAGTTGACAAAAGGTGACAGAAGTTGGCAAAAGATGAGAAAAGTTGACAAAAGTTGACAAGAGTTGACATAAGTTACCGAGAGTTGACAAAAGTTCTCAAAAGTTTACAAAACTTGACAACAGTCGATAAAAGTTCACAAAATGTGACAGAAGTTGGCAAAAGATGAGAAAAGTTGACAAAAGTTGTCAACATTTGTCAAAAGTTAATATAAAGTGACAACAGTCGAAAAACGTTTGTAAAAATTTTTTTGCATTCTAAAAGATCGCGGACTGTCCGTGGCGCATGCAACAAAAACAAACACGACCACTCGGACGCGGCACCCGCGACTGATTGTTTGCGACATTCGCTTCGGGGCCTTGTTGAGGCGTGCGTGTGTGTGAGTGCGTCGTTTCGATCGTTTTGTACGTAGTTTCCATACTGCTTTAGCCATATATATGCTGTGATTCCGTTTAACTAATATTATTCTCAAGTATTTAATTATACAGGATGTTCGGCACATCGACCGATACATTTTTAGTAGGTACACGGGCACTCGCTTCCCGTATTGAGAGCTTTCTCGGGAGCATTTTCTTTAGAACATGTACCGGTCGCGCGGGCACTCTTGCAAATTATCCCTAATTTTGTCGTTCTGTTCCGTCTCTGTGCCTAATTGTGACCACATAGTGAAATATTTCTATGACATGTGGTATACCGTTGGAAAGGGCATAAACTAGCAAACTTTTTAAAAGAAAATAAAGCTATCAGTTGCTGTCAGTTTTTTTTTTAATGGATTAAGAAATTTAGATTCTGTCATATTTTTACTCGTTCTCGGGACTTTGGGAGGTCATAAGACCTTTTCGTGGTATTAACTTCATCAAATAATATTTTTTCTAAAACAAGGATAGATCGTAAAATTCAATATATTTTATTTCGTGCTGATAAAATCATAAAAAAAAAGTTGCAAGGGTTTAAAGCTGGGATTTTGGTAATTTTCAAAAATAAAGAAGAAAAAAAACGTATCTCGATACCACGGGACATGTGACAAAACGTATCATGGGTCAAAACGTTGCAAATGATCCCACTTACCTACAAAAAAATTTTGTCGGTCGATGTGCCGAACACCCTGTATATAACACTTTAAACTATTCACACAAATCTTATCGTTAAACAATTTACATTCTACATTATTCTATTCGATATTTATTCACATATTTTACTAAGTATAATATAATAACTAAAATAAGCCACCAATAAAATGTTTACACATTTACACAAACACCTCAGCAAAACTACACTAGAATAAGAATGATCTTTCACATCACTATCACCAAATGTAGCAAAGGAAAACAGGTGAAGGTAACAATTTTAGACCGAACACTTACCGGAATTTCCCGCCGGAATTTTCAGGCCGATATTTTCCGACCGGAGCTGAAAAGTCTATGCCTATGCGCGGTGGCACACCACACTTGACGTGCCGATTCACGCACGTCCCATACATTACTCCCGCATCCGGCCGCGGCGCCGCCGCCGGCCGGAAAATTCGGAATGCACAACCTTGTAACTTATCTCGTAAAACATCACTATGAGTTTGTCGCTTTTGCTGTGGAGACTCTTGGAGTGTGGAGCCCGGACGCCAAAGACCTCGTGAAGCATCTAGGTCGTTTGCTCATTGAAGCGTCCGGGGACCGTCGCGCCAAAGCGTTCCTCACGCAAAACATCAGTCTCGCCATCCAGCGAGGGAACGCGGCGGCCGTCCTCGGGACAATGAGTCATGTCCCGAGGATGCAAGAATACTTTTATTTAATTTAGTTAGTTTAATTTTTTATTATTTTTTATTTTTTATTAATTTTAATTTTTCATTTTGTTATTCTAAATAAATGATTTTGCTTCTCGTAAATAATATCTCTAATATCTTGGTAAACAGATGGGTATACGACGGCTCGTGAACGACGGAACGTATCTGGCAGTTTTCCCACTGCACGAGGGTAGATACGACCAGACCAACGCAGACGGCAGTGTTGGCGATAGGCGGGTAAGTCTTCGTAATTTTTAGGGTTCCGTATGCATACGGAAGCCTACTACTAAGCCTACGTCGGTTTTTTTTATTGCTACGAACTGGGTGGCTCTGCCCGAGGAGATGCCAGTCCGGCTTGGAGGTGGACTAATGCCGCTGGGGAAAGGCTATTAACCCGCGATTTGAGATCCGTGGATTGTAGGAGTGGATTGTATGTCTGTCTCTCTGTCTGTCTGTCCGTCCGTCCTTCTGAGTGATGTATCTTTTAAACCATTATAGGTAAACGGTTGAAATTTTCAAAGAATATGTATTATTATGTCGGATGTGCCAACAAATATGTAAAAAGCTAAAAGTAAAAAAATAAAGGGTCCTCATAAAATAAAGGTGCTAAGAATCGAATAGTCACGCTAATACTGAATAATAGATGGCGCCACAGATTTTTTATATAATTGCATTGGCAGGTAGACAAAAGATAGACGGGTATGTGTTTTTCGACAGGTATGGTATAGATAGCGGATCTACGGAACCCTCCGTGCGCGAGTAAAACTCGCATTTGACCGATTTTTTTTGTTACCTCCAGCTTCTGTACCAAGAATGGGCGCGGCCATGCAAATGGTTCAAGAAGCAGCCACTCTGGCTGGTCCGGCGGTACTTCGGCGAGAAGATTGCCCTGTACTTCTGCTGGCTCGGTTTCTACACCAAGATGCTTTACCCGCCGGCCATTGTCGGCACACTCTGCTTTCTCTACGGTCTCACCACCATGGACTCCATAGATAATATACCGAGGTATAGTAATTATTATTTTTTTTTTTTCATGTTTTGATTTTTTATCTTTCTTTATATTTTTAGGTATGAACTAAAAAATTTCTTTATGTTTAATTCAATAAAGTTTTTAGTTCATACCTAAAAAAATTAAGAAATAGTAATTATTGACATTGCAGATGCTAGAATTGGGTGGATCAACTTTTTCTTGTAATGTATAAACCAGCTGCACAGTCAAATAAAAAAAAAGTTAATTGCAATTTATTACTTAGTTGAAAATCAATAAGTATAAAATACTTAGGTTTATAGGCAATTGAAAAAAAGTAGAGAACTATTTAAAATAAAACATTAACCAAATTTTTAGAGGTGACCCAGGGGACAATTTTGTCCCCAGTTTTGTATGGAAAAAGGGGTTGTCCTCAAGGTAACCAATATTTAAAGAAAATTACTCAAAATTATTTGTGCAGCTTTTTCTTATTGATCAATTACTTATCTGAGAGTTGCTTTAAATATTAAAATAAGGTGAATTTATCAAGATTATATTCTTTCAGACATAAGTATACCAAAAACAAGAAAAAGTTGATCCACCCAATTAATTCCAAAATTATTTAAGAACAGACACCTCTGTCTGTTGGTCATTATTTTTCTCCAAACAAAAACTTTTTTCCGGGGTTTATGTTTACCCAACCCCTAAACATTGACCGAGTTTTATTTATTATTTTTGTAAAAAGGACAGTCTAATCTACGTCCTGGCTGACATGAAATTTTTTGTTTATATTTAATATATTAGCCTAGAGTTAAAAATCGATTTTTCGAAAGAAATTTTTTTTTTATTTCTTGTCTTGTAGTTTCTTAAGCTTTATTGAATCATTACTTTGGATTTAAAAAAACATTAAAGAGACAGGTACGTAAATCGATCTGTCCTTCTTACAAACAAAGTGTTTTTTTTTTCGTAAAAATCGAATAAGGTTTACGGGTCGGGAAAACATAAGCCCCGAAAGAAAACGTAAGAACGTTTTATGCTTTTCTGTAACGCACTCCCTGCCCATATAATTTCCCCCCAGGTACAATCTCGATTCCTTCGAGAGGGGCGTGTATGGGCACCTGTCAGGCCGGAATGGCATTCGCAACCCCCGCATTCGACCGAATGTCCATGGGCGTCGTTAGACACCTTATGGGTGGCTCGGCACCATATGTCGCGCTTTCAATAAAAAAAAACGGATCGCGGTTTCAGCAAAGAAATCTGCGACGGCAGCGGACCCGGGAACACCACTCTATGTCCGCTCTGCGACAAGGCGTGCCAGTACCAGAGGCTCTCCGATTCTTGCCTGTTCGCCAGACTGACCTACCTCTTCGACAATCCGGCCACTGTGTTCTTCGCCATTTTTATGTCCTTTTGGGGTAAGTGCATCCATTTTTATGAAGCCTAGCACGGTTCGCCACTCCACCTTCACCTTCTCTAAACCCGTCATGTCTTACCACACTTTCTCTATCGGCACTAGCTGGTGTTACATCAGTAGTGTGCATTTGGTTTTGTCTGCTATATAAGGTGTTTCGTTAATGATGTCATTAACTTCGGGAGGGTTACATACGCACCCAAACAAACACTTTACGCAAAAAAAACATATGTTTATAGGATCATTTTTTCTCATAACAAAAAATAAATTCAAATAAGTAGCTGTAAAAACCAATCATAGTGACCTTGTGACTTACTCACAACAAACAGCTGTTCAGCGTTTGAACATAGTACGGTCATTGACCCCGTACAATGCAAGTTACCTACTGTTACACACAGGTTAATGTTTAGTTTGGAAACATGTTTCGTAAAATTTCTCGAAAAGTAATGCTAAAAACATATGTTTTTATGCGTAATGTGTAATATGAGTGTGTATATAACCCTCTCGAAATTTTTGACATGACTAACGAAACACCTTATATGCTGTACAAGTAAAACTTGCCATTTCTCACGGTCTGTTCGACAGAATTTCATTCACTCAGTGCATTGCGGTGTTACCAATCTGGACGAATTTAACACTATGAAATTATAGGTCCCTTAAGTACACGGTTAAGCACACTTAAGTTTACACGGAATCCGGAGTTCCGGACTAAGAGGGAACTCCTGGCCGTGACAGCAAGGCCCTTAGCTTTAATCGAGGCAACGATTAAAGTATTTAACCAAATTATATAATCTCCTTTGAGAAACGTATAAAATGCTAAACTTGGTTGCGATGACCTGACCCTCTTTAATGTAATCCGGTATAGATGGCCGAGTCAGAGGGGCCAGGGCACATGCTCCGACCAGCCAATGTGACCTCCGAGAAGGTAGGCGCCATACCGGAGACTTCCCTTTGAATTGCTGGGTATACAGCAATCCAGGGAAGTCTCCGGTATGGCACCTACCTTCTTGGAGGTGATATTGGCTGGTTAGAGCATGTGCTTTGGCCCCTCCGACTCAGCCACCCATCCAGGATTACATAAAAAAAAAACAAAATACTGGACTAGAGGAGAGCACAGCCGATTACTATCAGCCATCGTCCAGTACGGCGGTACCAATTCAGTTGGATAAAATTTGAGCCTACAACCTAGAATGGGCAAGGGAAGCTGAACCTGCAGTTTTGCTCCGGTCCAAACGTATGTATTTACGTATGTTTTTCGGGAAAACTCATTGGTGCATTTCGGTCAGATTCGGACCATGAGATGAAGAGTCCGAGCGAAGACCGCGTCGATCACCCATTCCCTTTAACGCGCATTAAAACAGAACTGTCGATCGAATATTTATTAATTAAAACTAGCTGTTGCCCGCGGCTTGGCTCGCTTGAAATTCGTATTTGAAAAGAAGAAATTAAGTAAGCCCGCTACCGTACAGTTTATTTCGGCGCACTGAATAATTTGGTTTGTATGAGAGCCACATTTTAGCGTAAGCGGAACTGAATTTTAAGCCTATCCTGTGTGACATGTGTCCCACATCGTTAAATGTGCTTGTACAAAGTTTTATCGAATTCAGATGATCGGTTTAAGAGTTATGGAGGAACATACATACATACAGAAAATAATTCTAAAAATCGTCAATTTAGTTTTAGTATCATACATAGAGTCTACAAAAGCAATATCTCATAAAACAAAGTAACTTACTCCATGACTATTCCTTACAGATTTATTATTAGTATTAATATTAATTAATTAATTAATAATATATAAATAAATATTATATAATACATAATAATTAATTTATATTAATTACTAACTCTCAGCAAAATTGTTAATCTCTACTAGCTCTCAAGCTGTGTTTTAGATAGAATAGGGGCGGTGTTATTATGTGGCTAGTCACTAAATACTTGTAAAAATATGTTTAAAAAAATACCCTGCGAAGTTTCTTTTTCCGCTTCTTGGGTGTAATCGAACTGGATAGAACAAATTGTGACAAGTTCGAGCGCAGTCTAACTGCCATATGAATAATCAATAAACAATACAATACAATTGATTGAATGATTGATGATGATTCATATCATAACTTTCACTAATCTGAACCCCCAAACCTTACAGCAACCACATTCCTAGAACTCTGGAAACGCAAGCAATCGATCCTCCGCTGGGAGTGGGACCTCGGCGGCGTGGACCACGACGAGGAGCCCCGGCCGGAGTTCGAGACATCCGTGAAGACCTTCAGGACGAACCCGGTGACCCGCGAGAAGGAGCCCTACATGCCCGCCTGGCAGAAGACTGTCCGATACGTGATGACAAGCAGCGCCGTATTGTTTATGGTAAGGATTTAGTTAGACTAAGTGAAATAGAAATAGACATTATGTTTATTCGTCACACGAACGCTTCCCAACTAACATTCTGGTGTTAAGACAGGCGTTATAAGAGCTGTTTGGAATGGGCATCTAGCCCATTCTTATACAGGTTAAGGTTCCTTAGTGACTTTACAATAGCGTTAGTAAGTGCTTTAAGGGTGGGACAAGTGGTCTACAGTAGTGACGCGTTATATTAATTCAATATACCGCATACCCAAAGATATTGGGATGGCCCTGTACGCTGCTTCAAGAGAACATCGTTCGCTCGAGTTCCTGAGGCAGCGTATCAGTGTGGCCATCCAACGTGGTAATGCCGCTAGCGTTCTCGGAACAGTGCCCACATCGTCTCACCTGGAGGAGGGTTACTAGTTTTCTTTTATAGGTTTATTAGTTGTTTATAGGTCTGTTATTAGGTTTTATAAGTAGGTTTATTTTATTTATTTATTTAGTTTTAGATAGTTTCATTTTAGATTTATTTTAGATTTAGTATAGTTTTTAATTTAATGTTATTATTTGTTAGTTGTATATATTTAAATGTTATAACTGAATAAAGAGATTTTGTTTGCATATATAAATATACCGCACTTTAAGATCTAAAACAACCTGCCGTTCGTTAGCACCAATTTGTTTGTTGGGTTACTCACACAAAAAAAAAATTTATAATAATATCATGTTTGTACCTACCTATATATATCACACGCTGTATCCCGATTCAGGACAATCGAGGTAAGCCGAGTAATCGGTGTTGTGCTTCAATAACTCTGGTAAATTACAGCACAACACCGACCAACACGGTTGGCGAAGTATTAGGACAAGATATAAATATCAAGCAGCAAGTAAGGCACGAAGACCCGCCTGCTGCGTGACTTGGTGGAAGGATCGCGAAAAGTTGAATGGTGGCTACCCTGTCGCCCTTTAGCACGGCATCTGTCCTTATCCCTTAGTCGCCTTTTTCGACTTGCACGGAGAAGATGCAGTGGGGCTAGTCCCACGCGTCACTCCCCGTACGTAATGTCGTAAAAGGCGTGACTATGGAACAAGGACGATACGCTGTGTTAATGAGCAACAGGCTAGCCATCACTCACCTTGGCACGGTCCTTCCACCGAGTCTTCGTGACTTACTTACTGCTTGATAGTTATCTTGCATGTCAGATGGTACTACACTGAAAAATATGTGATATTTTCCAAATGTCCTCTTTCAGATAACAATAGTACTAATGGCGGTACTGGGTACGATCATCTACCGGATATCCATGGTCTCGGTGATCTACGGTGGGAGTGGGTTCTTCCTCAAGAAACACGCGAAGATCTTCACAACCATGACCGCTGCCTGTATCAACTTGATAATCATCATGATTCTAACCAGGGTCTGTTTGTGTCTTTTTTTTTGTAAATAGCATTTTTTTTCTATGGAAACCGACACGGTTGACTACATCACCTACAATATCCGTGATGTCGGCCCATAACACCGGGTGAACTAGGTGCGATGTCTGTGCTTTCCTTCATTTCATGTCGGCTACACTGAACTGGACGGAAAACACGAACTATTTACATACCTAGCCGTTTTGACCTACGTTTCATTCAGTGCGGTCGTACCAACCCGGGCGCGATAAACTCTCTACCTAGTAAGGTAAAAAGGAAAGGGACCTAAAGTTTTACGTGGACTACGAACCACGGTCAGCCTCCAACGGTCGAGCGGGCACACATCCAAGTACTGACCGCGCCCAGGTGTGCTTACAAACAGTCGACCGACCGCACCACTGAGTTACCGTTATGGGAAGGGGTCTCGAAGGACCAAGGATGCTCGACACAACCAATTCCCTCGACCTCCCGGACTTGAATAATAAATAAACAGGGGTTTTCAAAATGGGCGTGAAAAGACTCCTGTCAGGCCGACATGGCATTCGCAATTCCCGTGCACCACAGAATGTCCAAGGACACCTACTTGTAGGTGAAAGGATGCCAAATGTCACGATTTACATCAAAAAATCCTCCCCTTGCGAAATCACGCTCAATGAAGTGCCACAACAGATTTGAAAGGATGATCAGTCTGTTGAAACCACATTTAAAGATCTGCTTGTTGAATGAATCGGGAAACACACTCAGCGGCAGAAGCAGATAATTTCCCACCCTTTCATTACGATGCGACAGAGAAAATACTTTTAGAAACGATGTTTTAACAAAAGCCCAATGCATACAACAAAAGGGTGATTCGCTACAACGAGAGCTAGAGCGGAGATAGGTTGAATGGCTAAGAATAAGCGATGCAAATTCCTTCTGCTTCTCTTTGCTTTTGCTTCTACCGCTGTTTTGATTCTCATTAAAATCAAGTTGTATTCTTAGGATTTTGTTAATATTTCTGATCACTTTTCTGTGTTTGCTTTTGATTCTGTTACTGCTTTTATTTCTGTTCCCATTTGTATTTCCATTTTTGTTTCACTTTGCAGCACACATATTCCGCTTTCTTTTTTTGTTTCTATTCCCGTTTTTCTGTCCCTGTTTTCGTTTGATCTTCTGGTCTGTTCTCTTTTCCTTTTTGTTCCGATGTAGTTCCCATTCTCGTTTAGATCAGATTCATTTTCGGTTCATTTTCTTTTCAAATTCGCCATTTGGGGAACGGAAATGCTATTCAAAGTTAGTTTTCGTTCCTCATTCTACTCTTGTTTCTATTCTGTTTCGTGTATTGTTGAGTAACAACCTAACAATGTAAAATTGCAGATATACGCCAAGGTGGCAGTGTACCTGACCAACATCGAGAATCCTCGCACGCAGACGGAGTACGAGGACTCATACACCTTCAAGATATTCTTCTTCGAGTTCATGAACTTCTACTCCTCCCTTATATACATCGCCTTCTTCAAGGTAAACATTGTTGCTCAGAATATATCATACGTACTGTATACATAACGTCATGCCTGCTACTGAGTCTCAACAAATATCCGCGTTCTCAAAATATATCATCTCTAGTTTTCTATAACTCAAATGTCGGTCGTGATCAAATCATAAAATATAAATAATACTTTAATTTAACACACGTCCATTACTTGCGCATATTTCTTCTATAATAAACTATTTGAGACATACTACTTTCTATTACACTTTCCGAGATATAGCGATTTTCCCGGAACCGATTTATTCGGCCTCGCCCTTAGTTACTTACTTTCTTCGAGAAAGTTTTTTGTTTACCTGAACGTAGCTCGGTCTTTGACCTCGCTCTTAGTTACTTACTCAGGTTCTTAGAGGAGATTATCGTTTACTTAAACGGAGCTCGGCCTTCGGCCTCGGCCTTAGTTACTAGCTTTATTCGAGAAGGTTTATCATTTACCTGAACGCAGCTCGGCCTCCTTTCTGTTACGTAATTTCTACTTTTTAATTACGAATTTCACGCGAGCGAACCCGCGGGCAAAAGCTAGTTTAAGTACATATAATATTTATATAATATTCCATAAAAACGAATAGATAATATATACCTTCGTGCAATGTCGCAGCGCTATGGAAAACAGTTGGGAAAAAAATTCCGCGAAATATTTCTCTGCATACATTTTCCCCCGCTGTTCCCAGGGTCGTTTCTACGACTACCCCGGTGATGACCAGGCCCGGAAATCGGAATTCTACAAACTGAAAGGAGATATCTGCGACCCGGCCGGCTGTCTCAGCGAGCTGTGCATCCAGCTGGCTATCATCATGATTGGCAAGCAGACCTTCAACAACTTCATGGAGATTCTTTATCCGTGAGTATATTCATGCTTTATCAAAGTTTGTTAAAATCTCTCTTTCTTCTGATTTGTAAAAAGAATCTTCACTGGTCTAATTCATACTCGTAACTGTTTGATTCATAAATAAATAAAATGAAATTAAAATTAAAATTTATTCATACCCCGTACGGAAGCCTATTACTAAGCCCACGTCGTCTGTCTGTCTGTCCGTCCGTTCGTCCGTCGTAGGACTGTATCTTTGGAACAGTAATAGCTGGCCGGTTGAAATTTTCACAGAATATGTATTTTATAGCCAATATAACAAGAAATAATAAAAAATAGTAAAAAAAAGAAAAAGTAAACAATTAAGGGGTCCCTTTGCTACGTTCAATATAAGAAACTGTTTTTTTTATAATTTTTTTGGTGCGGAAATCTTAATTTCGAGGGCGTGGTCAGGCTTCGATGAGCGGCCGTCTGAGCGTTGAAGCTAGCCGCGGTTTGAATTCAAATTAAAACTGTAGTTTTTCATCACTTTATCTATTTTTTGGTTGCAAGTTTATTTCGAAATGCTTAGAAATGAAAACATATATTTCCGTATGGATACGGAAGCCTGATAAAAGGAAATATGGAAGTGACCTGTGGACCAACCGCATTGTACCTACCGCCATCTTGTCCCCCAGCAAAATGCACAACTGGTGGCGACAGCGGTCGCACCGAGCCGTCACTAGGGACCTGAACCGACCCCACATGGCCTGGGAGAGGGACTACCATCTGCAGGACCCCGGTAGGCTGGCGCTTTTCGACGAGTACTTGGAGATGAGTGAGTGTTTTATCGTTTTTGACTTAAATCGATTATGTTAGTTAAATGTTAGTCAGTCAGTGAGCGTGTAAGCGTCCACTGCTGAGCATACGCTTCTCCAATTTTCCTCCAGTCCTCCCGGCCTTCGGCGGTACGCAACTATTGCTTTCCGCCGACCTAATTGATGTCGTCGTCCCACCTAGCGGGTGGTCTTCCAACACTCCGTTTTCCCGTCTACGGACGCCAGTGTAGGACACGGTTACTCCAACAGTCTGGAATCTGTAAAGGAAAACATGTATTAATCTGAAGACATCATATCGCAACCGGTCTTTTTTGCACGAAGCCTGCCGTCACTTTGTCCGCCCTATGTAAAATAGGGCACTCGCCGTGACGGGCAGGCTGTCGGCGAAGAGCGGTCACTTTGTCCGCCCTAGGTTAGGGCGGTGGCAGTGACCGACTGCTGGCTAGGTGCGAGCGGTATTGAAGCCGCTACTGCTGCTAGCGCGTTTCGCAGTCTCGACTGCGGCAGCTTCCTGTGTGGTGAAGAAATCAGCGAATGAATCGCGAATGTCCGTCGAACCGCCTCCTTGCTTGACATCGTCCCTGGAGCCCCCCGGTCCTAGGAACACTCTCGATGGTACAGGCGAAAGAATACACACAAAGATCCAACGTCCCTGCGGCGTTGTAAGGTCTCTAAGTTCCGAGATACCTCGGTGTCGTTAACGAGGCGTACAGCGCAACACTGAATCGAGTCCAGGAAATTCTTTTCTATAAGAGCATACACGGGGCATAAGCCCGGGGCCCCACGACTCGATGAGGACCCCGAAGTGCCATCGCCGTTTACACCGAAAAGGGGGAATTAATATTTAGTGTAATTTAGTAAGTGTTACCCTAAAAAAATCTAAATTAGAATGTAAATCGGAAATATGATGAGATTTCGAAATATTTTTTCAAATAAACAAAATTTTACTAAATCAAAAAAATAAATATAAATACACACATATAACTTAAAATTTCCTAATGAATTCTATAAAATGTATACCTACAAATATTTAAATAACTTTAAAATATTCAAGTCACTAAATAAAAGGCCATACGAGTACTGATTAATTTTCATGTATATATTTTTTTAATTTCTAAAAAGGGCCGAAATGTGCCCAAGGCACCCTGCATGGCCTAATACGGCCCCTGATCGAGTCTATAAGGAGCCGAGCATGTATTTTGCGGATCCATCCCACAGAGATTACCACCTAATAAGCCATTAAAATAATTTTTAATTAGGTGTTTTATTTATCTAACTATTTATTTCACCAGTTCTGCAGTACGGCTTCGTGACACTCTTCGTGGCCGCATTCCCCCTCGCGCCGCTCTTCGCTCTGCTCAACAACGTGGCGGAGATCCGCCTGGACGCCTACAAGATGGTCACGCAGGGCCGGAGGCCATTAGCCGAGAGAGTTGAAGACATTGGCGCTTGGTGAGTTGAACTAACCTAACGAAACCTTCGACTTCAAATTACGGGTTAATAGCGTTTCCCCAACGATATCCTGCACCACCTCTGGGGTGAAATTGGCTGCGCCTGAGGCTTCGACCTCGGGTACAGGCACGGGACGGCCATCCAGTTCGAAAGAAAAAATAAAAAAGAGGCCTGTTTGAAAGGTAATGGCTATAAAAAATTTACCTTGTGTTCTGGAGTGTGTTCCGTTGCAGCAGGCAAACATCATGTGTGTAGCAGAAGAGGATTTCTTTTAATACAATTCTCGTCGCAGAGAAATTGAAACATTTAATCGACCCGATAAGTCTTTGTAGTCAGAACTCTCAGCGGCATTTTTAATCTTCCTTTCAAGCTGTGTTTTCGATAGACTGTAGGCGGTGTTATTATGTGACTAGTCACTAAAGTACTTAAAATATGTATAAAAAAAATACCCTGCGAAGTTTCTTTCCGGTTCTTCTTCGTGGGTGTTTTCGAACCGGATAAAACAAATTGTGACAAGTTCGAGTGCAGACTAACTGCCATATGAATGATCAAATGGTAGTTAATAAACAATACAATACAATACAAAAACCATTTTGTAGTTGAGAATGGCCTTTTCAGAACCTGTCGATTCTCAAAATCGTTTCTTTGTCGCACCGTTAGGGTGTGGAACTGTCTGTCAGCGAGTGTGCTTCCCGAATAAATTATTCTGAGTCTCTTCAAACATCCTATTAACAGGCTAGGCGGCCTAGCAACAGTCCGAAAATCTGCTGGCTTGGCACCTCTCGTGGTTTTGCGAGAAGAGGTGTTTTCGGATCTGTCGACTGCAGCATGGCATTGGTCCCACGGTACAGCCACCCATGTTGGTTTACATACAAAGAAACCAACCACATAAAACACGGACGCCTTTTCATGCCACTTATAAATATTCACATATATAATATTCAAAGGGTAAGCCTTGCCATCCAGCGGGGTAATGCAGCAAGTGTTCTAGGAACATTTGAAAATGCCCCTTTTTGATAGTTATTTTAATGTTTGTTAGGTAGGTTTATTTCTTTAGTTATTAGTATTACTTTTTTATATTTTATGTAAATAAAGTCTTGTTTCAATATACTCGTAATATTTCAACTTAAAAAAAATTTTATGTAGCTCAACTCTTATATACTATACATATGTACATACTTATATACTTTACGAATACATAATTAATATCAACTGGATTGAATACGTAAGGGCATCGATACATTTATCTTCATTGATTTTTCCTGATATTTTTAAAACTTTACCCTCCTTTGCTGGTCGGGTCTTGAAATCGGATAAAATGTATTTTTTTTTCAGGTACGGCATTTTGAAAGGAATCACGTATGCTGCAGTCGTTTCGAATGTAAGTAATAAAACTATAATAATTAATACACTGATCCACTTGATGCGCCTCTGAGCACAGACATTCAATAAAATGAACAGCGCACTGCGTCGCTTCGGGAGGTTTCCTTCAACCGCGGCGAGAGTGCGTTGAAGTCTTTTACTCCTAAAACTCCTTCATTTGTTCGCACGCACTGAGAACGCAACGAACGAAACAATAACGATTTACGAAAACGTTGAAAATAGATCGCTGTCTTTCCCTTATTTTCAGTAATACCTACAATTCTATTGTGTACTACAATACTACATTTTATTGTGTACCAAAATACGTTTGTCAATTTCTTTAATCGGTCCCTTGCCGTACGAAAGGCGGTGTTTCCAAACTAACTGCAAATATTTTTCAAGGGACAGATACCCGCCAAAAAAAAAATCTTTTTGGCATTAGTTTTCGAGAAATTTAACAAAGTATTTGGTCGCCGTGGTGCGGCCATGAGAGTCAATGACCTCAAATAATCAGCTGTTACCAGTTTTTTGAAGTGAAAACTTCTTTAGCGGCGCTTGGGTAAAAAAATTTAAACTTGCGTCATCGCGTCCTCGTCAGTCTCGAAAAGCGAAATGTAACCTTAAATCATTGCATTAAGGGTTAAGTTACAGTGGCACGGGATCAATTCTGTTCGTAACACCGCGACAGCGACATTATTATTTAAAATGTAACCTTAAGTCATTGCAATAAGGGTTAAGTTACGATTGGCACAGGATCTGCTGGCACTCCCGGTTTCGGTTGTAGGGTTTCGTTTCGTAACACGTTTATGTCTGTCCATTCTACTAAGTTCTGCAAAAGGAATGTTGGGTTCCGTAACAAATGCATGTCTGTCCGTTCTACTAAATTTAACATTTATTTCAAAATGAATGAAGGGTTCCGTGACAAATGCATGTCTCTCCGTTCTACTAAATTTTACAATTTTCAACCAAGGTCCTCCGACGGTTATTTTATAATAAAAGTAGGGTTCCGTAACAAGTTTATGTCTGTCCATTCTACTAAGTTCTGCAAAATGAATGTAGGGTTCCGTAACAAATGCATGTCTGTCCGTTCTACTAAATTTTACATAATTTTCTTTTTATAATTTTTTTTTTTCATAATTTTTTTTTTATATATTTTTTTTCATTATTTTTTTTTTATTTTTTATTTTTTTTAAACCTTCTTTATAAATAAACTTAAAACTTCAACTTTTTTTTTTAATCAATGTTACGGTGTTTTCACTTCTGCCGGCACTCCCGGAGTGCACCTGAGGCCTTTTTTTTTTGCCTAATGTATTTATTATGATGGGTATGTGTCCCTTCCAATATATAATAATAATATTTGCAGTTAGTATGAAAACACCTTATATTTACTCATCAATAGTTATTGCGAGGCTGGTAGGTATAACCAGCAGTGGCTAAACCCTTAAAACATGAGTTATAAAAATATGTATTGATATAGTTTAATAAATTGTACAATTTATGTCAAAGCAGGAGCGGGCTTGTGAGATGTGTCTGACTCTGTACTTTTTCAGGCATTTGTAATCGCGTATACCAGCGACTTCATACCACGCATGGTGTACAAATACGTCTACTCGCCTGATAATACGCTCTCTGGGTACATCGATCATTCGCTTTCATGTAAGTCAAGCTTTCCGTTCATCTCTCGATACATTTGGTCCTTCAACCCCAATACATCTGGTACTTCGACCCCAAATGCATCTGGTCCTTCAACCCCAATACATCTGATATTTCGACCCTAAATACATCTGGTCCTTCAACCCCAATACATCTGGTATTTCGACCCTAAATACATCTGGTCCTTCAACCCCAATACATCTGGTATTTCGACCTCAAATATATCTGGTCCATCGACCCAATAGATCTGGTCCTTCGACCCCCATACATCTAGTCCTTGGACGCCAATAGATCTGGTCCTTCGACATGAATAGATACACAATTCTTGGATCCCAATGGATATGGTCCTTCGATCGCAATACGCCTGGCCCTTCAACCCCAATGCATCCGGTCCTTGGACCTCAATGCATCTAGTCCTTGGACCCTATAGATCTTCTATAGAAATACACCTGGCTGGTCCGCCGACCCCAATACATTCTGGTCCTTCGGCCCTATTACATTCTGGTCGTTCGGCAGTGTTCAACACGTCCGACTACCGTGAGGATTGGGGCGCGGACGAGAACGAGGTGGACCCGGCGATGTGCGCGTACCGCGGCTACCGCAACCCGCCCGAGCACCCCGACCCCTACGGCCTCTCGCCGCACTACTGGCACGTGTTCGCCGCTCGGCTCGCGTTCGTCGTCGTCTTTGAGGTGAGTTCGTCAGCCTCGGTAGCTCAGTGGTGCGGGCGGTCTGAGCAACAGCCGGTAATATATTACCATGCGTAATTTGACTGACAGTCGGTCGTTTTTTTATTTTTATTCAGTGTTAGTCGTGGAGAATATATTATACAGCAGGCAACATATTATATTATAAATTTACAGCATTTATAACTTTAGAAATATTCCACCACATCTGCTGTTTGCTGTAATGCTGTTTTGCTATTTATCTCGTATGTACTGCCATCTAGTTGATATAATAAAAATTATTTATTGTAGCCTGTAGGTATTTGAAGCTCTCGCTCGATAGAGGGCAGTGTTTATAGTATTTTGTAACTTAACCCTTAATGCAATGTCTTAAGGTTACATTTTAAATAATTAAATAAAACAGCAGACTCGCACGTTGGAAATATATCATAGACTAGACTGCTGTTTGTTAGAAACAGCAGACTGGCACGTTAGAAATATATTATAATTCTGCCTGCTGTATTCCCGTGATATAATATTTATCTCTTATTTCAATTATGCTAGTTATTCCAACAGCGTTAGGTTCAAATTCCAACACCACCAAAAACAGCATTCTAACGATACAGCACTTTAAAACAGCTGCGATATAAAAACAGCAGATCATTATAACGTGCTGTTGAAAAACAGCCGTTGTCCCCCTCTCTATTCAGTGTCCATTGTTCTTAGGGCTGTCATTGTTCCTCTAATATGTAGTTGAGTAATGAAAAAAAGCGACAAAAAATGCTCAACTCAATGTATGCTGTGAATTGGCCGTTAAACAAATGTTTACATAGTCTCACCGAAATTGCTACTGCGCGGAGCAAAAAATTCCTGATTTTGTAAGTATATTTTAAAATTTATCATCAAGCTCTAAATCGTTCTTGTGCCGCACTGCAAAGGTGTGGAACGGGCTTCCGGGGAATATCTTTCCCCACTCCTACAATCCATGGATCTTCAAATCGCGGGTAAATAGCCTTTCCCCAGCGACATTAGTCCACCTCCAAGCCGGACTGGCACCTCCTCGGGGGTGATATTGGCTGCGCCTGAGGCTTCGACTTCGGACACAGCCAGCTAGTTCGGAAACAATAAAAAAAAAAGTGTTCGCTATTAGTGTAATCGGAGGGAAATTTGTTGTAATATAGACATCGGTGTGGCTAAAGACCAAATTAGTTCAAACCTTTATCATTTGAAACAAAATTTCATCTAGTCACAAAGAGGTGCAAATTTATATGGCTCCCGAAAATAATATCAAAGTTTTGATTTTAGAATTGAGAAAGCGGCGCGCGCGCACTGCTAGTGCGTGCGAGACTGAATAAGGAACACGCGAAGGCGAAATCGGCGAAAATTAATCAAAGGGCATTGATTTTATAACCCTGTCGGGACAGATAGACCACTCCATATAACAAATTTGGTAACGTTGTAAATCGTAAAACCAACAGAGGGCGTTAATAATTTTTCTTGATGTTGTCGTAAAACAAACAGGTGGCGTTAATGTTTGTTAATACTTCTATACTAAGGGCGCTATCTAGTTGAAATACAACATGTATCTAGGTACCTTTAATTGTCACTAGGCTGTAGAATTACTGCTACTAGACAAAAGATGGCGCTTTCATTTATATTTATAAAGAACATTATTTATGTAAATTCCAAAATTTTTAATTATATTTGAATAATAAAATTATGACAATTTACAATTAAACTAACACTTCTTATCAAATTAAATAAAATAAAAAAATGTTTTGAAAATTATTTGGTATACGGAACAAAATATTATTATGATTGTAATTTCCTGTTTGTGCGCTTTTAATAGATAGATCCACACAGAGCACGGAATACCCCCGCGCGCGCGCGCGCGGTATTCCGTGCTCTGTGGATAGAACGTATTTATTTAGTTGAACAGTTAAACAAATACTCGTCACTCTTCATTCTAATAATGTCAGCATTGTATGTAAAAAAAAAAAATATGAAAACTGCCTTAAAAAATTTATGAAATTAAAAAAGCACCGCCTTCAACTCTAGGGTTCGATTTTTTTTATTTCATACATTTTTGAAGGCGGTTTTTATATATTTTTTTAAATAGTTTTTTATTTCACAGTTTTTTTTGGAATTTTTTGCTATTAATGTACTCGGCGGAATCGCTCGACCTTCGGCCTCGCGATTCCGCCTCGCTTTCCAATCTGATCTCGACCAAATTAAAATGGAACCACGTCATGGTTATCCCCTTTCAAACAAAAAAAAAGAATTTTCAAAATCGGCCCACAATAATTGACGGAGTAATCGCGTAACAAACATCCAAAAAAAGAAAACATACCGTCGAATTGAGAATCTCCTAGGTCTAAAGTAAATTGCTCGTGATGACAAATTCAACGAGCCCAAACACGATGGGTTTATCATGTGTAGTTTAGGAGTTCCTATGGCCACCTTCCGTCTCCATCATCAGACCAGCTCGATGGTACTCGTACTCGTATTATAATATATTAAACGCATCTGGCCGGTCGGAAAAGATTTCAAATTTAGAATATTCATGAAACGAGGGTCCGAATATGAATGACAATATCGATTCATGTATTTCAATACAATGACAGAGAAAATTTCAAAATATTAGGTACCTATTCTACCTATTTAATACTTTTTAGTTCTAGTTTATTTTTTTTAAGTCGGTTTTATATTTTTAAAACAATATTACATAAAAAACAATAATCGAAATCGAATAATCGAAATCGGTTGAAGTGGTACAGAATTATTCGCCATGTGTCAAACTGCAAATTGCTGAAAAAGCCCACATCACAAAAGTTTTTCTGAAGGTAACCACACACCAATAGTATTTTGTTGCTTTTTCATAAACCGCTCAATCAATTTCAATAAAATTTCAATGGGAGCACCTCTGAAGTATGACCTACCAAACAAAAAAAGAATTTTCAAAATCAGCCCACAATTAACACGTTGAACGCCATACGACCCACCGGTGGGCCTAGCGTACTTTTCGGTTCGGGCCAAGCCAAACTCATTATATCCGTAATTTTCATCAACTTGAGATTTTCATCACAAAGTTTATAAAATGCGGTAATTTGTAAGGAAAATAAAAATTTGCGACTTTTACCGTCTAATTTTCGAGATATAGCAGAAGGCTCACGGGTGGATCGTGTGGCCTCCTATGAAGGATTTGTATTTTTCTGTTGGCTGGGGCCGCGGGGTCACGCCGCGGCCCACCCGTTGCGCGCGCGCCGCGGACGCAGCGATCAATCCCGGTCCGGCTGCGTCGACAATTGAGGATGTTTTACGCTTTTCTCGCCAAAAATGATTATTTTGAAGATTTCGAGTTAACACAAGAAGCGCTAACGCAGTTAGAAAACATCGAGATATAGCTTCTGAACCGTAGTTTCGGAATAGATTCTATGAAGACGTAGTTCAACCAACGAAAAGAAGATGCTGTCGAATTCTTTTGTCGGAGAGTGAGGATAGCGACTATGAAATGCATATAGAAAGACGGAAGAGAATGAAACACACTCTGGAAAGGAAAGAGGGATTGGCCAGAAAAGTGAGAAGAACATGTCACCAATGTTATGCAAAGAACGTACCAATAATGGGTAGCAAACAGGCTAAAACCAAGTCGAAAAAAGTATCCACTTATTGCCAAAGCAGCCCAACTAAACCATTCCTTTGTTTGCCTTGTTTTAACATGACTCACGGATAATTCTTTATTGTTTATGGTTAAACCCTTTGGGGTTAAGATGATTGATTATTTTAAATAATGAAGTGTCATAATGTTGTGATTGTTCAATTTCATAAATATTTTGTTTTGTTCAATTTCATAAATTATTTTCGTAATAAATAATGTCTTCTTATTTGGCAATGAAGAAAATTTTATGTTCATTTTTATTTTGACGAATATTTTCTTATTATTTTCTGGTTTTATTAATTCTATTAATACAAATATTATTTTCTACCTTATCGTTAAGAGCAGCCCTAGCATCGTTACAATTAACTTAATAAAAAACTACAAGTTTCTATTGGATTTGAAAACCACGCCGTCCGCTTCGACTACAAGGCCATGCGGCTCACTTCCATATTGGCTTTGTAGCTGCGCTCTGTGGCTTGTAGGAAGCGTTTACGTAGGCCCTCTCACGCGGCTCACCGGTGACCCCCATGCCCTGAATGGTTCAGTAAGGAAAGGCTCACCGGTGAGCGGTGAGCCCCGTGGCCCAAACGGAAATACTGGATTTTTCATGTGGCGTTGAACGTGTAAGATTGTAATTTCCTGTTTGCGGTTTTACTCCGGTCCAAAGAATTTACAAACTCTTTGGTTGTACTTGGGTTGTACCTAGCTCCGCTTATTTGTTGTTGGGATACGGAAACCTAAAAATAAGGGGTGAAATAGGGGTGAAAGTTTTTGTATGGGGAATCCATGATTTCTCTAGGTAAGGATATGAAAATTTATTATCTAGTCTTTTGGCACAGATTACTCAATAGTTACTGCTTTTGGTAAGAAATAATGAATAATGGTCAGGAAGAGGAAGGGGGAGAGAAAAGAAGGGGGAGTGGGTGGGAGGTACGTTTGTCAGCCTGGGTAGCTCAGTGGTGCAGGCAACCCTGGGCGCGGTCAACACTTGGATGGGTAACCGCTCGACCATTTGAGGCTGACCGTGGTTCGGATTCCACGTAAAACTGTAGCACCCTTCCCTTCTTACCTTACTAGGGTTGGTACCACCGCACTGAATAAAACGTATGTCGAAACGGCTATGTAAATCAAAGAGATTTGATGTAAATAGTTTTTTCGTTTTTTTTCGTCCAGTTCAGTATAGCCGGCACGACATGTCCGACATCACGGATGTTGTAGGTGATGTATCCAACCATGTCAGTTTCCATAAAAAAAAGAAGAAGAGGAGGAGAGGTATGGAGGGAGGAAGGGTTAGTGAATGAGGGTAGGTGTGGGGGAGGGAGGTAGTAGAGGGAACGAGGAGGAATGGATATCGAGGGAGTGAGAGGTTGAAAGGGGGAAGGGGCGGGGTAAGAGGGGGTTGCGGACAGGATGAGGGGTAGTAGGGGAGGAATGGAATGCGAGGGTGATGGGAAGGAGGGGCGACATGAGGGGAGGAAGGGAAGTAGGGAGAGAGGGAGGGAATGGGCGAAAGGGAAGGTGGCAAAGAGGGGGTCCGTGAAGGGTGAGGGGAAGGAGGGGAGGAAGGCGGGATCGAGGAGAGAAGACCGGGAGAGAGGTGAGTGAGAGATGGGCGAGGAAGGAATCCCTTCCTTCCTCCCGAAAAAGATAGAGAATATAAGAGAAGCGATGGTTTATTATCAATTTTGCATTTAAATCAGATTTACTATTTTTTTATTTTATTCGTTGTCGTGTCGTCGTCGGTAAAATCTACAATTTTACAATTTTATATAAAATATCATTGACTTATATATTCTGTAAAGCTTATCACAAATACATTAAACCCACCCTCTTTTAATCTCTTTGGTATAACACCACCAGCAGCATCGTAGATGGAAAATATAGCCCTGGACTCAACTTTTTTTAATTCGGTGCCTGGACTCCCTACTTCATACTCAAAGACATTTTGTTCATACTTCAACTATTACTAAAACGAGACACCGCGATTATGGTAGTGTGCGTATCGCGTGAATACAGAACCGACCGTCTCAAGAGATCGCATCGATATTGTGTCATCCTTTTTCCACGCGCAGTAACCCGTATCGCTTGCCTGCACGCTCCACGCAAACATTTGCGTGTTCCAAAACAAGCGAACGTCGCGCGTCGATCGATAAATTACCGCAACGGCTAAAAACTATGGAGGTGGCTTTTTACTTTCGAGCGACTGTAAGGAGAAAGGAAGTATTGTGATCGTCCAAAATGTCGAAGTTGAGAATGCGACTGATTTTTTTTTTTTTTATTGAAACTGTCACGGTTGGCTACATCACCTACAACATCCGTGATGTCAGCCCATAACACCGGGTGAACTTGGTGCCACGTCAGTGCTTCCCTTCGGTCGTGCCGACTACACTGAACTGGACGGAAAACACAAACTATTTACATAGCCGTTTGGACCGACCTTTCATTCAGTGCGGTGGTACCAACCCGGGCGGGTTAAACCCTACCACCTAGTAATATAAGAAGGGGGTCATATCCCTTAGTCGCCTTTTACGACATACACGGGGAGAGATGCAGTGGGGCTATTCTTTTAAAGTACCGGCCCCACACAGTACAGATTTGGGCTATATATCTGTCAACGATCCCAAAAAAGTGGTTTTGAGAAACATGTATGTGTGTGTGTGTGTGTGTGTGTGTCCGTCCAGCGACCTTGTGCCTAAACTGCTCAACCGATTTCGTTCAAAATTCGTATTTAGTAGTTTGAAATGATAATCTAGGGGTACCTTTTTTAGTTTTTTTTAATTAAAAAAAATAAGGGTAGCTGTTATACAAATTATTTCGTTGAGGTCGATTTTCTTATAAATGGCTAACGATTTTTATTATTATTATTATATTTAATCCATCGTGTTTGTTTCCGTTTTCAAAGGTGGTGAGGTAAAAAAATATAATTTTAAAGAAGGTATCTCCACTTTATCCTAACCGCACGCGCGTATTTGAATTGCACGCAGGTTTGGTTGGTGGGTATTTTGGTATTTGGCAACTAAAAATATAATAAGAAATAGGCATGCCATCTATAGACAAATAGGACAACTTAACTTTGGTCTGACATCTATGATGCAGAAGCGGCGAAATTATACATTTTATCCGCCAAGCTCACGGACTGACAAAACATGAAAATATTTATTGGAAAAATTATGAAAACCTTAAAATACACTATTTTGAAATTTCTACTTAATATAAAATAATCTTTAAATTTAACTATGCTGTTCCCACTTAGCATCGTTCTATAATTAGCAGATTTAAAAATATAATAATTATTTAATTCAAATTCGATACTCCTGGCGCCATCTTAGGACATAATTGAAGACTAATTTCATGTTACCTTTAAAACATCGCTGACGGTACATCTGACTCCCCCTATAAAATCAATGTCAAAGGGTTAAGCAGCGCTGAGCGCGGTCAGTGTTTGGATGGGTGACCGCTCGACCGTTGGAGGCTGACCGCGGTTCGGATTCCACGTTAAACTGTAGGCCCCTTCCCTTCTTACCTTACTAGGTGGTAGGGTTTTATCCGGCCCGGGTTGGTACCACCGCACTGAATGAGACGTCGGTCGAAACGGCTTTGTAAATAGTTCGTGTTTTCCGTCCAGTTCAGTGTAGCCGACATCAAATGCAGGGAAGCACTGACATGGCACCTAGTTCACCCGGTGTTATGGGCTGACATCAAGGATGTTGTAGGTGATGTAGCCAACCGTGTCAGATTTCATAAAAAAATTGTTGTTGTTTTTTATTGTTGTTGCTGTCGTTGTGTTATATAAGGATGATAAGTGGAATCTAGTAAGTCTTGTGGCCCACTATGCTAGATTATATAAAACAGCGCTAAACTCGATTGAAATTTAACCGCCCCCATTGTGAAACTGTCCCTGTTCGGTCTAACGGAACTGATGCATCTGTTCATCTTGGATATACTGTCCCGCAAATTGAAGACCAAGATATTGCGATGGGGAAATTGAACTTAACCTTGTGTTGATACAGGACAGATTTGTCAACAAAAGTACTCCCTAAACATTTATCGTCGTTATATTCTTTGTCGTCCCCCTTACGCTGGAAAATTCAAAATGAAACTGCCGCATCATGAATCCGCAACACTATCTCCGCAGCACGTCGTGTTCGGACTGACGGGACTGATGCAGCTGTTCATGCCGAATATACGTTCCCGCGAACTGAAGACCCAGATATAGCGATGGGGAAATTGAACTTAACTTAACCTCTCTAACCCTGTTGTGTTGATACAGGCAGGACACATTTGTCAACAAAATTACTCCCTAAACATTATCCAGAAGTATTTTCCTTTGTAGTAGCCCTTACGCTGGAAAAGTCCAAATGTGACTGCCGCCATGAATCCGCAAAATTATCTCCGTAGCACGTCGTGTTCGGACTTCGCACTGACGAGACTGATGCATCTGTTCATCCCGGATATACGTTCCCGCAAACTGAAGACCCAGATATAGCGATTGGGAAATTGAACCTAACCTAACCTCTCAAACAAACCCTGTCGTGTTGATACTGGACAAATATGTCAACAAAAGTACTCCCTAAACCTTATCCAGAAGCATTTTACTTTCTAGTCCCACTTTTGCTGAAAAAGTCAAAATGCATTGTATTGTATTGTATATATTTATTAGACTCAAATAGAATATGGGAAAAAAGTTGACACTTAATGCCTCTAGACATTTTTTAACAGAATATCTTTGGGGAATGGTTACTGCTAGGTGAGATGCGGAAAGAGATATTATAAGTAAGTATTATGATATGACAGATGTACTGGAATACAAATGTGACTGCCGTCATGAATCCGCATCATTATCTCCGCAGCACGTCGTGTTCGGACTGACGGGGCTGATGCAGCTGTTCATCCCGGACGTGCCCAGCGAGCTGAAGACGCAGATGCAGCGGGAAGCGCTGCTGGCGAAGGAAGCCAAGTACGAGCATGGCAGGCGGCGCTCCACCACCGCGGACACGCACTCCCTGATCGGCGGCCAGAAGAGTGAAGGTACGAACTATGAACGACCCTTCTTCTGTTAATGTTAGGAACCAAGCAAACTAACTTTTTTTTATTGAAAGCGTGACATGTGGCATCGTTTCACTTACGAGTAGGTGACTTACGATGCCCATGGACATTCTATGATGCACGGTGATTGCGAATGCCATGCCGGCCTGAGAGGAGCCTTTTCACTCCCCTTTTGAAAAACCCCAGGCTGTACTTGGGAGGAAATAGATGAGCAGGGAGTGCGTTCCACATTTTCCCGGTTCTGTGAATAAAAGACCTACAGAACCGGTTGGTGCGCAACCTCGGTAGGTCGATTGTATAGGGGTGCATCCCCTGCCCAGTACGCGTAGTGCGGAGGTGGAATGGGGACGACGGAATCGCGTTAAACAGCTCCTCCGAACACTCCCCGTGAAATAGACGATAGAACACACTTAGGGAGCCGACTTGCAAAATTATATTACTGCGACTGGCTGTCAGCACGATGTCAGAGTGATCTGCAGTTCGATGACCAAGTGAAGCGGAACGACCAATTGACGAACGCAAAAAAAAAACATATTAGTAAATGTGACCTAGGCACCTCACCTCTGCGGCCTAAGGTGCCTAACCTCAGGCCGCAGAGGCTTCCACGAAACCACCAAACTTTGCACATTAGGTAACTAGGGAGGCAAATGGTTCACCACTATTTCATTTTATCAAAACTGACAAGGTTGGCTCCATCGCCTACATCATCCGTGATGCCCAGCCCATAACACCTTGGTGAACTAGATGTCGTGTCAGTGCTTCCCTTTGTTCGTGCTGGCTACACTGGACTGGACGGAACACACTATGTACATTGTACATAGACTTTCCGACCGACCTTTTGTTCAGTGCGGTATGGTAGCACCAGGGGCGGGTTAAACCCTATCTTGTAAGGTAAGAAAGGAAGGGACCTACAGTTTTACGTGGAATCCGAACCACGGTCAGGCCTCCAACGGTCGAACGGTCACCCATATAGGTTCTGAACGCACTCAGGTGTGCTTATGATCACAAACGACAGTCGACCGATCGCACCAATGAGCTATATGTATGTATGTATTTTAATGAATGAATTATATATGTATTTATGTAAGTATGTATTAAGTCTATTTACTACTTATTTATTGTATTGTATACATATATATTACAAGCTGTGCCCGCGGCTCCGCCCGCTCTCATATTTCACTTCACTGCTAACCTCATAAGCCATTTAGCGCGATAGTAAGTAGCCTATAGTTGATGGGAAGAATCAAGCTATCCGTAGATTTTTTTTATTAAAATCGGTTCAGTGGTTCGAGAGTTATAAGCGGACAGACAGACAGAAAGCAGACGTTGGATTTTATTATAGGTAAGGAGGATAAGGAAGGATACACGGTGTTGCAGTTGCTCCCGTAATATGTTTAACTGACATAAGGGGGTTATTCTATATGAGAAACTAAACAACTTCTGTGAAGAAAAAAATTTTTTTGAAACAAAACGAAAATTCTTTTTTCCATACAAATTACCTCTATTCCATACAAATTCCATACAAATTACTTCTCAAAATGTATGGAGAAAAAAAATTTTTTTTTCTTCAAATAAAAAAGTCGTAGAACAAAAGTTGTTCTATTTCACGTACAGAATGACCCCCTTTCGGATTTTGCGGTTGGGGTTGCAATACCGTGTGTATTATAATCATGTATGTATGTATGTTTATTCATACCTATTTATTTAGTTACTATTCTCTCACATTATCCGTGCGTCTACATATACAACCTTTACCACATCCCAAGGATTTGCTCTAACATAATGCAGATCTGCATTCGGCCGACCTTTTTGTACCTTATTTTATCGTAAAATGGTGGACAATAAAAATAAATACAAATACAAGCTATTGATGATGGCTGTGTCTAAATTGCAGAGAAATGCGGAGGCGGCGGCGGCGGAGGCGGCGGCGTGTGGGCGCGGAGAATGTCGCGCGCGTCAGACGGACTCGACGCTCATGTCGCCGTGTCGCAGAAACAGCGCTCACCGCCACATCATAAACACTATTAATTATTAATAAATTATTCTACATACTTACGACATGCAGCTTCGCAAAGCTAACTCTACAACAGTCTGCGCCTAAACGCGCTTTCGTGAGATAAAACAAATTGCAGGTAAACTTGAATAGTTTTCTCGTAAATACTATTTGACCTGCCTGCCAGTCAACAAATGGCGGCCGGAATACAGGGTGTCCCCGGATAGGTGTAGTTCATTTAAGGAGGCTATTCTACGCCTTGTAAGAAAAGCACTGGTGAAAGAATTTTTTAAATGTGTGCTTTCATTCAAATTTTTGTATTTCCTAACCAACTTAATGCATACTACAATGTGTGGGCGCCTTCAGACCGCGCGACTGTGAAACGAGAGGCGGAATGGGGCGGGCTGGGGCGCGAGCGGTACGCGGGCGGGGAGGGCTATCTATTTGCGTTCACTCGCGTCACGTCCCGTCCATATTCCCGCTGCCCGCTGCCCCGCGCCCCGCGCGCGCGATTAGAGCATTACAATATTACACAACTTTACAAATTTATATCTCTGCAACGGGCGTACCTAGAACCCTACTTCTCTTACTAATTATGTTTGTTACAAAGCGTAGAATAGCCTCCTTAAAGGAACAACACCAGTCCAGGGACACCCTGTATAGGTAGTTCCTCTGACGGCAACGTTCACTCATAGATTTAGTAAACTGACTGTCACTAAGGTTTGTCAAATCGTGGTCAAATTGCGCGTAGCAGGGCTGTTCTCTGATTCTTTGGATTAGTGAACCTACATGAACAGTTTACTAGACACCGAGGATTATTAGATCTATGCAGCATACTATGCATAGATCTTTATTCTAACTTGTATTAGTGAATACAATTTTTGTATATTTTTTTTATTTAGACATTTCCGCCAGATAATCAGTAGATACTTAGCTGAATCAGAGAATATTCCTCCTTCTCGCCATTAGACCAGTTTTGCCCATTGATATCTATTTTATAGATTGGCCCATCCTATACATCACTCCCGAACAAATATGTTCTCGACGAGAACCGCATATAATGCAGATTTCACGGACAGCCGCTTCATACGGCGTGTGCGGCGCGTGTTGAACGCACGCATGTCTGTATCGAGTCGGTGAGGCGTGTGTGCAGCATGCCCGGTTGCTGTTATAAAGAGTGACAGTGACAAACGTTGTTGTTTGTTTCGCCTGAGCATGTTACGGCGTGTTAAGAAGCCATGCTGTCACGGATAGGATCGTGTGACGGTGCGGTGGTATCGCGTTCTCGTTCTCGCTTGCCTGCTGGTGATGGGAGTGGGCGGAAAGACGGCAAATGCGCCGCATGACGTCTTTCTCGCTCGTTCTTGTCATCTGAGGGCGGGTGGGGGCGAGCCCGCGATAGTATCGTCGTAGGGATCGTGTCACGTATCACAATACTGCGTGTGTGTGCACGCACACTTGTACCGACGACGTCTAGCACAGGTTGCATCGTACGACGTTCGATCTATAAAATAGATGTCGATGGTTTTGCCAGTTTCTAGTATTAATATATTCATGAAAACCAACTATGAACATAACTTTGATGGAATTGCCCAACTACTTAAATTAAAAATAGGACTCAAATTAAAATATAAGTAACTTATAAATGTATTTTTAACTGTGCATAGTGAAAAGCTAGTAAGAATCTAATAAAAAAATTAGTCATACACATTAGTTTGGTTGATGTAAGTACTTTATGTACGTACTCGACAAAAAAAGACAAAAGACGTTTTTTTTTTACAATAAGTATTGAGGGCAAGTAGGTAAGCTCTTTTCAGAAAGCGGAGGTACCGAAATCGAAAGGGAGTGTTTGACATAACACTGAAACAATTTTAAGTAGACCTTGTGTTACGGCGCAGCCAAGGAAAGCGCTGGCATGGCACCTATTATTGGCAGGAAAAGGGCTGACACGCGGTTATAGTATAACTCTGCTTCCAGACCACGCGGAAAAAAGGGCACTGAACTGTGAGCGTCAGTTTCCATGCACAAACGTTGCGCGCCTCCTCTCCCGTTAGGGAACTTACCCATACCACGTGACCGATTTTAGGTCACTTTTGAACCCCCTCCCCTCTTTGACCATGCGTGGTATCTAACCTCTCATCCCCTGCCCCCCTCCCCCCTCGCCCGTTTTCACGTATTTTAACAATATAAATACTGTTTCGTGTATTTGAACAGTGCCTGTCGAGTTATTATGAAAAATTTGCGAAAATGAAACATAATAATATTGAAACGTTTATAAATAAATTTCTGCAGATTTAAAACCTTTTTTGTAGTATTTTTTAACTATATTTTGAATAAGACCTGACCGCGTGAACGACCGAGCGTGGTATTTTGACAAACCCCTCACCTTCCCCGAACATCGGCCACGTGGTACACGCCAGTAATGCGCGCCAGAAAGAGATTACGCAATGGCCACCATGATTTTTTTTATAGACAGCCGGCGCGGTTTTCTTTTTCCAATACTTCAACGGAAGATCAGACACAGCCAATAACAGCATTCCTCGCGAAACCACACTCAGAGAGGCGCCATGCCGGCGGCTATGAGGCAGACAAAAAGGTCGTCGTCTAATTTATTGACACGCCTTTTGAAGATCCCCAGGTTAGGTTATAGGTGGTGACCACACCGGAAGGCATATTTCCAAAGTCTATTATGCGAGTTGCTCTGATTGGTCGTCTCAACTTTGGCGGGAAATATAAATTTGGGAAGCGAACCTACTGAATCCGATATTCGTTTGGTCATTTATGTACTTTGGTGGCTCAGGGTTTATTTTTTCGATCTCGGCCATGGGTTCGTGTCCCTTTTGCGAAAATCGTTTTTGGTTTACTTTTTTTTAAGCAATGTTAGGGTGTTAAAATTAGGTTATGGTTATTTTTTTTTATAACCACCTAAGAAAACTTTATTTTCGGAAATACTTCCGAAGTTTATATTTCCCGCCAAAGTTGAGACGACCAATCAGAGCAACTCGCATACTAGACTTTGGAAATATGCCACCGGAACTTCGTAACTAAAAACTGAAGATATTATTTGTCACCATGAATGAATAGAAGTTCTCTCTATGAAACATAGAAATTAAGTTGTCTCTATGTCTAAATGTGATATTAGTATGTACTTTAAACATTCGTCTATTAATGTTGTTATTGTAGATATTATGTGATGTATAATTGATTCGAAAATGCAATAGGTAGCTAATAAAAACAATTTGTTTTTTAACACTTGGTGTACAAATTTGATGAATTTATAGTTAGGTTTGGTTAGGTGTGTAGGTACGCGTAAAAATGTATGTATTTAGAATATAAACTAAAAGAATCTTTGAAATATTTATCCTGACATCAGAAATTAGATTTGTTCGCGGCTCCGCTCGCGTTAAGAATAAAGTGACGTTGGTATGTTGGTAGCATTGTTGTTATAAAATGATACTGGTATGTTGGCAGCTTCATCAATACATTTATTACAATTTTAAAATTTTACAAGATATTTGCAAACAAGTTTAGTAAGAGGATGAGGGATTAGTAACAAAATGCGTTGAGATCATTTTTGAACATTTTGTCTATTGTGTTTGTATGTTTTCACCAAAGATTTTGTATTACGTCGCAGCGACGTAACACAAACTCTTTGGTTTTCACAAAAATATAGGGCTTAACTGGGTGTAACATATAGACTATTCTATTCAAATGAGCTTAGTAGTCGGGTCGGAACCCAGTCGGCGAAAAATTTAAACTTCTGTATTTGTATTTATGTATTTACTCGAAAAACACTGAACCGATGTTCATAGGCTTAAGAGCAATATAATCTGTGATGTTTTGTATTTATTAACATTTTCATAGCATCGCGCCATCTCTTACAGGGGACGAGTAGTATCGTCAAAAGTGAAGTGAGATATGAGAAAATAAATTGCGCCATTGGTCCTCGGTTATTTAAATCTAGCCCTTTTATTATCGGACTGTTAGACATAGGCCTCCCACTTCGTACACTTATTCATATGAGCTGAGCAATTGGTTCGGATATAAGCTTAAGTCACAGAGCACGAAATACCCCCGCCCGCGCCCCCTCCTAGAGGCGCCCTAAGCGATAATATTTGAAACCCAATAACTGGACGCAGTGCTACTAGCGCTTCGTATGTGTGTGTGTGTGTGTGTGTTAGTATCGACACTACACACAAAGAGGAGCAAGTAAGGCACACGCACAAAACAAATGCACACGCACAACACACATATGTAAGTCATAGGCCACGCCTACAGGCTTCAACGCCGTTGTAGGGAAATCGCGCTCAGGGCGCCTCTAGGAGGGGGCGCGGGCGAGGGTATTCCGTGCTCTGTGGCTTAAGTCAACCATGTCATAGATAGGGATCGGCTTTGTAATTTAAGGGGGCCGGGAACTAGGCAATCATCTGACCATAGCACAGACCATAGCCATATTTCAAGTGATTTAACTATAATTTATATGCCTCTAGTTAGGTAAAGATTCAACGTATAATGTATTATATTATTGTAATGTAATTTTCTAAATTCTCTGAAAAATAAGTGGATGAAAAGTGGTAAAAACGTTCGAAAATGCATTTGCTATTAAAATCTACATTTGTTACAAATACGTCTAATACGAAAAATGCTCCTTTGAGCTTAGAGTCAATAAGTCTAAGAGTCATCTAAATAAATTCAAACTCTTACAGAGTAATTGGTTTTTCACTTAACTAACTTTGAACTTTCTGAATTTTGGGCCGTTGCCGTGCGTGCGTGACCGAGACACATTTTTCTATGGCGGCGCGCGACCGAACACGGCTTGCGCTGCGTCCGCGCATTTTCGATCATTTTTACCACTTTTCTTTCACCCATCTTTCACACACATACCCTTCTAAAATCATAATAATGTTTTAATTATAATTTAGAAACATTTAGTTAGATTGAAAACCGCAAAAGCCGCTGCCGGGTGCGGGGTTGTCGGCGCGGTCTTAGCTCGGACTCTTGATCTCAAGGCCCGATGTTCGAATCCGATCGACGTGCACCAAAGAGTTTTTTCTTGTGTAAATTTTTACATGCATACCTACACCCGCTGCTTCACGCTTCGGAACCGGTGTTGAGCTGTCGGTGCCTACCCTACCCTTGCCCCTTACTAGGTGGTAGGCTCAAATCGTAGCTGACTGACTGACTGGGTTAGTACCACCGTACCGGATGTAACATGGCCGCATAGCAGCCTCGGCTGTGTTCTCTAGTCCAGTATAGCCAGAAATCCAAAGGGAAGTCTCCAGTATGGCATCTACCTTCTCGGAGGTGATATTGGCTGGTCGGAGCATGTTCTCTGGCCTCTCTGACTCAGTCACCCATGCAGTATTGCATAATAACATTTCAAAATCGATCGAGCGGCTCTCGAGTTATAAGCTAACAGTCATACAGGTAGTAAAATTTTACATTTTAATATTAGGTATTATTAAATAAATGGTATTTCAATGTTACAATTAATGGAAATTAAAATTAGATTACTTATATTAATTACATTGTTATATTAGTGTAAAACCAACAAGCATTGGGTACCTGTCGTAAATTACCTATTGGATAGAGGACGTAGGTATATTGTACCTATTCATTAAAGTAAAGTATAAAGAAATGAATCAAATTGTGTTTAAAAAAATCTAGTATTTCCATAATGATTTCTGTAATTTAAAAGCACCCTGAGTACCTATGTGATATACATAAGTACCTCCTCAAAGTAATAAAAATTACATGTTCCATTATTGCCTTTTATTTACATACTTACCCCACGCCTATACCTTGGATTCACTGGGAGGGCAAATACCCACGCAACATGTCTCGTGCCGCTTGCAACGTTGCGCGGATGTTGCATGCAACATAGCGCGGAATTACGTGCCGCGCGGGACATATTGCGGGCGATATTATTCAGAGAACATGTGCCGCGGCATGTTTCAAGATGTTCCCAGTAACTTTTTTTTTGAAGTGAAAACTTCTTTAGCGGCGCTTGGCACTTTTTTAGGTGGGTAAAAAATGTTAAACTCGCGTCAGATCTCGAAAAGCGTCAGCGTCATATCTAGAAAAGCGTCAGATTTATTTTTATTATTTAAAATGTAAGTTAGGACATTGCATTAAGGGTTAAGTTACGAGTGGCTCGGGATCAATTCTGTTCGTCTCTCAGTGACAGTAAAGCCGAAAGCGAATCAAGGGAATGCGATATTCGTTTAGTCGTTTATGTGTTTTCGTGGCTCAATGGTAAGTCTTTTGTTTTCTTTTGCAATGTTACGGTGTTTAAATTTTTTTAGGGTGTTTAGTTTTTTTTATAACCACCTAAGAATTATTTTCGGAAATACAAAAAGTTTTCACTTCTGCCGGCACTCCCGGAGTGCAACTGGGGTTTTTTTATGGAAATTGACACGGTTGGCTACATCACCTACAACATCCGTGATGTTAGTCCTTATCACCGAGTGAACTAGGTGCCATGTCAGTGCTTCCCTTCATTGTCCGCGAAATTTAAATTTACCCCCTAGCGAATTCATGCGACCGACCTAGGACCTCGGATCCCGCAATAGGTCGGATTGTCTTATCTATGGTCGGAACGGAACTGCCTGCAGCGGAGCACGCGCGGCACAAAATATTTATTTGAATTGCTTTGCGCGGTCTTCGCAAGCTGACAAGTGCTCGAAATTATGATGGCCTAGACACAGATTACTTAATAGTTACTTCGTAAAAGATAAATCACTCCATAGAAAATGTTCCTACCTTCGGGCTTTAATAGCCTACTATTTCACGTCGCCAATCGCTGCTTGCGAAAATGTAAACGATCGAGTGTAAAGTGGTTATTGCTTTGCAGCTGCGCGCAGTTGCGTGGGCGAGCGTATATGTATACTTCGCGCGGATGACGAATTACCACTGAAATAGACCGCCGCCCGGCGGCCCGTCGGGCGGTAGATAGTTAGGGCGCGCAAGTACATAGAGTGCGTGAGGCCTGGCCTAGACTTGAGTGGATTGACTATTGGGTAGTCCAACGCTAGGTACAACGCTTGACCATGCCATACGATCAAACGCAATCAAGGCCCAAATTGTCGTGTCGTCGAGGTCGTATTCAGCACAGCAGTGCAGTAATCCTTGAACATTGTTCAGAACTGTTACAGGAATGAAGTAATAGTAGATATGTATTTTTTTTTAGTTTTGTTCTTTTAAACATTCGCTACCATTTCGCTACCAAGAAATTTTATAATTCCGCGCCACAAAAGTTGATGTTTACAATAATTTTTTTTTTGGTTCTTTTTATCCCTTTTTTGGGATAGGCAAAAGTAATATACCATGCAGCCTTGTCTGTTATTATATTTTTTTTTATTCTATATGTCTTAAAATTTTTGTTAAAATAAATTCGTATATTGATAGGACACATTCCGTATTAGCAAGTAAAGTAGGTCCTGCGTGACATAGGTAGTCACTTTTCGGGACAGGCAAAACTAAATAAAGTACTTATACGGCCTTTTCTGTTGTACTTCTAATGTCTGTAGTTTTCTTCTCGTATTGCGAGAATTTCAAAATTACGTTTTATTTAGGACGACGACGCGGCAAACTTTCCTCCGCCCTATTTGATGTTTACTGTTTACTAAAATAAAGACAAATCAACTCCATCAAAGTAAAGTAGAACTCAGTAGTTCTACTGCAAACGAGAATTGACACGACGACCGTCGCGACCGTCGCCAAGAGCCCTTCAATGTTGGATCAGGGAGACAGCAAACTGAAATGTCACGTGCCCTAGACTGAATCGGATATTCGTTAGGTCATTCATATTATGCTCTGCTGGTGTAGTTGTAGAGTACAGAGTTGAGCGTATTAATGGTTTTATATTATGGTCGTGGGTTCGAGGCTCGAGGCGCCCTTTGTGCAAATAATTTTATGTTTACTTTTTTAGGAATTGTTAGGTTAAGTACCTAGGTTATGGTTATTTCATTTTATGACCACGTAATTTTTTTTATTATCGGAATTAATTACTTTATATGCATGGGCATGCCCATATCTTATCACTATAAGATATGGGCAAATTACCGTTCACTAACATGTATGTTTCAGTCAGATTGGTGCTGGCTGCCCTGATCCAGGATTGAACGGCTCTTCCGTAGCCGGTGTCTGTGTACGTGTAGTTGTAATCTAAAATATAGGGTGTCGCTGCCCGGCCGACTGCGTATGTGTGGGTGGATAGAATACAGCTGCCATAACGTGTCACATGCCATAAATAATGTTTTCTATAAATGTGATTTTATGCCTAAGTTATTAAGAAATTATAAAACGAGCCCTGAAATAACCGGTTTAAATGTTCAGATAAGTACAGAACGACATAGGAATTATTTTATTCCCGTAGATCTAAACACAAAAATTTTACTAAACCGCTTTACACTAGCTGTTCTATATGACCCTGGCGGAAGTGTCAACCTTGCTTGTATGCTGCATCTCATATTTTCTATTGAAATTAAAAGGAGAAGTAACTAGAAAAGTTCATTGACAGCTAGCCAGCGAGAAATGCCAGAGTGTGTGTTCTTCTGCGTATACGTACACGAAGCAGTATGGCTAACTGCATAAGTGTGTGTTTAGCATAACATTTGTGTGGTGTATTGATTTTTCGCTTGAAGCTCCGCAGCCGAACCGATTCCGTGAAAATATTATAATATTTTACCTGCAAGAGCGGCCGTCGCAGCTGTTTTCGGTATAGTTACTTCTCTTTCATATTTTGTCATTCATCTGTTTTGCGTCTCTTTGTAAAATATGCATAAAACTTGTCAAACCATACCTACTTCTTCCATTGATACCTAGTTATTTATTTATCCAAATCTGCATCTTCACGGCTTGAATACAGGGGTTGGCAGTAGTGTTGGTGAGTCTTAACACCTTTATCTACTGATATAAGCAGTTGATAACAATTTAACAGACGATTTGATGTGAAAAACACATAGTAGGTAAACACCTGAAAACATTTTCAATTTATTTGTTATTAAAAATTCCTCAGGTTTGTGTGATTATGGTAAAACTTTTTTCAACTACTAATAGCCGTGTTTAAATATATGGATATATTAATATTGCATATATTTCTATAGAACTAGTTTGATTTTTGTGTTTGTTTAATTTTTACACGACTACAGCGAAGCCAAAAGGAGTGCCATGACTTTGTGTAAATAGGTTCTTGTGTCTTCTGTTACTAAAATGGACTTTAACCGCTCACCTGTCGCTGTTTCAAAATTGGAACGGCACCGAAAGGTGACCAAAACGTCGCGTTCCAATTTTGAAAAAGCGGTGTGGCGGACTTTCAGCATTAAAATAAAGGCTCTTTGAATATTGGGATAAGGCTCATTATACTTCTAAATAAAGATGAATATATGCCCTACTTGATCTGATTCACTTTGTCGCCAGTCTAGCGCAAACTAACGGATTTCTCAGTGGATTTTGTGACTTGGTGACGGACGCCATGTTCGCACACAAATGCGGAGCGCGGCCGCGCCCAATTAAACATGATTTTTGCTGTTTTTAGAAATAGATAGTTGTGTTAGTATTGTGTAGGGCCGGTACTTAATAAGAATAGCCCCACTTCATCTCTCCCCGTGCATGTCATAAAAGGCGACTAAAGGATAAGGCAACAGGCTAGCCACCTCTCACCTTTCCACCGAGTCATTCAGCAGGTAGCCCTTTGTGCCTTAAGTACTTGCTGCCTGATAGTTCTCTTGTCGGAATACTTTGCTAAACGTGGTGGTCGGTGTTGTGCTGTAATTTACCATCCAGAGTACTTGCAGCACCAAACCGATTACTCTGCTTACCCTGATTGTCGGGATATGGCGTGTGGTGTTTGTGTATAATTTCAAAAGAATACAACATTTCTGAAGTGATTGTATTATTATTGGAGGTTTTTATCTATTCGCGAGTGTGTGAAATCGAAAAAAAACCTTAACCTCACTATATTTGTGAAGTGAAATGTTCGTGCAATGTTCAACCCACAATTTAAAATCTAAAAGGTTAGTGAACTGTAAGGTCACATCTAGGTTAATGTTTTACTTTGCAAAGAATCGAATCTTTCCTAAAAAAAATTATTGAAAGATTATTACGTACTTCATACTAAAAATAAATTATTGAACATGACTTTTTGCAAAACGAGATGCGCCCCCTGATTCCATCTAGATGTATGTGTTTAACACTGGCGGCTGGCCTTTAAGTGCGCTCGTGCGCCGCACCCCCACATAACATAGCGGCTTCACCGGAAAGAAATAAATATATTGACATATTAAAAATTCTACATGATTCTGGCCGACCGCAACTCGACCGAAAGAAAAAATATCAAACTGAATGGGTTTCTATTTCCTAGAACACAAGGCACAGTTTTGCGTGTATGTATCGCCGCCGCCGTGTGGATTTCAAAACACACGCGAGTCTTGGTGGTACTATGAAAAACTGTCAAACACGCCTGGCGTGTGAAACAAAACACTCTTCATACAATTTGTATGGGCCTAGGTTGCATTCCGCGTGCGGCGCACTAATGGGATACAAGGACGCTATATTGTGCGTAGACACGCGTGCGACGTAGCGACGACGAACGCTATCGAATGTGATTGTCACGTGGTCTGTCGGTCGGTCGAAGCCGCGAAGTTTACTGTGCTGTGCAAGAGCTGAAGCTAAATGCAGCGCGCAATAGCTAGCGTCTATTAACGCTGCAGCACTGTTATGCGCATTGCATAATTACGAACGCGACTTAGTGTAATGGAATCGCCCGACGGTGCACCGGGCGATTCCATTAATCAGTGGCCACCATTATTCATTGCATTGAAGCTATTATCGGCGCAAGTCGGTTTTTAACAGTTTGGACACTTTTCGTCAATTAACAGTTAGGTATCTCGGTATCCATTAGATTCACGGTTGGGTTTAGTACTTAAGTACCTAGTGCACGCACACCCAGTCCCATAGGTCACCAGCCGCCACTGGTCTCTAATATATAATAGTTTTCTGTCTTCCCCTTCCTCCTTTCCATCTTTTCTTCAACCCCCATAACCTGATATTAATGGAATACCCTACAAAATGCTCTCTTTCTGTGCCACTTTTGCGGGGGCCCCCCTCATTAGATTCGATCCCCTCAGCCCTTACCATTCTGATTTACACACTCATCTCTTTGTTTATGCCGCTGATGCAAATATAATAAAAAAAATATTATTTTTTAAATAATGACTGACGACATTGTGCTGTCATACCTATGTAGGTCATTGACAAAACGATGTCTGTCATGACGATGTTATCATAGTCATGTTGTCGTGTGACACATCGCGTTACAACATGGTTCTGGCATATGTCATCACATCACCGATGTCATCCGACACAGTGTTGTCATATGTCATTGACACCGAGGTTCTGGCATATATATTATTGCCGAATGGATGCTATCATATATCATTTCATACGGTTCCTTGTGTGTGTTAAAGGCACAACATGTTCTAAATGAGTCAGATGAGTCAGTCAAGATGAGTTCTATAGCTCAGCTGGACAGCCATTCGTGACGAAGTACACATCCGGGGCTGACCTGACCGACATTGCGTTGTCGTATGCCATCGACAGCATGGTGCTGTTATGTCATTGATAACACTGTGCTGTCATAGGTCAATGACATGCTGGCATATGTCATCCACAACATGATGTTGTCATATGTCATGCATAAATGACATATTTTTATCATACGATAAGAGCAAATGACGTTTACAGGTGGCAAGGCGAGATGAGTTCCATAGCTCAGCAGGAGAGCCTGGTGAAGGAGTCGCTGTTCCAGTTTGTGACCAAGCACATCCCCGGCGCTGACCTGAGCGTCATCGACGACATCGTGCTGTCATATGTCATCTCTATACTGGAGGAGGCGTCGCAGGATCCGTGCTTCGATGTTGACGGTTAGATTGTTTATAGGGTCTCGTCGCAAAATTGGAAAAAAGGGACCCTTATATTGTGTGGGTCCACATTGGTGACATTTCACGATGGAATATCACAAATTTGGACCCACCTTTATGTGATCACTATGATGTCTGTCTGTCTGTCTGTCCATCAATCTGTCGGTCACACGCAGTAATCACCAGATCTACTGAATTGATGAAACAAATGCCGAAATATGCTGAATTTTTTCCTGCAGTTCATAAATAAATTTGTCTGATAGTGTGGTGGTAAGAAATTCGTAGATTAGTCTGTTTTTTACATTCTTGATGATAATCCAGTATGGGTGGCTGAGACAGAGGGGCCAAAGCACATGCTCCTACTAGCCAATGTCACCTCTGAAAAGGTGCTATGAGTATACTGGAGACTTCCCTTTGGATTGCTGGCTATACTCCACTAGAGAAGAACACAGCCGAGGCTGCTATGCGGCCATCTTACATCCAGTACGGTGGTACCAACCCAGTCGGCTACAATTTGAGTATACCACCTAGTAAGGGGGCAAGGGAAGGACCTACAGTTTTACACCGGTACAAATGTTGTTTTTTTATGTAATCTGGTATGGGTGGCTGAGTTCGAGGGGCCAAAGCACATGCTCCAACCAGCCAATATCACCTCCGAGAAGGTGGGTGCTATACTGGAGACTTCCGTTTGGATTGCTGGCTATACTGGACTAGAGGAGAACACAGTCTAGGCTGCTATGCTAATACAATTAAAAGTTCGAGAAGACACTTTTTTGGTTTCTCCAAGGAGAACTCGGTGAAGAGGGTTACGAAACGGAATACAAACTTCCATAAAAAAAAGAAACTCTTAAAGTAATGCGCAACAGTTTGTAAAGTTGCAAATGATTTTGAAGGTTTCTTGGCTCCATTGATGTCACGTTTCGCTCTTGCTGAACACGTGGCTTGGCCCGCGACGGAAAAGCATTGATAATAGCGGCCCGTTGACCAACATTAAAATTCCTGTCGGAATCAATAATCGTTCGGGATTTGCGTCAGTGCGCGCTTTTTCCAAGGACGAGAAAGAAACACCCCTACCCTCCCGTCGCAAACCATGAATTTTTTTTTATGGTAACTGACATGGCTGTCTACAACACCCTACTACATCCGTGATGCCAGCCTATAACACCTTGGTGAACTAGGTGCCATGTCACTACTTCACTTCGGTCGCGCCGGCTGCACTGAATTGGATGGAAAACATGAACTATTTACATAGCCGTTTCAACCGTTTAGTGCGGTGGTAGCAACCAGGGCTGGTTAAACCCTACCACCTAGTAAGGTAAGAAGGGAAGGGACCTACCGTTTTATGTGGAATACGAACCAAGGTCAGCCTCCAACGGTCGAGCGGTCACCCATCCAAGTACTGACCGCGCCCGGGTGTGCTTATGATGCGACCGACAGTCGACCGATCGCATCACTGCGATATATGGGCAGGGAGAGCGTTTCAGAGTTTACTGGTTCTGTAGAGGAAAGATCTGCAGAACCGGTTGGTACGCATCCACGGTAAGTCCAGCGTGTAGGGATGCAATGCCTGCTCGGTGCGCGTGGTGCGGAGGTGGAAAGGGGACGGCGGAATCGCGTTAAACAACACTCTTCACCGATATCGCACGTAAATTTTTTCATCAGAAAGTACACGGCGACAGGTTTCGAACCTCGGACCTCTCGCACGTGAAGCCGATGCCCAAACCACTCGGCAATATGGTTTGCCGGCCGAAACAGCCACCCACGTGCTCCTGGAGTGCCCGGTGGTGGCAGCAGAACGACTGCAGTTTCTTGGGAACGTGGGAACTGCCCATGGAGTGTGGAAGCGACCGAGAAGAGCGCTCCACTTCATGAAAGAGCTCGGGTGGCTGGAGTAGCACTACCCGGGCGCCAACGTACAATGGACCGTCTAGAGGTCTCAGTGCGGAGAATGGCCCAATGGCTGGGCAGCAAACAAACAAACAAACAATGATTTACCGGCAGGGTTCATTGAGATGATGGCGGCGTACCTGCCGCGCTTCTCCCGCATCGACACGGCCGTCGTCTGCTCGTGGATCTTCGAGCTGGAGGCGGAGCTGTCGCGCTCGACCGACTCCTCCGACTCTGTAGACGGTAGGACCTACATACGTACCGCGTATCCCAACAATCAGGGTAAGCAGACGCCCCAGTCGACTTGTGAACTTCATGGAGGACATAGGCCGGCTGGGGTAGCTGGAGATCGCGAGGGTTTTGCACGAAGCTCCCCAACCAAGCGGGACTAGTTTGCAGGCCCAGAGCCGGTACTGTGTGGGGTCGATACTTAATAAGAATAGTCCCACTGCATCTCTCCCCGTGCATGTCGTAAAAGGCGACTAAGGGATAAGCGGCCTGCAGACACCCCGGTCGACTTGTGGCTTTCATGGAGGACATAGGTTGGCTGGGGTAGCTGGAGATCGCGGGGTTTTGCACAAAGGTTCGCAACCAACCGAGACTAGTTTGCAGGCCCAGAGCCAACCCCAAACCAAAGCAACATCAACAACAACAATCGGGGTTAGCTCAGTAATCACCGTTGTATTGCAAGAACTCTACTGCACAACCACCCATCCCCACGTTTTGAAAAGTGCAGGGTCCACTTACAGGTATGTGTAACTTCTTTCTGCAGCCATTTTAATTGGGCGCCGAATTCGACAGTTATTTGTTAGCACTTAATCAGTGCAGAAGCGGCAAATTCCTTATGGAGCTTATTACACTTGGACAGCTTGTTGTATTCATTAAAACGTTCTACTCAAATTAATCTTCGCTTGCGGGAACGCTGAGAAAAATGTTTCCAGGTTTAAATTGAATCTGAAGGAATGGTGACTTTGATTGGCCCCCAAGATCACCAGAATTGACAGCCCCTGACTTTTTTCTGCGGGGCTATCTCAAGGTCTACGCTAACAGGCCAATGAACACATGAAGCAGAATATTCGAGACTGTGAATGGGATACCGCTGGAAATGTGTTGAAAAACCCGATGAAAAGAGCTCACAGTTATCATGCGGCGAGATTTGGACATTTGAAAAATTTTATTATGGAAAATTTGTGGTATTTTTCATTTGTTCATCAAAAATAATCAAAATTTCAAATTGTATCTCTGCTATTTTGGGCACCCTCTATTGGGACAAAATAACTATGAAACAGCAAATAAGGCGCCAAGAGTTTGTAAGCTTTAATTATTCAGGCGAATAATTCATGTGCTGCTACTTCGCAGTGAATGAAAATGTGATTCATTCAACAGCTGAGTGTTGTTGTGCAGGCAACGAGTCGGCGGGCAGCGAGAAGATCAGTCTGTCGCTGCAGAGTTTGAGTGAGATGCTGCCCATTATGAACAAGGAAACGCGGTACGTTTCCTCCCAATATACCTACTTCTTCGAACTTCGAAAACGTCACTGGTGGCATCCTACAGAATATGGATAGGTAGAGAGAGTGGGGTCGAGAGCGGGACTGGTGGTTCCCCGCGCCCTAGTCAACGCAGACTAGCTGACGAGGGCTTGATGCGAGCCGAAACGTAACGCACGCTGGAGAACTACACAGAGTGGCCGCTCGCTAGTCCCGACTTAGATTGATACCTTCCTCTACTGCCAATAACCCCGGATATGTTTGGTGAAGCCATCGCAAGCTGAGTTCGACACCTTCCTTTTTAATGACTTTAACATAGTGTGCTCCAAAGACCTGTACAACTCCTGTTTCCCAACTGAGTAGGCAGACACACTGGTTCTCCACATGACACGGTCCAGACAGACCTGTGACGCCTATGTCCATCCTGAAGGTCCATTCTAAACTGAACAAAGAATTAAAAAAATTTGATGAGTATTTACGGAGATTACCTTCTACATCCAAACTAACAACCTTTACCTGTTTATAATATTAGAGTAGATTTTACATTTTAAATCTTGGTCGCCGATCACCATCCATCAACCGGACCGCGAGCGACAGTCTTATAATTTTTAAAACGGACCCCCAATAAAATTAAACCCTTTATAACTCAATAACTAATTTTATTTTCATTTTAGTGACAAAGCATTTTAAATATCTTCCTAGTAATGGGAAAAATAATGAAAAAAATCTTCTTTGAAAATTGTTTTTATTTATTTCATACAAATAGGTATGTTGCAGAATTACATCATTGCCTTATTCAGTGTGAAATCGCTTAAAACAGTTATTGGACAACATATTTTCCACTCTAAATACAATCAATAAGGACTTCCCTTTAGTCGACATGCGTTTTTTCAACTGATATCTTCCAAATAACACACTTTCACTTTTTCTGAAATGTGACGTATGTGATGACACGAAAAAAATGTGAAATTCAGTTTCAAACTTTAAAAACTGCATTGTTGCGCCACCTAGATCGAGCCAGAGGTATTCCTTCATTGGACTGGTTGATATATATCAACATATCACAAACTCACTCACACACAACACACCTAAACTTCATACACGTCATGCAAAATAAAAAAAAAAAAAAAAAAAGACAAGCCAACACCCAATCCTACACACCATCACCACATACACACATACACACACATACACTCACCCTATTTAAAATTAATAATTATATATATTATATATATTGTATATCATATGTTATATTGTATATTATATTACATATTATGTATTTTTTTTCTTGTTATAATTAATACTTACCTATTTCTTAAAAAAAAAAAAAAAAAAAATTATATATGTACTTAGTTATGAATTTTGAAAAATGTGAAACTTTTTTACTGGCTGAACAGTTTGTTATTTTTAGTTCTAGTTGTAAATATACATGTATAGCTGTTAAGTTTCCAAATAAATAAATAAATAAATAAATAAATATACTCAATACTAGATGGCGCTTCTAACCACTTTTGATGTCGGTGGCGATTTCAAAGGACTTTTATTGGTATGTTGCAGTTATGCATCATGGCAGCATAGAGGCTGATCCCTGCTTTAGAGGTTTGATGTCGGTTTTCAGCTCGCACTCCAACTCGGAGAGCTCGGACGGCAACGGCAAGTCTCGCTGCTCTGAGTACGACACGGGTGCGGCGCACAGCGAGCAGCTGCAGGAGCAGTGTCAGATCCTGCACGAGATGTTCCCCAACAGCTGCGCTATGGAGGTGAGCTCTGCCCGCCGCTACTCTATGGAGGCTTCCGTTGATTCTGCTTATATTGGCATCAGTTTCATCAAAATCGGTTCAGTACATCCGGAGATATCTGCGTGTTACCGACAGACAGACAGACACCAGAGTGATCCCATAAGAGTACCTTTTTTCGCGTTTTGCTACGGGGCCCTAATAAATAAATATAATTACTTATACAGGGTGTTCGGCACATGAACCGACAAAATTTTTCTGTAGGTAAGTGGGGTCATTTGCAACGTTTTGACGTATGACACCTTTTGTCAGATGTCACGTGGTATCGAGATGCGATTTTTTTTTTTTATTTTTGAAAATTACCAAAATCCCAGCTATAAACCCTTGTAACTTTTTTGTTTATGATTGTATCAGCACGAAATAAAATGTATTGAATTTTACTATGTATCCTTGTTCTAGAAAAAATAATATTTGATAAAGTTAATACCATTAAAAGGTTTTAGACCTCCCAAAGTCCCGAGAACGAGTAAAAATGTGACAGAATCTTAATTTCTTAATTGATTAAAAAAAAAACTAACAGCAGTTGAGTGCTTCATTTTCTTTTAAAAAGTTCGCTAGTTTACGCCCTTTCCAATGGTATACCACATGTCATACAAATAATTCACTACCTATGTGGCCAAAATTAGGCACAGAGACAGAACAGAATGACAACACGGGCACTAATCGGTGGTCGCTTCATTCGTCGTCGCTTATTTCGTGCTGATACAATCATAAACAAAAAAGTTACAAGGGTTTATAGCTGGGATTTTGGTAATTTTCAAAAATAAAGAAGAAAAATCATATCTCAATACCACGTGACATCTGACAAAAGGTGTCATGGGTCAAAACGTTGCAAATGACCCCACTTACCAACAAAAAAAATTTGTCCGTTCATGTGCCGAACTTCCTGTATAAAGTGTATAGTTAGAAATTCTAAATAGTATTTATTGCACTTGAACATTTAATCATTTAAAATGTTATGTATGTAATACAATCTGTTTTATTGAAGTAGTACTTGTAGATTGATTAATTATGTCAATTTTAAAGTTTTTATTTTTATAGTTGACAAGCTGTGCCCGCGGCTCCGCCCGCTCTCATATTTCACTTCACTGCTAACCTCATAAGCTATTTAGCGTGATAATAAGTAGCCTATAGTTGATGGGAAGAATCAAGCTATCCGTAGAATTTTGTTTTATTAAAATCGGTTCAGTGGTTCTCGAGTTATAAGCGGACAGACAGACATACACTCAGACACTCAGACAGAAAGCAGACGTTGGATTTTATTATATTAATAGTTGATAGTTGATGTAGTTACTTTGTGAATTAAATTTGAATAATTTAAAATTTAACGTAGTAACTAATGGTTGTCTTAAAAAAAATGCAGGTAATAATCCGTTATAACAATTTATTACTTTTTAGGGCTCCATATTCATACGGAAGCCTATTACTATGCCTACGCCGTCTGTCTGTTTGTCTGTCTGTCTGTCGAGATGTATCGTTTGAACCGTAACAGGTGGCCGGTTGACATTTTCACAGAATATGTGTTATTATGGCAGGTGTGCCAACAAATGGCACACCTGCCATAATAACACACACACAACCCCCGCGTACGCCCAAATGTCTACGGGCGTCGTTATGGATGGCTCTGCGCCACATGACGAGCTTTCAATTAAAAATAATAATAATAAAAAGGGTCAGATGCAGAAGGCGGTCTTGCTCGACACCGATCGAATTGTCCGAAGGTCCAAAGTTCTTTCGGGTCCGACCATCGGTAGCCTGGGTTCGCCCTGCCGCCGGTGGTGGAAACTCCATTTTGTTATTTTATATTAATTTTAGATTTAAGTTTTTTTATGTAAAATTAATATGAAAAAGAAAATGTGTCAATAAACGAATAAATAATAAAACAGTAATAAATTTAAGGGGTCCCCATACAAGAAACGTGCTAAGAATTCACCGAATGCCACCTTTGACCGCCACAGTAATTGTCATTTGTGATAAACTTTGCGTTGGACAGATCAAGCACTGCATCTCGATCGGCCGCGGCGACATCGAGCGCGCCGCGCAGACCCTCCTGCACCGGCGCGACAACGGGCAGTCGCTGACGGGGGGCAGCACACTCGCCGGCATCAACAAGCAGCGGGTCATCGACGATGCGGAGCTCAAGAACAGAATTATCGCTCGGTGGGTGGCGGCTCACTTTATGGTCACTTACACTATGGTTGGGTCTTTCGATAGATAGTGTCCTAATGTCTGCACTATCCTTGCCATCTTTCTTTCCCACTTGCTCTTATCACCCAAAGGTTGACTGGTGGAAATCACTTAAAGTGATAAGTCCGCCTTTGCACGCTACTGTTCTCTTGTTTCTGTGTGAAGTGTTACAAATTTCATTTTTGGATGAATGTGATGTATGTTTGAATGTGACTAGGCGAATACTTTTTCTTGTAATTGAACAGTGCCGGTCGAGTTTTTGGGGAAAATTAGTGAGAATCAAACAAAATGAATATTGAAATCTTATTTTGAATTAAGTGTGTGTTGCTGTGTTTTTTAGTCTTTTTAAAATAATAATTACATACATACATACATAGCGTCACGCCTGTTTCCCGGTGGGGGCAGGCAGAGACAACGGATCTCCACGTGCCACGATCCTGACACACCTCTTTCACGCCCCTTTCGGGCATGTGCTCAAAATAATAATTCTATTTTGAAATACCACGTAACAGGGTGAATGACCCCTACCCTCCTGTGACCCAGCGTGGTATTTTGTTAAACCCCTCCCCAAAATCGGTCACGTGGTATGGGAACGTTCCCTAAATAGAGTTTATTACTTTCACTTAATTATTTTACGAAATATTTGAGATTATATGGGTGCGCCCAAAGTTCGCGCTGCGAAAATAGAATGGAAGCCAACCCTGGCAGCATATTTAAAAATTTGGCAAGCCTACAGGTTGATGAAATGCCTTATCCATTTGTAATCATCATCATCATCATCAGCCTGTATCGGTCCACTGCTGGACATAGGCCTCTCCCAAGGCACGCCACCACACGCGGTCTTCCGCTCTTCTCATCCATCCACTCCCGGCTACCTTTTTTAGGTCATCTGTCCACCTAGCCGGGGGGCGTCCCACGCTACGTTTGCTTGTACGTGGCCTCCATTCGAGCACCCGTCTACCCCATCGGTTGTCGGGTCTACGACAGATGTGCCCAGCCCACTGCCACTTCAGCTTGCTTATTTTCCATTCATTATCCATTTGTAATGTCTTATTCATAAATTCTCGCATCTGTTTGTAGGTACTCGTACGTGGACAAGAACTCCGACACGAAGGAGCACAAACCTCTCGCCCCCAAGATGGAGCCGAAGAAGCTCGTCCGCTACCGGGACAACAAGATAGTGTCACTCAAGGGCGAGCGCTACACCGAGGTGGCCAAGTCGGGCGCCGACGAGGACCAGTTAAAAAAACCCAAAAAGCAGCATTGCCCTTAACCACTAACGCGAAATCAGCACAGGAAAAACGCGACGGGCAAATTGAGAGAGTTTTTCGTCATTCTATGTGTGTTAGGTTACGATTTGGTGTTTATAAACCGCCTTAGTGGTATTAGCGAATCTCGCATAGGTAAAGGACTACACGAATTCAAGTTATACTCGTTTGCGTCGCTCCCAATGGACCGTTTTGTTACTGCGCCGCTTTTTCTGGTGTCTGATGGTTTACGTACGACCGTTTCGGTTTTATTTTGTCGCGTATTTATCCTCGAATGCACTAGGTTTAAGTTTATGATTAATTCTACTCGCGTAGCTAGATGTAAGCGTTTGTCTCAGTGTAAATCTCGTTATATGTATAGTGGTCGGTGGTGTGCGTACGGTAATCAATTGTTGACGAATAATCAATGGTACGCGTACGGTTTCCATTTGTGTGCGTACAGTAATCAATTTTACATGTACAGTAACCAATGGTATATCTACAGTTACCAATGGTATAAATACTGTAACCAGCGGTATACGTACAGTAACCAATGTTATAATAGTAGCCAATTCAATAAGTACTGTAGGCAATGGGATAAGTACGCTAATAAACTGTTTACGTACTGTAATCATTTGTCTGTTTACTGTAACCATTTGTGTGCATACAGTAATCAATTGTACAGTAGCCAGTTGTATATGTACGGTAATCAATGTAATACGTACTATAACCATTTGTGTACAAACAGTAGCCGATGGTATACATACTGTAACCATTTGTGTACCAACAGTAACAAATGGTATACATACTGTAACCATTTGTGTACAAACAGTATCCAATGGTATACATACTGTAACCATTTGTGTACAAACAGTGACAAATGGTACACGTACTATAAGCATTTGTGTACAAACAGTAACCAAAGGTATACGCGCTGTAACCATTTGAGTACAAACAGTAACCAATGGTATACACGCTGTAACCATTTGTGTACAAACAGTAACGAGCTGTATACGTACGCCGGCCAAAGTGGGCTCTCTCAGTTTAAGTTAATACTAGCAAATTCGAATGATATGCCAAACTATGTTACAATACGGCAGCCGAACAGTATTACGGTACTGCGGTACTGCGAAGTGGACTGGCTTAGGATAGGCGCGCTCGCGCGGAAGTTAGGTTACGAACGGCGGCCACGCTGCGGAGAGAGTGACGCACGCTGCCGCGGGCCTGACGACACGATCGTACTGACACATGTGATCTGTTATTATTTATATATTCCTAATGTAGCTATATGGTTTTTAAACCCATCTGTGATCTTGATGCCATTAACTATTGTATGTTTTTTAACTATATACCTTAGAAGTAAATATTTGAGAGGTATTAATTTTATCTGTAGTCGATTTATTTTTTTTAAAATGATTTTTTGTTGTTTTTTTTTCAATATTTTTGTTCTATCGGTGGATTTATGCATAAGTGTAAAGTGTTTTATTTGTTTAAATATTGTTTAGTTTAACGGGTCGCGAGCATAGCTCACACAGGACCAAACTTGTTAAAAATAAGTCACAAAGTATGTTTTATTTAATTTAATTTAGTTTAGTTCCGCTGGCAGCCAACACAAGTATTTAAACAATGGATGATCTCAAAAAAAAAAAACAAAATTGAAATAAGACTATTATTTTAAGTGATATGGTGTGTCCTCGATTTAGTCACGTCTCTTAGAATAAACTATTCAACAAATGAAACTGAGAAAAAAAAATTTAAGTTAATAATATTTCAGGTAATCATAAATATATGATTATAAACATATATATTATAATTCGAGAACTGATTTAGATGCGGTCGTCACGGAAAACATTATTGATCAATTGCATTGAGTATGCCATTTTCAGTGTTGTGACTAAACTGACAATATGCTTGTTTTTGTTTTTTTTTATTTAGGAATTATAATTTTCTGTTCGAAACTTCTATTATAAGAAAGCAATTATAAATTGCTAATCAAGACCGTTTCGAATTCAGTTTTGCGGTTGAGAGCCTTGCATTTAGAAAATCTAAAATTGTGTGTGCACATCCTACATTCTTTATTGGAAATTTTGGGCGTTAAAAGTCTTTCCTATTTATTCTTTATTTACATATAATAATTTATATTTCCTAAAGCTGTCATTGTTAATTGGTTTACTAAACCTACATGTAGTTAGTACAACGGACGGATGTGGGATAAGGACAGCTTGTGTTGTAGCCAATGGGCGAGACGAGCCAGCCGTCGCCTTAAGTACAGAGCGAAGTTAGTCTATTCACGCGATAACATGTTAGGTAACCAATGGTATACGCACTGTAACCATTTGTGTACAAACAGTAACCAATGGTATACGCACTGTAACCATTTGTGTACAAACAGTAACGAGCTGTATACTGATATACATACAAATTACGTCAAAATTTGTCTTTCGGGTTTTATGTTATTCCGACCCCTAAACCTTATCCGATTTTTACGATGATTTTTTTGTTGTAATAAGGACATTTCAATCTACCTGTAATTTTTTTTTATTGTTTTTAGTTTAATGAACTTCGTTAGGCTGGGCGGCATTTGGGAAACTCCGCCACATCTTTTCATCCTCCATCCCACAGTCATTGAAGACGAAGGTTTTCAATCAGTGCGTTCTGCCAGTAATGACGTACGGAGCGGAAACGTGGACCCTGACGATGGGCCTGGTCCACAAATTTAAAGTCGCTCAGCGAGCTATGGAAAGAGCAAATGCTCGGCATTTCTTTGAACGATAAAATCCGTAACGACGTGATACGTCAAAGAACTAAGGTAGTCGACATTGCTAAGAAAATAAGCAAGCTGAAGTGGCAATGGGCTGGGCACATCTGTCGTAGACCCGACAACCGATGGGGGAGACGGGTGCTCGAATGGAGGCCACATACAAGCAAACGTAGCGTGGGACGCCCCCCCCCCCCTCCCCCCACCCCGGCTAGGTGGACAGGTGACCTAAAAAAGGTAACCGGGAGTGGATGGATGAGAAGAGCGGAAGACCGCGTGTGGTGGCGTGCCTTGGGAGAGGCCTATGTCCAGCAGTGGACCGATACAGGCCGATGATGATGATGATGGTGAACTTTGTGACATCAACAACGTTAGAAAAACCAATTTTTAACTCTAAACAATAAAAAAAATTGCAGGTACATAACTGTCCTTATTACAAACAAAAAAAAAAAAAAATTGGCCAAGGTTTAGGGGCTGGGAAAACATAAACCTCATAAGACAATTTTGTATGGAGAAAAATTACCTCGTCGTGCATCTGTGCGAACAACAAAACAACACGAACACTCGGCTGACCTTATCATGCTCACACCATGATAACATCATGCTCACAACTGTACAACCTACCCTATGTAATTAAATTAAATGGGGGTTGTATTTAAAGTGTGAGAGTTAGGGCCCCTGAGCCCTGCTGTCACTGCGACCTAGGAAGATCTATTGTGAGATCTCAATGGGGATTTATTCGTCGCCAGTTTAACAAGATGGTTATTTTGAAATTTACACAAAACATTTGCCCCTAAATTGCGCTGAATGCTGAGTTTTTTTGGAATATACGAAAGAATTTATCAATAAAAAATGTCGTACTGCATAATGCGTATGATGTGAACCACAGAATATATTTTAAAATGTTAAGATGATAAGCCACGAGATAGAGGGAAACATTCGCCGCTCGATCGGACCTTGCATCTGCATCCTTTGATTAATCACTGAAATTTTGACCTCAACTTTGCTGGCTTAAAATTAAAAATAATATATGTCAAAAAATTATACACAGAAGGAAGGTGTGGAACTAAGCTTGCGATGGCTTCACCGAACATATCCGGAACCATCGGCAGTAGAGGAGGGTGTTAATCGAGGTCGGGACTAGCGAGTGGCCACTCTAAATTTCCCGCGCATGCTTCACGTTTCGGCTCGCATCAAGCCCTCGTCAGCTAGTCTGCGTTGACTAGGACGCGGGGAAACCACCAGTCCCGCTCTCGACCTCTCTCTCTCTACCTATCCATATTCTGTAGGATGCTTCCTTCCAGTGACGTTTTCGAAGCTCTCTCCATGTATGAGCTTAGCGTCGATCTTGGCAGTGGCAGCCCTACATTCTTGAAGAGACTGTAGAGCGACTTCGCTGGTAGTCCTCTTGCTCCGACTTCCACAGCGAAGAGATCAGTCTTGAATCCGTTTCTCACAATCCGGTCTACTAAGTTGCAGTACTTGTTAATTTTGATGTTGTGGTCCTTCGGTATGTTGCTTTTCCATGGAACTGTAAGTTCAACAAGTACTACATGCTTTGTCGCTTTTGGGAATATTAGTATATCCGGTCTTAATGCTGTGGTACAGATTTCCGAAGGCATCTGGTAATGCTTCTCATGTGTGTCCATCAACAATTCCCAATCCTTTGCTGCTCCCAAAATTGAAGAAGGTTTAGTCCTATCTTTGGGCAGCTTTTTGGCTCCAGGTTTCACAAAGTTGACCTTCTGGAAGCCGCTACTGGTTAGCTGGAAGGAAGGTGTGGATCTAAGCTTGTCCGGGCCCATCGGCAGTAGAGGATGGTATTAATCGAGACCGGGACTAGCGAGTGGCCACTCTAAATTTCCCGCGCATGCTTCACGTTTCGGCTCGCTTCAAGCCCTCGTCAGCTAGTCTGCGTTGACTAGGACGCGGGGAAACCACCAGTCGCGCTCTCGACCTCCCTCTCTCTACCTATCCATATTCTGTAGGATGCTTCCAGTGACGTTAATTAAACTTTAAAATCCATACGTAAACTCATTCTCGCTCAGTCGAGATTTTCAGAGAGCGCACATCTCCATCTGACGAAATAGCCAGCTCCGTTCAAGCTATTGCTTCAAAACAAATTGGCATTGGGTAAACATTTTACTGTGTATCAACTTTGTGCCTCTGTAGTATTGATTATGATTTAAAGTGTGAGAGTTAGGGCACCTGAACCCTGTTGTCACTGCGACCTAGGAAGATCTATTGTGATCTCTCAAATGTTTATAGCTCACCCACCAAGTCCGATTTCCGCTATGAACCGAGTTATATTCTTGGGGTTGAATACCTGTATTTGGCACGGGTTAAAAATATATATAACCCCCAAGAATACGGCTTCTACTGTGAATGAGCACTTCACATTCACAAAGCATGTGTACGGGAGTTTCATCCTCTTTTATACAGAACCCGCACACCGGTGCGTCGCTAAGGTCCATTCGGTGTAGGTGTTTGTTTAGTCTGCAGTGTCCTGTTAAGATCCTTATTAGGACTGTTTAGTAACTGTTTAATATTAATTAATGTAACCTTATTTTGATAAAATGGTTCCTACACAGGCATTATAGACAGATGTTGAGTAGAAATGTCGGCACAACATCGAATGTTTACCCTGTGCCACACATTTTTGAAGCAATCGAGGAGGACAGTCTCGGGTCCTTCGTGAGGGGCGTGAATAGGCACCTGTCGGGCCGGCGTGGCGTTCACAACCCCCGCATACGACGAATCCACTTCGTTAGACACCTCGTGATGGGTGACTCGGCGCCGGATGTCGAGCTTTTTATAAACAAAAAAAAAAACATTTTAAATTACACGAGTTATGCTTTGAGTAACGGACTAACCAACAGTCAGTCAGTCAGCGTGTAAGCGTCCACTGCAGGACATACGCCTCTCCAATTTTCCTCCAATTCGGCCGGCCTTCAGCGATACGGAACCACTGCTTTCCGCCGACGCACTTGATGTCGTCGTCCCACCTGGCGGGTGGTCTTCCCACACTCCGTTTTCCTGTCCACGGCCACCAGTGTAGGACACGGTTACTCCAACGGTCATCGTCTCTTCCGCTAACGTGCCCAGCCCACTGCCACTTGAGGTTAGCCACCCGGTATCGACTACTTTGGTGCGTCGGCGGATTGCCTCGTTACGCACCATATGACGTAGCGATATTCCAAGCATGGCTCGCTCCATTGCTCGCTGGGCAACTTTCAACCTTTGGACAACAGCGACCGTCAGCGTCCACCAGTGTAACCAACAGTGTTGTCGTGCAACACATGTTTCTCTTTTTTTTTATTGTGAGCGCGACGTATGGCGCCGAGCCACCGATAAGGTGTCTAAGGACGCCCATGGACATTCGGTTGTATGCGGGGGTTGCGAATGCCATGCCGGCCTGACAGGTGCCCATTCACGCCCCTCTTGAAGGATCCGAGACTGTACTTGGGGGGGCTTTTTACCAACGCCATATTTTATTTTTTTTATGCTAAGCGCGACATATGTGGCGCCGAGCCACCCATAAGGTGTCTAACGAGGCCCACTGACATTTGGTCATACGCGGGGGTTGCGAATGCCATGCCAGCCTGGCAGGTGCCTATTCACGCCTCTCTTCCCGAGACTATACTTGAGGGGAAATATGTGGGCAGGGAGAGCGTTCCAGAGTTTACCGGCTCTGTAGAGGAAAGATCTGCAGAATCGATTAGTACGCATCCGCGCTAAGTCCAGCTTATAGGGATGCAATCCCTGCCCAGTGCGCGTGGTGCGGAGGTGGAAAGGGGACGGCGGGATTGCGTTAAACAGCTCCTCCGAGCACTCCCCATGGAATAAGCGATAGAACACACTTAGGGAGCCGACATCCGTACGGTGTTGCAGTGGTTCTCTATATGTTGTGGCTCTTCATCTAACAAGCGAGCGATTTACAACGTGCTTAGCACGAAAACGCTAAACATTGAGAATGTTCCCATTGGCATCAGGTCACAGGTGGGAGGGAGACAAACAACTTGCCGCATTTATTATTGTAACAACTTAATTTATTGTAACCCGATTCCATACTATTAAATGAATGTCATATCGGATTAAGTACTGAATGTATGAAGACAGTGTAATTAAAATATATCATACATTTATTGGGGTTTTCTTTGCAATGTTGCTTTTATGTTCATCACTTTCGACCATACTACACAGTCCCTATATGAGATAGGGTGAAGTTACATTTTCAATAATTGCAAAACATCACAGATAACATTACTCGAACAAAACCGGTTGAGTATTTTTCGATACGCAAATAGAAGTGACAAATTTTCTCTTTCTCTTCTTTTCTTGTCTGACTTCAGGTTTTTTTTTTATTGAAACTGACACGGTTGGCCACATCACCTATAACATCCGTGATTCAGCCTATAACACCAGGTGAACTAGGTGCCATGTCAGTGCTTCCCTTTTTGGTTGTGCCGGCTACACTGAACTGGACGGAAAACACGAACTATTTACATAACCGTTTCATTCAGTGCGGTGGTACCAATCCGAGCGGGTTAAACCCTACCACCTAGTAAGGTAAGAAGGGAAGGGACCTACAGTTTAACGTGGAATCCGAACCACGGTCAGCCTCCAACGGTCGAGCGGTCACCCATCCAAGTACTGACCGCACCCAGCGTTGCTTAACAGTCGACCGACCGCACCACTGAGCTACCAAGGTAGGACAAGTCTCCTGATATATCGTTGGATGTTGTACCGTGTGGGGCCGGAACTTTAAAAGAATAACCCCACTGCATCTCTCTCCGTGTATGTCGTAAAAGGCGACTAAGGGATATGACTCCCTTCTTATATTACTAGGTGGTAGGGTTTAACCCGCTCGGGTTGGTATCACCGCACTGAATGAAAGGTCGGTCGAAACGGCTATGTAAATAGTTTGTGTTTTCCGTCCAGTTCAGTGTAGCCGGCACGACCGATGGGAAGCACTGACGTGGCACCAAGCTCACCCGGTGTTATGGGCTGACATCACGGATGATGTAGGTGATGTGGCCAACCGTGTCAGTTTCCATAAAAAAAATGTAGCTCAATATTCTTTTCTCATAGGACTTTGTTAAGCATCGGTCGGCGACGGACGCGCACACGATGCACTCTAGACGCACCTGCGAAGTAAGCGAAAATGGCGTGCGATAAATGCAATGTGGTTGTGAACGAAGTACTAGCCTTCATAAACCATAAAGCGGACGTCTTGGATGAAGTCAGCATCATCCGGATCTGCGAGTCCGCCTTCACCGAAGATGACGTTGAGACCGCGAGAGTTCTGCTTTGTGCGTGCATTCCGTCAAGAAGGCCGACTCGCAAGGGAGAAAATCGGAAGAAGAAGACTATCCAGGACATCATCACCATCTTAAAGGAGACAGACCCCGACGACGTGCCAAGGTTCGTGGCGTACGACCTCAATAAGTTGCCGCCTGTGTCCTTCGACCACGTCGACGTTACGGCCTTCCTGAAAGATTTGGTGATCATAAAAGCGGACATAGCTCAACTGAAGGGAAACTGTGGAGCGACAGCGGCGCAGGGGCCAACATCTCTCGTCGCGGAAGTTCAACAGCTGAAACAGGCAGTTGAGAAATTGTCATGTTCCGAGTCACTCCGGCCGATAACCCCGTCTCTGCAGCCTGATCGCATTCCGCAAGTGGGGACACCGAACGAAACGCTGAGTGTGCGTAACATCAATATGCGCAGGCGAGGTGCTCAAGTGTCGTCACCCAGCGATTGCACATCGACGCCGGTATGCTACGTAAGCGCTGACGGTGCTGTTGATGCCTCGACTTCTACACTGCGCACCCCTCCCGCTCCTCCGCCCACCCGCCCCGTTGCCACTCGTCCGAAAAGGCGACGCGGATCTATGACGAAGCGCATCAGTAAAACGGTGGAGAAAACAACAATGGTATCCCCGCGCTTGGAACCGCGTCCCGACTGCCAGCAGGAGGCTGCACGTGACAAAGACGGGTTCGTACTCGTCGAGAGCAGGAAGAAGAGAAGGAAGAGGTGCAATAAGCGAGGATCTGCGCCCCCTGAAGAGAGCTGTTTGAAGGCAGCTCCCCGCACGGCTCTCATCTACGTGTCTCGCCTGCGAAAGGACATGAAGATCGAGGACCTCATCCGCCACGTCCAGGATAAGGGTGAGCGAGTTGAGAGTGTCGAGGCTCTTCCTTCTCACTGGGCTGATACGAACTTTTGCGCTTTCAAGCTGTGCATTCCTGCCGAGAAGGTGAAGACATTCCTTCGCAGTGAGTTTTGGCCCTCCGGTGTGGTGTTCCGGCGCTACAATCGCGACCTTCATCGTGAGGTCGCACGCCATAAGTATGCTGAGCCCGCGCCGGAGCTGTCTACAATTGCCGTCCTGCACATTCAGGATACGCAACCCGCGCCGCCGCCGACGACGCCCGCGCCGCTGCCGACGCCCGCGCCGCTGCCGACGCCCGTGCCGCGGACGCAATCTGCGCCCACTCTACGCGCACCTGATCCACCGCGTCAGCAGACTAATATGACGCATACGGGTCTCTATTGGGACCCGTACAGACACAAGTGGAGAAAAAGTAATTTTAGTTCTTAGGTTAAGACATTTAATATGTATTTTAATATGGCCCTAGTTGGCTGAAATAAAGAGATAAATAAAAAAATAAATAAATAAAATAAAAAATGTTTTTATTTCAGCTTCCACAGTCAGTATGTCAAGGTCATGATGGAGCGTGTCATTTGTAACAAACCACGGGGCATCCACGATCAAGCGGAGCATTTTTTATTGAAACCTCTGCATGATGGTGACGTTGGTCTTATAGCTGTGGTTCCCCACTATTCTGTGCTATAGGTTCATACTGGCTTCAAGATGCTTTTATAGATAAGCAGTTTTGACTGACTTTTCATAAGTAAAAAAATATATTAATAAAATAAAACAGCAGTAAGTACCATATTTTCAATTTATTCTTTATTTTGAATAAACCTACGAGATTTCATTACATTTGTATTTTGTCGTAACATTACTATCATTGTTGTTTTTTGCACCTACATAAGTATTATTTACAATATTTTTAAACCTTTCATTGATACTGTTATGGTGATCACTGTTTATGGAAATGCGAAAACATATCCATCGTATTTACTATCAGTGGGAACCTGTAGAATATATTTTAAATATAATATAATAATATCTAATTTATGCCACTTAAAGTATCGCAAGGGTGGGCTTATTGCCTTAAGCAATTTCCTCCAGTCAACCCGGTCGACCAAAATGGTTTCATGGAATCCGAGCCATGGTGCAGTGGGTGAAGTTTATTGCACGTAAATTGTTTTCAAATCAGAAAAAAACTCATTGGTATAGTGCCACCAGGAAGTTGTGATACGTGGGAAATATGCGCGCGCAACTGTCTGCATTCCTTAAGGACGTGAACTTTCAGTCGAAAGTTTGTCGATAAGTAATTGTATGACCTAATAACCTAATTATCGACAAACTTTCGATGGAAAGTTCACATCCCTTTTTAGGAATGCAGACAGTTGCCACGTAGGTATCACAACTTCCTGGTGGCACTATACACGCCGGTTGGATTCGAACTTCGTGACCTCTCGCAAGAGAAGCCGACGCCCAGACCACTGGGCCAGCCGCCGCTTGTAATTATAAAAATATCATAAATGCTCCTAAATAATTTATAATGAAAACCATTTTCATCACCTTCAATCAATCAAATATATGTATACCTACTTTATTGAACAGCTAAATTGTACACAAAAAAAATTGGCACAACAGGCTCTCATACATTTGTCGCCGATAAACTTCTGTCAATGAATATTCTTTGTATGAGAAATGTCGCTTTGAACGAAAGATAAAAGTACACCGCGACTTGTCTGGCGGATGGTCAGCGCGGTCTTCATCCAGGTCCGAGGTTCGATTTCGGTCGACATGCACCAATGAGTTTTTTCTGACAGAATAATTTACGTGCATATCTACACCTGCTGCTTCACCGTTTGGAACCGGTGTTAAACTGTAGGTCCATACCCTTGCCCCTTACTAGGTGGTAGGCTCAAATTGTAGCCGACTGGGTTGGTACCACCGTACTGGATGTAAGATGGCCGCATAGCAGCCTCGGCTGTGTTCTCCTCTAGTCCAGTATAGCCAGCAATCCATAGAGGGAAGTCTCCGGTATGGCACCTACCTCATCGAAGGTGATACTGGCTGGTCCGAGCATGTGCTGTGGCCCCTCCGACACAGCCACCCATACCGGATTACATGAATAAAACTGGAGATGGTGGAATCGGCACTAAGGCCCACTTGCACCAACACGAATTTAACGATATAAATCAGTTTAACTCGTTAAGCTAGTACCCGTTGACTGTGGGAACCGCGTTTAAATCCATAACTCGCTACTTAACTCTAAATTCGTGTTGGCGCAATTGGGCCTAAGTCTGCATAATGGGCAAGGTGGAAATTTGACTAAGAATAATTTGAATAAGAACTGTATATTATAATACTGAATTAACTGTATAAACAGTAACCAGGTGATGTAAGCAATACTTTGGTATTTCACTAAACTTAATACTAAGAATAAATAAATTTCTTTGCAGGTTATTTTTTTGTACCAAAAACAAGGCTACATTTTACTATCCCAATCAGTTTAATCTCAAAGGTCTCTTAGAAATTATACCAAACTTCAATTGGATTAAGTTCTCTAGAAATATGCACTGACATGGCACCTATCGCGCAGGAAAAAAGGTTGAATGGCCCGACACAGTATAAAATTAATGCAAAATGCATGTCAGGTCAATTGATCAATTTTATTTCTTCACAAAAAAATTTTTTTTTTATGTAATCCGGTATGGGTTGCTGAGTTGGAGGGGCTAAAGCGCATGCTCCGACCAGCCAATATCACCTCCGAGAAGGTAGGTGCCATACCGGAGACTTCCCTAGATTCCTGGCTATACTGGACTAGAGGAGAACACAACCGAGGCTGCTATGCGGCCATCTTACATCCAGTACGGTGGTACCAACCCAGTCGGCTACAGTTTGAGCCTACCACCTAGTAGATCACTTTAATAGATGCAAAGCCGAAAATGAAGAAAAAAAATATGTCCCGACCAGGATTGGAACCTGGAACTCCGGCTTGAGACGCCAGTGCGTTACCGTTTTGCCATCAGGTCGATGACGTATTTGTCTCTAAATTTCGAACAGCTGCATCTTCTCTAGTAGGTGTGACGTCTGAATCTCCTGGGTTCAGTCAACTTGTACGATTCCATATTGATTACGATTGATAAACAATACCATAGTTGCTTTTGCGTTTACCTTTGATTATGATTTAAAGTGTGAGAGTTAGGGCCCCTGAGCAGGCCTCACACACTCTATGTACTTGCGCGCGATAACTACCTACCGCCCGGTGGATGGACCGCCGGCGATCTAATTCAGTGGAAATTCGTCAGCCAGGCGAAGCATACCTACACGCTCGTCCACGCAACTGCGCGCAGCTGCAAAGCAATAATCACTTTACACTCGATCGTTTAGGTGCATTTTCGCACGCAGCGATTGGCGACGTAAAACAGTAGGCTATTAAAGTCGAAGGTATGGAACTTTTTCTATGGAGTGATTTATCTGTTACGAAGTAACTATTAAGTAATCTGTGCCCTGAGCCCTGTTGTCACTGCGACCTAGCAAGATCTATTGTGATCTCTAAATAGTTTATAGCTCACCCACCAAGTCCAATTTCCGCTATGAACCGAGTTATATTCTTGGGTTTGAGTGCCTTTATTTGGCATGGCTTAAAAATATAGCCACCAAGAATACGGCTTCTACTGTGAATGTGCACTTCACATTCACAAAGGATGTGTACGGGCGTTTCATCCTCTTTTATACAGAACCTGCACACAGGTGTGTCGCTAAGGCCCATTCTGTGTAGGTGTTTATTTTAGTCTACAGTGTCCTGTTAAGGTCCTTATTAGGATTCTTATGTTGTTCCGGTTAGAGTACTACGATCACCTATAGTATTGATATAAAAGCGCGCCGCGTTCGATTGGCCGTCGCTATCCCCCTTCATTTGCACAACTTCGATATTTGGCGGACTCGGTTTTAATATTGCAAAGGCATCCTACGGTGTGTCCTACTGCCTAAGGATCAGTTGTCTGTGCTGTTCAGGTACAAAAAATAACCTACAAAACATCCTTTAATTAAACTGTCACACAGAGCCTCCTTATTGGCCGATGTTCTTGAGAATGGCAGTGACCACGTCTGTCGAGGACGCGTTGCCTCCGATGTCCGGGGTGTGAATCCTGGAAACAAACATTTAGTTTCATATACAACGAGGAAATCTCATTCATATCGCAGCCTATTTAAACTCCAGATTGTGATATTTATTTATTTATCTCATGTAGTTAGACAGAGAAGTTGACATGGCATGCACTTTTCTACCACATTTCAAGAGTAGTCAACTCTCAAAAAAACATTTAGAAGCACGGACGAAGATTACGTAATCATGGCGAAGGGCGTTTGCCCAACAAAAGATTACGCTGTGATCACATAGGAAGAGGGGAGTGAAAAAATGGCCAATGGAAAAAATGGTCCGATTCAGTTGCCAAAAGAGACGCACACGAACACGGACGAGAGACGTACACGGCGAAGTAGAAAGCGTTTCAACTAACAGTTCCCTTCGCCGTTATGTTGGCTCCACTGTCTATCTTTCAAAACAGCGTTGAGGGTTGCTATGTGTACAGATTTCCCTGTAATTATCAGTATTTACAGTATTTTTTGTACGGTAAATACCTATTACATTATTAGGTAATATAATCTTCACAATCTGGCAACAGGAATTTAAGCACTGACAGTGACACTGGCAGTGGAGCCAACATAACGGCGAAGGGAACTTTTAGTTGGAACGCTCTCTGCACAAAATATTTAACTGTCCGTCAAAGTGACATTTCTCAAAGTGACAGTTGACAGGAGATAACCAAATAACTACCGATAACTGTCTGTCAAAGTGACATTTCTCAAAGTGACCGTTGACAGGAGATAACCAAATAACTACTGATAATAACCGACGATTTCAAAATGGGCCTTTTTTTAAATTCCATTAACTATAACTATACATATCATATCAAGAATATTTTAGAGAATCGAGCAGTTCCAAGAACTCGTCTGTCCACTAAAACAACAACAACGAGAGTATGGTGGGTGTTGTGTTAGGTATTTATTTATATAAAACGGATACTTTATTCGTGATATTATTTTTATTATAAGCATGAATTTATTACTAACTGCAGGGCAACAATTTAAATGAATTCCACAAATTTTGTCGGAATTTTCGACTTGTCCAAGCGTAGGTTACCTACCTATGAATAAATTTATGCAATAAACAATAAACAATTTTACGAATGCGAACAGGAGGAGGAGGGATGAGGGAAGCGAGTTCATCGGAGCAGCCTAGGTCAGATCGGGTCAGGGACGTATTTATAGCTTCCGCATGGGGGGTGTTCTGACGAAATAGGGATGGGCTCAACTCAATAAGATTCTAGTGTTCGAGAGGAGTACCGATACTGAAAGTTCTATATTGTGTGGCAGGCAGGTTGAATTCGACCAAAAAATTGGTTGTCTATAAAGTCGGTTTACGGACGATAGTTTTACGTGATAACGTCATACAACCCTTGTGTCATGAATATTCTAAATTTGAAATCTTTTCCGACCGGCCAGATGCGCTTAATATATTATGGTACGAGTAACCTCCTTTTAATTTCTGCTGCCCTGGTACTTTTACAAGCCGACGCTTGGGCCGATTGTGCCTCTCTATCGCTTGTTACGCGCTGTCGCTTGCACACACAGGCTCAGATGGAACGTGACACTTTTTCATGTGTGCAGCCGGTGTTCATCAATTTATAAGACGTGACGTTATCACGTCAAAAAATTGTATATAGTATAGGTGAAGTTTGAAAATTTAATTATATCTAGTGTAAACTGCATGTCGAAGGGGGGGTCCGGACCCCCTAAACCCCTCCCCCCCTTATATACGTCGGTGGATCGGGTCAGGTAACAACGGTCACTCACTTGTCGACGTTGATTGTCTTGTCGATGGCCTTGCGCATGAGGAGCGCGTGGTACTTGTGACCCAGGTGCTCCAGCATGTCCACCGAAGCGTTGATCATGGCGATGGGGTTCGCGAGGTTCTTACCTTGAATCGCGGAACCTGACAACACAACAAAATATATATTGTAAACTGAGATGTGGGCTAGAGCCAATGATATTATAAGTTAAAAGGAGGTAGATAGGTTATCTGAGCTCCCAAGCGGCACATTAAATAGAAGACCACAGTCCTGTCTGAAGTTAGTCGCCCACCAACTTCGCACGCGTTCGGACCGCTAACCACGAGCCGCTAACACTTCGAAAATGCCGTCGTGTGTAATGAGATTCTGCACTAATTCTAATAATTGGAATAAGACCGCGCATCACTTTATAGTTCTTCCTCTCAACTTTTCAAGGACGTGCCATGTGTGAGCACTGAATGTCATATAGATAACCTATCTTTCCTAAAATATCATTGGCTAGAGCCGACTTCGATCATCACTGCAAATTGACATTTCCTGGGTTGCCAGTTTTCGGCATTTCCGGCTAGTGATGTTGTGAATGAAAATAAAAGGAATTGAAAATATTTTTTGAATAATTACCACAATGGAACAATAATATAATAATGTCTTACATCTTCTTAGTTTTCATGACCAGTGATTTGTCTTTGAGTCCTTTCTTTTCTATAACAATATCAGTTAAATATTCTTTTAAAAACGGACATTTATTTTCTATATAGAAAGCGCGACATGTGGCGCCGAGTCACCCATAAGGTGTCTAACGACTCCCCTGGACATTCAGTCGCATGCAGGGGTTGCGAATGCCATGGCAGTCCGACAGGCGCCTCTCTTGAAGGACCCGAGATTTTTAGTAAAACATATGGTTTGAATAAAGTAGGAAGACAAATTAAAGAAATGTGTAAAAGAAAAAAGAAAAATGTGTTCTGTATAAAAGAAGATGAAAAGCCCATACGCATCCTTTGTGAATGTGAAGTGCTCATTCACAGTAGAAGCCGTATTCCAGGGTGTTATATTTTTAACACATGCTAAATACAGGCACTCAACCCCAAGAATATAGCTCGGTTCAAGGCAGAAATCGGACTTGGGGGTGAGCTATAAACATTTGAGAGTTCACAATAGATCTTCCTAGGTCGCGGTGACAACAGGGCTCAGGGGCCCTAACTCTCACACTTTAAATCATAATCATAAGGCTTAAAAGGTATTGTATGTACCAGGGTTGTTGCGAACATCTGCATCCGTAGAACTTCAGCGTCATTTTCAACATCCGTATCGCATCAGCATCCGCATTAATCAATGCTGATTATTAATGCTGATGTTTGAGTAATGACAAACTTTCTCGGAACAGACTCGAAGCCGGAAAAGCAGCAAATACAGTTCCAAATAGTTCCAAAGTTCCATCCAATACTAATAATTTAATTGCTAAGATAATTACTAAACTGGTACTGGTATCAGATTGACTCTTTTTTTTTAATTAAATGTCACAAAATTATTAAAACACAATCTTTTATTTCAATACCAACCAAAACGTTGAATATAAATTCATAATATTCATATATTTCAGTATGTTTCCCTTTTTTTAAAGAAAATAATTAAAATCAGCTTCCGCTGATGTCAATGATAAAATATCAGCATCAGCATCAGCTGATGTGAAAAAATGTGCATCAGCAACAACCCTGACGCTTCTGGTCTATCAACAAAACCTCTCCGCCGAGTATAGGATGTAGTAGAGCAGCCATACTCAAAGTGTGCTCCGCGGAGCCCTAGGGCTCCGCGAAGCCTCAGCGGGGGCACCGCGAGAATACGAGAAAAAAAATCAAAAATACACCTCTCCTCTCTGGCTCGATTCAGCTCGGCTGCGCAGACGTCACTTCTTCTCTTTTTCACTTCTTTTTTTTTTCTCTTTTATTATAATATTATGTAAGTAACTGTTACATTGTAATATGATTATAAAGAATGCACAAAAACTAATTTTTGTTTATTTTAGTCAACTATTTCGCTTTCCAAAAGGGTTCCGTCACCAAAAGAGTTTGACCGCTGTAGTAGAGCGCACCGGTGTTCCTGGTGCCGGGCTCGAGGACCGCGTAGTGATCGCCGTGCTAGATATCCATGGTGCTGATGGTGGAAGGATTGACGCCGTGCTGTCTGATCCAGATCCATCCTTCAAGAATTCCAGGTCAGTGCACAGCATTAATTTCCCGCCGCTTCATAATGATCTGAATCCGACAGCACGGCGTCTATCCTTCCACCATCAGCGACTGTCCAGCGCCACGGATATCTAGCACGGCTAGTATAAGACGCAGATGCGAGGGAGCTGTTCCAGGCCGTAGGACAGGGACCACGGGAACACAGTTCTTTTATTATAACGGAGCGCGAGCAGGCACTTCTTTCTTGTTAGTTAAATAGTAAGTATAGAGCAGTGTTTTTCAATCTGTGGGTCGCGATCCCTAGAGGGGTCGCGAAGCCTTACTCGGGGGGTCGCCGGCAAAAGGAAAAAGTCAAGGTTTTACACTACAATAAAACACAATTTACACAATTTCTGTGAGAAGGATGGGCCTGTTAATTTTACAAAAATTTGTCTAATCGTCGTTCTATTGTTGAAATGTTACCAATCAAATAATTTTCTAATAGAAGTCTATTTCTCTTTTTAGTTTTAATGATGAATTGAAGAGAATGTCAGTTCACAAAGTAATAATGAATATAGGTACCAAAATAGAGAAAATCATAAACGTAGTGTTTTAAATTACTAACTTTTTTCTGTCTATGGCCCAAGGGGGTCGCGAGAATTTTTCAACCTGTAAAGGGGTCGCGTATTCAAAAAGATTGAAAAACACTGGTATAGAGTACAGGATGTAGTAGAGCGCACCGGTGTTCCTGGTGCCGGGCTCGAAGACCGCGTAGTGATCGCCGTAGTTGCGGCCGGAGAGGAGGCCCGCGCCGCCGATCAGCCCGCACACCACGTTGGAGACTATCGAGCCGTACAGGTTCGTCATCAGCATCACGTCGAACTGGTGAGGCCTGCCGGCGCGACATGCACCATTATACAGGCTGTTTCAGGATAGGGTTTCGTAACTTCAGGGTCACTTGGCAACAAGTTGCATGCAACAGTTGTCGATGATCATGTCGTTGTGCTCGATGTCCGGGTACTGCTTGGCCATGCGGCGCGACGTCTCCAGGAACAGACCGTCTGACAGCTTCATGATCATACATCGGAATCCGCGGGGCACGAATACGACCTTGTTAGGGATTGACTACGGCGATCAATAAACAATCGACGCTGTTATCGATACTCATATTTATTTGTTTATTGTATTTTATTCATGTCATATTTCAGACCTGAATACTTATATACCTACAGTACTTATATAAACATGTATACTTTATGTTAACGATTAAGTAAATATAATACATATTTATATAAGGTCTTTCAAAATTAGTTCATAGTACGCTAAGGGGGGTTCTGTATCATATAGGGAGTAAAACCTATATAAAAATTTTTGGACCTTGGGCTTTTTTTAAGTAAAAATTTTTTTTATGTAGGTATTTAAATAAAAAAATAGGTGGTTGATTTATATAACCTAATCGATTCAGTTTCATAACAGTAACAAAAAAGTCTTCATGACCATTATGATGTAACACGTGTAAGTTGGAAAAAAAAATTAAATTCTTTCTATTCCATACTAATAAAACTAATATTGTGGTTTGAACAGATTTGTATTGTACCTACAAAGTAAATACAACATTTGTTTATTATATCTTATTTTCTATAGAAATACTCTTAGTTTTAATAATCGACATTATTTCATATTATTCTAAAATAACGATCGATTTTCGATATTTGTGGATACATTGTCCCATCACTAAACAACCTTGAATCATTCGTGCCCCGCGGATTCCGATGTATGTTCATGATGTTAGCTTTGTGCACAGTCGTCACCTGTCGCGCGGATATACACACGCAAGCTTACATACATAAAGATGCGCAACTCACTTGGCAACAAGTTGCATGCAACAGTTGTCGATGATCATGTCGTTGTGCTCGATGTCCGGGTACTGCTTGGCCATGCGGCGCGACGTCTCCAGGAACAGACCGTCCGACAGCTTCATGATGTTAGCTTTGTGCACAGTCGTCACCTGTCGCGCGGATATACACACGCAAGCTTACATACATAAAGATGCGCAACTCACTTGGTAACAAGTTGCATGCAACAGTTGTCGATGATCATGTCGTTGTGCTCGATGTCCGGGTACTGCTTGGCCATGCGGCGCGACGTCTCCAGGAATAGACCGTCCGACAGCTTCATGATGTTAGCTTTGTGCACAGTCGTCACCTGTCGCGCGGATATACACACGCAAGCTTACATACATAAAGATGCGCAACTCACTTGGCAACAAGCTGCATGCAACAGTTGTCGATGATCATGTCGTTGTGCTCGATGTCCGGGTACTGCTTGGCCATGCGGCGCGACGTCTCCAGGAACAGACCGTCCGACAGCTTCATGATGTTAGCTTTGTGCACAGTCGTCACCTGTCGCGCGGATATACACACGCAAGCTTACATACATAAAGATGCGCAACTCACTTGGCAACAAGTTGCATGCAACAGTTGTCGATGATCATGTCGTTGTGCTCGATGTCCGGGTACTGCTTGGCCATGCGGCGCGACGTCTCCAGGAACAGACCGTCCGACAGCTTCATGATGTTAGCTTTGTGCACAGTCGTCACCTGTCGCGCGGATATACACACGCAAGCTTACATACATAAAGATGCGCAACTCACTTGGCAACTAGTTGCATGCAACAGTTGTCGATGATCATGTCGTTGTGCTCGATGTCCGGGTACTGCTTGGCCATGCGGCGCGACGTCTCCAGGAACAGACCGTCCGACAGCTTCATGATGTTAGCTTTGTGCACAGTCGTCACCTGTCGCGCGGATATACACACGCAAGCTTACATACATAAAGATGCGCAACTCACTTGGCAACAAGTTGCATGCAACAGTTGTCGATGATCATGTCGTTGTGCTCGATGTCCGGGTACTGCTTGGCCATGCGGCGCGACGTCTCCAGGAACAGACAGTCCGACAGCTTCATGATGTTAGCTTTGTGCACAGTCGTCACCTGTCGCGCGGATATACACACGCAAGCTTACATACATAAAGATGCGCAACTCACTTGGCAACAAGCTGCATGCAACAGTTGTCGATGATCATGTCGTTGTGCTCGATGTCCGGGTACTGCTTGGCCATGCGGCGCGACGTCTCCAGGAACAGACCGTCCGACAGCTTCATGATGTTAGCTTTGTGCACAGTCGTCACCTGTCGCGCGGATATACACACGCAAGCTTACATACATAAAGATGCGCAACTCACTTGGCAACAAGTTGCATGCAACAGTTGTCGATGATCATGTCGTTGTGCTCGATGTCCGGGTACTGCTTGGCCATGCGGCGCGACGTCTCCAGGAACAGACCGTCCGACAGCTTCATGATGTTAGCTTTGTGCACAGTCGTCACCTGTCGCGCGGATATACACACGCAAGCTTACATACATAAAGATGCGCAACTCACTTGGCAACTAGTTGCATGCAACAGTTGTCGATGATCATGTCGTTGTGCTCGATGTCCGGGTACTGCTTGGCCATGCGGCGCGACGTCTCCAGGAACAGACCGTCCGACAGCTTCATGATGTTAGCTTTGTGCACAGTCGTCACCTGTCGCGCGGATATACACACGCAAGCTTACATACATAAAGATGCGCAACTCACTTGGCAACAAGTTGCATGCAACAGTTGTCGATGATCATGTCGTTGTGCTCGATGTCCGGGTACTGCTTGGCCATGCGGCGCGACGTCTCCAGGAACAGACAGTCCGACAGCTTCATGATGTTAGCTTTGTGCACAGTCGTCACCTGTCGCGCGGATATACACACGCAAGCTTGCATACATAAAGATGCGCAACTCACTTGGCAACAAGTTGCATGCAACAGTTGTCGATGATCATGTCGTTGTGCTCGATGTCCGGGTACTGCTTGGCCATGAGGCGCGACGTCTCCAGGAACAGACCGTCCGACAGCTTCATGATGTTAGCTTTGTGCACAGTCGTCACCTGTCGCGCGGATATACACACACAAGCTTGCATACATAAAGATGCGCAACTCACTTGGCAACAAGTTGCATGCAACAGTTGTCGATGATCATGTCGTTGTGCTCGATATCCGGGTACTGCTTGGCCATGCGGCGCGACGTTTCCAGGAACAGACCGTCCGACAGCTTCATGATGTTAGCTTTGTGCACAGTCGTCACCTGTCGCGCGGATATACACACACAAGCTTGCATACATAAAGAGTTTTCTAAATGGTAAGAAAATGGTAGGAACGAAAGGAAACACTTCTTGGTGAACCTAGTTGTGGACTCTTAGAACGAACTACCGCAGTTAGGTCATAAGTGCTAAAAGTGTAAACAGATTTAAAACTAATTATATAAACAACTAAAAGGAAAAAACTAAATATTAATGGAATGTAAATGGCTACCAATATTTTTTATAAAAAATATTACCAAGTTTACCTTGGAGAAAAAAAAATCAGTGAAAAGCAAGCATCAGCTTCAAGCTGCTAGTGCTATAAATAATAATAAAAAAAACATGGGATATTGTAATGCAAAAAAAAAATGCATTCAACTAATCACAGATTTGGCTTCTACATCATGTACTGAGTCACCTCTGTTAGTCTGTGGTGCCATTACAAAATCACCCTCTGTATAATGTAACAAAATAACCCTGTGTATAATAACTCTGTATATGTAATAAAATAACCCTGTCTATAATAACTCTATATAATGCAACAAAATAACCCTGTGTATAATAACCATACATCGGAATCCGCGGGGCACGAATGATTCAAGGTTGTTTAGTGATGGGACAATGTATCCACAAATATCGAAAATCGATCGTTATTTTAGAATAATATGGAATAATGTCGATTATTAAAACTAAGAGTATTTCTATAGAAAATAAAATATAATAAACAAATGTTGTATTTACTTTGTAGGTACAATACAAATCTGTTCAAACCACAATAATAGTTTTATTAGTATGGAATAGAAAGACTTTGATTTTTTTTACCAACTTACACGTGTTACATCATAATGATATTGAAGACTTTTTTGTTACTGTTATGAAACTGAATCGATTAGGCTATAAAAATCAACCACCTATTTTTTTATTTAAAGACATAAAAAAATATTTTACATAATAAAAAAAGGCCAAGGTCCAAAAAAATAAGTCTTACAAAATTAGTTCATAGTACGCTAAGGGGGGGTTCTGTATCGGAAATAGATCACTTTTGAAGAACAAAGAATTTTTTTTTTACAAAATTTTTTTTTTATTTTAAATGCAAAACAAAAAATTTTCTTAATCGTTTCGGTTTCATGCCAGGAACAAAAAAGTCTTCCAACACGTGTATCTCTTTCTTTCAGAAATTGTGAAAAACCACAATTTCAGTTTTATCAGTATGGAATAGAAAGAATTTAATTTTTTTTACCAACTTACACGTGTTACATCATAATGGTCATGAAGACTTTTTTGTTACTGTTATGAAACTGAATCGATTAGGTTATAAAAATCAAACACCTATTTTTTTATTTAAATACCTACATAAAAAAATTTTTTTACTTAAAAAAAGCCCAAGGTCCAAAAATTTTTATATAGGTTTTACTCCCTATATGATACAGAAACCCCCCTTAGCGTACTATGAACAAATTTTGAAAGACCTTATATAAATATGTATTATATTTACTTAATCGTTAACATAAAGTATACATGTTTATATAAGTACTGTAGGTATATAAGTATTCAGGTCTGAGATATGACATGAATAAAATACAATAAACAAATAAATATGAGTATCGATAACAGTGTCGATTGTTTATTGATCGCCGTAGTCAATCCCTATCAAGGTCGTATTCGTGCCCCGCGGATTCCGATGTATGATAATAACTCTGATTAATGTAACAAAATAACCCTAGGTATAATAACTCTGTATAATGTAAGAAAATAACCCTCTGAATAATGTCCCGAAATAACAATAACCCTCTGTAAAATTTAACAAAATTAATAATAAAGGTAGAGTTGGCAACCTTCCTCCTGCCGTTCTTCTTGGCGTATTCAAAGGCGAATCTCGCGACGCGCTCCGAGTTGCTCGCGGTGACAACCTTCATGGACTCGATCACCCCGTACACGGACTCGTGCTCCAGCATGGCGTATTCACCTTCCGTGTTCTGCCTGCCGGTGAGAAGAGCATTTTTTTTTATGGAAACCGACACGGTTGGCTACATCACCTACTACATCAGTGATGTCAGCCCATAACACCTAGCTGAACTAGGCGTCGTGTCAGTGCTACCATTCGGTTGTGCCGGCTACACTGAACTGGTCGGAAAACACGAACTATTTACATAGCCGTTTCAGCCAACCTGTCAGTGGTTCCAACCCAGTCGGGTTAATTAAACCCTAACACCTAGGATCAAAGTTTTACGTGGAATCTGAACCACGGTCAGGTCATCAACAGTCGAGCGGTCACCCATTCAAGTACTGACCGCGCTCAGGTGTGGTTATGATCACGGCCGACAGTCGACCGACTGCATATTATTATATTATTATTCACAAATATATAATAAAAAAACCGCCTAGTGCGATTTGGACTCGAGCACGGAGGGTTCCGTACCACCACGCAATTGACCTGCACCCGTGATGTCAACCGATTTCACCTCGTTCCTGTCGGATCCAGGTGCCAAGTCGATGCCTCTTTGCTCGAAGCCTTTTGGCCGTGGTCTACACCCGGCGGCGGGTGGTCGGTGCGGTCCTGACTTGCACTCTTGATCTCAAGTTCTAATCCGGCCGTCATGCACCAATGAATTTTTTCCGACCGAAAAAAATTTACGTGCATATCTACACCAGCTGCTTCACCGTTCGGAACCGTTGTAAAACTGTAGGTCCCTTCCCTTGCCCCTTACTAGGTGGTAGGCTCAAATTGTATACCGACTGGGTTGATACCACCGTACTGGATGTAAGATGGCCGCATAGCAGCCTCGGCTGTGTTCTCCTCTATTACAGTCAAGCCAGCAATCCAAAGGGAGTCACCAATATAGCACATACCTTCTCGGATGTGATATTGGCTGATCGGAGCATGTGCTCTAGCCCTTCTGACTCAGCCACTCATACCGGATTACATAACAAAAAAACATACCTGATGATGACAACGTCTATGTCCTTGTGGCGGGTGTTGATGCCCGGGTAGGACTTGCAGTTCATGACGTAAGCGTACATATCGAGTTCGTTGCGTAGCGCTACGTTGCGCGAAGTCACGTACGCCGCCTCGCTCTTAGTCTCCACGTTGCCCTGGTGTATACATATTTTATTATTATTATGTTTTTTTTTTATGGAAACTGACACGGTTGGCTACATCACCTACAACATCCGTGATGTCAGCTCATAACACCGGGTAAACTAGGCGCCATGTCAGTGCTTCCCTTCATTTCATGACGGATACACTGAACTGGACGGAAAACACGAACTATTTACATAGCCGTTTCGACCGACGTTTCGCTCAGTGCGGTGGTACCAACCCGGGCGGGATAAACCCTACCACCTAGTAAAGTAAGAAGGGAAGGGACCTACAGTTTAACGTGGAATCCGAACCACGTTCAGCCTCCAACGGTCGAGCGGTCACCCATCCAAGTACTGACCGGCCCAGCGTTCCTTTTATTCACATAAATTTACTTTAAAATTCACTCTGTACATATTTAAAATATAACATATACGAAATCCACATTAAAATTTATGGATTTTCCACGAGCGACGGCGGGGCGGACCCAGGCTACCGATGGTCGGGTCCCAAAGAGAGAAACCTCCGGACGATGCGCGCAGTGTCGAGCAGGGCTGCCTTCTGGATCTGGCCCTTGACCCAACCACTCTCGCCTCTACCGCCCGCTGTCCATATTACCACAATCATCACAATACTGGTGTCCACCGGATTAACTGTACTACCTATAAACCTACCTGTGTGCTTTTATTCTTAAGTTTGTGATATTCTATGTAGAAATATCAAGTCTGTTTCTGAAACTGTTCACTGAAATAGCACTAATCACTTCCTCTGTGAGTCTGTTCCACGGTTGGCAATAAAGTGAGAAGAAATACTGGCAGATAATGCCTTTAGGCTTTTGTAATTTTTTGTGCAATAAAGTTTATTTTCATTTCATTTGGCAATAAAGTGTTTCCTTTTTTGGTTAATTTGCTTGACCCAACAAGTTTTATTGAGTGGCCATGGATCATGATGATTTTATTACGATCTGTTCCGCTCTTACGGTGGGTTTTAGAAATCCATTTACGACTAACAGATTTCGGAAATCGGCCATATAAATGCATCTATGCCGAAGGTTGAGCGACGTAAGACGAACTCACCACAGTAAACGGTGGAATTAAAACACATTTGAGAACACAGAATGAAGAATTTAAAAATTTTATTTAATAAAATGTTAAAATCTATTTTATTTTTATATAATCCAGTGTGGGTGGCTGTGTCAGACGGACCAGAGCACATGCTGCGACCAGCCAATATCACCTCCGAGAAGGTAGGTGCCATACTGGAGACTACCCTTTGGATTGTTGGCTATACTGGACTAGAGAAAGACGAGGCTGCTATGCGGCCATCTTACATTCATTACGGTGGTACCAACCCAGTCGGCTACAATATGAGCTTACCACCTAGTAAGGAGCAAGGGAAGGGACCTACAGTTGTACACCGGTTCCGAAACGGTGAAGCAGCAGGTGTGTAAACACTTGGCAAACTGGAGTTTAGGGTGCATTACCCCTGTACAAACTGTAAAAAATAATCAAAAAAATGCTACCTTAAGTCCGCAGCCGTTCCTCTTGATGGTGGTAATGGCGTACTCCAGGTCCTCGTTGTTGTCAGCCGTCGGGTCTATGTCCACCACCTCAAAGTCCACTGGGGCTCCGATGAATCTAAATAGAAACACCTAATTACATTCCACTATAGTCACATCTCTGACTGTAAGAAATCTCTGTAAGCGATAAGTCCGCCTTTGCACCTCATGTAAATGGTTGTGTGTGCTGTTACTGTTAAATGTTTCTTGGAGCAATAAAGTATATTTAAACTGTACCGTGTGGAGTCGAAAAAGAATAGCCCCACTGCATCTCTCCTCGTGCATGTCGTAAAAGGTGACTAAGGGATAAGGACAAGATGCTGTGCTAAAGGATGACAGGATAGCCACCTCTCACCTTAGCACGGTCCTTCCACTGAGTTGTGCAGCAGGTGGGTCTTCATGCCTTACTGCTAGATATCTTGCCCTAATACTTTGCTAAATATCGTGGTCTCTTACTCTGCTCACCTTATGTATCTAGAAATAAAGTTTTTTTTTTTTTTTTTATGGAGACTGAAACGGTTGGCTACATCACCTAACACCTTCTTGTCAGCCAAGGTAGCTCGGTGGTGAGATCGGTCGACTGTCGGTCGTTATCATAAGCACACCTGGGCGCGGTCAGTAATTTGATGGGTGACCGCTCGACCGCTGCTGGAGGCTGACCGTGGTTCGGATTCCACATAAAACTGTAGGTCCCTTCCCTTCTTACCTTACTAGCAGTGGCGACTCCTCTCAGTTGGCGAGGTTGGCGCCGCCAAACCAAATAAAATGAATGACACCATTACTACAGAAGTATCAAGCTAAAATAAATGTGAAAACATATCGGAGTTACATTATTTATATAAACATTTGTTATGCGGATGCAAAATACTACTTGAGCGAGGCCAGTATTCCTACCGTCATGATAAAGTCCTCCAAATCATCAGAGAGGCCATCAACCTGTCAATTGCACGGACCAGGAAAGGGCAAACCAGTAGCGGCTTCCAGAAGGTCAACTTTGTGAAACCTGGAGCCAATAAGCTGCCCAAAGATAGGACTAAACCTTCTTCAATTTTGGGAGCAGCAAAGGATTGGGAATTGTTGATGGACACACATGAGAAGCATTACTAAATGCCTTCGGAAATCTGTACCACAGCATTAAGACCGGATATACTCATATTCTCAAAAGCGACAAAGCATGTAGTACTTGTTGAACTTACAGTTCCATGGGAAAGTAACATACCGAAGGACCACAACATCAAGCTTAACAAGTACTGCAACTTAGTAGACCGGATTGTGAGAAACGGATTCAAGACTGATCTCTTCGCTGTGGAAGTCGGAGCAAGAGGACTACCAGCGAAGTCGCTCTACAGTCTCTTCAAGAATCTAGGGCTCCCAAGATCGACGCTAACCTCATATATGGAGAGAGCTTCGAAAACGTCACTGGAAGCATCCTACAGAATATGGATAGGTAGAGAGAGGGAGGTCGAGAGCGGGACTGGTGGTTTCCCCGCGTCCTAGTCAACGCAGACTAGCTGACGAGGGCTTGAAGCGAGCCGAAACGTGAAGCATGCGCGGGAAATTTAGAGTGGCCACTCGCTAGTCCCGGCCTCGATTAATACCCTCCTCTACTGCCGATGGGCCCGGATATGTTCGGTGAAGCCATCGCAAGCTTAGATCCACACCTTCTAACCTACGATTAATAAGTTAAAACGTCAATCCCGTACCCGTTACATAATTTGAAATTTCGCGCGCGTCAAACGCGGGCGACGACGAATGACGACACATCAAGGCATTCATTGGCCGGTTGGCTACATTTTGAAGCGCCATCGTATTCCATACAAGGCGGAAGCGGCCGAATGTCCCCCCCGTCCCGCGCGGACCCGCTGCTCAGCCTTTCGAGTTGGCGCAGCGGGGAGTGCATTTACTTAGTGACGCGGTAGCGAGTAGAGCGACTAGCGAGCGAGCTAGGTGTGTGTGTTGCGTGTGAGGGTGTGTGCGCGCTGCGACCACACGACGAGTATTCTTGTGCGCGTTGCGATTAGCGAGCTAGGCTAGGTGTGTTGTGTGCGTGTGTGTGTGCGCATTGGCTCGCGAGTTGATAGTTGCATAATATTCCGTTATGTAGGTATGGACTTTGTATGGATGAATCTGTGCAGTGTTGTTAAATTAAAGTGATTTATTGGTAATTATAATGGCAAAATCCTACCGATCTATCTACGTAGCACTCAAGGACAAGAGAGACTCAGTAATTTGGCACTCTTATCTGTGGAAAAGGAATTGCTAACAAAATTGAGGAAGAAAGATTTTTCACGATCGAGTCATCGAAAATTCCTTGTCTGTGTGGAACGAAGAGTGGACTTCATGTACAAATAAAATGTAACAATTCAAGCTTGTATGCCTGTCTCGTCGTCGTCGTGCCAGAGGAGACGTCGCTGTTGTCGGCTGCAACTCGACTGCTTTGTTTGACACAACCAGTAGGTACCTATCTACAGACAGACAAATAAATCGTAAGTGAGAAAAATAAATCATTTAAACTAAATATTATAAACTACCTATCTATATCGTAATCGTCTTTCAGTTTTTGAACTCATTGTGGTAGAAATAAATTAACGCGTAGGTACCTAAGTTATGAAATTATGAAAAAAAAATCCTTAGCCAGAGCCAACCCAATATTCAGGACCAGGAGTCGCCGCTGCTTACTAGGTGGTAGGGTTTAAACCGCCCGGGTTGGTACCACCACACTGAATGAAAGGTCGGTCGAAACGGATTTGTAAATAGTTTGTGTTTTCCATTTAGTTCAGTGTAGCAGGCGCGACCGAAAGGAAGCACTGACATGGCATCTACTTCACCAAGGTGTTATGGGCTGACATCACGGATGTTGTAGGTGATGTAGTAACCAACCGTGTCAGTTTCCATAAAAAATTAAAACAAAATATAGCCAAACATATCACTTTCAATTTCAATTTTAGTCAATCCCGTACTGTTGGCTGAGACAAAGAGGTGCACCGACCAGCCAATATCACCAATAAAACAAATTAGAAATAAGGGCTTACTTGAAGATATCGCGAACATACGCCATGCACTCCTTGCCAATACCCCCTCCGGGGAGCATCGAGACCGCGTGGCGACCACCATACTGAGCCTTCGGGATCAACTGTTGCTTTCTGCAACCAACATGAAATGAAAATGAAAATGAAAATTATTTATTTAGAATAGCCTATTTTATACAATCATGTCTCCTGCTCTAGAGAAACTCTGTCTTGCAGGAAGACTTGTTTTATAGCAGCCATACTCAAAGTGAGCTCCGCGGAGCCTCTGTGGGGGCTCCGCGAGAATACGAGAAAAAAAAATCAAAACTCTGGCTCGAATCAGCTCGGCTGCGCAGACGAACTCAACTCAACTCTCTTCTATCAAACCTGATATCAACCAATTGATGAAAAATAAGAAACAGTTTCATACCTCCCATTAGATAGGTATTGAATTATTGTTTTTCTCTTTTTTTATAATATTATGTAAGTAACTGTTACATATTAATAATAAAGAATGTACAAAAACAATTTTTTGTAAATTTTAGGGCTCCCCTTCATGTGCTAGCCGCCCCATTTGGACCGTGACATTTCCAGTCCGGATGTGCTGGCCGCCCTATTTGGACCGAGCGCACGACTTCGTACAAATAATTTATTGTAACGTGCAACATCCTTCTTAACTCTTCTAACGAATATCTAGTAATTGATGAAAGAGTAGGCTACCTAAAAATAAACACTTCTATGTGCTTGTCCTGTCAAAATAATTTTGCCAAGCGATCTTCAGTCGGTCTCTTCGCGTTCGCGGACGGTGACGTGTGCGCCTCGTGTTTTTAGTGGTTTTTTGTGGAATTTTTGGTGTTTTCGTTGTGAAAAACGATGGAAGGGTAAGTAATCTTCATTTACAATAGTTTCTCGGCGCTAAGGAACGATTTATTCGTAAAGTATCGTAATTTTTGTAACCCCCTAGGCAAAAACCGTTCCGAAAATTCTTGAATTTTTTAAGCCAGTTTAATAATGATAGTATTAAACACATTACCAATGAAATTATAGAAAATTTAATGTACATTTGGAAAATAAAACCTTTTCATATACGTTTAAAAGAAAAAAGTCTAGAAATATCGCCAAAAACGCAGAGTGCACCCGATTTTGGCCAAAATGGCGTAGCACTCAATGGGTTGACAGCATCGGGCCGCTAGCACATGAGGGGATAAAAAATTTCGCTTTTCAAAAGGGTTCCGTCACCAAAAAAGTTTGAGAACCGCTGTTTTATAGAATAACACTTACATATTAATGACATGATGGGGCTCTTATTGAGTTTAATAAGTTTCATAAAATTAAGACTAAAATGGGATAGACATTATGATGTACTTAGTTTTTAGTAATAGGAAAGTTAGTTCTTTAGTTGTTAGTTTTTTTTTCTATTAGCTTTTCTTTAACAGAAAAACTATACCTAAGGACTAGCACGCACTGTGGAATTTATCCGTATGGATTCTTTACGCAAATTCTGTAACCTATGGAAATAAAATGTTTTTGTTTTTGAAAATTTAAGTTCGAAAAAAGTCAGTTTTTTTTATATGAACACCTATAACAAATTTAATATGGTTGTAATTGTTACAAAATTTCCTACAAACTTATGTATACATTACAGTACATCCTCTTTTGTTTTCATTCTTAATAAAATTGTGAGTTGAACATTGCACGAACATTGCACTTCACAAATAAAGTGAGGTTAAGTTTTTTCCTCCAGCAATAACACATCCACTTTAGAAATGTTGTATTCTTTCTGGCAAATTATACAACAAACACAGCAAAGAAAACACTATAAATAATGCTTATTTGCGGCGGCGGCGCGCCAAATTCGCGTGCGAACATGAAGTGTGACACCAAGTCTCGAAAACACCTGAAAAGTTCATAAATTGTTTGCTCCAGATTGGCGAAAAAGTGAATCAGATCAAACAACGCGTATCGTCAACTTTATTTAGAAGTATAAAGAGCCTTTTCCCCATATCCAAAGAGTGTATATTTAAATGCCAAAAGTCCGCCGTGGTAGCTTGTGCCACGCGACGTTTCGGTCACTTTGCAATGCCACCCCATAAGCTGGCACGTGACGCTTGAGCTATAAGTTTCAGCATGGTTAAAAATTCCCTGTGTGGCCTGCAGTAATTGCTATGTGGTACTGATAATCGCGTGGATAATTTCCACGTGTCACCTGCTTAGTGTTTTGTGAACAATGCCATGAAGATGTCATGGAAGTTTTGTGTTGCACCTCATATGAAGAGGCGTTAGAGGTGTACTGCGTAACATATTGTGGAGATTCAACGTTCTGTCTACCCCATTTATCACTTGAGGAAAAAAGTATGTCCTGATTTAGGCCATAAGTACAACTCGGTGTGTGTCAAAAGATAATTATTTTGTGAATTTTAACAGCTAATTGAAGTAGCAAATTTGGGTTAGCCTAGAATAAAACTCTGGAATAAGCAAAACCTGATAACAGGAGTTTTGTGCTGCATTTCGAAGTCGGACAGCGTTGCTGGCGCCGCCGCGCTGCTGTAAGCGGCGCGCAGCTCCCGCAGAGCGGGCTTTCCTAGCAGACGCAGGGCCATCTTCTTGTACAGAACTGGTTGGTTCAGAAAAATCGGGGTAAAAATAGATCTTTCTGCACTTCCAGAAGTTGGATAACAGGAGGAGCGCGTTGTCTGGACGATTCAGAACTGTCTTTCTTTTGACAGTTTAATTGCAGCAGATGACTATTTTAATTTTCACCTAGACAACCTGAATACGAGCAAATAATTAATTACTATATTTTGTAATTAATAATATGATAATATTAATCTGTTATCTCTTCTTTATCTGTTGATAACGGAGAGTTAAGCATAAATTCTTATTTAATTTTATGAAATCTAATAATTCAAACAAATACAATCGTGAATCACAATCGTCTAACTCGCTAGCTAGATTATACACTTTCAACTATCACAACCAGCTGTCAAAACGAGTGTCTCTTTGTAGTATAGTAACCGGTCCGCCACCTGAAAGACCTGCTCGATCCTGCAACCTACTCCTTTAGCTCCTTTCGGCAAACTTCGGCTCGAAGGAGGAACATCACAAAACACTGCTATTAGAAAGGACTAAAGCTAGAAACTCATTGGGCCCACGTACGCCACACACGCGAATCTTGGCGCGTCGGTCTCCATACATTTTTTAAGGAAGAGTGCAGCACGCAGTTTCATTGCGCCCACGCCACCCTACGCTACGCGACACACTGCGTGCTGCACTCTTCCATATATAAAATGTATGTAGACCGACACGCCCACGTACGCGTGCGTAGCGTACGTGGGCCCAATGAGTTTCTAGCTTTAGCCTGCGGAAATCAAAACTGGGGCCAAAAATAAAAAAATAAAACTTCACGACTTAGGATTGCCTCTTCTCCGACGCTGCGGGAAGTGCAGCCCCGCCGTCCTTGCGTAACACAGCGCAGGCACCCATGCTCGCCTCCGCAGCTTCAGCTTTTGGTCGCCTGCAGCGACTATGGTTGCACGGAGGGAGTGCAGACCCCGTCCGCCGTAACACAGCGCAGGCACCCGTGTGAGCCGGAGCGGCTGAGGCTGGTCGCCGCTGTAATGGATGCAAATGAGAAGAAGAATGAAAAAACAAGACATATGGCTATACGGTCACCCTATTCTTGCCTTTCCGTAAGAAAAAAAAAGTTGACTGTCAGGTGCGGTGCTTACTACTACAAAGAGACGCTCGTTCTTTGTAGTAAGCACCTGACAGTAAACTTTTTTTTTTCTTACGGAAAGGCAGGGATAGTATGACCGTATAGCCATATGTCTTATTTTTTCATTCTCTTTCTCATTTGAATTTGTTGCACCTCATAAAAAAAAACATACAGGAGCATAAAGGACCACAAAACACTGCTATTAGAAAAGATATTGCTATTAGCAAAAAATCTAAATTTCACGAAAAAAAAGTTGGTTGTCTGTTAAGTCGGTTTACGGACGATAGTTTTACGTGATAACGTCATAAAGAAGCACAGCTTATAAGAATTACCGTATTTTTTCGTACGGCACCCCTATCGCTGCCGTACGCCGTACATTTGTCGATTTCTAGCCTCGATTATCGTACGATACGGCAATTACCGTACGTTTGGCAACACTGTCGCTTGGGCCGATTGTACCTCTCTATCGCTTGTTACGCGCTCTCGCTTGCACACACAGTCTCAGATGGAACGTGACACTTTTTCGTGCGTGCAGCCGGTATTCATCAATTTATAAGACGTTATCACGTCAAAAATTCATACAAAATGACGATTTCGGCGAATTTATTTTCAAAATTTATTTTCAATAGCGACTTAGTATTGCCTTCTATCCGGCGCTGCGGGAAGTGTGGCCCCGCCGTCCGTGCGTAACACAGCGGAGGCACCCGTGTGAGCCGGAGCGGCTGACGCTGGTCGCCGAAAGCGACCAAAAAGCCGAACCTGCGGAGGCGAGCAGGCGTGCTTTGATGTGAGTATGAGAAACGATCTCACTGAACCAATCAGAAGGCGCTCGGTGAGGCATCCGGCCCGGCTATTGGTTGAATTATGCGAGTATTTGCGTGAGTTAGCGAATGAGTTAATGCCGGTAGACCCCCTGAGCATATTATGATATGTATGACTGACCAAATTATTATTCGATTAATGGGTGCCTCGGCGCTATAAGTCTATGCTTGCAATAATAAATTTTTTTTTAAAGTTATCATATGAAATGCAGCTAACTAACCGCCCTGATCCTCTCATTACGACCTAAAAAAGAATGATAGTTGGATCACAGACGTCAATGTCATTTGTAGTTCGTAATTCTATCACACCGTGGTGCCACAATCTTCATTATTCTCTGATATGAAATTGTAAACTGGCCTTGAAATCCTGAAGATGTTGATGGATTTTCTTAGAAATGAACAGATTTATGAGAACATATTTTAAGTATGTACGATTGGTTCACTAGTAACAATAATTTAATTGAAAGAGACCTAGAAGTTATCTCGATAATTTAATTAATAACACCAACTTACAATTTCGAGCACCCGGAAATATTCGATGCTGCAAACGTCACATTTTAGATACCCCAAAAATAATTTGCTCAATGCGCTCAAAAAATGCAAATTATAATGCGTATGCAGGGGGATGGCTTTTAATATAGGTAAATTAGCATAATTAACAGGGAATGCGTATCGTCAATCATGCAAATAAATAAATAAAAGACTTACTGTAAGTAAAAAATTTCGTCCGACTCGTCCGACTCCGCCACAGTACCCAATACGCTGGCTGCGTTGCCCCTTTGAATGGCTAGGCCTATTTGCTGAATATTGTAGTGAACCATTGACTCTGCATTAGAATACTTTGTCTACAATGTCATGTAATGTATGATGTGTCGTATTCTATGGAGTTTCTACATGAACCAATCTTGTATTTGGTTGATAAAGGCAGTGACAGTGAAATCAAGAAACTTCTTCAAAGCAGGATAATTGAAAATAGCTTCTCTCCATGGCGTGCCCAAGTCTTAGTAACGACTAATCTAAACCATAAGAAGAGGCTAGTTATAGACTATTCGAGAACAATAAACCGCTACACACAGCAAGATGCTTACCCCCTCCCTAACATCGTGACTATGATAGCAAAAGTGGCACAATATTAAGTATTCAGCAAAATAGATTTACGAAGCGCTTATCTTCAGGTACCAATCGTGGAGCGGGACAGGAAATACACCGCTTTTGAGGCCGGAGGAAACCTATACCAATTTACCAGAATTCCGTTTGGAGTCACCAAAGGAGTGGCAACCTTTCAACGTGTAATGGATGATATAATTCGTCGAGAACAGCTGAAAAGAGTCTTTTTCTACTTAGACGACGTTACTGTATGCAACCTCTCAAAATTTATGGAAGCAGTAGCTACCTATAATTTAACACTGAAAGAGGAAAAGAGCTCTTTCTCCCTAAAGTCGATGGACCTATTAGGTAGGATACACAATTTCTCAAAAGCAAATTAAGCCCGACCCTGAGCGACTACATCCGTACTTGAGCTACTACACAAGATTCAGCGTCACTACGACGAGCGATTGGTATGTTTTCGCACTACGCAAAATGGGTCCCGAAATTTTCTGAGAAAATACAAGCTCTCGTCGGAACGGAATCTTTTCCAGTAAATAAAGAAGCTAGAGAAGCATTTGCAAATGTTAAAGAAGATATAGCAAAATCTATAATAACAGCAATAAATTATCAAATCCCGCTGACAGTTGAAACATACGCTTCGGACTTCGCGATCGCCGCTTCTCTCTCTCAATCTGGCAGACCAGTCGCTTTCTTTTCCAGGACGCTTTCAGATAGCGAACGACGACACTCCTCTATAGAAAAGGAAGCATATGCCATAGTAGAATCACTTCGAAAAGGGAAGCTATTTCTAATTGGTCGACAGTTCAAACTGACGACCGGTCAACGATCAGTTTCCTTTATGTTTGATCAAAAACACAATAGCAAGATTAAAAACGAAAAAATAAAGCGATGGCGTTTAGAACTGTCAGTCCACAAATTTGACATTGTGTATAGACCGGGACGCGAAAATCAAACAGCTGACGCCCTATCACGAGTCTGTGCCAGCTTGGACTCCGAAAGTAGTACTCGTAAAGAATTAACCCTATTCAATCGAAGAAATCAAGCAAGTTACAGCTCAGTGCTCTATTTGTGCAGAAATGAAACCTCGATTTATCAAGAAGCATGGAACCTTAATTAAGGCTACGTCGTCTTTCGAACGTCTTTCCTTATATTTCAAAGGACCACTACCGAGCTCTACACGAAATAAATATATACTCACCATAATCGACGAATACTCCAGGTTTCCATTTGCCTTTCCGTCTACAGATCTAAGCACGTCAACAGTAATTAAGAATTTGGAAAGCTTATTCTGTGTCTTGGTCATGCCAGGATACGTGCACTCGGACCGAGGTTCATCTTTCATGTCGGTTGAACTAAAAAAGTATCTGAATTCCAAAGGCATAGCGACAAGCCGTACCACTGGTTGTAACCACCAAGAAAATGGAGAAGTGGAGAGATACAATGGAATAGTTTGGAAAAGCGTTCAGCTAGCATTAAAAACAAGTTGGGAAGAAGTACTGAACGCAGCGTTACATTCAATAAGATCGCTCCTATGCACATCTATCAACTGCACTCTGCATGAAAGAATGTTTCTACATGGGCGTCGTTCACCTAATGGGGAGTCCGTACCCACCTGGCTCTCCACACCGAGCCCCATGTTTAACTAAAACGACGAGTGCGAACAAGCAAATATGATCCTCTTTGTTATAGATAACTTTGTAGGTCAAAGAGGTGGAACTTTTGAAGTCTAATCCCGAGTACTCTTACGTCAAGTTACGCGATGGTACAGAGACCACGGTTTCTAATCGACATCTTGCTCCTGCAGGCGAACAGTATCATGCATGACCAGGCCCCAGAGTCTATCATAATAACTGACGTAGATTCTGACAAGGATCTGAAATCTCAGAACCACCAGCAATTCCACCAGAACTTCTAGAGGTTTAGCAACCTTCAACCAGTGCTCCCAGGCCTGAACATACCGGAAATGAAACTCGGCGTTCTGACCGAATACGTCGAGTGCCGTCGAGACACTTGAAGGACTATTACTACTAGATCAAATTTTTACCAAGGGAGAATGTGATAAAATCTATGATTATCATAGAGTAACTTATGAAACCTTGCTTGACAATGAAAATTTCACTCAATTCAATACGCATATTTTACGAATAATAAAGCCAAATATTAATCTGGCTTTGTCTTTTATTACACATATAAAAGGAACAGTGTTGAGCGATAAAATGCGAATATAAATTCAATGAAATTGTGTAATAATTGCAGTTGTTCAAAGTTCAAAATATAAATTCTAGATTACCTATTTGCGTTTCGTCCCTAAAACTTCAAGAAAACACAATTCTATTATTGTTGACATTCTCACTGCTGAAATGTAATTCAAAATTCCTCATAATTATACCCAATTACCCGCACCGTCGAATGGTAACCCAGAGAGACGCGTCCATCTTTCTTTGTGCGCCATATTGTCGGACATATTGGACGCCATGTTGAGTCGGACATCTTTTCTCTAACTTTCCGCGTAATATTCAAACTCGACCGCTTCAGTTTCGCGCGATTTCTCGTTCTTGGACCCGAGACTGCATAAATATACAACACTTGTGTTGGGGAACGGCTTCCAGATCTCGCTTTGGGGCGTGGGCTCCCGGGGGGTCCGGCCAATTCGTTCAATGGAACGTTTTAGGATAAGTTGACGTTTGTCGGCTAGTGTTTTGATCCGAGTTCACGGTGTTTTGTGTGTTTCGCTCGCTGCTGAGTGTGCAGGTGAGTACAGATACTTCTTTCACGCGCCTGTTGTAAGTTATAGGTGGAATAGATATGTATTTGCTTAGCTATGAGGAATTCGCCGGTGTCGTCGGTCTGTGATAAATATAAACCGCTATAGATAGATACCTATCTCCGCTCAGCACATGTCAAGAATACTATACACATAGATATCTTGTTTGTTTTCAAAATAAACTTAGGAAATGTAATCATAATGGATATAATCGTAATATTTCATATGAATACCTGCATATTCGATTCAGAAAACACATAATAAAATCATACACACCTTAGTTATCAATAATCACCTGGGTAATAGTTGATTGTTGTAAACCTACAGAGCTGTCTTGCTCTATCCTTCTATATACCTACCTTGCTCTCGTTACTGTTGGAGAGAAAGTGACAACTCTACGAAATATAACAGATACACATTCCTTCAGCAATACAATTGATATATTTTGCTGTATTTTTTTTTATTACTTAGATACATACTCTTCACGAAAGCAGATATTTCAAAGTTTTTAGTTTCTTTGAATAATACTAAGTTTAGGCCTCAAAATTTGTGAAAATCATGATTGTAAGTAATCATTTATGGCCACCACAGGTTTCATGTATCAAAAGCGCAGGCAGAAACTCCAGGCATCAAAATTGAAAATTTTATAATAAATTCCACTGTCCATACTGAAAATACCTATACCTTGTGCATCCTAGAGTCTTGCGGTTATTCCCGGCCTGATGGCAAGAGGCCCGATTGTATCAACCTGGTGCCATGGGCTAAGTTTAAGCTCACTAGGTGGTAGGGTCAAATTGTAGCAGACTGGATTGATACCACCGTACTGAAACGTAAGATGCCCGCATAGCAGCCTCAACTGTGTTCTCTAGTCATGTATTGTATAGCCAGCAATGCAAATTAAAGCCTCCAGTATGGCACCTATCTTCTTGGTTGGTGGTTATATTGACTGATCAGAGCTCGTGCTCTGTTCTCTGTTACCCATGTTGTTGTTGTTGTTGTTGTTGTTGTTGTTGTTGTTGTTGTTTTGGTTTGGGGTTGGCTCTAGGCCTGCAAACTAATCCCGCTTGGTTGGGGACCTTCGTGCAAAGCCCCGCAGTCTCCAGCTACCCCAGCCAGCCTATGTCTTCCATGAAAGCCACAAGTCGACCGGGGTGTCTGCAGGCCGCTTATCCCTTAGTCGCCTTTTACGACATGCATGGGGAGAGATGCAGTGGGACTATTCTTATTAAGTACCGACCCCACACAGTACCAGAACTCTCTATTACGGATTTTACTACATTACACCACTCAGCCACCCATTTTATTACATAAAAAAAAATTCTAGCCAACTTGAAAACACTTTTTTTTTTTTTCAGGAGCGAAAGGTATTGTGTGTTGCGTAAGATGAACCCGGATATCATGTGTGAAGTGGATATCGTGGAGCAGATGGTGGAGATTGAGTCAGAGGAGCAGGTCGGAGTTAAGGTGAACATAAAAAATCCGTTTAATTTATAGTTTTTATATTTAATTTAATTTATAATTTGCGATTTCTACGTTTAATTAATTATTATGTACTTACATATATGTAGTGTATATTATAGTTTATCATAGTTATTTCCCATATATTATATTTTACATTCCCACACTCAAGTCTTTTGCTACTACCTACTATATATCTCACAACATACGACTCTCAAACATCCAAGGGTTGACTGGGAGAAATCCCTGTAAGGGATAAGTCCGCCTTTGCCCCTCATGTAAATTACTTATCGTTTGTTACTGTTAAATGTTTTGGAGCAATAAAGTATTTCTATCTATCTATCTACCTTTTTTTTACTCGAAAGTCATGTTCAGCGAACACGTCTCGAAACCCAGAAAGAACCCATAAAAGGATGAACTGTATTATTCTCTCACATTGTTGATTTGTGGTGGCGTGCCTTGGGAGAGGCCTATGCCCAGCAGTGGAGCGATACAGGCTGATGATGATGATGATGATTGTTGATTTGCAGTGTGATATTTTTTTTTAACTCCCGACGCAAAAGGACGGGCGTTATAAGTTTGACGCCTCCGTCTGTCTGTCTGTCTGTGGTAGCTCCCAAACGGACGGACTGATTTGCATGTGGTTTTTTTTTATTAGAATGCTGGTTTAACCGGGATGGTTCTTAGCTATATTAGTAATCAAGTGATAAAGTAAATTATGAAGAAATAAAATAATTATGTCACACAGATGAACCGATTTGAATGGGTTTTTTTTTTAATTAAAGTTAAATTACAAATTTAAAATCCCCGACCCTTAAAAACTCAAAAATAATTTCCGTTTACTTCTTAAAAGAGCCGGGGGACCGCTAAGTAAATATCCGGGCAGCTCTTGAGTTTTTATATTTTATTTACTTAGTGGTCCCCCGACTCCTTTAAGTAACTATAAACGGAAATTATTTTTGACTTTTTAAGGGTTTTTTAACCCTTTGGCTCTGGAAGCATTAACCAAAACAATCCTTCTGCTGCACCAGGTGGCGCGCCGCGATCGGCGCCGGCGCATTACTCTCGAAAAAAAATCATTTTGGAAGATTTTTCCATAAAACTTCATGAAATAACATATGGATTGTATTTACAGATAAATATTCTAGCTATAAATGGCATTTTTTTATTTACATTACGTATTCTAGGTGACAAAATTATTTTGTAAAGTTGTTCTATGTGAAAATCGCGACCTCTCTCAGGTTTTTTTTTTTATAAATTTATTAGACATCCAATCGGTCATATAGTATTTTTATTATAAACACTAATAAATAACGGACGTAATCATACCTTTCTTGTGTATCAGCAGCCCCCCGTGTCGTTCACAATAAAATTTGTATGTGGAAACTTGTATGGTTTGTATTGTTTGTATGGAGAAAACTAGGTCACAAAAATTGCTTATTTCTCGTAAATGTACTGTATACAAACACTATACGGCATATATTATTTCAACTACAGGAACTAAATAACACTTCTATCACCTCACTTTATCCAGAAAACGGATTTATATCGAGAAACAAGCCTCTAAAAACAGCCGAAATTGGTACCGAAAAGGAGGCATTTTCTTAGTATTTTTACGAAAAATTCAGATCAACTCAGCACAAACAAATGCACTCAATACATCCGGAATATAATGAAAAAGAGAAAAAACATCACTTATGGGTTCATCTGCACAAAAAAACACTCAGCAAACCCGAAAACAGAAGAGCAACGTACAACGCCCTCCTATTATAACCGCTGTCTTGATGACACTGACAGGGCGGTAAATCTGACATTTCTCTATGGGGGAATGGTTGTCGCCTAAAGGGAAATTTATTCTACTATTTGAATTCGTCACTTTCAAATACACACGGCTAAGTGAGATAAAAGAATAAAATAATTTCGTTGGGGCCACCCAACAAAACAAAGAAAAAAAATAAAGCGGCCGATCGGCCGCTCCATTCGTAAAGGTATAATGTATAAAGCGACCAATATCGGCCGCTCCAACGGCAAAAGGTTAAATGTTTAATTAAACTGTTTATTTCAAGGTTTTAAAAAAAACTCATCCAAATCGGTCCATCCGTAGGACGTAATTTTTTTATTACTTCATAATTATTAGCTGATCATTATGCTAAACTGAACTGTACGCCATTAGAGATAGCGATGAATATCACGTGGCTTTTTTTTAGCAATAACTGAGTTCTAATGCTTATTCCTTTTAGCTGGATTTCGAGGGCGATTGAAGACCCTCGAAGTTGTGCAGAATTATGTTTTTACATACACACATTAAATACCACACGCTGTATCCCAACAATAGGGGTAAGCAGAGTAATCTGTGCTGTGCTGCTAGTACTCCTGTAAATTACAGCACAACACCGACCACCGCGCTTAGCAAAGTATTAGGACAAGATAACTATCAAGTAACAAGTAGGACCTACCTGATGCATGACTCGGTGGCAGGACCGCGCCAAGATGAGAGGTGGCTAACTTGTCGCCCTTTACCACGGCATATTGTCCTTATCGCTTACTCGCCTTTTACGACATGCGAAGGGGAGAGATGCAGTGGGGCTATTCTTTTTAAGTACCAGCCCCATACGGTACTACCGGCCCCACATGGTAGGTACTACCGGGCCCACATGGTACTACCGGGCCCACATGGTACTAGCGGCCCCACACGGTACTGTATGTATATATGTGAATGCATTAGCGTAGTAACAGTGGTGTGGTGTCGGCAGTATGAAGAGATCGAAACGTCACAGTATGAGGAGTACATCACGGAAGACCAATATGAGGAGGTGGAGGAGCAGGTCATCGGGATGCACCATCTGGAGGAAGGTCTGTGCTTTTGTTATTATTATTTTATGCTATGAACTTGAAGCATATTTTGTTATGAGTTTGTGGTGGACGCTTAGTTTGTGATTATGATTTAAAGTGTGATAGTTAGGGCCCCTGAGCCCTGTTATCACTGCAACCTAAGTTCTCTCAAATGTCTCACCCCCAAGTCCGATTATCACTATGAAGCGAGTTATATTCTCGGGGTTGAGTGCCTATATTTCGCATTGGTTAAAAATATAACTCCCAAGAATAGAATACGGCTTCTAGTGTGAATGAGAACTTCACCTGTATTTGGCATGGGTTAAAAATATAACTACCAAGAATACGGCTTCTAGTGTGAATGAGAACTTCACATTCACAAAGGATGTGTACGGGCGTTTCATCCTCTTTTATACAGAACCTGCACGCCGGTGTGTCGCTAAGACCCATTCTGTGTAGGTGTTTGTTTAGTCTGCAGTGTCTTGTTGTTGTTGTTTATGTTTGCTGCCCAGCCTCTTGGGAAGGCGGGTGGGCCATTCTCCGCACTGAGACCTCAAGACGGTCCGTTGTACGTTGGCGCTCGGGTAGTGTTACTCCAGCCACCCGAGCTCTTTCATGAAGTGGAGCACTCTTCTTGGACGCTTCCACACTCCATGGGCAGTTCCCACGTTCCCAAGAAAGTGAAGTCGTACTTCTGCCACCACCGGGCACTCCAGGAGCATGTGGGTGGCTGATTCGTCCTCCGCCATGCAGCCTCTGCACAGGGGACTGTCGGTGACACCTATTGTAAACAAGTGTCTATTAACCCTTCGAGTCTCAAGTGGAGCGCGCGCTCCCGTTTTCGTCGCCTACCCTTGGCTCCCAAGTGGAGCGCGCGCTCCACTTATTGCGCGCCGCTAGTTTTAATTCAGTATCTAATTCTACCAATTTTCTAACAAAACACTCAATACTGGTATCATTTCTTGGTTAAAACTTACTAATAACTATTCTCAGACACGACTGGGCACACAATAACCTTCACACAGAAAAAAAATAATGAAGTTGACAGAAAATAAAATGTCACTTTTGGCAGCTGACATTTCCACTGACCCTGGAATAGACAAAGATTGTACCCGTAAACGTATTTCGGTATTTGATAGTTCGTTTCAATGCGCTTATTTCGGTATACCATATGTAAGACGAAATTGTACAGTTTTGGTCAGAAAAATTCAAAAAAAAAATTCGAGTGTGTTTTTTTTTGCCTGGAGTTCAAAAAATCGGTCTGTGCTTCTAAATAAGTGAATCCTGAAGAGTTTGGTATCACTGAACGCGTAATTTCAGTACAAACAAGACAGAATAACGAGTATTGATGGATCGATCGATTGAGGCGGGATATTCGAATTTGTGTGGGAGCGCGCGCGCCAAAATTTTGCGTTTTTGAGCGCCGCCAAAAGGGCCTGGGAGCCAAGGGGAGTAGGACTATTTTGAGTCAAAGGGACTCAAAGGGTTAAATGGGCAATGACCCATAAGAAGTCCTACCGCCATACGCAGTTGACCTCTGTGGAACTTTAGCAGGTGCTTCGTGAATCGCAGGTCTGGTTTGGGAATGCAGTGTCTTGTTAAGATCCTTATTAGGATTCTTAGTGTAAGTGTCCGCATATAATAGAATATAATATTGTTTATTTTCTCATTTACACAATAAGATATAAAACATAGAACGGTAAAGCTTCAAGGAAGCGGTTTACTATTTATTTACGAAAACAAAACAAACATTTTTTATAGAAAAAAATTTTATGTACAGTTCTCGACAGCAAATAATGCGTGTCGAGCTTTAGAAAGAGACAATCCGGTTGTATAATGCCGTCCCAGTCGCACGAACACACACAACAACCCGATTTTCTCTTTCTAAAGCTCGACACGTCACATTTGGTGACACGGGACATGTATATTTGTTTCTGGCCTGCAAATAATTTCAAGTCAACTTGGCCATCCTGTAAACAAGTTTGGAGACCGGTGCCGGGTTAATACATTGAAGAAGATCGGCATATTGTGTTTAACATATGTCTATGTATGCTGTTGACAGTGGGGAGTGAGGAGGTGATACTGCCCGGCATGGGCGGGCCCGAGGAAGTGCTGGAGCCGGTGGGGGATATGAGCTATGAGAGCGTTTACTCAACTCCCCCTTCTACTAGCAGGTTTGTGTGTTTTTATGTCTGTTTTATGGAAACTGACACGGCAATATTCTTCCGTACCGCGTGCGGAAGCCTATTACTAAACTTATGCTGTCTGTCTGTCGTACTGCTGTATCTTTTGAACCGTAATAGCTAACCCTTTGAAATTTTCACAGGATATCAAATTGTAAAATTTAAATTTTACCTTCCGCCGGGGCAGTTTATGTTAACGACAGTAAACATAATATTGTACATAATAATGGAAAGGTGTGAACGCACCTTATTAAGGGGGGGTACTAGGCAAAACATCACATCATATTATCCTAACTATAGCCATATTTCAATAGATATAACTATAATGTTTAGGCTTATAGTTAGGTAAAGGTTCAAAGTATACTGTGTGATAGATTATTGTAATTTAATCTTGTAAATTCTCTGAAAAATAAGTGGGTGAAAAGTGGTAAAAACGTTCGAAAATGCATTTGCTATTTCGTCACAAATACGTCCATACAAAAAACGCTCGCGCACGGCAACGGCCCAAAATTTAGAATGTTCAAAGATAGTTCAGTGAAAAACCATTTATTCTGTAAGCGTTTGAGTTTATTTAGATGATTCTTAGTCTTATTGACTCTAAGCTCAATGAAGCATTTTTCGTATTAGATGCATTTGTAAAAAATGGCGAGGGAAATAGCAAAGGCATTTTTTAACGATTTTACCACTTTTCAACCACATATTTTAAAAGGAATTTATAAAATTATGTATTCACATTATACCTTGAATCTTTACCTAACTATAGGCATATATATTATAGTTAAATCACTTGAAATATGGGTATGGTTAGGGAAATACGAAGTGCTTTTGCCTAGTAACTTTTTTTGTAACTTTTTCCCCTTAAGGATTCCATTCAATGGGATCCTAGTCTATGGGCTCTCAATGAGCTCTATGGCAAGGCGGAAGGCACATATATTTTCTCTCTCTTGCAACTATGTATTGAAGGAAAACGGACGTGTGTTTTACTGCATGTAATCATTTGATCCTTTGCAATATATTCATTTCTTTACTATAATTTTGTGTTCGTAATCATTTAAAAGGACCAGCACCCCCTACAAGTGGTATTCGTACGAACAGCCACAAATAAGTAAAAATAGGAAAAGTAAAAAATTAAGTGGGGTCTCCCCCATACAAGAAACAGGTTTTTTTTTACATTTTTTTTTGTGGTTCGGAAACCTGGTTTTATGTTTGTTCTTGTTAGCAGATAAAAAATGGTATTGTTGAAATGTTTGAACAGACACCGCGTGCGACAGAGGAGCTCCAACTCCAACTACGTGCAGCACCTGCTGCCCATCGGTATGTATAGCGAACGTCAAAATGTCGAAGCAACCGCCGGCGTGGTACCTAGTTCTGTCAGGAACCAGGCGTAATGTGACGACATCTCGGGTGTAGTGCGTCAGGATTGGCCGACTGGATCGACTAGACCAAATGGAACAAGGCAAGATTGTTCATTTTGAAATCTGTTCTGCTTTTAGCGTTCCGTATCCATCATACGGGACCCTATTACTAGGAGTCTGTCTGTCTGTCCGAGGGCTGTATCTCTTGAACCGTAATAGGTAGCCCGTTTAAATTTTCACAGAATATGTGTTGTATTATAGCCGATATAACAACAAATAATAAAAATAAGAAAAAGTAAAAAATTCGCAAGAAACTAAAAAGTCATCTACCGAAAACAGTATGAACCATTTTAACTAATCATGAATTTTAACTAATATGTAGCATTTCATAAAACACGCCATATGATGGTGTGTGTGGCGCTGACCATGACATGGCGATACGGAAACCTCGGGGCGCTAGTTCGACTCGCACTTGGCCGTTTTTTTTTATTCAATAAAATAAAATAATAACTAATTTTATTTGATAGATTTAGTTTATTGATGGATAACAAAATTGTTTTTTTTTTATAATTTCATATTAATTCTGGAAATTTTGGCACACAAAAAGAAAAACAAATATGATATGGAGTGTGTGGGTTGGGTTGGCAGTACCGTGTGGGGCCGTTACTTAAAAAGAATATATCTATTGATCTCTTGCCGTGCATTTCGTAAAAAAGGATAAGGATGTGATGCCGTGCTATAGGGCGACAGGCTAGCTACCTCTCACCTTGGCACTGTTCTTCCACCGAGTCACACAGCAGATAGGTCTGCTTGCCTTACTTGCTTGCTGCTTGATGTTATCTTGTCCGAACTATTGAGAGATCACAATAGATCTATTTAGGTCGCAGTGATATTAGGACTCGGGGGCCCAAACTCTCAACTTGATATCGTGGGTTGGCAGGTGAAGTGGGCATGGGCATCTCGGATCCGGTGGGCATCGTCGGCGGGGCGGGGCCGATGCCCGGCGCGGCGGCGGCCGGCCGCGGCGGCACCAGGCGCTGGGAGCAGAAGCAGGTGCAGATCAAGACAATGGAGGGCGAGTTCTCCGTGACCATGTGGGCGACGGGGGAGGATGATGGTTTGTGCAATTTATTATTATTCATTTATTATCACATTCACATATTTACATTAATTTTAAATATACAGATTATAAAAATACACCACATATACTCAAATTTAATATAAAAATAATAAACGGAATACCGCCGGCGGCGGGAGGCAAGCCTCCAAGCACGCCGGCGGGTGCAGGCCGTGGCTACCGAGCTCTCCGAGACGACGCGAATATAATTATTTATTATTATTATTATTTGTGGAAATTTACTAAACATTATTAACCGGCTTGCTCCCATGATTATTTAAAAATCCATATAAACGACTATGGGAGAAAATTTATGAAGACTTTGCTCACTCACCAACAGAGATGAGATAACTTTTAATATATTTCTTCTACCATAAATAGATATCAATAAATTTTTGTGTAAAGTTATTTCGTTATTAACACTTTAACAGCGGCTTATTATAAGGCCTAGGATGCGGGTGATTTTCAGCATTATTGGTTAGCTTATAGAAAAATGACTTATGTAGATATTGATATAGATTATTTTTTAAATTCTTGCATTTGCAAATCTTTGTATTTTAGGATAATGAATAAAACAATTATATTCATATTCTTATTTATTTACCACAAGCAATACAAAAATTTAGGAATTAAAAAAAATATATTGTACGCGCTCTGTCGTAGCTCGCGGATCACGAACAGTGATCTGTGATTTTAGAAAGAACAGTGCAAAATCTAATGACGAGTCACATTCGTGATCCGCGAGCTAGAGAGAACATACCGTCACGAACGCTGTTCGTGATCCGCTGTTAACGTGTTAAATATTTGTTCTTCCATAAATGTACGGAGATAGTTTTCTCTCCTTGCTTGCTATGTGCTTATCTTTTTTCTGCAATGGAATTGAGCTCGGTAGGTACCTTAACACGTTCGGCGGCGGTACTGCTATAGCAGTAATATTTTCATAATAAAATGTGACAGTATGGCTAGAGCCGTGGGTATTGGATGCCTCATTAGAGACACTACGGTTATAACAGTCGCCTGTGTACCGGCGCTTTGTATAAAACACTCTCTACTGTCACATAATGAGCCTGCATAGTTTGCGTACTGTCACACAGACAGTACATATTTGTGACCACTTCACTCACACATAGACAGATGTGTGCAGGCACGCATACTACGGTTATAGCCGGCGTGTTTCTATGGCGTGTAGCCGTACTGTCATATTACATATCGAAAAACATATGCAAGGGGGCAGTTACTGCTATGACCGTAGTCAAAATTTGTATGAAAAGTTTTAGTGTCGCAGCACACAGATCTAGTATTTTCTTACCGCCGCCGAACGTGTTAAGTAAAAATTGAAGTACGAACCGAGCCCTTTACATTGACATATGAATTAACTCTGATGGACACTGAATCTAATATTCTCATATTTGAGCCCAATTTGACGCAAGCTTCTTTGTATTTAGAGTAGTCAGTATACTGAGTTGTGGTTGACAATTAACTGTCACGTTCGGATGAGAGGTTAGATTTAACCCTAAACATAGAAACGAAGAAAAGACAAAACCAAATTTGTTGATTCCAGATTTTCACGTTACAGACGACGGTTCGAACCCGGAACCTGACCCTGATTACACCGAGTATATGACGGGGAAAAAGAATATCATCACGGGGGAACCGATGCCAGGTACGATACCGCTAAAGCCGCTCCCACACGATCTGAGTACGCCGCTACAAGTCACATTCGTACGAGAGACCACAATACAACATCATTGCGAGTGCTGTGTGGGGTCGGTGCTTAATAAGAATAGTCCCACTGCATCTCTTCCCGTGCATGTCGTAAAAGGCGACTAAGGGATAAGCGGCCTGCAGACACCCCGGTCGACTTGTGGCTTTCATGGAAGACATAGGCTGGCTGGGGTAGCTGGAGACTGCTGGGTTTTGCACGAAGGTCCCCAACCAAGCGGGATTAGTTTGCAGGCTTAGAGCCAACCCCAAACCAAAACAACAACAACAACAACATCATTGCGAACGGATAAGAAAGGGAGAACCGTGTTGGGACGGTACTTAAAAAGAATAAGCCTTACTGCATTTCTCCCTGAGAACGTCATAAAAGGCGACTAAGGGATACGTACGAGATGCCGCGCTGAAGGGCGACAGGCAAGCCACCTCTCACCTTGCCGCGGCCCTTAGTCGTGCAGCGTGCATCTTTTCTGAATACTTTGCGAAATATGGCAGTCGGTGTTGTGCTGTAATTTACCAGAGTCCTTGCAGTGCGACAGCGATTACTCTGCTTAGCCCGATTATCGGGATACAGCATGTGGTATGTATGTGGCAAAGTTGAGTTTACAGATTGAAAACTTTTTTTTTATGTAATCTGATATGAGTGGCTGAGTTAGAGGGGCCAAAGCACATGCTCCGACCAGCCAATATCACCTCTGAGAAGCTAGGTGCTACCTTTGGATTGCTGGCTATACTGCTTTTACCCCTCAAAACCAGGCTATTCTAATGTTAGATACTGTGGTGATAGCGACACCTATCCCACACCAGCAAGTTATCTGTCACTGCTGGCTGCTGACATTTGCAAATTGTATTTTGGGAAATAATACCACCGTCTAATTTCTATCTAGCCCATTATGCAGACTGAGTGTTGCCACATTCTAATGCTTCCGAAAATGTAGCCACAGCAACCAGTCAAATCCTAAATAATTTTTTTACTGCAATGGCAACACTAGATTGGAATGAAATTATTTTTTTAAGACATTTTCATCTTATTTCTTGCCCTCTTTAATCCCGTAGAATTCCTAAGTAAATATTGCAGATGTTTACGTACAATTTCTGTGCACTTCATTTGTTTATTTTTTCATCTTCAACCACTTCTTGCATCGGCTATCAAATTAAAAAAAAATAGAAGTTCTCTTGATTCTACGTTTTGTGACACCCGACCATCAAAACTACTAACATTGTTTTTTGTGCATTCTCGCTTTTTTTCTAATCATCATCCGTTTTGCTTCCCGTTCCTCAAATACCCGTCCCCCTAAACCTTATCGCTTCTATGCTTATAAATCATCATTCCATTATATCTGGAGTGGTTGTTGCATATTTCCCACTGTCCTAACGACATATATCCCTCTTTCTCTGCTTATGTCATCTCACTCAAACTATGTCCTAACCACATGTATCCCTCGGTCTCCATTCAAATTGCATGTATCCCTATGTCCCAATGTTACTGCCAATGTCCCTTGCTAACTCCTGCCATCATCATGTAATCCTTGAGTCAAATATGCCACACACATGTATCCCTCGCTCCTTTTCCTAATTGCATATATCCCTCATTATCTGGCACCGTCCTCAATCCGCGGTCAGCGTTCTAACGGTCTTTGTCATAATGACACACTCAATCCGCTCTTTGTCCTAATGGCATATCTTCATCGCCCCCTGTCCTAACAACTCCCTTGGTCTCTGTCCCTACAACTTATATTTTAATGACATTTATCCCTCATTCTCTGTCCTAACAACTTATATCTTAACGACATTTATCCCTCATTCTCTGTCCTAATGACGTATCTCCCTCGGACCCTGTCCTAATGACATTTATCCCTCATTCTCTGTCCTAATGATGTATCTCCCTCGGACCCTGTCCTAATGACATTTATCCCTCATTCTCTGTCCTAACAACTTATATCTTAACGACATTTATCCCTCATTCTCTGTCCTAACGACGTATCTCCCTCGGACCCTGTCCTAATGACATTTATCCCTCGGTCACCATCCTAACCATTTCCCCTTCTGTTCGGCGGTCCTTGTGACCGTTTCCCACCATCGTCGGTGAGCTGGGGTCGTACAGACAACGGGATGTTGTATGCCGCTGCAGGGTTGGACCTGTCGGACCCCAAGCAGTTGGCAGAGTTCGCGCGGCCTGGACACAAGATACGGCTAAAGAAACCTTCGCAGGACGCACCGGATAGGACTATAGGTGAGTCACACTTACAGGTTACTTTCTACGTGATGAGCTGAAGAAGTTTTGATAGACTGCACAATCATTCTTATTCTATATTTGCTGTTTTATTTCACCTCTAAGAAGCAATTTTTTTTAATGTCAACCAACATGGGTGACTTTGCCGAGAGAGAAATGATGCAGTCAACTGAGCCAAAATCACCTCTCCTCGCGAAACCACGCTCAGTTAGGTGCCATGCAGGGCCGGATCTAGGGGGGGGCGGGAAGGGGCACTTGCCCCGGGCGGCAAGATTGGGGGGCGGCAAATTCACACCCATAAACATAAAGATAAATTGTAAATTACTTATAAAATATGTCTTTGATTTCGATTTGATAAGATGGTCGCGAAATAATTCGTGTAATGGTAAAGGAGTGGAGGCGTTGATCCGGACGGCGGAGGGGGCAGGGGGCGGCGCAGCGGCTAGTCTAGTAAGCGAGCGTCGTCGTCGTCGCCGTCGTTGCCTCGTGCCGCGCCGTAGCGTAGTCGGTCGGTCGGCCGAGCAAGCGGCATACGTTCGGCAGCGGCGCGGCGGCGGCGGGGGTGGTAGAGCGGCACCCGCTCCGCTCGCGCGCGTGGTTGGATCGCACGCCTAATCAGTTCTATTTATATTTTAGAAAAAAATATATCTATTTGGTTTTCAAGATAATTGTTTTAATGTCTCTATAAAGGAACCTAGAAATAAAAAAAATCGAACCCAAAAATTCAACTCTATTGAAGGCGGTCGGTTATTTTTGCTTGCTTTAGCACCGCCTTCAACTCTAGGGTTAATTTTTTTTTATTTCATGCATTTTTGAAGGCGGTTTTTAAATTTTTTTTAATAGTTTTTTATTTCACAGTTTTTTTTAGTAATTTTTTCTAATGTACTCACCGGAATCGCTCGGCCTTCGGCCTCGCAATTCCGCCTCGCTTTCCAATCCGATCTTGACCAAATTGAAATGGGACCACACGGGAAGCACCAGCTTTGAAATAAAAAAAGAATCATCAAAATCGGTTCACCCAGTCGAAAGGTCTGACGGGACAAACATAAAAAAAATACAGTCGAATTGAGAACCTCCTCCTTTTTTTAAAGTCGGTTAAAAAAAGATGTTTGTACATTAATAATTGGAATTTAAATGTCAAACTACCAAATTCAGATACATTTTTTTGAAGAAGTTAACATGACTAGTTTTTTAGTTATTTAAAAATCGAAAAATTTTGATTTTTTTAATGATATGATTCTCCAAGGTATGTGATTGCCTTAATACCTGTATTAATTGATGTGATATTGATACACCGATATTGATCGGCGGCGCGGCCGAGGTGACTCCACTCCGCGCCCGCACGCATCGCCATAGGCCAATCCAGTCAGTATTATTTTGCTCGTATACATTCAATAAAAAATGAAATTATGGTTTAATTTTTATTTTATTGATTCCTGTATTTCATTTTTCCAGACATTTCTTTTTTAATACCGATATACAGGATGTTTCAAGATAGGGTTTCGTAACTTCAGGGTTCGAAAGCGGTCCATATTTGAAGACGAAAAGCTCTAAAACTTTTTCCCAGATTCGTTCATTTTATAGTACTTTTTGGTGAAAGTCGTTTCATCGAGCTTTGGTGGACGGCTAACGTCCACCTTTATTTAAATAAAAATTAAATGACTAACTTACATGCTTAACTAGTAGAATTGTACTGCATGTAGGTAATTCCAAACACTTAAATTTGAATGACATCAAAAGAAAAAGGGCACTGGACTAGGTCATTTCACTCCCTAGACCTAGACAGCACTGTTGACAAATCTCACTGTCCATCGAGTTTTTATAAAAAAAATTTTATGAAACAAAAAATACAGAATTTCGATTTGAGTGATAAGGATTTTTACTTCTAATAATGAGTACTTTCTATTCCTGAAGTTTCTCAAGCTTATCCTGAAACAACCTGCATATACTATTTTGTGTACTGATCATTTTGTGGTACATACAAAATAAATACCTATGCACTATTTTTAGTGTACTACTATTTTTAGTGTATAAAAAATATGTAAAATATATAATTTCTTTTTTGCATATTATGCAAAAAGACTAGAGTTTTTTTTTTTTTATTGACAGCCCGACATATGGCGCCGATCCACCCATAAGGTGTCTAACGACGCCCGTGGACATTCGGTCGTATGCGGGGGTTGCGAATGACATGCCGGCCTGACAGGTGCCTATTCCCCTATTCACCTCTATAAGGACCCGAGACTGTACTTGGGGGGAAATATATGGGCAGGGAGAGCATTCCAGAGTTTACCTATTAGTTATATGTACTTATTATGTGGTAGAATAAATACTCAATGAAACGCGGCGTCCGTAGATTATAGTAGGAATTTTTACGCCCGTTAGCGCCAACCATTGTATAATGTCGAATTGAATGTGAATTTTTTTCATTAATAAAAAAAAATTTCCTCTTTTTGATATTTTTTATGTTTTCCAAACCTCGAAAAAAAATACATACCTTTTTGGCATTAGTATTGGTAGTAGTAAATGACCTAGAATAACCCCCTTTCTTTCGGGAATGTCACCCATTTTACTATAAAAATTAACGAGCGCAAAAGGGCGGCATTTTAAGATTTTGCACCCCCTCCAAAAATATGTAGATCCGGGGCTGGCCATGCCAGCAGATTTTCGGACTGTTGCTAGGCAGTCTAGCCTGTTAATACGACGTTTGAAAACACCCAGGTTAAAGGATCCGGGAAACACACTCGCCGGAAGACAGTTCCACACCCTAGTCAACAACAAACTAAGATATGAAAATATAAAATTAAAATGAAACGTTTATTTGTCGCCATTTCGGATTACAATAATTTAAAATATAACACAATCATTAAGTAATATTGACGACAAATTGGGCTCAACTCAGCGTCTGCAATAGATACATATTGCGCTGATTTTCAGTTGAACCCATTTTGCCGGGAAATACATTTTTTTTACTTACAGGCTAGACATACATTGATGACAAAAAACTATTGTGAGAATCTGTTATGTAAATAACATAAAAGAAAGATAATCTTAAATTCCTACCAGAAAAGTAAAAAACAATATTTATCATAAATATGGAAAACTAACCAGAACAATTTTTTTTTATTTATTCATCCCTTTTCGGGACAGGTAAAACTAATTAAAGTATACAGCCTTTTCTGTTGTACTTCTAATGTCTGTTGTTTTCTTCTCATATCGCGAGAATCTCAAAAATATACATTTTTTGTTTACGACGACGCGGCAAATAAACTTGTCCACCCGCCATCTTTTCTTCCTCCTAACCAGAACTAAGATATAGTACACAATGGAAGCTTCTTTTTTTTTTTATAAATGGAAGCTATTTAGTTTGTAATTTTCTTTGTATGTCATCACAAGTCACGGAGGGCCTTGAGTCTTAGACCATGCAGAGGGGGCCGTTCAGCAGAATCGGACCCTTTTAGAAAGTAAAAAAAAAAGTGAATGTAAAAATTTGGATTGTACTTTTATTTATTGACATGAATATTTTAAAGCTATTTAAATATGTGTATAAATTTTATAGAATTAAGAAATTTTACCCACGTTTCAGAATTTTGGCTGACCGTTTAAAAAATATTTACAAATTATCATCAGGTTTCCAATTTACATTCAACTGAAATTCTTGGTAAAATACACTAAAAATTTTGCTCCTCTCTTGCGGTGAAAACGACGACGTTGGCACTTCGGCGCCCTTATCGAGCTTTTTTTTTTTATGCAATCCGGTATGTGTGGCTGAGTCAGACGGGCCAAAGCACATCCTCTGACTAGCCAATATCACCTCCGAGAAGGTAGGTGCACTACCGGAGACTTCCCTGGATTGCTGGCTATACTGGACTAGAGGAGAACACAATCGAGGCTGCTGTGCGGCCATCTTACATCCAGTACGGTGGTATCAACCCAGTCGGCTACAATTTGAGCCTACCACCTAGTAAGGGGCAAGGGAAGGGACCTACAGTTTTACACCGGTTCCGAACGGTGAAGCAGCAGGTGTATGTATGCACGTAAATTTTTTCGTCAGAAAAAACTCATTGGTACACGCCGACCGGATTCGAACCTCGGACCTCCCGCATGAGAAACCGATGCCCAAACCACTCGGCCACCCGCCGCAGGGCCACCGGCCCTGGGCTCGTGCCCCATGTGCCCTTATGGAAAAGACTTCCCTGCTTGAGTCATTGCGAAGTTTCTTGTCGGCTCTTCGTGGGTGTAATCTTACTGTCGTAATAATGCTCAATGAACAATAATAACTTTTTCTTTCCGTTAACTGTTGTGTGTTTGTGTCAGCTTGCCCTCACAAGGGCTGCACGAAGATGTTCCGCGACAACTCTGCGATGCGGAAACACCTGCACACACACGGGCCGAGGGTTCACGTCTGCGCGGAATGTGGTCAGTATATATTCTGTATATAGTCTATATATATATATTCTACCAAATTCTTCACTATGTATGTGGGTAATAGGTTAGGTGATGAAAATAAAATACTAGAAATAAATATGTGCATGAAGCCAACATTATTATATACAGGGTGGGCCAGAAAGGCGTACGATTTTAAAAACACTCTTGCGTTTGAACCTTATGAGAGGGGGCTGCGAGGGTGGTGGGGTTGAGAAGCTCGGTTCTCGGAAATTTTGTCGCGATGGATCACTTCAGCGGAGTGCAGCGTGCATTCTGCGTTAAACATTATTACACAAATGGCGATTCGTGCGCTATTGCTCGGCGTGAGTTTGGATTACATGACCTAAATCAGTGTCCGAAGGAAAGTGTGATTCGATCGTGGGTCAGAAAGTCGAGGCTACTGGTTCGACTCTCAAACAGAAGCCTGCGGGACGCCCAAGGTTAACAAGAACGGAAGAACAAGTTGAACAAGTTAGAGCAATCTGTCACTGTAAACAAGGGCAATCTGTCACTGTAAATTCCAACCGATAGAGAGCGTTCCATCTAAATCTTCCCTTCGCCGTTATGTTGGCTCCTCTGCCAGTGTCACTGTCAGTGCTTAAATTCCTGTTGCCAGATTGTGAAGATTATATTACCTAATAATGTAATAGGTATTTACCGTATAATAAATACGGTAAATACTGATAATTACGGGTAAATCTGTACACATATCAATCCTCAACGCTGTTTTGACAGATAGACAGTGGAGCCAACATAACGGCGATGGGAAGATTTATATGGAACGCTCTCTACATAGCCATGTTAAGGGATTTTTTCTTTCCACAACTGCAACAATTTGAAGCCTATAATCGTGCGACATGGTTTCAACAAGATGGCGCGACATGCCATACATCTAATGCCTCTTTGGCGGTCGTAAACGAGATGATTGCTGGGAAACTGATATCGCGCCGAGGAGACATTGCATGGCCGCCTAGAAGTCCGGACCTAACGCCACCGGACTTTTTCATGTGGGGATACCTGAAAAGTAGAGTCTACTCCAATAGCCCAGCCATGATTAACTAGTTGAAGACCAATATCCGAGAAGAAATGGCATCTATTCCCCGCGCAATGTGCCAGCGAGTTTTTACCAATTTGAGGTTCAGATTCGAGGAATATTCGCAGCGCGATGGTGCACACTTGGATGATGTTATTTTTAAGAAATAAATTTCCCAGATGTCTATTTTAATTATAATAAAAATTTGTATAACAATTGTATTTAGTTTTTTTAATAATATTTTTTCAAATTCGCAATTATTTCTGGCCCACCCTGTAGAAGTATGTACGTACAACCTAAAACAGAACGACATAAGAATCGTTTTTTTTTTTATGGAAACTGACACGGTTGGCTACATCACCTACAACATCCGTGATGTCAGCCCATAACACCGGGTGAACTTGGTGCCATGTCAGTGCTTCCCTTCGATCGTGCCGGCTACACTGAACGAACTGGACGGAGAACACAAACTATTTACATAGCCGTTTCGACCGACCTTTCATTCAGTGCGGTGGTACCAACCCGGCGGGTGATAACCTACCACCTAGTAATATAAGAAGGGAGTCATATCCCTTAGTCGCCTTTTACGACATACACGGGGAGAGATGCAGTGGAGCTATTCTTTCTGTAGCTAAGTGGGGTCATTTGCAACGTTTTGACCCATGATACCTTTTGTCAGGTGTCACGTGGTATCGAGATACAAATTGTTTTTTCTTTATTTTTGAAAATTACCAAAATCCCAGCTTTAAACCCTTGTAACTTTTTTGTTTATAATTATATCAGCACGAAATAACAGCACAACGACGCTACTGAAGCTGACAAAGTACTGACGGCAATGTGGTGTAATGTTGCAGGCAAGGCGTTCGTGGAGAGTTCTAAGCTGAAACGGCATCAGCTGGTTCACACGGGCGAGAAACCGTTTCAGTGCACTTTCGAAGGGTGCGGGAAGCGATTCTCACTGGACTTCAATCTTAGGTACGAGTGTTTTGTTGTTGTTATGATGTGAGGGGTATAGGATCAAAAACAGCTCTATCAACTTTTGCAAATTTTTGGTAAATCAAAAAAAAAATTTATTCAGATCCAGTTTATTGTAAATGGCCCAGTACTTCCTTAGGATTAATGGAGCTATCCTATTGGACAGTTTTGCTTAGTGCTAGTTTTGAAAATAAACTTTAAATTTCTGAACTATGTTTTTAATGGAAAGAGCTGCTTTTGAAGCAGTTTTTTATGACAATTCAATAGGCAATTGTATGGAGAAAAATTGTGCATTCATATGTCGTTTCGCCAAAAAGTTGTAAAGAGCTACCTTTGATTCTATACCCCTCATGTGTCGTTGTTGCTGATACCTTTGATTCTATACCCCTCATGTGTCGTTGTTGCTGATACCTTTGATTCTATACCCCTCATGTGTCGTTGTTGCTGATACCTTTGATTCTATACCCCTCATGTGTCGTTGTTGCTGATACCTTTGATTCTATACCCCTCATGTGTCGTTGTTGCTGATATTTGTTGTGCAATTGTTTTGTACTTTCTCACAGGTGATATTGGCTGGTTGAAGCAAGTGCTTTGGCCCCTCTGACTCAGCGATCCAAACCGGATTACATAAAATGAAACTTCGTACACAACTTATTTTTTACAATGCTCATTGAAGCAGACAAGGCCATTGTCTGTTTCCCATCTTTATTTTTGTTGTCCTTGTTGGGCCGGTAGTTCTAAGTGATAAGAACAAAATGTCGTGCTAATGGGCGACAGGATAGCCGCCTCTCACCTTGGCACGGTCCACTGAGTCATGCAGCAGGTGGATCTTCGTGCCTCACTTGCTGCTTGATAGTTATATGAATGTCTGAATACTTTTGCGAAACGCGGTGATCGGTGTTGCGTTGTAATTTACCGGACTCCTCGCGGCACAGCATCGATTACTCTGCTTATCTGGATTGTCGGGATACAGCGTGCGGTATGTACCGAACATATCCGGCCGCCAATGGGTCCGCATATTTTCGGTGAAGCCATTGCAAGCTGAGCTAAACACCTTCGCAGAAGGTGTGGAACTAAGCTTGCGATGGCTTCACCGAACATATCCGGGCCCATCGGCGGTAGAGGAGAGTGTTAATCGATGTCGGGACTAGCGAGCGGCCACTCTAAATTTCCCGCGCATGCTTCACGTTTCGGCTCGCATCAAGCCCTTGTCAGCTAGTCTGCGTTGACTAGGACGCGGGGAAACCACCAGTCCCGCTCTCGACCTCCCTCTCTCTACCTATCCATATTCTGTAGGATGCTTCCAGTGACGTTTTCGAAGCTCTCTCCATATATGAGCTTAGCGTCGATCTTGGCAGCCCTAAATTCTTGAAGACACTGTAGAGCGACTTCACTGGTAGTCCTCTTGCTCCGACTTCCACAGCGAAGAGATCAGTCTTGAATCCGTTTCTCACAATCCGGTCTACTAAGTTGCAGTATTTGTTAAGTTTGATGTTGTGGTCCTTCGGTATGTTGCTTTCCCATGGAATTTGGGTTTACGTTGTGAACGGGTTGTGATGTTGCAGAACGCACGTGCGGATCCACACGGGCGACCGTCCGTACGTCTGTCCGTTCGACGGCTGCAACAAGAAGTTTGCGCAGAGCACCAACCTCAAGTCGCACATACTCACACACGCCAAGGCCAAGTGAGTACACACAATGCTACCATTTTTATTATGCTGTGGAAATGCGCGCTTCAAACAGTATGTGCGGAGTTACAATGAAAGATAGATTGAGAAGTAGTGTAGTGCGAGAGCGCTGTGGGTTGAGAGAAGATAATGCCTAAATGCTAAGATAAGAAAGGAATGCCTCGGTGGCTGGGTCGGAGAGGCGAAAGCTCATGCTCCGACCAGCTAATATCACCTCCGAGAAGGTAGGTGCCATACCGGAGACTTCCCTGGATTGCTGGCTATACTGGACTAGAGGAGAACACAACCGAGGCTCCTATGCGGCCATCTCACATCCAGTATGGTGGTACCAACCTAGTCGGCTACAATTTGAGCCTACCACCTAGTAAGGGGCAAGGGAAGGGACCTACAGTTTTACAACGGTTCCGAACGGTGAAGCAGCCAGGAGTAGGTGAGTCAGAAAAAAACTCATTGGTATACGCCGACCGGATTCGAACCGCGGACCTCTCGCATGAGAAGCCGATGCCCAAATCACTCAGCCACCCGCCGCTTAACTTAATATTTGATATAATCTCAGGTGCAGACAGTCAACTGTCGCTATTAAATGTTAGGCAACGCTGGCTGCGGTCACTACTTGAATGGGTGATCGCTGACCGTTGGAGGCTGACCGAGTATCGGATTCCTCGTAAAACTGTAGGTCCCTTCCCTCCTAATCTTACTTGGTGGTAGGGTTTAACCCGCCCGGGTTGGAACCACCGCACTGAATTAAACGTCGGTCGAAACGGCTATGTAAATAAATAGTTTGTGTTTTCCGACCAGTTCAGTATAGCCGGCACGATCAAAGGGGGAAGCACTGACATGGCACCTAGTTCACCCAGTGTTATGGGCTGACATCACGGACGTTGTAGGTGATGTAGCCAACAGTGTCAGGTTCCATAAAAAAAAATCTTTATTTGCAGATCGAGAAACTCGTTAAGTCGCAGCAGCGGGTCGTACGACTCGCGCACGTCTCCGTTCGTCCAGCTCGAGGTGTCGCCCGACGAGCAGGGCTTCATCGTCTACACCGATTGAGCCCCGGATGACTCGGTGGGCGATGCGCGAGCGAACAGACTTGTGGACGATAGTGACGCTTGTTGGGATGACTGTCAACCGGTCAACAGTTGGGAAGGTTGGGTCAACAGGTTCGAAAGTTGGGTCCGACTGTTGGGAAAGTTGGGTCAAAGGTTTAAAAATTTGGGTCGACTATTGTGAAAGTTGGGCCAATAATTGCGAAAACAGTTGGCCCATTTGTTCTGCCCGCAATTGGAGCAACCAGTGACGGCTGTTGGGATGACTGTTTACAGGTCAACGGTTGGAAAAGTTGGGTCAACACTTTCGAAAGTTGGGTCCGACTGTTGGGAAAGTTGGGTCAACGGTTTCGAAATTTGAGTCGACTATCGTGAAAGTTGGGCCATTTGATGTGCAAACAATTGGAGCAGAGTTGGTTGGAGCATCTGCTAGAATGATATTTGGACCAACCGTTGCTAAGGTGGTCGCGGCAATCTCTACGAAGATAGTAGGACCAGCAATTGATTTTTGAAGTGGCTGTTTGTAAAATAGCAACGGATGGAAAAATTGCTGGAGTATCCACTGGGAGTACGGTTGAAGCCGTTGCGAAAATAATAGGACCAACAATTGCAAGAATCATTGGCCCAAATGTTGCAGGGGCTGTCGCACCAAGAGTGGCAGGAATAATCGAACCAACTGTCGCTCGGACAGTCAGAACGACCGTCACAAATCGCCAGACAAACCGTAGTGCCAATGCGACGAACGCTCGCACCGTACGCGTGTGAGGACACTCTTGTGAATAAACACTTAGTGGAAAGGACGTTATAAAATTTGGTCAATGCGATGCACTATTAACCCTTCACTACCGACGTGACCGCAAAATATTTTTATTATTGAATATTTCTATTATTACCAGGAATCGGAATAGATAAATATCTAATGTTGGCGAAAAGAGATAATATGGAGTGGTTAAAATCACCTTTTTTTTTTATGGAAACTGACACGGTTGGCTACATCACCTACAACGTCCGTGGTGTCAGCCCATAACACCGGGTGAACTTGGTGCCACGTCAGTGCTTCCCTTCGGTCGTGCCGGCTACCTACACTGAACTGGACGGAAAACACGAACTATTTACATAGTCGTTTCGACCGACCTTTCATTCAGTGCGGTGGTATCAACCCGGGCAGATTAAACCCTAGCTACCTAGTAATTTATGAAGGGAGTCATATCCCTTAGTCGCCTTTTACGACATACACGGGGAGAGATGCAGTGGGGCTATTACCGGCCCCACAAGGTACCTTTTTCAAGAATTCTGAAAAATTGCCACATTTGAAAAATATTTTATTCAATTTACTCTTAAAACTGTACATACAAGGATATCAATCAGATATAAATCTACAAATCACTTCCACACCAATAATTTTTTTTTTTTTTTCAAAATAATTTTAGGGTTTTTAAACTATATCACTACCAGGAAATATTTTTCAAATACCCGAATTCCCGAAAAGGGTGGTTTTAACCACTTCACGTTATGTCTTCTCGCCAACTTAGGTATTTATACTCCTCCTATTCCGATCACGGTAATTAGTTACGCATTCCACAGTTGTATGCGGCTATTTATGAGGTGAAATGGTAGATGTGCAATTTAGCGCAACGCGTAGTACTGCATAAATTAAAATTTTGTTGCGGTCACCTCGGCCGCACGTGAGTAGTTGAGGGTTAAATTGTGACATGTGGCCTTCGTCGCTGTGACGTTCTTTTTTTTTTAAATAATTGAAAGTGAAAAAATTTGTTTCCTGCGAAGTGGGCGAGAAATTGTGTCCAATAATTTGGATGTATTTTTTATTGAGGACAATATGTGAGTGTACGATGAAAGGTGTGTTTAAAGATCATTTTTGAGTAATAATTTTGTATTTATCGCATGTTTTTCGATGTTAGCGTAAAGTCTTACTTTGCAATATGTAGGGAATACTTTGTGGGGAACAGTGTTTGAATCATTCTTTTTTATTTTCAAGATTGTGTCTTCTCTGTATAAGATCAGCTATAAAATGCTTCCTTATTAGCTGCAAATATTTTAGGAGGGTTACATACCCGCCATAATAAACATATTAAACGAAAATATATATATATTGTTTTAGCATAAGTTTTCCTGAAATTTAACAAAACATGTATATGATCTAAACAGCTGATTATGTGAGGTCATTGACACTACAGGACGCTGGAGATAATCTGCTGTTAGGTACCTAGTGGCACATTTTGATTGTGTAGGTAGAACATTTACCAGCCTCGGTGGCTCAGTGGTGCGGTCGGTCAGTACTTAGATGGGTGACCGCTCGACCGTTGGAGGCTGACCGTGGTTCGGATTCCACGTTAAACTGTATAGGTCCCTTCCTTTCTTACCTTACTAGGTGGTAGGGTTTATCCCAGTTTGGTACCACCGCACTGAATGAAACGTCGGTCGAAACGGCTATGAAATATTTTGTGTTTTCCGTCCAGTTCAGTGTAGCCGACATGAAAATCAAGGGAAGCACTGACATGGCACCTAGTTCACCCGGTGTTATGGGCTGACATCACGGATGTTGTAGGTGATGTAGCCAACCGTGTCAGTTTCCACAAAAAAAAACATGTTTCGATACATTTCTCAAAAACTAATCTAATAATGCATTTTTTGCTGAAAATGTTTATTATGGCCGGTATGTGACTGTCCCAAAATATTTGCAGCTAATAAAGAAGCACCTTATATACATCGTGTTCCATTTGCGGTTGAAACAACTATAAAGGGAATCATGATTTGACACCTGGTTCCGCTAGGAATAAGATGAAATTGCTGAACCAACTATGTCTGAAATATGGTACTCTCAGGCTCATTTGATGGAAGGAGGATTGTTTATAGTACCATTAATCTCAGGATTGTCACGGATATAGAAGAAGAGATTATGTTTCCACTATACAGGGTGATTTGTTGACCAAGCCGGTGGGGAAATTCGAAAAAGAGAATTGCGTTCTCTACACATTTTTAGGTTAGGTGTTTTCGAAAATGTATGGAGAATTAAAACTTTCTTTTTTGGAATCTACTTAAGTTTTGATGCAGATTAACCCCTGGAATGGGGGACCGGCAGCATATTTGCAAAGTCTAGTATGCGAGTTGCTCTGATTGATCTTTCTCAACTTTGGCGGGAAATATAAATTTCGGAAGTATATCAGAGAATAATGCTTTCTTAGGTGGTTATAAAAAAAAAAAAATAACCATAACCTAATTTTAACACCCTAACATTGCTTAAAAAAAAAGTAAAACAAACAAAAATTTGACAAAAGGGACACGAACCCATGGCCGAGATCGAAAAAATAAAAATCCTACAACCCTACACTCCACCACTGAGCCACCAAAGTACATTATGCGACCAAACGAATATCGGATTCAGTAGGTTCGCTGGGGGTGCCGGAGGCGGAGCCAGACTCGTCTCTCCACCAATCAGAGCAACTCGCATACTTGACTTTGGAAATATGCGGACCGGCATGGTAACAAAATTACCTGTGCAGTGGTAAGAACAATGGAATCAAAGGATAATTGTCCTTCCAGCAATTGGGAGTTTCAAGTTTCATTGCAGGGTAATTCTAATTTTGAGATCGTAATATTTTTCACTTAATTTTTTCTTATAATTTAGTGAAATTTTAAATCTCAACAGAAATATTGGAACATATTATGTTATTAATTTATGGAAGACCGTGTATATTACGCAAAGGCATAACTTGTATGATGCCTATATTTTTACTTTATGAAATGGTAAATGTTTATAAAAAAACTGGTTAAAACCACTGCCTGCACTAATAATTTTTTTAAGGCCTGTCTGTAAAAAATATCAATTCACCAAAAATCCAAATGAAAAAGTGTGTATCGTTATGGATGATAGGTACCAACCTATGCAACCATTCATAATTTGAAAACTTAATTTGGATGTCACTGTTTAGTTAGAGTATAGACAATAATAAAACAAAGTGTATGAGCATTAAATAAAATTATGTTGAATCTTTAAGAACTTAACAGTTGAAGCGAGAACCACTTCTACGACTCTTAAAACTATATTGAAAGAAAATAGTAAGAATCTACCGACCCCGAGAATGCTCCGATAGATAAAGTTTTATATATATAGTCAAATCAATCAAATCAAACATTTTTATTTTGCAAAACATAAATTCAACACCTTTACATACAATAGTATGGACAATACAACAAAAAACAGATACAATAGAAAAGAGACGACCTCTGCCTCCGATACCGGTGTGAGCCGTGTTATAACACGTGAATATTAAAACTAAATATTCATCATCCATAGGCAGTACACTGCACTCGGATTCGTCATATTTTAAGCATTTTGCCAGTTCGATTATCACAGCGAAGAAGAACTGGCAAGAAACTTCACTGGATACTTCCACCTAGTCTACATTTACAAACTGTTTGCCACTTGCCTATAAAGTACGATTCATCATTTCTAAAAATCATCACAAATACATTTCTTTTCCATATGCGTAAACCATTCATGTAACGTGTTGAAACCAATTGGAGCAGGCCAGTCTCCAATATTATTTCATGTGAGTAATATTGATCTCTCAGAAAAAGCGTAATTTTACCCCGTATGCAGCCTTGACCGCTCACGTGTCGCCGTTCCAAAGTAAAGTAAGTAAGAAAGGTGTCCGAAACTTTGCGTTCCAATTTTGGAACGGCCGCGTGGTCGAGTTTCGGCATTGAAATACACACTCTTTGAATATTGGAATAAGACTCATTATACTTCTAAATAAAGTTGAAGATATGCGCCACTTTGGCGCCAGCCTTGAGCAAAAAATTAATGGACTTCTCAGTTGATTTCTTGACTTGGTGACGGACGCCATGTTTGCGAGCGAATTCGCCGCGCTGCCGCCTCAGATACGATTTTTTGTTTTTTTAGACATTTGTATATAAATTCGAAACAATACAACATTTGTGAAGTGAATGTGTTATTATTGGAGGTTTTTATCCAGTGTGAAATGGAAACAAACTTTACCTCTACATTTATTATGTGAAGTGCAATGAATCACAATTAGGAATCAAAACAAAGATTAGTGCACTGTAAGGTATAGATAAGTTTGTAGGAAATTTTGTAACAGTTACAACCCATGGTAAATTTGCTATAGGTGCTCGTATATATTTTTTCCAAAAACATTTTTTTTCCTTGCCTAATGAATTGTGAACGTGAAAGAAACAGCGACACTTGTCGGAGTCGGAAGTCGTCCGACGCCTGAGCGGTTAAGCCTGCCGACAGATAAATGTTTACCTAACCCTCATCCATAAAACAGCCAGGTTTGACAGCAAGCTGGCCGCCACTGCTGTGGGCATTTCTACGATTTAGGAAATAATATCATAGTAAAATTGTTAGCTCGCCCGTTATGCAGACTGGAGGGAGGGCGGAACTATACTTTAAGGCCGAGGAAAGTGGCGTTTTTGCAGTGTTGCCAGTTTCCTACAAATTTTAAATAGTCATGTAATATTTATTTCCACGTTTTTCTTGTATTAATTTTAAATAATTACATAAATAAAACACTTAAATAAAATGTAAAATTAATATAAAAATTAACTGAGTTTCCACCACCGACCGGCGGCGGCGCGAGCCCAGGCTACCGATAGTCGGGTCCCAAAGAGAGAAACCTCCGGACGATTCGTGCAATATTTTCAATATTTTTTATTATGAATTGATTAACTAATGGAATGTTGTGAACTCGAATAATTTTATGTTTGAATGACAAAATCTTGAACTAAATCTAGCTAGAAAAGAGTTAGTTGGCAACATCGCAGATAGCGCATGTGTGAAGATGTGTCGCGTGTGTGTGTACACTAGTCATCTGTGGTGTGCACAGTGATAATAAAACGAAAATAATATTGTTTCACTTTAGTAAAATTTTATGTCAGGACTTCATAATTAACACTACTCTGTTCGGCTAGTGTGGACAGTGACTCATCGCAAATAATGAGCATTTACATGGAGGCAAATTCTCTGAACCGGTCTGAACAGAATGAACTTTTGTTATCAGAGTTAATGCTTTTGAAAAATTAATTTACCTAATTTATTTTAATAAAGTTTGTAAAGAAATAATTAAATTCATCAAATAAGATGAAAAAAAAAACTTTACCGAGATTCATATTATTCTGGGAAATTTTCTGTACAAATTTGGATGGAATAAATTATAAGTTACTAGCTGTGCCCGCGACTTCGTCCGCGTGGACTTATCACGACGCCATCTACCGGGTTCAATTGTATTTTCAAACCATCCACGAACCCACTCAAATATACACACAAAATTTCATCCTAATCGGTCCAGCCGTTTAGGAGGAGTTAGGTGACAAACACAGAAGGCCGGCATGGCATTTGAATCCCCATGCATCACAGAATGTCCATGGGCATCGTCAGACACCTACTTGTAGGTGAAACGATGCCACATGTCGCGCTATCCATAAAAAAATAAAAAAGTGTTACTGGCAACAATTTTTATAAATTACAGTAAGAATTGCGTTGCGTGCACGACGGCAAGAACAAATATATGCGTCCTTATCAAGTGACTTCAAAATGAAGAATGCGCTATGTAAATTCACCCCCTCGTGGGTTGGGAGGCGTAGACCGGCAGTGACCGGTGTTATGGGCTGACATCACGGATGTTGTAGGTGATGTAGCCAACCGTGTCAGTTTCCATTTTAAAAAATCCAGCTTTATTAGAATGAAGATAAGAACAAAACAAATATTCAAAACACAGCATTATTTATTCGCAGATATTGAAAATCAACAACATTTGTTCACAGAAACAAAATGTAAGGTGGACTAGGTACAGATGTTTTATCTCACGAGCGCGGGTGAGCCACGCTTGTGTGTGTAAATATGTAATTATACATGCACACTATCTTTGTCTGCGTAAGCTCGGGAGAGCTACCTGCGCTAAAGCTACACACACAGGAGCGCGTGTCTATACGCATTACATCAAGTATGGCTCACCCGCGCTCGTGAGATAAAACATCTGTAACTTACGTTAAGGAATATCCATGTTAAGATAACGGTCACCGAATCCCTGTAATAGCACTACCTACGCCGATCACTGGTGATGAGTCACTATCAACACTGGCCGAAGAGAGTATAAAGAAAGTTGATAGTATTTTTATCGACTGCAATCATGTTGTTGTGGGGGAGATCACGTTGTGGTGTGCGTGCAACACTTCGAACGCCACTTTCCTCAGTATTTAAAAAAAAAGTGGGTATAGTGTAATTTAATTTACACTTGCGCATTGCAAGTGGAAATGTTATTTTAATGAGAAAATGTAAATAACATATTTTTTTATAAATGAACAAGATTTTTTAATCCATATCAAAAGTGTAAGATTTCCAAATTCTCAGTTCGAACGGAATAATTATACCTAGCAATTTTGTAGACTACTCGCGGAAATAAATACCTGTCAACTTATTGAGGTGAAATGAAATGACACAAGAGGGAGCGATGAATAGATGTGCTTCTCTTTCGAACCTGTTCACTCTGTCATTTTCTGTCAGTAATGGTAAGCGTCCACAGCATATCTGATCAGACGGATTTTTATATATTTTTTTCTGCATCAATCGGACACTAAAACTAAAATTAAACATCTTGTAAAAATTTGGATTTGCAACACCGGTTGTAGTGACGTTGCGTGCAGTCTGGTCCGCTGTGGAAGGTGAGTGCACACACTGACACATGACAAAAACCATAGGAAGAATACCAACCATATAAAGAACCCTTTGATCCGACGCGTCTGATGGGACCCTATGGACGCTTACCTGAAGTCGACCTATTTTATACCCAAGGGAATGTACCCATACCATATGCCCGATTTGGGGTGAGGGAGGGGTTTGTCAAAATACCACGCTGGGTCACAGGGGGGAGGGGGGGTTATTCACCCTGTCACATGGTATTTCAAAATAACTAAAAAACGCAACGGCTATCTGAGACACAAAAACAGTCGCTTCGGTGGCGTGGACGGGCTGTTTTTCCTAAGAACTCGACGTGCACTGTTCAGTTACACCAAAAAGTATTCGTCTGGTCACATTCAAAAGTGAAAATACAAATACATTGAAAAGCAGCAAATTGTGAAATAGCCCATGAAAACTTGGGAGGGGAGGGGTTAATGAAGATACCACGCGTGGTCACAGTTGTCCATAAATGACCTAAAATCGGTCACATGGTAGGGTTACATTCCCTAACTAAGTTATGACGACGTATTGGGTATTTCGTTCCACATTTATTCTGGTATTGATGTATATTTTCTTCCATGCCGAAGATGATCTTTTTTCGTACCGTGACTTCGGGATAAGTTGAAAATGAATAAAAACTGTAAATATTTCTATTTTGTGCGTTTTATTTCAAATTTAATTTTATAATACAGCTTATTATGCTAATATTAATGTATTAAAATTATAGAGACTAGATCCTGTGCATTTTCGATGGGAATTGTAATGTTAGGTAATATTTTGACAATGCTCATTTTATTTATCCATATTGTTACTTGTGGTAGTTAGTACCCAAAAGGATGTGATTATACATTTGAAACTGAACAACTTTTGTTATACGACTTTTTATTTTCAATTTTTTTTTTTCAAAATTGCCAAAAACAATTGAAATGACATTTGAAAAAAAAAGTTATAGTTATATTCAAGTCTTTTGTACACCTACTTATATCTCACAACAAACATACGACTCTCAAATATCCAATCGTTGACTGGGAGAAATTCCTGTAAGGGATAAGTCCGCCGTTGCCCCTCATGTAAAATACTTATCGTTTGTTTCTGTAAAATGTTTTTTTGTAGCAATGAAGTATTTCTATCTATCTATTAAATGTCCAAAATTTTTCAGTATCACCATACAGTCGGTGAAATAGAACAAGTACCACCTAAAATTTAACATAATGTAGAATAGTATTGATTATGATTTAAAGTGTGAGAGTTAGGGCCCCTGAGCCCTGTTGTCACAGCGACCTAGGAAGATCTATTGTGATCTCTCAAAAGTTTACAGCTCACCCCCAAGTCCGATTTCCGCTATGAACCGAGTTATATTCTTGGGGTTGAGTGCCTGTATTTGGCATAGGTTAAAAATATATAACCCCCAAGAATACGGCTTCTACTGTGAATGAGCACTTCACATTCACAAAGAATGTGTACGGGGAGTTTCATCCTCTTTTTTATACAGAACCTGCACACCGGTGAGTCGCTAAGACCCATTCGGTGTAAGTGTTTGTTTAGTCTGCTATGTCCTGGCTATGGTCCTTATTACGACTCTTATGTCATTCTGATTTAGGTTTAATACCTCGGAAGTGAATTTACGCGAGTACCCAGAAAATAGTGCCTTCGCGTACTTCTGCCCGGGCAGTTGGAACCAGTGTTGCTTGCTTTAGTTGTGTGCCCTGGATAGTATTTCTTGGTATTCCAAGTATCGGCTCTGGGCTGCTGGGTGAATTTTCAGCTCCATCCCTAGCGATTTGATTCCGATTGGCTTATTGGCGATTGGCTTCTTCGTTGCCGTCAATCCCACTATGTTCAGGCACCCATCTCAGCGTTACTTTGTTGTTGGCGCTGAGGTGGTTTAGGGCTTGGACACACTCACAATTGAGTCCAGACTGTAGCTCATTTGATTCCAGTGCCTTTAAGGGCTGCCTGGCTATCTGACAAGATAGAATAGGATATCATTTCTATTATACACATTTAGCGCATGGGACATTATATAACTTCGGGTATAACCCACACCAAATTTATGACTAGGAATAGCAACTTTGCTCGATAGAAAATAAATCGCGAAAAATCATTCTATTCAGATTTTTCGTTATTTCTACTAATAATTGGTCGCATTACAAAGCCAAGAAATGCATATTATATAGGTACATTCGCATCATGCTTATAAATGTATTCCATGATTATTGTTACAATTTGACACAGAAAAAACAACAATATTTGGACTTATAAAAAATTTTTTTCTAGTCACGAATTTAACTATAAACCAGTTTAACTCGTTAAACTAGCACCCGTTGTATGTGGGAACCGCGTTTGAACCGCGTTTAAGTCCATAACTCGCTATTTAACTCTAAACTCGTGTTGGTGCAAGACGCGCTTAGTGTATCTTTCACCTTCCAAATCAAAACGATTAAAATCCAGAGTTTTTACCACTAAAATAAATTATACCAGCGTCTTCGATTAGCTCGCATTCGCATCGATAGCTGGCATTTTTTAAAACGAAAACCAGTATGGTTGACTGTGCCGATGGACCAGAGGTACCCGAAACAGCCAAATCCATCTCACCTCATGAAATTACGCTCGGCGAGAAGCCATACCAGCTGACTGGCGGACTATAGAAGGCATTAGAAGGCTATCCAGCTTGTTAATACAACGTTTGAAGACTCACAGGTTGAACATATCGGGAAACACACTCGCCGGTAGACAATTCCACACACTAGCGGTGCAACAGAGGAATGATTGCTTGATGATGATGCCATGGTGTTTCGCTGAGCGTAGTTTTTCGAGGAGAGGTGTTATTGGCTGCGTCTGATCTTCCGACCAGACTATTGGGGCACAGCCGCCATGGTAGCTCTTTATAAAAAAAAAATGGACTTTAATGCAGGGCCGATATCGCCACCTCCAGTTAAGACTCCAGGTTAAAATTAACTATCGCTTTAAGTGACCTTTATCATACAGTCGACAGGAGCTAACCGGCAAGCACAGTTCTCGACAGCAAATAATGCGTGTCGAGCTTTAGAAAGAGACCGTGTGGGGCCGGTACTTTAAAAGAATAGCCCCACCGCATCTCTCCCCGTGTGTGTCGTAAAATGCGACTAAGGGATAAGAATCCCTTCTTATATTACTAGGTGATAGGGTTTAACCCGCCCAGGTTGGTACCACCGCACTGAATGAAAGGTCGGTCGAAACGGCTATGTAAACAGTTTGTGTCTTCCGTCCAGTTCAATATAGCCGGCACGACCGAAGGGAAGCACTGACGTGGCACCAAGTTCACCCGGTGTTATGGGCTGACATCACGGATGTTGTAGGTGATGTAGCCAACCGTGTCAGTTTCTATAAAAAAAAAACAAAAAAGAGACAATCCGGTCGTAGAGCTTCGTCCCTGTCGCACGAGCTCGCACGTCTCTTCGCGACAGGGACGTCGCTCTACAACCTGATGGTCTCTTTCTAAAGCTCGACAAGCATTATTTGCTGCCTGGGAACTGTACATATTAGCAGAAGGTGGTGAAATCAGCGAGTAACGTTTCTAATACACTAGATCAGGGATGGGCAAACTACGGCCTGCGGGCCATCTCTGACCCGCGAACGGTTGCGATACGGCCCGCGACCATCGACCCAGAAGTAGATGATAACATAACATAAATCACGGAAACATTCGGTGTACTGGTAGCCCTTACGAACACAATTTCGAAAATATTCTTCTCCATTATACAGGCCAGACTAAAACACATGTGTACCAACGACTACTTACCGAAGAAGTACCAGAAAGGTTTTCTCCCAAGAGTTGCAGGGTGCCTCGAACATAATTCTTTGCTGACTGAATGTCTTAGAGATGCAAGGAAGAATGAGAGACAATTAACTGCCACGTGGTTAGACTTTGTAAACGCCTTCGGTTCGGTGCGCCATGAGTTACTATTAAAGGCGCTAGAGTGGTATAATGTGCCACCTCTGATCTGTAATATAATAGCCTCCTACTACAAAAAACTTTCCTTTGTAATACAAGTAAAAGGCGAAACGGAGAAGACACCGGAAATTCGTTACGGCATAGGACTTTTCCAGGGTTGCTGCCTCTCTCCTGTCACATTTAACATTGTTATCAACATTCTAATTGATACGCTTGTCGTAAAAGAAAAGAAATGGGGATACAGGTTCAAATATGGAGACACATATATGGCGGCCATCCTGGCATTTGCGGATGATATTACGCTGTTAACCCGCAATCCAAAACAAAATCAGGCGCTTCTTAAGGTGGTGGATGACTATTGTGAATGGACCAAAGGGATGAAGATAAAACCAGCGAAGTGCTACTGTTTGAGCTTAACCAGGAAAGGTTCAAAGTTTACCTCGAGCAATCCAGGTCTGACAGTAGCCGGAAAACCAATCGCAACCGTGGCTGATGAACAGACATCGGAATCCGCGGGGCACGAATACGACCTTGTTAGGGATTGACTACGGCGATCAATAAACAATCGACACTGTTATCGATACTCATATTTATTTGTTTATTGTATTTTATTCATGTCATATTTCAGACCTGAATACTTATATACCTACAGTACTTATATAAACATGTATACTTTATGTTAACGATTAAGTAAATATAATACATATTTATATAAGGTCTGTCAAAATTAGTTCATAGTACGCTAAGGGGGGGTTCTGTATCATATAGGGAGTAAAACCTATATAAAAATTTTTGGACCTTGGGCTTTTTTTAAGTAAAAATTTTTTTTATGTAGGTATTTAAATAAAAAAATAGGTGGTTGATTTTTATAACCTAATCGATTCAGTTTCATAACAGTAACAAAAAAGTCTTCATGGCCATTATGATGTAACACGTGTAAGTTGGTAAAAAAAATTAAATTCTTTCTATTCCATACTAATAAAACTAAAATTGTGGTTTTTCACAATTTCTGAAAGAAAGAGATATACGTGTTGGAAGACTTTTTTGTTCCTAGCACGAAACCGAAACGATTAAGAAAAAATTTTTTTTTACATGTAACATTAAAAAAAAAAATTTGTGAAAAAAAATAATTCTTTGTTCTTCAAAAGTGATCTATTTCCGATACAGAACCCCCCCTTAGCTTACTATGAACTAATTTTGTAAGACCAATTTTTTTGGACCTTGGCCTTTTTTTATGTAAAATATTTTTTTATGTGTTTAAATAAAAAAATAGGTGGTTGATTTTTATAGCCTAATCGATTCAGTTTCATAACAGTAACAAAAAAGTCTTCAATATCAATATGATGTAACACGTGTAAGTTGGTAAAAAAAATCAAATTATTTCTATTCCATACTAATAAAACTAATATTGTGGTTTGAACAGATTTGTATTGTACCTACAAAGTAAATACAACATTTGCTTATTATATCTTATTTTCTATAGAAATACTCTTAGTTTTAATAATCGACATTATTTCATATTATTCTAAAATAACGATCGATTTTCGATATTTGTGGATACATTGTCCCATCACTAAACAACCTTGAATCATTCGTGCCCCGCGGATTCCGATGTATGCTGATGAAGCTCCTTTTAAATTCTTGGGCAAAAGGATCACCAGCAGAGGAAAGGAGCATCCTACTGATGATATTGTCCAACTTTTCGAAGAGAGCCTCCGCCAAACTGACAATCTTCCCCTCCTGGGTACACAAAAGGCATGGATTTACTATATAACTACCTGACATCAAAACTTTCATGGCCATTTCTCGTCTACGACTTCACAAAGCAAAACCTGACTAAATTAGACTCGTATGTGACCAGATTCCTGAAATCATGGTTTGGACTGGCTCACCCGGCTGACTCGTCAACGCTATACAGATCTCACAATAACTTTGGACTGAACATTAAGAAACCGTCGATATTTTATCAAAAGGCGAGAATAGCCAAACGATGTATACTCAAAGACTCCAATGATAGCGCTATTCAAGCCTTACCCAACACATCACTATCAGATGAACTGGAATCGAGACTCGACTTCTACAAATCATTCCAAGTTGGCACACGCACCAATAGATCTGGATTGGGCATAGAAACAGCAAAGTCTGATAAAGAAATACTGAAAGGTTTTGCTCAGGAGGACATGGAACAAGGCTTCAAACTTCACGCCTTAAACCTAGAAATGCAGAATGATTGGCTAACAGTGGGTGACTTCTGCATCCCTCCTGCATTGAAGTGGAAATCCATTATATACAACTGGTCCCCTGAGCTGCTTAAGTTCTACTTAAATGCATTCCAGCTTACTCTCCCCGACCCGAGTAACCTAGTTAGATGGGGGAAATCTACAAATAGACTATGCCCGTCATGTAAGGAGTTCGTAGGCACGGCCAAACATTTGTTATGCGGATGCAAAATACTACTTGAGCGAGGCCAGTATTCCTACCGTCATGATAAAGTCCTCCAAATCATCAGAGAGGCCATCAACCTGTCAATTGCACGGACCAGGAAAGGGCAAACCAGTAGCGGCTTCCAGAAGGTCAACTTTGTGAAACCTGGAGCCAATAAGCTGCCCAAAGATAGGACTAAACCTTCTTCAATTTTGGGAGCAGCAAAGGATTGGGAATTGTTGATGGACACACATGAGAAGCATTACCAAATGCCTTCGAAAATCTGTACCACAGCATTAAGACCGGATATACTCATGTTCTCAAAAGCGACAAAGCATGTAGTACTTGTTGAACTTACAGTTCCATGGGAAAGTAACATACCGAAGGACCACAACATCAAGCTTAACAAGTACTGCAACTTAGTAGACCGGATTGTGAGAAACGGATTCAAGACTGATCTCTTCGCTGTGGAAGTCGGAGCAAGAGGACTACCAGCGAAGTCGCTCTACAGTCTCTTCAAGAATCTAGGGCTCCCAAGATCGACGCTAAGCTCATATATGGAGAGAGCTTCAAAAACGTCACTGGAAGCATCCTACAGAATATGGATAGGTAGAGAGAGGGAGGTCGAGAGCGGGACTGGTGGTTTCCCCGCGTCCTAGTCAACGCAGACTAGCTGACGAGGGCTTGAAGCGAGCCGAAACGTGAAGCATGCGCGGGAAATTTAGAGTGGCCACTCGCTAGTCCCGGCCTCGATTAATACCCTCCTCTACTGCCGATGGGCCCGGATATGTTCGGTGAAGCCATCGCAAGCTTAGATCCACACCTTCATTAATTAATAAATCTTATTGTTCCTATTTTATAGATTACCTGCAATACATTTATTTATTTATTTATTTTAGACAGGCAGCCTAGGCTGATACGTCTAAATCCAGTTAAAATTTGTTGTTTTTCGTCATTATCTTAGATTTTTTTGTTACATTTATTTTTTTTTTCTTTCTTGAGCACTCTTTTTGAGATTATGTTTTATTTGTTAGATATTTATCTAGTCTATTTTTGAATTGGTTGGTAGTAAGTGCGCTTATTACTTCCTCTGGAAGTTGGTTCCAGTCGTCCACCACTCTGTTTGTTATGAAAATGTTTGCGAGTATTGCTGTTAACAATTGTTCGACTTAGTTTCATGCTGTGGCCTCGAAGATGAACGTTTTGGTTCAATGTGAACATTTGGATCAGCTCAGGGCAATCGTATTTTTTTATTTCTTTATTTCATAGTGTATTAGGTACATTGTACCTGATTCGATTATCTATAGATAGATAGTTCATATAATTTTATTTTGTATTAATAAGAGAACTTTTTTGTTGATACCTATGAGTGAATAAATCACTTTGTTTCGGAAAATACAAATCAATTTTATTTCAATAAAGAATTATTTTATAGCCAACAATTCAAAAACCTAGCCCCCCATAGATTTTGTTTGTAAATATTGACCCGCGTAGGAAAAACTTTGCCCATCCCTGCACTAGATGCTCATTTAGGAATTTGCACAATATATCTGGCACAACGATATGGCTATGCTTCTCAACCGGTGGTCCAGACGAAGGGCTCCAACCGATCTTCCACCGGCAGCATATTGTTGAGAGACTCCATGCCCTCGATCGCTTGGTTCAGCAGAGAATGACATCTGAAATAACCAATAAGCATATCGCTTTACTGCCTAATACATTGGCATAAACTATTCTAGTTCGAATGCACGCACTTCTTCCACATCCCAAAGGTTTTTTTTTTATGTAATCAGGTATAGGTGGCTGAGTCCGAGGGGCCAAAGCACATGCTCTGACTAGCCAATATCACCTCCGAGAAGGTAGGTGCCATACCGGAGACTTCCCTGGATTGCTGGCTATACTGGACTAGAGGAGAACACAACCGAGGCTGCTATGCGGCCTTCTTTCATCCAGTACGGTGGTACCAACCCAGTCGGCTACAATTTGAGCCTACCACCTAGTAAGGGGCAAGGGAAGGGACCTACAGTTTTACACCGGTTCCGAACGGTGAAGCAGTGGTGTAGGTAATGCACGTAAATTTTTTCGTCAGAAAAAACTCATTTGTACACGGCGACCGGATTCGAACCTCGGACCTCCCGCATGAAAACCCGATGCCCAAACCACTCGGCCACCCGCCGCTTAAAGGTTAGTTAGAATAGAATGCCTCGCGGAATTACGTTCGCCTATTGTGCTACATACATATCACACACGCTGAATCCCGACAATCGGGGTAAGCAGAGTCATCGGTGTTGTGTTGCAAGAACTCTGGTAAATTACAGCACAACACCGACCGCCACGTTTCGCAAAGTATTCGAACAAGATTCAATCGATCAAGCAGCAAGTAAGGCACGAAGACCCACCTGCTGCATGACTCGGTGGAAGTACCCGCCCTTTAGCACGGCATCTTGTCCTTATACCTTAGTCGCATTTTATGACATGCATGGGGAGAGATGCAGTGGGGCTATTCTTTTTAAGTACCGGCCCCACACTACCATTCCCTAACTATTTGCCTTGCCTATTGTGCCTAATTTGTTTAAACAAATTAACAAACAAACAAATATATATATATGGCTTTCACATATTGTTATTATTGTACATAATAGTGTACATTCAAATGATCCCTGTTTACCAAAATAGGATTCCTTGAGCTATGGGAAACGGGGCCTCTCATCCGGTGGTTCACATTCAGGTAAGGTGGTTAACATAAAAAGTCATACCGAGTTGCTGAGCTGGAAGAGACAGGGGTATCAGGAGTGCACAAGTTGAAGCCAATGCTAATAAAATAGCCTGTGATTCATTTGGTAGACAGTAGAAGGCGGTTGAAATATGGGCTCCTGGTACTTGTACTCACCCAGGTAAGCACTCGTTTGACTTTTAGAGTTCAGTTTCACAAACATTTTCATAAATAGGCAATGAGGTGTGTAGTGTACATACTGCTGAAGGCTGGGACTGGATAAATTGGTGTTCAATAAAGAAAATATATATACATTTGTCAGCCTCGGTAGCTCAGTGGTGCTGGTGTATTAGCACACCTGGGCGCGGTCAGTGGATAGATGGGTGACCGCTCGTCCGTTGGAGGTTGACCGCGGTTCGGATTCCACGTAAAACTGTAGGTCCCTTCCCTTCTTACCTTACTAAGTAGTTGGTAGGGTTGAACCCGCCTGGGTTGGTACCACCGCACTGAATGAAAAGTCGGTTGAAACGGCTATGTAAATAGGTCGCGTTTTCCGTCCAGTTCAGTGTAGCCGGCACGATCGAAGGGAAGCACTGACACGGCACCTGGTTCACCCGGTGTTATGGGCTGACATCACGGATTTTGTAGGTGATGTAGCCAACCGTGTCAGTTTCCATAAAAAAAATACATAGTAAAGGGCACCTACAGTTAGTTTTGCCCCGGTTACCTGGTGAGTTGCCTGGAGACCTCGTGGACTCTCGACAGCCGCTCCGCAGCGCGCGCGTTGCTCCTCTGCCGCTCCACCATGAGCGCGAGCAGCCGGGCTATCTCGGCGTCCGTCTGTCATTAGCACTTACATAATATATTACACGTTGTAAATGGGTGGATCAACTTTTTCTTGTAACGTAAAAACCAGCTTCAAAGCCAAATAAAAAAAAAGTTTATTACAATTTATTACTTAGTTGAAAATCAATAAGTATAAAATACTTAGGTTAATAGGGAATTGAAATAAAAGTAGAGAACTATTTAAAATAAAACATTAACCAAATTTTTAGGGGTGACCCAGGGGACAATTTTGTCCCCAGTTTTATATGGAAAAAAGGGGTTGTCCTCAGGGTAACCAATTTTTTTTTTTAAATTACTCAAAATTCTTTGTGCAGCTTCTTTCTTATAAATCTATTACTTATCTGAGAGTTGCTGTAACTATTAAAATAAGGTGAATTTATCAAAATAATATGCTGTTTTCAGAGAGATACCAAAAACAAGAAAAAGTTGATTCACCCAAATACTGGTGCCTTGTGGGGCCGGGCTGGCACATCAAAAGAATAGCCCAACTGCATCTCTCCCCGTGCATATAATTAAAGAAAATCGTTTTCTCCTTTTAGTTTTATATTGAAGTTGTAGTAGTAGCTGTTTTATTTTGATTAAGGCCGTGACAAACGCCAACGACCTTGAGCATTCGGGAATTCTACATAATGTACCATGCGACTGCTAATTTCGCTTCGCACGTTCAAGTCACATCTAGCGTAGTTTGTCGCTATCAGCCTAAAGAGTTGATGGTTCGGGGTTCGAATCCCACTTTCGTATGTTTTTTTTTTTTGCTTTTTTATTATTTTAATTATTAAAATGATTGTGGCTTATGTAACTGATGCGTGATTCTAATTTTTTATTTTTTATTATTTTACCTAAATAACATTTTATTGTAATTTCTTCCAAATTATTTTAGTTCATGTACTTACCACTTTTTATAAACTTCTAAATAGACTATCGATGAAAACTAAAATAAAAATAGGTAGGTAGGTAATAGGTAGATAGGCATTTAGGTATGTATGGCAAATATCATAGCAACATAGGTACCGGCCGGCGCGCGCGGCGCGCGCGGCGGCAGCATGGCACGGTGCGGTGGGGTGCGGTGCGGTGCGGTAACTCAGTAGCAGCGTGCCACTCACGCATGCAAGCAAGCAATAACAAGCCGCTCCTCCGCGCCGCGCCGCCGCTCCTCCGCGCCGCGCCGCGCCGCCGCGTCGTCACCGCTCCGCGCCACCACAGTGCCGCCGCCGCCGCCGCCCCCGCTCCGCAGCGCGCCGCTGTTGCTAGGCTACTTTTATTTAGGCACGGTTCTATAGTCCTTGCATCTCAAGCGCAGACAGCGTTATACCACACCCGTGACACTAGTCACATTTTCTATGAAGCGGCCGAAAATGTGTACCTACTGCTCACGTACGCGGGCGCCTTTGCGTGTATTGGTGCGACCTCGATAACTTGGGTACAGGGTTGGCACTCTTTATGAGAAGTTTGTAGTGGACAATATTATAAATTATATTTGATGTAATTTAAAAGGAAACATTTTTAATTATGACTATCTATGTATATGTACCTCTTAACATTATTGGAGGGCAAGAAAAAAAGAAAAACATCAACTTATATGCACATGTTTTATTTTTACTCGCTAACTAAACGACAATTTTGCAGTGAAAGTTTCACTAAATTTTGGAAACTTTGCAATAGGTATTCCATTTTTATTATTTTTAAGCCGAATCGTATGTGAAGCTAAAGTGAAATTTTCAATGTATACTTGCCGCCATTTTGAACTTTTTAGTTACTGGACCGATTGCTTTCAAAATTGATATCTGGGTGTCTGTGTAGGCTCTGAATACGAATCTGTAATCAAAATTAAAAAAAAGTGGCCGCCATTTTGAACTTTTTAGTTACTGGACCGATTGCTTTCAAAATTGATATCTGGGTGTCTGTGTAGGCTCTGAATACGAATCTGTAATCAAAATAAAAAAAAGTGGCCGCCATTTTGAACTTTTCAGTTACTGGACCGATTGCTTTCAAAATTGATATCTGGGTGTCTGTGTAGGCTCTGAATACGAATCTGTAATCAAAATAAAAAAAAAGTGGCCGCCATTTTGAACTTTTCAGTTACTGGACCGATTGCTTTCAAAATTGATATCTGGGTGGCTGTGTAGGCTCTGAATACGAATCTGTAATCAAAATTAAAAAAAAGTGGCCGCCATTTTGAACTTTTTAGTTACTGGACCGATTGCTTTCAAAATTGATATCTGGGTGTCTGTGTAGGCTCTGAATACGAATCTGTAATCAAAATAAAAAAAGTGGCCGCCATTTTAAACTTTTCAGTTACTGGACCGATTGCTTTCAAAATCGATATCTGGGTGTCTGTGTGGGCTCGGAATACGAATCTGTAGTCAAAATTAAAAAAAAGTGGCCGCCATTTTGAACTTTTTAGTTACTGGACCGATTGATTTCAAAATTGATATCTGGGTGTCTGTGTAGGCTCTGAATACGAATCTGTAGTCAAAATTTAAAAAAAGTGGCCGCCATTTTGAAATTTTCAGTTACTGGACCAATTGCTTTCAAAATCGATGTCTGGGTGTCTGTGTGTGCTCTGAATACGAATCTGTAGTCAAAATTAAGTGGCCGCCATTTTAAACTTTTTAGTTACTGGACCGATTGATTTCAAAATTGATATCTGGGTGTCTGTGTAGGCTCTGAATACGAATCTGTAGTCAAAATTTAAAAAAAGTGGCCGCCATTTTGAACTTTTCAGTTACTGGACCAATTGCTTTCAAAATCGATGTCTGGGTGTCTGTGTATGCTCTGAATACGAATCTGTAGTCAAAATTAAGTGGCCGCCATTTTAAACTTTTTAGTTACTGGACCGATTGCTTTCAAAATAGATATCTGCGTGTCTGTGTGGGCTCTAAATATGAATCTGTAGTCAAAACTAAAAAGTGCAAGATGGCGGCAACTATTTTTAAATTTTGAAACCGGATTCGTATTCAGAGCCCATACAGATACCCAGATATCAATTTTGAAAGCAATCGGTCCAGTAACTAAAAAGTTCAAAATGGCGGCCACTTTTTTTTAATGTTCACTACAGATTCGTATTCAGAGCCCACGCAGACACCCAGATATCGATTTTGAAAGCAATCGGTCCAGTAACTAAAAAGTTCAAAATGGAGGCCGTTTTTTTTTTATTTTGACAACGGATTCGTATTCAGAGCCCACACAGACACCCAGATATTGATTTTGAAAGCAATCGGTCGAATAACTAAAAAGGTCAAAATGGCGGCAACTTTTTTTAAATATTCACTACATATTTGTATTCAGAGTCCACACAAACACCCAGATATCGATTTTGAAATCAATCGGTCCAGTAATTAAAAAGTTCAAAATGGCGGCAACTTTTTTTAAATGTTCACTACAGATTCGTATTCAGAGCCCACACAGACACCCAGATATCGATTTTGAAAGCAATCGGTCCAGTAACTACAGTAAGTACAGTCCAGTAAGTACAGTTTGAGTACCAACACGATGGGTCTAAGTCCAGTGGTTCTCGAGATATGACCAAAACAAATTATCACGTGACAGATGGGTAGATCTCACTGAGACGTTCAGTTTGATTACCAACACGATGGGTCTAAGTCCAGTGGTTCTGTAGATATGACCAAAACTAATGATCACGTGACAGATGATAATTCCGATCCCTCACTCGCATGATCGCATCGCATTTCGCGTTTAGATACTACCTAGCAGCGGAGCGCAGGCGCTATATAGCATTTAGCATTTAGCAGTACCACAGATAAAGAGCACCTACTTCATTGCTTTGTGCGTTCCAAAACAAACGAACCAACTAAGTTTTACGAACGCAACAGCAATGCTAACCAAAATGAAATGTGATTTGTTGCTTAGCATTTAGCATTTAGCATTTTATTCATCAGGGCGCTTAGCAGTGCTAAATGCTAACGGGGTATTCATGATGAATTAATTTTGTTAATGCTAAGCGTAACAAGACTAATTCAGAGCCCACACAGACACCCAGATATCGATTTTGAAAGCAATCGGTCCAGTAACTAAGAAGTTCAAAATGGCAGCCGCTTTTTTTAAATTTTGACAACGGATTCGTATTCAGAGTCCACACAGACACCCAGATATCGACTTTGAAAGCAATCGGTCCAGTAACTAAAAAGTTCAAAATGGCGGCCACTTTTTTAAATTTTGACAACGGATTCGTATTCAGAGTCCACACAGACACCCAGATATCGACTTTGAAAGCAATCGGTCCAGTAACTAAAAAGTTCAAAATGGCGGCCACTTTTTTTAAATTTTGACAACGGATTCGTATTCAGAGTCCACACAGACACCCAGATATCGACTTTGAAAGCAATCGGTCCAGTAACTAAAAAGTTCAAAATGGCGGCCACTTTTTTAAATTTTGACAACGGATTCGTATTCAGAGTCCACACAGACACCCAGATATCGACTTTGAAAGCAATCGGTCCAGTAACTAAAAAGTTCAAAATGGCGGCCACTTTTTTTAAATTTTGACAACGGATTCGTATTCAGAGTCCACACAGACACCCAGATATCGACTTTGAAAGCAATCGGTCCAGTAACTAAAAAGTTCAAAATGGCGGCCACTTTTTTAAATTTTGACAACGGATTCGTATTCAGAGTCCACACAGACACCCAGATATCGACTTTGAAAGCAATCGGTCCAGTAACTAAAAAGTTCAAAATGGCGGCCACTTTTTTTAAATTTTGACAACGGATTCGTATTCAGAGCCCACACAGACACCCAGATATCGACTTTGAAAGCAATCGGTCCAGTAACTAAAAAGTTCAAAATGGCGGCCACTTTTTTTAATTTTTACAACGGATTCGTATTCAGAGCCCACACAGACACCCAGATATCGACTTTGAAAGCAATCGGTCCAGTAACTAAAAAGTTCAAAATGGCAGCCGCTTTTTTTAAATTTTGACAACGGATTCGTATTCAGAGCCCACACAGACACCCAGATATCGACTTTGAAAGCAATCGGTCCAGTAACTAAAAAGTTCAAAATGGCGGCCACTTTTTTTAAATTTTGACAACGGATTCGTATTCAGAGCCCACACAGACACCCAGATATCGACTTTGAAAGCAATCGGTCCAGTAACTAAAAAGTTCAAAATGGCAGCCGCTTTTTTTAAATTTTGACAACGGATTCGTATTCAGAGCCCACACAGACACCCAGATATCGACTTTGAAAGCAATCGGTCCAGTAACTAAAAAGTTCAAAATGGCAGCCGCTTTTTTTAAATTTTGACAACGGATTCGTATTCAGAGCCCACACAGACACCCAGATATCGACTTTGAAAGCAATCGGTCCAGTAACTAAAAAGTTCAAAATGGCGGCCACTTTTTTTAAATTTTGACAACGGATTCGTATTCAGAGCCCACACAGACACCCAGATATCGACTTTGAAAGCAATCGGTCCAGTAACTAAAAAGTTCAAAATGGCGGCCACTTTTTTTAAATGTTCATATGATTAAGATTCGCTCCGGTGAAGGAAAACACCGTGAGGAAACCTGTGCACAGCAGTACATATAAAATTGTTGTGGACACCGCTTCCAATCCAGCTTGTCACGTGGAAATGTATAACAATTCCCTTCCATGTTCATGGGAAAGGCTTGCGCTCAGTAGTAGGACATTAAAATTGACTCAAGAAGAAGAATAAGAAACCAAATTGATATCTGATTTGTGTAACATAAATTTCATTATTTCACATAAGAATGAAAATTTCACAGTAATTTTGCAGAAAGTGCAAAATTTCACTGCAAAATTTCAAGTGAAATTTTTGTGCAAAATTGCGCCTTGCATCTCTAAGTAAGTGCGAACAAGGAGGTTTGAAGTCCACCGCGCGCGCGGGCGCGGCCGGCCCGATCGTTGTTCTGTGCTGTGAGTGCGAAAGAACCGCGCGCGTACGTGTAAGTAGCTACTACTCCCTCTCGAAGGTGCGCTCGCTCTCCTCTCGACAGTCGGTGCCAGCCTGACTAGCCGTCCGCCAGAAGTCGACCAGACAGCGCTCGCGGGCTGCGGGGCGCGGGGGGAAGCAAACTCGCTTCGAGGCGGAGCGTCGCTTCTATACGCCAGTATTATAAGTATTCTATGGTTATACCACAGTACCTATTAGTTATTCTGTGGTTATACCAACGAAAGCCATGCATATAACGCCCCGTCAAGTTACGTACCGGAGCGTATACTGATAGATACCACAGAAGAGAGATATTACTGATACGGTCGTACTGTATACTGGTACGGAAAATGACACGGTGGCAACATCACCTACAATACAACATCCGAGATGTCAGCTCGTAACAACTGGTGAAGTAGGTGCTATGTCAGAGCTTTTCTTCGGTCGTACCGGCTTCACTGAACTGGACGGAAAAAAAGAAGGGAGTCATATCCCGAAATAGTTTGTATTTTCCGTCCAGTTTAGTGTAGCCGGCACGACCAAAGGGAAGCACTGACATGGCACCTAAGTTCACCCGGTGTTATGGGCTGACATCACGGATGTTATAGGTGATATAGCAAACTGTGTCAGTTTACATAAAAAAATCCCTCAGTCGCCTTTTACGACATGCACGGGGAGAGATGCAGTGGGGCTATTATTTTAAATTACCATCCCACACGGTACAAATATACCTAACCACCTATCTTTTTTCCATTCGATCCAAACACAGAAGACAGAAATGACGACCGACACGCGGGCGCAGCAGGGCAGGAGCGAGCAAGCGAGCCCGGAACTAAAATTGTATCTAGTATTGAAGTGCCTGCTAAATTGACGAAGGCAAAAATTTTACCCTTCCGACTGAAGAATTACGTCAATAATTTCATGTAGGCGTTTTTTGTTTTTTATTTTTATCTCCTTTCGTGGATAAAATAATAAAAAAAATTGAATAGAGTTTTCTCAGAGCTTTGTGACCTTTGAATCGGTGGTATTGTAAAATTGTAATAATACACACATACTCAGATTTTCAAAAATTCATGCTTTTTTTATATATTTTTAATTTTATGTTTATTACTTACTTTTACTCATTATTAAAAAAACCAGCAATGCACTTTGTTGGTAAGGAACCAAAATATAGGTTGGTATTTTTTTAATTTTCTGAATGTGTGTCAATTGGTCAGTTTTGGACCTTCTTTGTCGCACTTTTTGCATGTTTTGCGTATTTGGCGTTTGTCACCGCCTTAAGTTATATTTAAGTTAAGTATTAATTAATAATTTTTTTTTATTGTAAGCTCGACATATGGCGCCGAGGTGAAGTGTCTAACGGCGCCCATGGACATTCGGTCGTTGCGCACAGGGTTGCAAATGCGATGCAAGCCTGACTGGTGCCCATTCACGCCCCTCTTGAAGGACCCGAGAGTGTACTTGGGGGGGGGAATATATGAGCAGTGAGAGCGTTCCAGAGTTTACCGGTTCTGTAGAGGAAAGATCTGCAGAATCGATTGGTACGCATCCGTGGTAAGTCCAGCGTGTAGGGATGCAATCCCTGCCCAGTGCGCGTGGTGCTGAGGTGGAAAGGGGATGGCCGGATCGCGTTAAACAGATCCGAGCACTCCGCATGGAATAAGCGGTAGAACACACTTAAAGCCGACAGTTCCAGAGTTGCGTTCCACCCAGTTCAGTGTAGCCGGCACGACGGAAGGGAAGCACTGACATGGCACTTAGTTAACCAAGGTGCTATGGGCTGACACCATGGATGTAGTAGGTGATGTAGGCAACCGAGTCAGTTAAAAAAAATATATTTATTCTTTATTCTTTATTTATCATTTGTATGGTAGTACACTACACTTGAATTTGTCCTGTTTAGTTTTTACAATCTGGTTCGATTACACCCACAAAGAAGAGCCGGCAAGAAACTTCGCAGGGTAATTTTTTTAACGTCTTCGATTACAATACATTGTGACTAACTACACAATAGACACCGCTTACAGTGTTAAGATACAGTTTGAGAGCTAGAATCATAGGCGCCGACTACGTGGGCGCTCGGGGGCTCCAGCACCCACGAGGGGTGAGTAGTGGGTGCGGAGCACCCACGACGATAGATATAAAAACTGATCAGTAATAGGATTTGAGCTACGATAAAAATGCCTTATTTACTTACAAGCCTTTGAGCAAGAACATTCCTTTGAGCGACCACATTTACACATTCGCACTATAATTATAGTGGCGCGGCGAATAGCGAACGTTATAGTAGGTACTCCTATATTATTCTATACCTAACAATAGAATATAGGAGCACTACATCCGTAGGTACATCGTGGGAATGTGTAAATGCGGCAAATGCAAAACATTATGCGAATGTTTTGCGAATCCATGCTGCCGGATGCCGGGAGAATTAGTGAAATATTGGAGAAGCATATGTCCAGCAGTGGATGACAACCCGTTTATGATGATGATGACTGTTCAATAAAAAAAAATTTTATGAGCACCCACGAGGATTTCTAAAAGTCGGCGCCCCTGGCTAGAATAACTATAATTTAAGCTTGATAATTCAATTAATTTATGTAACAACCTGTATAACGGCACATACATATCACACGCCGTATCTCGACAATCAGGGTAAGCAGAGTAATCGGAGTTGTGCTGCAAGTACTCTGGTAATTTACAGCAAACCACCGACCACCACGTTTAGCAATGTATTCGGACAAGACAACTATCAACAACAGGGGGTTCTGTATCGGAAATGGATCACTTTTGAAGAACAAAGAATTTTTTTTGTAAAAAAAAAATTCTTTGAAAAAAATTTAAATGTAAAATGTAAAAAAGAAATTTGTTAATCGTTTCAGTTCCATGCCAGGAACAAAAAAGTCTTCCAACACATAGATCTCTTTCTTTCAGAAATTGTGAAAAACCACAATTTTAGTTTTGTTAGTATGGAATAGAAAGAATTTGATTTTTTTTACCAACTTACACGTGTTACATCATAATGGTAATGAAGACTTTTCTTGTTACTGTTATGAAACTGAATCTATTATGCTATAAAAATCAACCACCTATTTTTTTTATTTAAATACATAAAAAAAAGCCCAAGGTGCAAAAATTTTTATATAGGTTTTACCCCTATATGATACAGAACCCCCCCCCCCCCCCCCCCCCCCCCCTGAGCGTACTATTAACTAATTTTGAAAGACCTTATATAATGTACAATTGGTTTAACTAAAATTTTTATTAAATAGGTAACTACCTCTTTGACCCGAGCTGTGAGCGCAGTCTGATCGGCTGCGACCGGCTGCGCGCACGCGGCTAGGTGCGCCTGGTAGCGGGACGCCATCCGCGCCCACGGCCGGTAATCCAGACCTGCCGTACGTTAGAACCCCTAGTTAAAAACCATAAAGTGTGGGATAAACTTTGCTAAACATGGTTAGACTGAAAAAAGATGGCGGATGAACAACATTTGTTTGCCGCGTCAGTCCTTCGTCACTCGCTCAAGGTCGCGCGTTAAATGCCTACTGCTTGGCGTACAGGTTAATGTACAAGTAACAGTGGGCTGCCGCTATCCAGCCAGCGAAATCACATCATTATTGTGCAGCATTTTGATTTATTTCTAGCAATTTATTTATTCATATTAGTAGGAGGTCATAGATTTAAAATAATATTATCATATTGCCAATAACATTGGTCAGATTACGCCGAACAGCATGGTATGTAGGTATGGCCTAATTCGTATAAGGATAGAAATAGAACATTCATTCGTTCTCTTTCTCTCAATGTGGGTTTTATACAATAAAAACACCAATAAAACAATAGGTACATTGTAGATAATCATTAAATTTATTGATCAAACAAAAATCAATCACTGGAAGGTTGCACGCTTCCATGTGAAAAATTAATGACGCTAACGCATGCATGAATTTGTTCGCATGAATTTGCCGTAGCTAAATATCATATCGTTGGTAGGTAGCATCTTCATTTTATTTCTCACAATAAGACAGCCCAAAGACACCGCCCTTACACGCGCTGAACGGTGTGCTTTCGAGATAGAGTTACGCGACAGAAAGATAAGCTAAATGTAGGTGGTTATCGTGGTTAGGCATGCAGCTCTGTGCGAGTCAATTTGTACTTTATCGCGTCGTCGCAGAGTAGTTATTTCTTTGTGAGTGTTTGTACAGAGAAGCTTCTGTGCGTATCTATTCTGTGGTTGTGCTGGAATTTACAAGAGTACTTGCAGCACAAAACTGATTACTCTGCTTCCCGATTGTCGTGATACAGCACTGAATGAAAGGTCGGTCGAAGCAGCTATGTAAATAGTTCGCTGTTTTCAGTCTAGTTCAGTGCAGCCGGCACGACCAATGGTAAGCATTGACATGGCACCTAGTTCAACAACACTCGCTCTAAGTATCCCGAACTGAATAAAAGAAAATAATATTTTTTTTTGTAAATTCATAACACAAATATGTTGTGGTGGTACAGAACCCTCGCTGTGCGAATCCCACTCACATTTAGCCATTTTTTTTTAATAAGAACTTACCTTCTAAAACCTCAGGATCCCGCACACCGGGCAAGCCCAGCGTTCCCCTCATGATGGGCAGAAACGTCGGTATCTCCTGAAAATTTCAGAAAATAATTATTCCTTATACATAGTGAAGCTGTGACATGGCACCTAGCTCTGACAGGAACAAGGAGTAATGAAATTAAATGAAATGAAATTAAAATATTTATTTCACAATCACGAAGAGGTACATTGATATTTTGCTTAGAATAACAATTAAAAAAAAAACAAATAGAGGTGTAATGCCCAGCCCCATGACAGAAAATGGATGTATTACAGCATTTGACTCCATATAGCTAACGAGTCACATGGACTCGCTGGTTTTAACATAAAAGTGGATCACAAACACCGTTTGTGATGGTATGTATTCTCTATCTCGCGGATCACAAATTACTCGTCAACAGATTTTGCGCTGTTCTTTCTAAAATCACAGAGCACTATTCATGATCCGCGTTTCATGTATACTGTATTTGAGTGTTTTAGCTACACACACACATATACAATTCATCTATAAGAGGTGCGCGGGAGAGGCAGAGGGACTACTCTCGAGTGCCGCAACTCAGTGCGCCGCGAGCTACGACAGAGCGTGTGTGTACAATATTTTTTTAAAGCTACATTTTAACATTGGAAATGTTTTTTCGATCGCGTTGGTAGGGGGCCGTTTTCAGCGAAAGTGCGATATCGCTCTGGCGTCCTCAATTTTTGGGCTACGCGGGTCAATGGGGTATCAAAAGACGTGTCTTGACGAGATCTACAAGATGCTGTAAAAAATGTGTGAAGAAGTCAAAAACTTTTTCGAAAAAGTGCAAAAATGTTCAAAAATGACGTGATTTTTTCCGACTTCTCAACTTGAATCGACGATATCTCGAAAACGAAAAGCGATATCGAAAAAATTAAAAAAAGCACTCGGGGTATTGAGTTGGGCTACAGTTTGCAAAAAACGGAACCTCGCTATCTGTAATGGGGTTGGAGAAAGCTTTACCTTTATGCGGCGGAGTTTTCGCGGCGCGCGGCGCGCGCGTGTACTAGTGAGTTTCGTGTACTAGAGCCATAGTAATTGTTCAGTTTTCATCTTAACATCCTGAGACAAATATTTCGCCTACAAAACTTCCTTTGACAAGTTTGCGAAAAGCACTGGACCTTTAGCAACGTGAATCTTCTTTTTTTTAATTTCTCTGTGGTTGTAAATTATCGAACTACCTTACTTATACACTCTTCGATGAGGCCAAGCGAGCCACACTTCATTTTGTTTTACTCTGCATTTTTCGAACCTTCTCGTCATATTTTAATTACATTATTTTCTCGTTGAAGTGGAGTAAGGACCATACCAATTTACAGGTTGGTGCAATGGTCTTAATTTCTGATGAGCTTAGTCCTCCTATGAAATGGAGAGTCGGTCGGATTGTAGAGTTACATCCGGGCTCAGATGAAGTTTGTCGTGTCGTTACAGTGCGCACTTCATCAGGACTACTTAAAAGACCTGTTGTGAAGTTGTGTCCACTTCCTTTCTCTTCATAATAGCTCTATGTATTTTTTGTTTACTAATTTTTTCGTATAAGTTTTTTTTTGGTGATGGTCTCTGGTACCTTAATACTTCCTTTTAACCATATTAAAATACTGTGTATTTTGGTGGGCGGAATGTTCAGTTTTCATCTTAGAATGCTGAGACAAATATTTCGCCTACAAAACTACCTTTGACAAGTTTGCGAAAAGCACTGGACCTTTAGCAACGTGAATCTTCTTTTTTTTAATTTCTCTGTGGTTGTAAATTATCGAACTACCTTACTTATACACTCTTTTCGATGAGGCCAAGCGAGCCACACTTCATTTTGTTTTACTCTGCATTTTTCGAACCTTCTCGTCATATTTTTCATCAACAAAATTTGTTTTAATAATTTCGCATAACCGCTCACTGGTTGCCGCAAAATACGTGCCCGTGTCCCACACAATCCTCGGCGGGGCCCCTAACCGGTGGAGAGTAGCGGCATGGCACCTCTTCGGCACCAGTGAAGGTAACAGCTACCCTCAAAATCAAGGTACTCTCAGTTAATCTCATAATTTTTGGTTTACTTATTGAATTATTTACATTCATTGAATTTTACATACAGTCCATCTTCTCGCATTCTCACAGTAATATAGGTTAGAAGATGCGTCGCCTTCTAACCTAACCTACTTATATAATATTATTATATTTGATATTTATTAATTTGTTACTTTAGTTAGTTAGATCTGTTAATTCGTTTGGTTATAAGTATATTAATATTTAATTAAGAAGACAAATCGTTAAACAAACTTATTAATTGTGAGTACTTAATTCTATCTTATAATTTTATGTGTACCTAATAAAAATAATTATTTTGTTTCTTTATTATATATTTACGAAACATTTACCCAATACAGTAAAATTCATACAATTATACTTTTGAATTTATTAAACCGGTAATTTTTGAAAATATTTGCACTTCACCGGCCAATAAAATAGTTCAGTTTGTGTTCTGCGAGAAGCGGCCATATTCTTTTATTTTTACGACTAAACAATTATTAAAAGAATAAAGATTGTAAAAAATATGTTTTACCTATTTTCATTTTCAATGTACCCGAAGGTCGTGAGAGACACGAGATCTGTGGATTTTTTTATCGCTTGTGGTAAATAAGTGTTAAGCTAAGCCCAAAAAAAAAATGTATGGCATGACATCACAATTGTAGTAGTTGGTTACGCTGCCAACCATGTATTTGTATTTGTCATTCTTTTTTCAGTAAAATTAAAAGTAGGGATGTAACGATACCGATACCGATGTATCGGCCGATATATCGGCTAGGCCGATATATCGGTATCGCCGATACATACAAGCCGATAACAAACTATTCGAAAAGCGCACGAAACGACGCGCGGGGCATTGCCGCTCCGTCGCAGAGGTTAAGCAGACTATTTCATGTGGAAGCTTGTACCAGACATTTATAACTCTATTTGTCAAAAAAATAACTCTTTGTCATTTGTTTTTTAATATTATTATTTCTAATGATACTTAATTACTTTCTTAATTAACACTTTGATTGCTTGATAATAATTCATTCAATAACTATTTTCTTTGAATTTTGATTGACATTTTTATTTACTTTATTTTTTACAATTGCCATCCCAAGGTTGAGTCTCTGTTAAATATAGGTAAGTATTATGCGTAATAAAGACATACAAACGCCCGAGGTACATACTACATTATTTATTTCATTATTTGATTTATTATCTACTAAACCATCAATATCGGTATCGGTATCGCCGATTATTTACTACAAAAATCGGTATGTGTATCGTATCGGCAAATTCATGTATCGTTACATCCCTAATTAAAAGATATTATAATTTGCAAGTCAAATTTGAATTCACCATTATTACCACGTTTTGTATTCAATTCAATTAAATTCAATTCTTTATTGTGTAAAAATAAAAGAAATACAGTCACAGTTACAATTTGAACATAACATATAGTTACATAACTTAACATTAAACTGATACAGTAATTATTTCATTTATTTACATTTAGGTAAGTATGTATTGTACTCGAGGCAAAGCACTATTACCCAGTCTCTCTATTATATTCTCTCCTTTTCTCCCGTCCATACTATACTTTCTTTAATACTGCTCAGTCCTAAACCAATATAATGTGATAGTGTATAGCCTTTAGTGAGCCTCATTCCATTGGTGCAAACTGCATCAAAATCTGTTCACTGGTTCCCGAGTTTACTTCAAAAATACATACATATATACAGACATTCCCTTTTATAAGTAGAGACAGAGAGATTAGAGGGGCAAGTAATCTGCGGTTTCGCTCAGTTAGTGCATTCGGGTGAGTCAGTGCATGTCAGGTTAAAAAATAAAACGTACCTATCTGCAAGCGCGTCGACGTGGGACGACGACATCAAGTGCGTCGGCGGAAAGCAGTGGTTCCGTACCGCTGAAGGCCGGGAGGACTGGAGGAAAATTGGAGAGGCGTATGTCCAGCAGTGGACGCTTGCACGCTGACTGACTGACTGATTGACTGACTGACTGACCTGCAAGCGCCTCACGTCCTCGTCGGCGCTCAGATTGGGCGCCGACTGTGCCTCCTTCACCACGACGATGCTGTGCGCCTTCTTGGGTGCTCGGCGCGGCGGCAGCGACAGCTGGCGGCGTTGCGGAGCGCTCGCCGCGCGGCGCGAGTCGCGCGACGCCGTCGACGACTTGCCAGACATCTTTGGGGAATCTGAAATTTCAATAGATTGTTTTTGCTTTATGGAAAGCTGGAAATGTGGCATCGCTGCACCTATAGGTAGGTGTCTAAGGATGCCCATGGACATTCTGTGATGCACGGGGATTCCGAACGCCATGCCGGCCTGACAGGAGCATTTTCACCCCCCTTCCCTCCCCCTTTTCATAAACCCCATGTTGGCGCTTCTTCCTGTCTAGTCCGTCCCTGCATATATGAACGCTAGCGAGTCGATCGATCAGTCAGTATTAGCACAGATACGGCCGCCGCATAATTATTAAAATTAAGATAAAAATACGTCGTTGCCGCGTGTCGTCGCCGCAGACGAAAGTCATCGTAGATTCCCGGAAGTGCGCCAGCCAACAAGGGGGTCCCCCTGGATCGACAGAGAGAGATAGCAGTAATCGTGAGTGTTTTCCTTTACTGTCTCCTGTACCTGTATTGTAAGCGTCAACAACTCTTATACGAAGATGCAACACCCCAGGCTGCACTTTTGATAGGAAATAGATAGGCAGGGATTGCGTTCCATATTTTCTCAGTTCTGTGAATAAAATAGAATAGAATAGAATAGAATATTTATTGGTATATAACATATACAAGTCACAAACTCACATTCACACATTTTAAAATTTTACAATTTACAAAATAAAATACAATTTAACGATATTCAATTCAATTTCAATTCAAAAAATTCAAAAATAATAAATAAATCCTATTCAAATTCAAATTATTAATAATATAAATCCGACATAAAATCGCCAGTCAAATAGGTGCACATCAATAATACATTAGGTACCTATAAAAGCAAGCAGAAACTCATTCGTTAAGGAATTCCTCGACCGAATAGTACGCCTTCTCCACCAGAAAGCGCTTCAGTCTGCCGACAAAGCTGTTGAATGATTCAGCATTTTTAATTTCTGAGCTTTGGCCCAATTACAAAAACCGATTTTTCAGATCTGGCGAGTCTGTGTTCAACAGGACGGAGATTGTCACGGTTTCGGGTGGAAAAGACATGACTAGCTCCACTGGTTTCAAACAAATGAGATCCTCTCCTAACGAACTTGGCCACCTCCGCGATGTACACACTGGGTAGCGTAAGAATTTTCATTTTTATGAATATTTCACGTGCTGGAGTGTCCCAGGGGACGCCAGCAAGTATTCGCACGGCACGTTTCTGCATCCTGAACGCCCTGTCACGTTCGGCAGCAGTGCCCACAATTCGATGCCGTACGACATTACTGAGTGGAAGTAGCCGTAGTATGCCATACGTACGGCTCTTGAGTCAAGTGTTGGTACCAATATGACCTGCAGAAACGGTTGGTAGGTATCTGTGGTAGGTTGAAATGTTTTCAAGTCTTAGGGTGGGTTGCACCAAATAGCCTGGTTATAGTAATAGCTAAAATTAACTATAACCATGACCAGATGGTTAACTTTGACTATTCTCTACTATGGGTTGCACCACGAAACTACTGGTTATAGTTAAAGTTAATAGTGTTGCTAGCCTAATGAAGCATAATTTGACCCAAAGTTATTGAGGGAAACATTTTTTTCAATGGCAACAATCCAAACTAACGTCATTTAACAGCTGTGCTGTCACTGTCGGTTGCATATTACTCATATTTATGGCACGGTTGAACCGGTTGGCCGAAGGCGGCTGACCGAATAAAGCTAGAAACTCATTGGGCCCACGTACGCCACACACGCGAATCTGGGCGCGTCGGTCTCCATACATTTTATATGGAAGAGTGCAGCACGCAGTTTCATTGCGCCCACGCCACCCTACGCTACGCGACACACTGCGTGCTGCACTCTTCCATATAAAATGTATGGAGACCGACGTGCCCACGTACGCGTGCGTAGCGTACGTGGGCCCAATGAGTTTCTAGCTTAAGTTTGTTTACCGCGTCGTCGCAAATAAAAAGTATATATTTTTGAGATTCTTGCAATACGAAAAGAAAACAACAGACATCAGAAGTACAACAGAAAAGGCTGTATACTTTAATTAGTTTGACTGTCCCGGAAAGGGACGAATAAATTAAAAAAATATATATCTATGTGTTCATTCGTAATCGAAAAGCGCAGCGGGTTATATTCTCTTTGTGTAATCGTACTTCGCAGATTTACATAAGTATGATGCAGAACGTGCAGGAAATTTTTTGCATTCAAAACAATGAATAAATTGTTAAAATAAAAGCCTATGGTTCTATGATCAAATTATACGCTATGGTGCATTTTATATACGAAAAAAAACATACACTCGAATTGAGAACCTCCTCCTTTTTTGGAAGTCGGTTAAAAATAGGTACCTAGTTATACGAGTCGGTCACTCACTATCATACTGACCTAATTATAATTGACTCGACTGCTATATTGCAATGGTCCCATGTGAGGTCACAAACAGTTGTCCAATGCCTTCGCCAGATTTTTCGATACTCGAAATCTAGCCAAGAAGGACTTATCATCCCACCCTGTGAACCTGTCCGTTCTGGGAAAATACACCTATGGCACCTTCTCCGGAGATACCAAAAAACCAAGAGCTGTCAGTAGCGACAAGGAGTGACAGATAGAAAAATGAAGAGCTTGACAATATTTTCATCAGATTTATTGTTATGTAAATGATTTAATAAAGTTGCTACATTGGTGACCCTCGACTGAACAGCACGTACGGCCGGCTACCATCGCGCCGCGCCGTATCTTTCGCAACCGCAAATAAAAGCGAATACAACCACTAAATCACTTCCGCAATGCCGCTCACCTCGGAGGAGATGGAGGCTCGCCTGGAAACTCTACAAGCGCAAAACTTGGCCCTGCAACAACAGCTTCAGCAGGGGCGTGCGTCCGTGGCAACTACATCAGCACTACCACAAGGCGAGTGGTAGTGCTGTTTTGGCAAGACAAACCAGCAATATGGTTTGCACAAGCAGAGGCACAATTTGAAATCGCCGGAATAACGGTCGACACGACAAAGTATAATTACGTAATATCTCAGCTGGATTCTCGACTGGCCGCAGAGGTGGAGGACATCATAACCAATCCTCCGCCTGCCAATCGTTACAGTAAATTAAAAGAAGAACTTATACGCCGCCTCTCAACGTCACAAGAGCAGCGGGTGAGGCAACTGATCAGCGATGAAGAAATAGGTGACCGCAAACCATCTCAATTCCTGCGCCACCTCCGTTCGCTCGCTGGTGCAACACTATCAGATCAGGACATTCTGCGGCAGCTTTGGCTTCGTCGTCTTCCCCAACATGTACAGGCCATCCTTACGACCCAAGCAGAGCTCCCATTGGACAAAACGGCAGAGCTTGCTGATAAAATCATGGAGGTCTCACCAACCCCAGTATCACAGATGGTACATGCTGCAACAGCACCGCAGACTACATCCGACTTGCTGTCTTCCCTAGCTGATCGCGTTAACGAGTTAGCTATGCAAGTGGCTGCCCTGAGCACTGGCGGTTACTCTCCAAGCCGATCAAGATCAAACTCAAGAAGACGAGCCCCGCAGCAGAGCAGGTCTAATTCACCCGAAGACGAGATATGCTGGTACCACAAACGATTCCAATCTAAAGCCCGAAAGTGTACCACACCCTGCAATTGGAAGGCTGGTCAGGAAAACAGATTCGACAATTAGCAGCGTCGGCAGCTGATTGTCCCTTGCCAAGCCGCCGACTATTCATAACCGACCAAGCTAGTAAACGCCGTTTCCTCATCGACACAGGTTCTGACCTCTGCTGTTTTCCGAGGCAGTTCCTCCGAGAACGCTACCGATCCACCGATTATGACCTCAGCGCAGCCAACGGCAGTTCAATAAAAACATATGGCGACTTACCGATGAATTTAAACCTTGGGTTGCGGCGAGACTTCCACTGGCGTTTTACCATCGCTGACGTTAGCACAGCCATAATCGGCTCCGATTTTTTGGCATACTATCATCTACTGCCTGACTGCCGAAACAAACGCCTGTTAGACGCCAGCACCGGACTCTCCTCACCCGCTTCTATAGCCACCATAGACCAGACCAGCATTAAAGCAGTCACAGCAACAGATTCTCCATTTAATAAAATACTTTTAGATTTTCCCGACATCACACGGCCGCCTGGTGTCCCAAGACTGGTGAAACACAACACATTACACTATATCAAAACAACGGACGGACCGCCAGTTGCCTGTCGTCCTCGTCGACTCGGACCACAAAAGCTTCTCGCAGCCCAAAAAGAGTTCGCTGAAATGATGCGTTGTGGCACTGCCAGACCATCGAAGAGCCCGTGGTCATCCCCGTTACATTTAGTACTAAAACGCGACAACAGCTGGCGTCCATGCGGCGACTTTCGCTCCTTGAATGCCAGAACAGTGCCGGAATGCTACCCTGTAAAGCACATCGGTGATTTCTCCCACAACATCGCAGGCTCAACAGTATTCAGCACGATTGACTTGGTTAAAGCTTACCAACAGATTCCAGTGCACGAAGATGACATCTGCGAAACTGCTATCATCACTCCCTTCGGTTTGTTCGAGTTCCCGTTCATGACCTTCGGCCTACGGAATGCTGGGCAGACGTTCCAGCGTTTCATAGATGAAGTGGTACAAGGTTTTGACTTTTGTTTTGCATACGTTGATGATATCCTTGTGTATTCACGCGACTCAACTCAACATGCTGAGCATCTTCGTATTCTCTTCAAACGTCTCAAGGATTACGGAGTTGTGGTCAACCCATCAAAATGCACACTTGCGTTGATAAGGTCACATTCCTGGGCTACGATATCAGCGCAGAGGGCACGAGACCACCTCCCCAAAGAATCAGCGCGCTACAGGAATACCCTCTTCCCAAGACCGTCCAAGGCCTCAGACGATTCTTAGGTATGATCAATTACTATCGCCGTTTTTTGCCTAACGCAGCGGAGCTGCAAGCGCCCCTAAATGACGCTGTGGCATTGACCAAAGGTAAAGGCGCTAAGCCTGTTAAGTGGACACCGGAACTCGAGCGCTGTTTCGAAGCCTGCAAGAGTAGTTTATCCAATGCAACCTCATTAGCGCACCCAGTGTACGATGCTCCTCTAGGCCTTTTCACAGACGCTTCCAGCGCGCAAATTGGTGCTTGTCTCCAACAACGTGAAGTCAACACCTGGAGACCACTCGCATTTTTTAGCAAGAAATTAGGTGCTCATCAAGTTCAGTGGCCGGCATACTACCGAGAACTACTCGCGGTGTACGAGGCTGTGCAACATTTTCGGCATATATTAGAAACGCAACACGCCACAATTTTTACAGATCATAAACCATTAATATATGCATTTGTGCAACGCCGAGAAAAACTGCCACCTGCCCAACTCAATCAATTATCCTTCATATCACAATTTATCACTGATATTGTTCACATCAAGGGCATAGATAACATAGTAGCAGACACCATGTCCCGCATAGAGGCAATTTCGATAGAAGATGACTTCGCCGCCTTAGCCCAGTCCCAGGAAACTGACAATGAACTCCGCAATCTTCACAGTTCTCTTAAACTGGAACGGGTTACAGTTCCTGGCACAAACATAACGGTCACATGCGACACCTCTACCGGAAAACCACGACCCTATCTAACAACTCTTTTTCGACGAACTGCTTTCAACAAATTGCACAATTTAAGCCATCCTGGGGCAAAAGCAACTGCGCGCTTGGTGGCTGATCGTTTCGTGTGGCCATCTATGCAGAAAGATTGTCACTCGTGGGCTCGCACATGTATCCCCTGCCAGCGAAGTAAGGTTACCAGACACATTACCTCACCACTGGGCCATTTCAGTAACCCATCTGCCAGATTCAGACATGTACACGTTGATATAATTGGTCCATTGCCAGTATGTAATGACAAAAAATACTGCCTCACTGCAATAGACCGATATACACGATGGCTCGAAGCATGGCCAATGTCTACAATTACAGCGATTGAAGTCGCTGAAACCTTCACAAACGGCTGGATATCTAGATTTGGAGTTCCCACCATCATTACCACAGACCAGGGCACACAATTTGAATCTGACCTACTCCGCAGACTGTTGACGAGTTTTGCCACTAAGCGCATCAGGACAACCAGCTACCACCCCTGCTCCAACGGAATGGTCGAACGCCCCCATCGCCAACTCAAGGCCGCTCTGATGTGCCATGCTGACACATGGGCCAGGGCGCTACCTTTAGTACTGCTTGGAATGCGCACGGCTTTGAAGGAAGACCTTAAGACATCTTCGGCCGAGCTAGTCTACGGGGAGCTTCTCAGATTACCAGGTGAACTGTTGGTTCCTTCCCCATTTCCTGAACGTTTCGACGATGCGACGGATTTTGTCATTCAACTGGGGAAGAAAATGGCGAACTTGAGACCAGTTGCCGCTTCTCGACATGCACAGCCTGGGACGTTTGTTTTTAAGGATTTGGCAGTTGCCACTCACGCTTTTTTACGAGAAGACGCACTACGACGATCGTTACAGCCACCCTATACTGGTCCGCATAAGATAATCAGCAAAACGGACAAGACCGTGACCTTGTCCATCAAGGGTAAGGAAATCACGGTCAGTATAGATCGCATTAAACCAGCGCACGTTGAGGTCGAGAGTGAAACATCCGTTGGATTACAAACAACCGGTCCGATGTCTGTCCCAACAGCTCCGAAAATCACGCCAACCTCTCCGGACACTGTACCAACTGCTCCGGACACGGCACCAATCGCTCCGGACACGGCACCAACCGCTCCGATGAACATTACCACACGTTCGGGCCGTCTAGTTCGGTTTACCAAGCATTATTAGGCTTCCTTTCTCCGTGGGGGGGTGATATGGCACCTTCTCCGGAGATACCAAAAAACCAAGAGCTGTCAGTAGTGACAAGGAGTGACAGATAGAAAAATGAAGAGCTTGACAATATTTTCATCAGATTTATTGTTATGTAAATGATTTAATAAAGTTGCTACACACCTTTGCTTTTCTAGCACGCACATTTACTGGGTTTTCTAGCACGCACATTTACTGCATACTCCAAATCCATTTCATCTTCGGAAGAACTACTTTCAAAAAGTATTTCACGGAGGAGAAGAGACATAGTTTGGCATTTGAGGTTATAATATGCGTAAATTGACAGTAACTATTACTTTAACTGGTCACTACTCGAGCGTTTAGGTTTAAGGTTAAGTTATGACGTAAATTTAACTGCCGTTAACTGGTGCAACCCAATTTTCGCTTAACCGGAGATTTGACTGATTGGTTATGGTAAAAGTTAGATGGTGCAACCCACCCTTAAAAGGTCAGAACGGATGTAAATAGTTTGTGTTTTACGTCCAGTTCACTGCAGCTGCAACACCAAAGGGAAGCACTGACATGGCACCTAGTTGAACGAGGTGTTATAGGTTGACATAGGTGATGTATTGGTGATGATTAAGTGCTGTTACTGGCTGTATCTGATCTTCTGTTAAACTTTTGGGCACAGACGTAATTCCCTTGCAGACTGTTCACTCAGTTTGCAATTCCCTCGGTATCTATCTGCCCACACCCCCGTCAGCCTCGGTAGCTCAGTGGTGCGGTCGGTCGACTGTTGTTAAGCAACCCTGAGCACGGTCAGTACTTGCATGGGTGACCGCTCGACCGTTGGAGGCTGACCGTGGTTCCACATTTCCACATTAAACTGTAGGCCCCTTCCCTTCTTACCTTACTAGGTGGTAGGGTTTATCCCGGCCGGGTTGATACCACCGCACTGAGCGAAACGGCTATGTAAATAATTGGTGTTTTCCGTCCAGTTTAGTGTAGCCGACATGAAATGATGGTAAGCACTGATACGGCACCTAGTTCACCCGGTGTTATGGGCTGACATCACGGATGCTGTAGGTGATGTAGCCAACCGTGACAGTTTCCATAAAAAAAAAAAAGAAATTGCCAGGGAGGCTGCAGACCTTCGCAAGGGTACATAAAGAAGGCATACCTCCAATGGGCCGATCGACCGTATAAGAAATGTACGGGAGCTCTGAATCGGAGCAAACGCTGGCGCCGGGCGAGTTGTTACCGCTGGCGGGCTCCAAACTCCGGGACTCCGGCGGCATGGGGGCTGCGATAGTGTGTCCGCGGGCTAGCGGCGGAGCACGAGCGGGCGGCTTCGGCCGGGCCGCCTGCGACTGCTCTGAACCCATCGTGTCGCTGAAAATATTTTGTGAATCGACGTATTGGACCGTTAGACCTGATTCAAGAGGTGAACATAATAGAAATAATTTGTTGTACTAAGTGAGAATCGTAAAATCTTACCGCTAATTAGACCAGAGTCCAATATTTGGTAATTTACAGCATTATTTTCATAAAAATAACTCCAAGCAATCTTGCCCCACTGGACTGAAATATACAATACTACTCTATGACTGAAATCAGAGAACATTACAATACCTGAAAGTCCTGGAATCTTCAAACATCCAGCCAACGCAAACAGTGTTGCCAATGATTTTTTCCACAAGGTGCTAAAAAGGTGCTAGATTTTGAGAAAAACAAGGTTCAAAAAAGTAAGACTATGCTTATAGGCAGATTATATTTTGGAATAACGTAATCAACAATACGGGTTTAGGAATTAAATATGATACATCTATGGGTGAGGCTGAGGGAGGATGCTGCGTCAGTAATATTTTATGTGTAAACGTTTGAGAAAAAATTACCTACATTGAATTTACAATTCTTTATTTTACTTTACAAAATTTTATGATTTACAGTTGAAGTGGTACCGTAACCTTGCTTGTTACACTAGTCAACTATCAAAGACATTTTGGACATAATCGGGTGCAAAAGGTGCTAAATCTTACACCTAAAGTGTCATGATAGCAACACTGAATTGAAACGAATGAATGACAGCACGGGAATAAACGGACAGTTTCAGAGTTGCCAGGTGAGATTTTATTATTACCCATAAAACAATTTTGATACTTCTTCCAATTCTTATTAAACTAGCTTTTGCCCGCGGCTTCGCTCGCGGTAGACTCGGTTTAATAGCAAATCCGATTAAATTTAAATATTATAATAATTAATAAACGATTGCTTCTATTATATTCTCTCTCCCTCCTGTCTATACTTTCTTTGATACAGCTCAGCCCTATGCCTATTTAGAGCGATGGTATATAGCCTATAGTGAGCCTCAACCTCGCCAGGTGGGACGACGACATCAAGTACGTCGGCGGAAAGCAGTGGTTCCGTACCGCTGAAGGCCGGGAGGACTGGAGGAAAATTGGAGAGGCGTATGTCCAGCAGTGGACGCTTACACGCTGACTGACTGAACCTCAAGAACTACTCTTTCCATTGGTGCAAATTTTACTTCAAACATACATACATACAGACAGACGTTCCCATTTATAAGAAGTAGAGAGAGTAGTCATTATTTTACTTAAATCCCGAACGCACCGTTTCCCTTACCCCGACACCCAAAATACCAAACGTTATTTACGATTCTAGGCATTCCGAAGAAGGCGAAACAAACGCCACAACTCCATCCAAACAAATCGATGATTTTTTTTTGCAATCACATTCTGGCCAGTTTCATGTAATTCGAACCAAATATGACGAAACAAAAGAAAAGAAACAACCGTCACGTCACAAAAAAAAAACAAAAACATTTTCGTTCATCCAATAATGAGGATCAGTAATGTAACGGCAAATTCAATAGAAGTTATATCCACGTTGTTCTCTATGGCATAAGAATGGCATATCTTTTTGAATTATCAAAATCGGACCATTAGTTACGGAGATATTATCAATAAACTTAAGCCGTTTCTGCCGCTAAAACTCAGTGTGCCGCGGCTACGCGTGACGTCACTCTATCTCAGACCCGCGCGCTCGCGCTAGCCAGCCAACGCGCACTCATTCGTCGAGGGCTGTATCTCTTGAACCGTAATAGTTAGCCCGTTGAAATTTTCACATAATATGTGTTATAATATGAGTTATAATATGGCCTATAAATAATAAAAATAAGAAAAAGTAAAATATGCACGGGGGTTCCCATAGAAGAATCCAAGCGAGTTCGACTTGATCCACTTGGCTGGTTTAAATAGTATAAATTTTTCATTGTGCCGAAATGTACAAATACGTCCATCAAAACGCCAGAGAAACTGATGTACCGTGTAGGGTCGGTATTTTAAAAGAATAGCCCCACTGCATCTCTCCCCGTGTATGTCGTAAAAGGCGACTAAGGTATATGACTCGCCGCATTCTTTCGAAGTGAACGGTTGAGAAAACCGCGCTATAATCACCATATATTTTCGTTCTTGTTTCCCAACAATCTATGTTTATGAGAATTTTCTCTAAAAACAGTGGAAATACCCCGAACCTGGCAACTATGCTAAATGTAATAAGGACGGCTCCTAAACAACCTGAAGATAGAATATTCTTTCTCTATCTAGAACAATCCAATTGGTTTTTATTAGTTCTATTTCGCTCATATTTATACTGATAAAAAGAGACGAACGACGGGTCAAGTCATCAGAGTTAGTGGTCTCATGATTCATGATGTTGACCATGATAAGATTCCATCTCTTTCTTCGTCCATAAAACGAAAGGAATGAAACATAAACATCCAATCAGTTCAGTTAGTCATGGCAATAACCGAATGTGATGTTGCATCAGAAATTGTTTGTCTATGGAGCTATTTCCGTCATTTCCTCGAACCGAGTGGTGATACCATAACGAAATTTGAGGTATTTTTTATAAATTGTTATACTGATAAAAATATGTTTTAAAGTTTTATGTTTAATATATTTTGTTGAGTTCGACTTCTAATATTATTTTGTACATAAAATATAATTTTTTGTTAGTAATGAAAGGGTATAATAGTAATGAATATACTAAATTAGAACATTAGGGGAAAATATTTTCTTATACTGTTATCATTAGTAAATCATGTGTACGTGAGCAAAAAGGAAGGAGAGAGAACACTGAACTGAGCAGGCAGAATGAATGAATTTATTCATCAATCTTTTCAAAATGGCCGAAGTATAAAGATGTGTTTTTGTCCCGCAAGTTAAATCGATACAATGGAGTCTAAATTCAAGAAATACGTGCAAATAAACACCGCATCGGAGGAACTACGACCGAAGTCGTGCGTCGGACGTGCTACATTGATTCGCTGTTGTCGGAGGGAGTGCAATAACAAGAAGGGAGTGTATCTTTTTCCTTTCGGAAAATCAGCGCGACCTCCACCTGGTAGAGGAAAAACCCAGGAACGCGCGAAGAATCTGAAGAGATTTCTAAAGTTCGGAGTGCATTGGCGATCGCTTCGGCATCGGGGACATACAATGTTTGTGTAATATGGCTTTGTGAGCTAAAATGTCTAACTAGAACATATTGGTGTGCGTAACGCGGCGATTGTGGTATAAATAGTGTTAATTACTGGTAGTAGATTAGCTAATTAGTCAAAAAACTAAGTATTGTGCTACAACAACAAACATAATGGAATTTCGCGTATCCGGAGATTGGCGCGGACGACAAACGCGCGGATACTCGACCTTCAGCGCGGGGGCCCCGCTGTACCCGCGCCCGGATAAGTCTCAGTTCGACCATCTCTTTTCGGACTCTTCCATACTGAACAACATCAGAAACCTCGAGAATCCACTGCAAAAGAACCTCGGAGACTCGTACAACATGGACAGAAATCAAAGTGACCAGACCAACGCCTTCCGCGGCGAGAGATACGACAGCAAGGGTCAGGGTTCAGTAAACAACACTAAGCATAGCCTCAATCAGAAGCCACAGCCTGCTCCAGCGAACGCGCGCAGGAGCGACTTCTTTCCCGCCTTTTTCGGAATTACAAACTTCATCACCGGATTTTTCAACAACATCAGCGGCGTTATGTCGTTTCAGCAGCGACCACCGACGGCCGAGAACTCGGAGAAGGCGGCCGAGGCAGCTTTTGCGTTTTCGCGGCCCCGGCAGATCTTCCACGACTCGGAACAGAAGGATTCCGGGTTCGACGAGTCCGACTACGCGGACGCCTCGCCGCCGATCGACGACGTCGACGCGATACGAAATTTTTCGCGACGCGATTGTTCCAAAAATAACGCCGAGGCGAATCAGAATAAAACGCACTCGGTTCGAGCTCAGTGCGACGCGCGCGGCGGCGGCGGCGCCGACACCCGCGAGCGCGGCGCGGAGACGATGGAACGGCCCGTAGTTGCCGATCCGGCGGAGCACTGTCGCGATAAGATGGCGAAAATTCAGCAGCTGCTCGCCGGGCAGACTTCGGATGCGCCCAAGTCCCCGAAAAAGTCAGCGGGCTTCAGATATCGCCCTCGCGCGAGGAAGGTGTTTGTCGAGCCCAAGGCGGTGACTATCGAGACTTACGTCGACGCCTTCGAGCCGGAAGCCCTCGCGCGCATCGAGAACGACTCCGCCACCAACTTCGAGCAACCCGGCCTCATCGTGGCGTCCGAGCTCGCACGGATAGAGACACTCCCGAAAGTCAAACTCGAGGTTGTAAACGAGACTGCAAGGCCACAGACCGAGGCCGCACTGCCGGAACACATAGCTGAAACGATAGAAATAAAAAGAACCACAGATGTGACTAAGGATGAGGTCAAAGATAAATCGAGTGCTGCAAACGTAACGGAGACAAAACCGGCGGCGGCCGCAGCGTTGTCGGACGTGAGAATTAAACAGCGTGTTACAGACGAGACAAAGGTCGTCGGCGAAAACGCGTGCGACCTTCGAGGCACCGTAACACAGAGCGGCACGACGACAGAAAATTCTTCCGCGGTCGAAACGAAGAGAGAGCTCATCACGAGCTGCGAAGATAAAGTCAGTCGACTGAAGGCGCTGCTGTCCCAGCGGAAGAAGAGTAGGGAGGCTCTAAACGTGGTCAGCGAGCCGAAACATGTTGATACGCCGCAAAAACATACCGAAACTACACCCAGAGCGATTGAGGAGCAGAAACTCGCGGGACAGCCGCAACAACTCGAAGAACCTCAGGTAAAGCCTGAAACTGCGTCGAAGCCCGCCCAGGCTCCACCAAAACCGCTAGAACAGCCGAAACAGATAGAATCACTTCACAGCTCAATAAAAAAGCCGCCGAAAGCGCCCCAAGGGCAGAAGCTGCTCGTAACGCCTCAGAAACCTATTGAGAAGCCAAATGGGCCGATTCAAACGCTTTGCAACCCGGTTCAAGGGTCACAGAAGTCGCACCAAGCGCCGAAGCAGTCTGAGAGCGTAGCCAGAGATGCAGAGAGCTGCCAGTTCGCTCAAAAGGCCGACACGCGAAGATCGCCCGAAAGAGCGATTCCTGTACCGAATCGTCGACTTCACAGCAGGAGGCATAAGAATCCGAACAGGCTTGACGCTCGCAAACAGAAACGGAAGAATCTGCGGCGAAACATCGACGAGGATGCGTGTTTCGCGCGCTATATCGACGGCGAGGTCGCTTCGAGCGTCGACACAGACAGCGGTTCTCCGAAAATTATCGTCACACCACCGAATCTTGCCACAGCGTCTAATCTAGACCCAAACGCCTTCGACGAGGTCCGGGGGCGATTCAAATCGAGCAACAGCGAGAGTGACGATTCGTTCATTATCGTATTCTCCGACAGCCCCGCCGTAAGCCCGCCGCGGAGCCCCAGAAACCGTATTCCGTCGGACACCGGCTCCGAGGACTCGTTCATCATCTGTTTCGAAGACGAAGACGGCGTTCCGCCGAGCTGTTTCACCTCGGAGGAGGTTTTCGACAGTGATTCGGATGTCAGTTCAGAGGAGTCGGACAGTGATTGTGAGTCGAATCTCGCGAGTTTGGGCAACTTTTCGCGTACGCTCAGCGACCTCACGGACGAGTGCCTGTATCGCGACGGTGCGGAAGTGCAGAGTGCGAATTACGCGGACGACAGTGATGATGATGACGATAATGACGAGGAAGTGCAAGATTCAAGGTCCACGGGCCTGTTGCTGACTGAGGAGAAGAAGAACGCGCGCAGGGGACAGGCCCCGAAAAAAGTGAGTCTTGCGCATTTTCTGTCTTATTATTGTTTTAATGTTGGCTTTTCTTTGAGTTTTTGGACATGTCCAAAATTTCGCCAGTTCTAAATTCAAAAAGAACTGAAGATGAACTGACAAACTTCGCAAGTTATATTATATCATTTTCATAGCATTATGCATCTTATTGCGTTCGTGTTAAAGTTGAACATGCTGTGACATTATTTTTCTGTTTTATTCAGTGTTTTTAAATTTAGAATTGCCTTGCTCAATGTGCTAGCTCGTTTTCATAGCATTTATGTATGTTATTCTATTGTAATTAAGGTTAAAAATGCTTTGACCATTTTTCACTGATAAGATCTGTGTATGCAGTTAACATCTTTGTTTGTTTGTGTGTGGGCACTATTTGCAATCAGTGCAGTCTTGTTGTCATAGCAACGGGCTAGCAACAAAACAAATACATATGTAGGCAGGCCCGGTCCGTGCCATTTTGGAGGCCTAGGCAAGCCACTTGTGGGCGCCCCTAGATAATGGGGCACAAATAACGCTTTTACACCAGTGATTCACATAGGAAGCATATAAACGTAAATTAAAAAAATATCAGAAAATGTTAACATTTTCCTGAAATGAAGATTGCATTACGCTCTTACATATGTATAAATCATTTTAGTCAAAGTGAAAAAAAAATCTACGTATTATTTTACTGTTTATTTATTAAATATTATACAAGGTTAAATTCAATTAAAATTATATCAATTTAAAGTATAAATTTATTTAGGTTGAATCTTACTAGATTAAACTATACAATAAATTATAAAGAAGAATTAGGTAAGATCAAGGTTTACTTTACGCGACTTTGCTTTGGAAAATGTCGAAACGACATCGAATCGACATCGTCGAATCTATGGATAGCATGGAAAGTCCACTCAATGTTTCTTTGGACATGACATGTGGGGAGCGAAGGTATGTTTTAATTAATTTCAATTTTGTAAAACTTCGTTCTGCACTAGCCACTGATACTGGAAGTGTTAAAAAGATTTTCAGTGCTGTAAACAAATTTAAAAAGCTGTCTTTGAGCAAATTTTTGGATATGATTATATCCAAAAATTAGCTCAAAGCTTATGCCGGTCGGTCAGTGACTGACCGACCGGCCACCACTGACCGTCAGTCGGTTGTAATGGGAATTTGGTGGGAGACCGACCATAGACAAAACATCGCAAATGAATGTGACGTACACTGGCTGCACGCAGTGATGTTAGAAGCGATTTTTCAAATTCATATAATTTGAAAAAAAAGGATCCGCGGGCATGGAGTTGGGGAACCGCGGGGCGCTGGATGTCCCGCCGCGCGCTCGGATCTCTCGATTTTTTTAGAGTTGCCCGGATACCTGGTAGAGAAATACGAGGGCGCCCCTCGGATCTCGGCGCCCTAGGCGACTGCCTAACTCGCCTATATGGACGGACCGGCCCTGTATGTAGGTACCTATTCTAGCAACCATTGCAATGGTTGTAGGTATTCCATTCATGGAACGTTCTTATTTTACAGTCAAAAATAACATAGCCTGGTTCTTAAGAAAAATTGCCTTACTGTGTATCTAAATATCTATAGGGTAGGGATAAGATGTCCTGCTAAAAGGCGACAAAATATCCACCACTCACCTTGGCACGGTCCTCCACAGAGTGATTTTTTGATGGAAACTGACATGGTCGGTACCACAGAAATCCTAAGTTCTCAGATCTGTGGTCGGTACCTACATCACCTACTACATCCGTGATGTCAGCTGATAACACCTTGGTGAAGTAGGTGCCATGTCAGTGCTTCAAGCAATCCAGCTCATCCCCTTGTATATCTCTAAGCTGGGTTGCAGAAAGAGACTCAGTCAGCACCCTTTTGTTGTGGAAATTGTGCTTTTGAGCACACATGTGTTCTCAAATAGATTCTTTGTCACACCACTATAGGATGTTTCTCGAATCCTTTAATGTGGGCGTCTTCAAGCGTCGTATTAACGGGCTAGACAGCCTAGCAACAGTCCGCAAATCTGCTGGCATGGCACCTAACTGAGCGTGGTTTCGCGAGGAGAGTTGATTTTGGCTCTGTCAACTGCACCATTGGTCTCTCGGCACAGCCACCCATGCTGGTTTACATAAAAAAAAAAGAAATTTTTATGAATACATACAACACACTGTATCCAGACAATCGGGGTGAGCAGTGTAATCGATGTTGTGCTGCAAGGACTCTGGTAAATTATAGCACAACACCGACCGCCACTTTAAGTCAAGATAACTATCAAGCAGCAAGTAAGCCACCAAGACACCTGTTGTGCTGCATGACTCGGTGGAAGGTCCGCACCAAAATGAGAGGTGGCGAGCCTGTCGCCCTTTAGCGCGGCATCTTGTCGTTATCCCTTAGTCGCCGTTTACGACATGCACGGGGAGAGACGCAGTGGGTCTATTTTATGTGCCGGCTCCACACGGTTTTTACGAATCAGTTGTTAGAAATTATATTGTTTTTTGTTCTTATGTAATGTGACATTGACTACGTTGATCTAGCACCCGTGCTAAACTTACACTTGGGTCAAGTCGAAAATAGATACTACCAACCAGTGCTGCCCTTTGGTGTGTAGGCTACAGTGAACTGAACTAAAACACATACTATTATCCTTTTCAACTGTGTAGGTACTGTGTGGGGCCGATGCTTAAAAAGATTAGCCCCACTGCATTTCTCCCCGTGCATCTCGTAAAAGCGACTGTCGATAAGGACAAGATGCCGTGCTAAAGAGCCACCTCTCACCTTGGAACGATCCTTCCACCTCGCCTCCACCGAGCCGTGCAGCAGGTGGGTCTTCTTGCCTTACTTGCTGCTCGATAGTTATCTTGTCCGAATACTTTGCTAAACGCGGTGGTCGGTGTTGTTTGTGCTGTAATTTACAACAGTACCTGCAGCACAACTGCGATTACTCCGCTTACCCCGATTGTCGGGATACAGTGTGTGGTATGTATGTGTGTATTATCCCTTTCAATCGCCTTTTGGGTTAAACCCTACCGCCTAGTACATACATACAAACATACATAGCGTCACGCCTGTTTCCCGGTGGGGTAGGCAGAGACAACGGATCTCCACGTGCCACGATCCTGACACACCTCTGCCGCCTCTTCCACTCCCATAATGTTCTTCATGCATGCTCGCCGGTTACGGGTACTAAGCACTTGCCCCTTTTTGAAAACATTCCCGATCTGGTCCAGGTACGTGCGTCTAGGGCGACCCTTCCCGACCCTTCCACTCACATTTGCTTCATAAATTTCTTTCGTTAGTCTCCTATCATCCATTCTTCCAACATGACCGAACCACCGAAGCATCCCTTTCTCAATCCTTGTCACTATATCTTCTTTCAGCCCACAGCGCTCTCGCACTACACTATTTCTCAATCTATCTTTCATTGTAACTCCACACATATTCCTCAACGCGCGCATTTCCACAGCATTAATCCTGCTTTTATGCTTCGTCTGCAATGCCCAACTTTCACTCCCGTACATAAGTGTAGGGGCCAGCACTCCACCATGGACAGCCAAACGTGCCCTAGTTGACATGTTTTGGCTGCTCATAATAACGTGCAACGCCCCATTCACTTGGTTGCCGGCTTTCACTCTTTTCTACATCTCCTTCACATTTTCCATCCCGCGTGAACCTCTTCCCCAGATATACGAATTCGTTCACTTGCTCCAGTCTCTCATTCCAAATCCTTACATCGCATTCGGACACTATTTCATTCCTCTCCAGTGCCATTACTTTCGTCTTGTTTACCGTCTAGTAAGGAAAAGAAAATGGAGTACAGTACGCGGCAGTAAATTATGTACATCAAACTTTTGAAAGAGACACTCCGGTTGTAGAGCGTCGTCCCTGTCGCACGAACTCGCACGTCTCTGTGCGACAGAGACGGGACGATCCACAAACTACTAAAGCTCGATTTTCATTATTTACCGCCGCGTACTGTACAGTTTTACATGGAGTTTGAGCCGCGGTCAGCCCCAACGGTTCGACGATCACCCATCCAATGTCCGGCCGAACCTAAGCTGAATAGATTTATCAGCTTAGGTATAGCACCACCGACCTACGTAAGCTGATAAACCAACACGAGAAATAAATAGGAAAAAAATTGCTTTGTCATTCATTTCATTACGTATACAATTTTAGCTTAATAGGTACCAACGTTTGCATCAGATCGAAGAAAGAAAGAACATGCTTTATTCATCCACAAATATTTCTTTAGCTATCCACAAATGTTTCTTTATTCATACTTGTCCACAAATATTATCACAACACAAACACAACACACTTATTCATCCACAAATATTTCTTTATTCATCCACAAATATTTTTTTATTTATACATGACCACAAATAACACAAACACTACACAAAATTAAATATTAATTCATCTCCAAATATTTCTTTATTCAACCACAAATATTATCAAAAACACAACACAAATATTCATCTACAAATACTTATCTATTCATCCACAAATATTTTTTTATTCATCCACAAATATTTCTTTATTCATCTACAAATATTTTACAAGAAAAATAACATAATGAATAGGTATTGTAATACATGCATTATTTGCTGCCTGTAACTGTAGGTACATGAGGTGCAAAGACGGACTTATCCCTTGAAGATATTTCTTACAGTCAACCTTTACACAAACTCGTTTTCTGCGGCTCTGCTGTGGAATGTAAGTATTACCTGTTCCTTCACGCAATTTTATTGCTTGTCATTATTTAACTATTGAAATAAGAACTATCAATGAAAAAGTAAGTACTATAAATCAAATCAAATCAAATCAAATCAAATCATTTATTCGTAATCATATTTCATATTACAAGTCAAAGGCAGGTATACAATATAGAATACAAATATGTATAATTCATCCTTATTTATTATTAGCCATATTTTGGCATAAATCAGTATCGGTAGGGTTAGCGACGACATCCGTCAAGTACTCACCTAAAGTCGTATTTTTAATCAGACGAAGTAAACTGACAGTAGCTAATGTCACTTTGAAAAATAATGTTGCCTTATTTAATGTAATAGTGATGTGCTACGATAAAATCTAAACTTGTTTTATGGTTTGGCCATCTGCGATCATAAACAATACTTTTAGTATATTTTTTTGTTTTCTGGGTTTGGCATTAAGAGGCTGAAGTCCAGTGAGTCCGGTTCTACATTTTAATGCATTGGACTGTTCATTTTGAGAGGTTGCGCCTCATTCCATTCTTACCTTACTAGGTGGTAGGGTTTTTCCCGGCCGGATTTCTACCACCGCACTGAATGATACGTTGGTCGAAACGGCTATGTAAATCGCTCGTGTTTCCCGTCCAGTTCAGTGTAGCCGACATGAAATGAGGTGAAGCACTGACATGGCACCTAGTTCACCCGGTGTTATGGGCTGACATCAGATTCAGGGATCGGAATTAGGTAGTGTGATTTGGTACCAAAGTAGGCAAAGTTCGCGAGAGGATATAATATGGAGTTGTTAAAACCACCACTTTGTTTGGGAATTCTGAACATTTCCTGGGAAATTTCAGCGACTTGATTTTTCTTCGAGATCGTATTTATTGACTAAATACAAGCTTCTTTTGTTCTTAGGTGATTTTCTCTAGAGTGGCCGGTTATGGAGATATATTTTTTTTCAGAAATTTTTATTTCTACTCAATTTACAGGAAAACCGGGGAAGATGTGATAAAATAATCTAAGAGTGTATCGAACTGCTTTAAAAGCAAGAACTAATTTGTTGTCGTACCATCATTGGTTCTCGATTTATACCTCGCCGCGATTCTCAATTATGCAGGACGGCATTTGTATGGAAGGCTCCGCCCCCTTTCCTGATTTAATTTCTCCAATGTTGATATTTTTTCGCCTGAATCTTATTTCTAGGGGAAATATAAGACACTTTTATTCTTACACGTTTTTCAATAAAATCGATATTTCGGGAAAAATAATTTCCCCAAAATTATAGTAGAAAAACAGTTTTTCTGATAAAAAAAAAATATAACACAATTAATAGTTATCTACTCATAAATATTATATAAACAACTTATCTGTCATTGAGAAGAGTTGCCAGATGCTATTTTTAAAATTTCCCCAGGTTGATAAAATAATTTTCCAAAAATTATACTAGAAAAACAGTGATTCTGGTAAAAATTTTGTTTTTTATATTTGTCGTGAGTTCAAGTTCCGATTTAGCAATTTAATTCAACATTCTTAGGGTGTAACATTTTTCTGTTAATAAAAAGCTTTTCTAAATCCTTAGCATGACTTTAATTTCTATTTTATATGTTTGGATTACACATCTATTAGATCCTGAAAACCCCTATCGCTTTTTTATGATTTATTTTATATTTTATAGGTATTTTATATTAATTATTGAGTGAGTGATTATTATCGATAGTTTGCGTCACAACACTATTTATTTTTTCTCAAAACCTGGCATCCCAGCAAACGTCAGTTTACTTCGTCTGATTAAAAATACGACTATAGAGAGTAGTACGCTTTACCAACCAGAAACTCCTTGAGTCTGGATACAAATATTCCGTCCGAAGCGGCCTCTCGAATTGACATTGTCAATCTGTTGTAGATCGTGGGGCCAATCACAAATACCGACTTCTCGCTCTTGGTGAGTCTGTGTTCCACACTGCGTAATTGGTTGCGGGATCGAGTGGGATAGTTGTGACTGACCCCATTGACCTGAAACATGTGTGGGTTCCGCCTTACAAATTTTGCTACCTCCATGATGTAGGCTCCAGGCAGTGTGATGATTTTGAGTTGTCGGAACAGATCGCGTGCCGGCGTGTCCAATGGCACTCGAGCTAAAGTGCGAACAGCACGCTTTTGCATGCGAAACACTCTGTCTCTGTCGGCGGCTTGTCCCCACAGTTCAATCCCATAGGTGGTTGTCGAGTGAAAGTAACCAAAGTAGGCTTTACGTACATTCTCGGGTTGAAGTGTAGGTACAAGTCGCGACAGTGCAAAACAAGCTCGTCCTAGCCTGTCGCACAGCTGATCGACGTGCTGTTCCCACTTTAACCCGGAGTCTATAGTTAGTCCCAAGAATTTTACAGAATTTGCCAGGGGGACGTCAATACCATCACACCGCACTGATAGCCTATCACGGGGCACACCACGGAGGCAGAAGTGAACCACGTGCGTCTTATCGAGGTTCAGAACCATGCCGTTCGAACGGAACCATGCCATCAGTCCTCTCACTGTGGAACTGACTTTTTGCTGAAGCTCTGCAGGGGATGGACTACTTACTACCGCACAAGCGTCATCAGCAAATAGTATAAACTGACTATCCGGTGCAGCAGATGGTAGGTCGTTCACGAGTACCAGGAATAGGTAATTTCCAGCAGCGGATCCCTGTGGCACTGCTATATTACCAATGTCAGCAGGGTCTGATCTTGAACCACCTCCATCTACCACAGTCACTTGGACGCGGTCAGAAAGGAAGGAAGCTATGGTCTCCAAGAATGGCCCTCGAATTCCATAGTGCTCGAGTTTGGCCAGCAGCAGAGGATGATCGACAAGATCAAAAGCGCGAGATAGGTCACAGAATACAGCTGCGACCTGGTTCCCCGCCTCTAGGTGAGTCAGTAGGATTCGCTGGAAGTGGCGCGCAGCGTCTACACACGATCGGCCTGCTTGATATGCGTATTGATCCTTGCATAGTAATTTTTGCTGGTCAAAATATGATCTTAGTCTGCTGCATATGGCAAGCTCGAGCACTTTGGAAAACATAGGTATTATGGAGATTGGACGATAGTTCTTCATCTCCTCCTTCCTTCCCTTCCCTTTGTAGACTGGAGTAACCTTTACCATTTTAAGTGAGGCAGGATACCTACCTACTCGGATGCAGTTGTTTAACGACGCACATATCACCTCAATGACAGCTTTCGGCATAAAGTGAAGGAGGTGACACGGCATGTCATAGTAATCCCGTGTCGGTTTCTTTTTTATTAGCTGTATAGTTTTACAGATTTCAGTCACAGTGAGGGGACTGAAACGCAAGGAGCGGTCGGCGCGCGCACTGTAACGAGATAGATACTGCAGCGCTGTGTGTGTGTTGGTGTGTACTGTGTAGTTGTCGACTGTGTGGATGTAGAAGTGATTTAGCTCACTCGCTAGCCGCTCGGGCGCACCGTCTCCGCGACGCCCCACCACACTCTCCATTAGGATGTCGAGCGGTTCGCACTTACCTTTCTTTCTGCATGTCTCAGCACTTATGACATTCCATATAGATTTAGCAAGGTTCGTGCTCTCCGCTATGGTGTTATTGATGTAGTGTTTACGTTTAGCGAGGAGCATGTTGTTGAATGTTGTTTGGTGTGTATGTAATGTGTGTGTGAGTTGTGTGTTATTGTGATATGTGGTGTGCAGCGCGTGCAGTTCTGAGAGTAGGTATTTCATTGAGAGGATGTCGTCGTCAACCCATACCTTGTCAGAATTTTGTTTAGGTACTTTCTTGATAGGAAAGTAACAGTCGAATAAATTTTTTATAGTATACATAATTCTGTTAAATTGTACATCGGCAGTATACACATTGTTTTTTAACATTAAAGTATTCCACTCGAATAAATCCAGACCATGAATAAAATTATATATATTAACTTGAGAAAACATTCTCTTTTTTATTATGGGATTTTTTGACGGTATTACGTATGTGTCAGTTAACTTGATGATCTGTGCATCATGGTCAGAAAGATTTGATTTATACGATTCAACAGTTATGTCGGGAGTTGATCGGTTCGAGTAGACGTGATCTATTAGTGTGGCGCTATTTCCACATATTCGAGTAGGAAATTTAACTAATTGATTAATGTTATGCTGTGATATGACATCCAGAATTGATTTACTATTAGGCGATCGTTCTAACAAGTTGACATTCATGTCTCCTACCACAATAACATTCATACCATCGGTGTGGATCGTATCGAACAGCGTAGTTAGACTACTAGTCAGCTCGTCCATGCTGCCTACCCCTGATCTGTATACACACGCGATAACAGTAGGAGGGTTAATACACTCAACAGCGCAAACCTCGAAATTCAGTTCACTTGATAGATTACGCACATCCACTCTCTCTTTAGTCACTAGTCCATCACGAACGTAGATACAAACACCTCCGTGTATATGAGTGTTTCGTGAGAACGAGGCGGAGAGACTATAATTCATAAGCCTTATCTGTGCCAAATCAGATTCTAATTGCCAATGTTCGGATATACATAGAATATCACATTTTAATGAGGATTGTAGATGAATTTCAATCGATCGGGTTTTGTTTGACAAACACCTAATGTTTTGATGTGCCACAGTTAAGGTTATCGAGCTGCTGCTCTTGTAGACTAGTAGACTTAGTGCCTCTCTCCTGACGAAAGGGCTGATTATCTTGACGCCGTGTACTGTGTCTGCCACGGAACCACTCATTCATTCCGGTTCCCTTCGGCCAGGCGGTAGGGCACAAGAATACTTCGAAGCAGCTTACAGGCACGTCGATCAAGAAGGAGGCGTGACGGTTGTGAGGAAGTTGTACCTTTTCAACGCGGTATTGTGCATTGACATTAGCATTCTTCTTTTTCATAAACCGCTCAACACATTCAGCTGTCGTGTCAGGTTTAAGTGACCAGATGTGAATGGTGCGAGTTCCCTCGACAGTCTGTAACTCCTCATCAATATCACCTGTGGCCTTAATCACGGGCGGTCGTTTGCGGGGTGGTGGGGAAAGAGGGGGCGTGCGCGGGCGCCGGGCGCGGGTAGTGCGCACCACTTGCCACTCCGCGTCACTGTTTTCGTTATCATTTACGATGTTAGTAATTTGTCCTGTATTTTGTTTCGTAGTATCCGCGTATGTTGCGGCGGGTGCCGTTGATGAAGTGAGAGTGAGATCAAGGTCTGCGTTAGATGTACCTGTGTTTTGCACATCAGCGCCGCTCCTCAGCGCTCGCGTTGTTACTCCATTAGCGGTATGTGCAGAGTTACTACACGCAGTCTTCATCGCATTGTTATTCTGTCGGCGGCGAGATCGACGAACATCAGTTGTGGCTGGCGATTTCGATTCCATTGGCGCCGCTGGGGGCGATGGTGAACATGTAGCGACGATACGGGCCGGAGAAACGAGACGCACCTCACTGATGACCGCTGCTGGTTGTGGATGCAGCTCATGAGATTCACAAGGTATGGCTTTGCTTCTCAAGCGCGATGATATTGGTCCAGATATAGTTTTATTAACTGCATCGAGGCGTTCCATCACTTGTAGAAGTAGTTTAGCCTGATTGTTGATCAGGTCACTTTGTGCTCCGATCATTGCTGTCAGTGTAGAATTACCCGTACACATATGCTCTAGGGCCTTTTCTAGTTTGTCAAGACGTGCAGTCAATATTTCAGACATGATAGACATGTTTAGTCACTGGTAATTGGTTATCGTAGGTAGTAAAACGTACGTCAGAGAGTGTAAACAAAGCAAGCGAGAGGCGCGTGCACTACACACGGCCGCGCGCAGCTGACTGCAATAAAATATGCAATAACGTTATAAAAATAGCATTTTATGCATTTGCATAATTATGCAAATATGCGAATGCATATAATCCGATGTCTATTTATGATATTTATATTCCTTATATTATATTTTACATTCTCATACTCAAGGCTTTTGCTATTAGGTAGCTACATATATTTCACAACATACAACGCTCAAACATACAAAGGTTGACTGGGAGAAATTCTTGTAAGGGATAACTCTGCCTTTCATGTAAATTACATAAAATGTCGCTTATTTCTGTGAATTTTTTTTTTTTGGAGCATTAAAGTATTTCGATCTATATATCTATATTTAGATTTGTGAAATATGTGAATAAAGGAACGTAAGTAGGTACATAGTAGATAAGCTATACTTGCATAGATAAGATGTGATAATTTTAAATTAACCTTAAAAATATAAGTATAACCTATATGCAGATCTTTCCTCTGCAGAACCGGTAAATTCTGGTAAGCTAAGGGGGGGGGGGTTCTGTATCAAATAGGGAGTAAAACCTATATAAATTTTTTTAGACCTTGGGCTTTTTCTTATGTCAAATATTTTTTTACATACATACATACATAGCGTCACGCCTGTTTCCCGGTGGGGTAGGCAGAGACAACGGATCTCCACGTGCCACGATCCTGACACACCTCTGCCGCCTCTTCCACTCCCATAATGTTCTTCATGCATGCTCGTCGGTTACGGGTACTAAGCACTTGCCCCTTTTTGAGCACATGCCCGATCTGGTCCAGGTACGTGCGTCTAGGGCGACCCTTCCCGACTCTTCCACTCACATTTGCTTCATAAATTTCTTTCGTTAGTCTCCTATCATCCATTCTTCCAACATGACCGAACCACCGAAGCATCCCTTTCTCAATCCTTGTCACTATATCTTCTTTCAACCCACAGCGCTCTCGCACTACACTATTTCTCAATCTATCTTTCATTGTAACTCCGCACATACTCCTCAACGCGCGCATTTCCACAGCATTAATCCTGCTTTCATGCTTCGTCTGCCATGCCCAACTTTCACTCCCGTACATAAGTGTAGGGGCCAGCACTCCACCATGGACAGCCAAACGTGCCCTAGTTGACATGCTTTGGCTGCTCATAATAGCGTGCAACGCCCCATTCACTTGGTTGCCGGCTTTCACTCTCTTTTCTACATCTCCTTCACATTTTCCATCACGCGTGAACATATTCCCCAGATATACGAATTCGTTCACTTGCTCCAGTCTCTCATTCCCAATCCTGACATCGCATTCGGACACTATTTCATTCCTCTCCAGTACCATAACTTTCGTCTTGTTTACATTCACTTTCATTCCCTTCCTTTTAAATGCTTCAACCATAACAGTTACCATGTCCTGCAACTCGCCCACCGACGATGCAAGTATCACTTGATCGTCGGCGTACAAGAGGCATTTCACAACTAACTCATCCATTCTTAATCCACAATCATATTCTTTCAGATCAGCCAAGCAGCTGTCCATGAATAGATTGAACAGCCAGGGTGACGCCACACACCCCTGTCTGACCCCTCTAGAGATGTCAAACCAGTCGGTGTATGCCCCGCTTATCCTGACGCAAGCCCTAGAACCCTCATAGAGAGATTTCAGCGCTTGCACCAAGTGACTGTCCACTCCATACTCGGACAACACTGCCCACAACTCATTCCTCATCACTTTGTCATAGGCCTTCTCCAGATCTACGAACGCGCAAAAGACCTTCTGGTTTTTCGCCAGATATTTTTCGGCTATGCACCGTAGGGAAAAGACCTGATCCGTGCATCCCATACCCTTCCTAAATCCCGCTTGTACATCCCAGATTTTTTCTTCCGTAATTTTCAACACCCTTTCAATCAGTACTTTTGCGTACAGTTTGCCGACAATGCTGAGAAGGCTTATGCCCCGGTAGTTTTTGCATTCCTGCTGCGAACCTTTTCCTTTATACAGCGGGACGATCACAGCTTTGCACCAATCATCTGGTACTCGGCCGTGTCGCCAGCACATATTAAAGAGCCGGTGCAACAGGTCTGCAACCACCCAACCACCGCCCCTCAGCATTTCGACCGACACTCTATCATATCCCGCTGCTTTACCTAATTTCATGCCTTTCAATGCTTTCTGAATCTCATCCACACTAATCTCGCTATCATCATCCATACTAGGCGTGTCGCTCACAGCTCCAGCTTCAGGCTGTGTCTCCACACCTTCAGGTTCAAAAAGTATTTCAAAATAATCCTTCCATCGTTCTAAAATTTTCTTTTCATCCTTTAATACACATCCCTCATTGTCCCTGATATCCGTTATTTTACATGTCTCTGATTTCTTCCGGACTGTTTTTACCATTTTCCAAAACAGTTTTATATTAGTCCGGAAGTTGTCAGAGAATCTCCTGTCATTCTTTTCTTTCTCTTTGCTTTTACTTCTTTCAACACATTCTTTCACTTTCATTTTAGCCTCAACATACCTTTGTTTTCGTACCTCTACTACATTATTTCCTGCGTTCACTCTTCTGTCAGCCTTACTCGCTAACAGATCAAGCCATGCTTTCTTCTTCTCATCCACTACACGTTTTACATCATCATTCCACCAAGATTTATTGGATTTCCTTCCATTCTTTCTCTTTGCGACGCCACATATCTCAGTAGCTGTCTCGATCATTCCACTTTTCATTTTCTCCCATACATATTCCATTTCATACTCAACGTTTCTACAGAAATCTTCACTCAACCTTTCGCTCAATTTTTTGTGATATTCACCTTCAACATCCGTATCCTGTAATCTTTCTACTTTTATTCTTTCTAGCGCCGTTGTTTCCACATGGTTTCGGTGTCGCCAACGCTTGAACAGACCCCTGATTCGGCATACCACCAGGAAGTGGTCTGTCCCAACATTGGCTCCACGATGAACCCTTGTGTCTACAACATTGCCTCTTAATCTTTCGTCAACTATCACAAAATCTATCATACTTCTTTCTTCCTGTCTCTGCCAAGTATACATATGAATCTTTTTGTGGTCAAACATAGTGTTTGTCACAAAAAGATTCTTTTCCAGGCACACCTCGAGCAAACTAACACCATTCTCGTTTTTTCTTTCGTCACCAAACTTTCCAAGTACAGACTCATAGCCATCCCTTTTCACGCCAACCCATCCATTAAAGTCTCCCATCAATAACACTCTCTCATTCCCCTCACATGCATTAAGTATTTCTCTCACACTCTCCCAGAACTCCTCGCGGTCCTTGATGGGCTTGGACATGTCCGGGGCATACACCACCAATACGTACAAGCGGACCAAACCCACCTTCAGTCGGACCCATAGGAGTCTTGGGCTCACACACTCGTAATCAATCATGCATTGAGCCATTCGTTCAGAGAGGACAACTCCTACACCTTGGCAAGCCCTTTCATTCTGTGGTACACCAGACCACAGGGCTGTAAAAGTATCGTGCGTGGACCTGTCCATCCCCTTCCTCTTGGTCTCGCTCACAGCCAGCACATCAATCTGCCTCGCATTCATCATCTCATACACTTCATCCTCCTTATCTTTCATTCCTCCACAAACATTCAATGTGGCAAAGCGGCTTTCCGTTGCCCACTTTCCGCCCCCTCGTGAAACGCGACGTGACGAGTGGCGAGCTGCATCGCCGTCATTTTTTGGATTTAAGATGTTTACTTCCATTTTTCGTCCCACGAGTAGCTAGGGAAGTAAACTGTCGACCCTAGCAGAGCCCCGCTTGCCACGGTAAGGCTATATTAGAGCCTGGGGGCGCCAAACCCCAGGATTTTATTTGGCACGCTCGAGACTAGACTCGCCTCTAGCCACGCATCCTTCGGCACGGCAACCTTGGATTGGCGTAAAAGGGGCAGGTAAGGGAAGTGGAAATGAGACGGGATAGTAGCGGACTGGGTGTGGATAAAAGGAAGAAAGGATGCTATTGTCACGGATAGGTACTGGGAGTGTGACAATAGTAGCTGGAGGTGTCCGGGGCCGCAACCCGTATCCACCCACTCGGTTACTGGACAAGCAACCGGCGGAATGAACCCTCTGAACTTAATGTATTTAAATAAAAAAATTGGTTTTTGATTTTAGCCGATTCCGTTTCATAACAGTAACAAAAAGTTTTCATTACCATTGTTTGGTTGTATCATGGATGGGCACAATGAATGCTACCAAAACGTCGTGTTTTAATATTTTATTTAGTTCACAGTTTCAGACATCCTCACGCTCTCCTTTTAGGTTATGCTCGACTGCCACTCCCGCGCTGTCAAGTCAAACCCACCGACTCTACCCTACACGTCAGTGATCATTATTTTAGTTGACTAAGTCTAACATGCCCCTTCTCTCACTAATGTATAACTAAAGAATTAAACATAAAGAAATATAAACATTGGCAAACAATACACACTTAACTCTGCTATGGACCTAAGCTAGGTAGTCTACTGGCTATTAATTATTACAAACATATGAGATATAAATAACAATCTAGATACCTACTACAAAAGTTTACAGGTTTAACCGCATCGGCGGCCTAACAATTCTATTAGATCGTCTATCAGGTGTGCCAGGTGAGGTAAGCACAGGTTGTGGCCGGAGTACTGATGGCCCCCTCGGAGCCTCAGGTGATGCACACAGAGAGCTCGGCATCTGAGGAGTCACAGCACTTGAGCTCCTTTCTTCCCCCCTCTTGTCAACTATTACGTCATCATCTTTCTGTAGCTTTTTAATAAAGTGAGAATTTCTTCGATACATTTTCAAATTTTTAATTAACTGTACTATATACGAGCGAGGTGCAGCTAATATATTTTTTACTACTCCTGGTTCCCAAAGTCGTGTCCTAACATCTTGCACCATCACTTTCTCTCCTACTTGATATATCTGTTCATTTATGGTGTTTTTATCATACAACACTTTTTGTTTGTTTTGATTTTCTAACATTTTATTATGTATTTTTTCATCAACTTTGATGTGTCGCAAATTATTGCTATCCATAGGTAATTTGGACCTGAGTGATTTACACATTAGTAACTGAGCAGGAGAGTAATCTAACTGGGCTACAGGTGAGTTCCTATAGTTTAGAAGGTACAACTCTAGATCTTGCTGTTTCTCACCGGCCTTCCTCAACATCTGCTTCGCAATACCAACTGCCTTCTCCGCCAAACCATTGCTTTGAGCATAGTGAGGGCTCGAGGTTTGAATTGTAAAGTTCCAAGATGCGGAAAATTCTTTCATTTCTTTGCTGTCGAAAGGCATGTTGTCGGCTATAACGACACTTGGTATCCCGAACCTACAGAAAATTTTTTTCAATTCGCAAATAATTGTTGCACTGTTTTTCTTGTTGACTGGTACAATTTCTAACCACCGTGAATAGTAATCAATTAGGACCAAATAATCCTGAGACTCAAGTGTGGCAATATCAACAGCTATTTTGTAAAAAGGAATATTTGGTATATCATGGCTTTTTAATGGTTCAGCAATTTTTGATCTACTGTACTTTAGACAGATTTGACAATTGTTCGTGTGTGATTCAATATCAGAGCTAATACCTGGCCAATACACAATACTTTTTGCAACCTTTTTCATTTTCTTAGCACCCAGGTGAGTTTCATGCAGTAAGTTTAAATACGAGTGTCTTAGTAAATACGGTATAATCAAGCAATTATTGATAAACACTAGGCCCTTTTCAACTGTGATGTCATTTTTTAGCTTAAAATAGTGAGCGGTCTCCCCGCCGGCAGTGCACCGTGTCGGCCAGCCCGACTGATACCACCGCAACACACAACTCAATGAGCCATCCTTGTTTGTTTCCTCTCGTAGCTTATCCAGTTCTTTGCTTGACACGGTTAGAGAATTGACACAAACAGTATGAACAATGTCCTGCATCTGAATGTCTTCGGGCTCCTGTCGGCGTAGACAGTTCCTACTGAGGAGATCAGCAAGGTACATTTTACTACCAGGTAAGTAAATTAGTTGGAAATCATATATTAATAGTTTGAGCCGTAACCTTCTGAGACGGTTGTTTTTTATTTGATCAATACTTTTTTTAGCAATTGATTCTAAAGGCTGATGATCGTTGAATATTTTGATTCTGTGTCCATAGATAAAATTGTGAAATTTTTTACACGCAAATGTGACTGACAACATTTCACGTTCAATTTGAGCATAGTTGGATTCCGTGTCTGTCATAGATCGTGAAGCACAAGCTATTAGTCTACCCTCTTGAAAAAGCGCGCATCCCACTGCATATTGTGATGCATCACAGTGAATTTCTATTAGTTTATGTGGATTAAAGGACGCTAGTATTGTCTTGTTTGCGATTATACTTTTCAATTTAGTGAGGATCTCCTCATGCGTTTGAGACCAAAGCCACTCTGATTCCTTTCTCAGCAACTTACGGAGATGCGCAGTCAACTCAGACATGTTAGGTACAAAATCTCTTAAAAAGTTCACTACACCTAATAGTTTTTGCAATTCTTTTTTGTTTTTTGGCGATTCTAGTTCCGATATGGCCTTAACTCTTTCTGGGTCTGCTCTCATACCCTCTTTGCTAAATATATAGCCATAAAATTTAACCTCATCTGATATGTACTGTAACTTGTCTGGGTTGAACTTTACATTATTCTCTCGAGCTCGCTGTAAAACTTTGTTTAGTATAGCTTCAAGTTCTTCAACATTTTCAGCAGATAGAAGCAGGTCATCAAAATAAACCGTAACACCCTCTATGCCCCCAAAATATTTTTGGGTCATTCTCTGAAACCTTTCAGGGAGGGAGCAGAGGCCAAAAGGAGCCCGAAGATATCGGTAGCACCCAAAGGGTGTACTGAATGTGCATAGTTTGCTACTTGGCTCACTTAGTCTGATTTGGTGAAAGCCATCTTTTAAGTCAAGTACACAAAAAACATTTTTATTTATGAGCTGTGACCGAATATCATCTAATGTAGGTATAGAGAAATTTTCACGCAGAATATTTTGATTTAAGACTGTGGGATCTATGCAAACTCGCAGTTTACCATTAGGCTTTTCCACTATTACAATATTGTTTACCCATTCTGATGGCTCTTCTACTGGCGTTATGATATTTCTTAACTGCAGATCTTTTAGCTCATTGAGTAGTCTGTCACGGATGGCCATCGGGACTCGTCGAGGCGGATTGGACTGCGGACGGGCGTCCGGCTTCAGTTTTATATCATACTCGTCTGGGAACTCCCCTAAACCTGAAAATATATCAATATTATTGTGTATGAATGTTGCCTTTTTGTCTATTACTTGACATACATCCACTCGTTGCAAGCAGTTTAGAGCTACACAAGTGGCTAGTCCCAAAATAGGGATGCAGTTTACATTATTTACTAGCAAGAATTTTACATTTTCAACTTTGGAAACATCTGTTTCAACTGAAGTAGTTATGTAACCTACCGGTTTAATAATATGACCGCCAAATGATTTAATTACTACTGAACATTGGTTTATCTTACTTTTCTGTAAATTGCATGTTTTTATATAACTGTATGGTAGAACATTAACTTCGGCCCCGCTGTCTAATTTGAAATTTATACCATGACCGTTAACACGAACTACTTTGAACCATTTATTAGGATGTGTCACCTCCTGTTGACTTTTGCTGCAGTCGACGCTGTAGGTCTCATACTCCTCAGGCTGCTCAGTGCTCAACTCGTACGCGCGAGGTGCTCTGCGATACCGGGCTGCTGTTGCGCCTTTCTGGGATGTGGTGTATTGCTTGGGTGTGGAGCTTCTGCATTGCTTGGCGAAGTGATTTTGCTTTCCGCACTTGTTGCAAGATGAACCGAGTGCTGGGCAGCTTTCATGCTTGTGCGTGTGACGGTTGGACCCGCACCTTGAGCACAGTACTTGGCGTGGTGCTGCTGGGCCCGCTACTGGTTGTAAGGCTTCCACTTCTGCCGTTGATGGTTTTAGTATTTTCATATTTTTCTCCGCCAGCTCTACTGCCTTACAATAGTCTAATGTTTTCGTAAGGTCAGGATTGTCCCGAATCAATTTTTCTTGAGTGTTGCTATCCTGCATGCCGATGATAATTTGAGATTTCAACATTTTCTCTTCCTGATCTTTGAATCCGCAGCATTTGATTAGCTTCCTGAGGTCTGTGACATAGTCATCAAATAGTTCACCATTTGTCTGTTTTCTGGACATAAATTTGAAGATATTCAGTGTCATGTTTTCCTTTGGGGTGCAGTACTGTCCGAGAGCCGCATAAATTGATTGTATTGTCTCTTTTTTTTCATTCTTGATTGTACTGTAAACTCTTCTTGCCGGCTCACCTAGTAGGTTTTTCAAGCGAGCGACCTGAATCGCTTCCGACTTTTCATCTGTTTCCGTGGCGGTGAAGTAGGTTGTGACGTCTTCCTTGAACCTTTCGAACTCCTCGCCAAGGTTCGGCGCCGCTAGATTGAGCGGACCGGGAGGAACGGCCGCGTAACTTGCCATCGCTCTTTATTTCTTTTCTGCCGAGCTGCACTAGGCCATTCACCGTTAGGTTAGAACACCGGCTGCGCCATGTTTGGTTGTATCATGGATGGGCACAATGAATGCTACCAAAACGTCGTGTTTTAATATTTTATTTAGTTCACAGTTTCAGACATCCTCACGCTCTCCTTTTAGGTTATGCTCGACTGCCACTCCCGCGCTGTCAAGTCAAACCCACCGACTCTACCCTACACGTCAGTGATCATTATTTTAGTTGACTAAGTCTAACAACCATTATGATGTAACCTGTGTAAGTTGGTAAAAAAAATCAAATTCTTTCTATTCCATACTAATAAAACTAAAATTGTGGTTTTTCACAATTTCTGAAAGAAAGAGATCTATGTGTTGGAAGGTTTTTTTGACCCTGGCATGAAACTGAAACGATTAAGAATTTTTTTTTTATATTTTAGATTAAAAAAAATGTTTTTTTTTGTAAAAAAAATCTTTGTTCTTCAAAAGTGATCTATTTCCGATACAGATTACCCCCCCTTAGCGTACTATTAACTAATTTTGAAAGACCTTATATATTTCCCCCTAAGTACAGTCTCGGTCGGGTTCTGCAAGAGGGCGTGAATGACCACCTGTCAGGTCAGCATGGCATTCGCAACCCTCGCATACGACCGAATGTCCATGGCCGTCGTTGTTGCATGTTGCGCTTTCAATAAAAAAATATATAAGAACATCGATGTTTAAGAAAACCTGCAAAATATAAAAATATTTATATTTCATACAATGTTATATGAATGGATATTATGAAACATGAATAGTGTTAAGAGGTACTTGAGTCCACAATCGTGACAGAGATATAAATATTATTCAAATATTGCTTGCTTTGATGTACTACACACATTGTTATATGTGAACCGGTACGGGTGGCTGAGTCAGAGGGTCCAGAGCTTGCGCTTCGACCAGCCAATATCAGTTCCGAGAAGGTAGGTGCCATACCGGAGACTTCCTTTTGGATTGCTGGCTATACTGGACTGGAGGAGAGGAGAACACGGCCGAGGTTGCGGTGCGGCCATCTTACATCCAGAACTGTGGTGCCAACCAACCCAGTCGGTTACAATTTGGGCCTACCACCTAGTAAGGGGCAAGGGAAGGGACCTACAGTTTTGCACCGGTTCCAAGCGGTGGAACAGCAGGTGTAGAGGTATGCAATAAAAATTAATTAACAAATTCAAATAATATAGTAATAAATACATTAATAAAAATACATACACATCACATTAGATTCAGATTTAGATATTAATTTAGCCATAAAGAACACATAAAATTTACAATATTTTATATAAGTACATAAATGGTTTATAGTTTATTGTATAATTTCATCCATAGGTAGGTAGCCTTCGCTTGGACAAGTCGAAAATTCCGCCAGTTCTAAATTAAATGCGAAGAAGAAATGACTAGGTAATGAAATGAATGACCAACAAACTTCACAAGTCACAATGTTTTGTTAGTACCTTATTAGAACAAGATCCATTTCTGAAAAGCCTTCAAATAACGGTTTCCGTGGGACATAGCTCGGCCATACCGACAACTGGTATGTACGTGTTCGGGCTGTTCTCCTGAAAACCATAAGTGCGGTAGTCACTTTCTAAAATAGTGGAGGGGATAGTTATGACGTCATAAAGATGGCGGCCGGGCCTGTCATTCTAGGCGGTATATCTCGATAGTTACTTGACCGATTTCCTTTATTAAGGTGTCAAAAAAAAGCTAAGAAAATGAGGATTATTCGATCTCTTACAATAGTTTATGTTAAACTAATACGAAACTAAATATTTACAAAAAACTGACAATTGGAAAAAAAATATTTTTTAATTTTTTAAATAGCTCGGTAACCATCAGGATTTTGGAAATTTAGGTTATAATAAAGCGCATAGCTGTATTCAAGAGGATCATGTGAACTTTAAATCATAACGATAGAGTAATAAACAACGGAGCTACAGTCATTTAAGTGAGCGTTGGTAGCGTCAAGCTCGGCGCGGTAACGTAAGTACCTACTGTTGACGACTCGGCCGACCGCAAATATACCAATACCGAAGATCACCATCCATCCATCCATTGAGATTTTCATATAATTGTTTTGTTTCTGAATTAGGACATATCTTTAAATATGTTAAGATACCTAGGTATGTAAGTTTTGAGTACCTAATGTATGTAAAGACTTTCTGTACTAAATTTTATAATTTTTTTCGACAATTCTGTCTTTTTACCCGACAGCGACGTTAGGAGGAGTGTAATGTGTTAAGGTCTAAATTGTGAATCTGTGTGTTTCTGTACATACATATATTACAGTTCGGAACTCTGCCCCAATTAGGTACTTCATAATGACTGGAAACGTGGCCATGTCTGTGCTATACTACATTGGTCGCGGTCCGGTACCGCTCACCGCGCCGCCGCACTATTGGCCAAAGTGCCACTTTTCGGTCATAAATCTGTATCTTCTAAACTAGAATACCTTCCTTGACAATTTTTTTTATGGTATTACTTGAATAGTTAATCTTCAAGAAACAGTAACATTTGATTGCAAATAATATTTATTATTAATAAACAAAAATTACTAAATTATAAAATAATGTATTTCTAAACTATGAAAATAAGATAAAAAATTATTATGTTCATTTACCAATAAAGTATCAACTTTTATATAATATTCACTAATAAAAACATTTTCGTACCTATAATTGTGATAAATAAAAAATTTAACATTAAATATTAAACGCATTAAATGCGCTTACAGGATAGCACCTGTTTTTTGCTTCCTGAATTTTATTATAAGAAGGGAAGACGATGGAGTATCTTTCCAATAAACAGCTTCTCAAATATTTTTATTGCACTTTAGTCAGATCTAAATCTATGAAGACACTAAAGCTTCATCGTCGATGAAATTGAACAAAATTTGCAGAATTACCTTTGATAATTTCATTGCAGTTTTTCTTGTTTTATTGAGTTGCGTACGACACGTATTATTTTAACATTGGAGGCTTCATCTTTTTCGCCAATTGAATTCACTCCTTTAATGTACTCGTATGAATGATAGACGTTGTCCAGACCCGATTCCCCAAAAAGTTTCACAGCTTTACGATTTTGTATACTCTCTGATGAAATTGCGTAGTCCTTGCAAGGTCGATCGGAAAAAATGTAATGCTCATTTATATATTTTTTGGCACTTGAGATAATATGGTTCCATTTTTCAAGAAACACAGTGGATAGCTCACCTTTAGAATACTTGAAAGACGCCATATAGTTTCAGAAACACTACACTGCACTCATCTGGCACGAATATTCAGGCAGTGTGTAAATGTACCACCCCTCACAGAATGGCTTATATTCGTACGAAAAAAATGTGGCGTGTGTAATATCTCCTTGCACTCTGTGGTTCAGAAATGGTGTGCAAAACATAAATAACACAAAACACACCTGGTGTAAGTACATATATAATCATATCATAGTTTTAACCGCAATTGTTTCCGTTACGAAGTAGCTATACCTACCGTGAGAATGCTGAGGTTGTAGTGTATTTTCTTTGCATAATTTATACATTCAGTCTCTTAAATCAGTACTCTTATGTTAACTTTTTCAAATAAAATCATTTAAAATCAGCCTGGGCAGCTCAGTGGTGCGGTCGGTGTTAAGACGAGACGGAAGTTACCTTACTCCATACTCCATACAAAATCGTCTTTCGGCATTTATGTTATCTCGCCCCCTAAACCTTATCCGATTATTAATTTTTTTTATTAGGTAGGGCTTATCCCGTCCGAGTTGGTACCACCGCACTGAATGAAACGTCGGTCGAAACCGCTATGTAAATAGTTCGTGTTTTCGGTCCAGTTCAGTGTAGCCGACATGAAATAAAGGGAAGAATTGACATGGCACCTAGTTCACACGGTGTTATGGGCTGACATCACGGATGTTGTAGGAGGTGTAGCCAACCGTGTCAGTTTCCATAAAAAATTAATAAAATTAAATTTAAAAAAAATGATTTACGCGAACGCTCCGAGCGTGCGAACAGCACGCATATTTTTTTAATTTTCGTGCCAATTGTCAGAGTTTTGCAGAAAGTTGTTTATTGATTCTAAATAAACAGTGTACTGGCTATATAAAACCATTATAATATTCACCCGGACAGACCCTGATACCATTTGAAAGCTTAGATGAAAATTGTAGTTTTAGATAAATTTCGCGTTTTCGTTAGTGCTTTAAATAAGGAATGATATCTTTAAAAAACCCAACACAGTTACCATTACCTAAAATGCTTTTCGAATATGTATGGGTTTCTATATGTTTACCTAAGTATTTTTGAGAAAAATATACATAAAATATATGCGCTCCCTTAATATGCGGATGTTTGCGCAAAGAATTTGTTCAACTTTCAAGCGTCATATAACTGAGGAAAGTCAACTAAAATCTAAAATATGTACGTATTAAACAAGTACATTTCATGGCCTATCGAACCAACTCATTACCCCAGGTGGTATGTTGCCAAAACCATTTTTGTCAGTTGCTTGTATGGGGGCTGTCCATAGTGCGTCGCCGCGCGCCCGACCGCTACAGCCAGCTTGACGCTACCAACGATCACTTAAATGACTGTAGCTCCGTTGTTTATATATAACTCAATCGTTATGATTTAAAGATCATTATAATCGTCTTGAATATAGCTATGCGTGTTATTATAACCAAAATTTCCAAAATCCTGATGGTTACCGAGCTATTTTAAAAATAAAAAAAATATTTTTTCCGAAATGTCGGTTTTTTGTAAATATTTAGTTTCGTATTAGATTAACATAAACTATTGTAAGAGATCGAATAATTCTCATTCTATTAGCTTTTTTTTGACAACTTAATGAAGGAAATCGGTCAAGTAACTATCGAGATATACCGCCTAGAATGGCAGGCCCGGCCGCCATCTTTATGACGTCATAACTATCCCCTCCACTATTTTAGAAAGTGACTACCGCACTTATGGTGTTCAGGAGAACAGCCCGAACACGTACATACCAGTAGTTGGTATGGCCGAGGTATGTCCCACGGAAATTACCTAAATTTCACTTGGATCCCGCTCTATATAATTATAAGTATTATATTATAGTAACTTACGATAATTAACCCATACTACCGCTCACAAGAGCATTAATATTTACCGCATAGTGTAAACATGAATACTGAAGAATCTGACCACTCTGCCTATTTACATTACCTATATCTGTGGTATAGTGCCATCGTAAATGTTGATGCGTACCAAACGCCGAGCGAGCAAAACCTAATACATAAATAAAAAACCGGCCAAGTGAGAGTCGAACTCGCGCACCGAGGGTTTCGTATCGCCATGTCATGGTCAGCGCCTCTCACGCCATCTACGGCGTGTTTTAGTAACCGACTTCAAAAAAGGAGGAGGTTCTATGTTCGGCTGTATGTATTTTTTTTATTTATGTTCAGCAATATCTTCCCCAATTGTGAACCGATTTCGATGATTCTTTTTGTGTTCGGTTCAGTCTAGCTCCAAGGTGGTCCCATTTTTTTTTGGTCAAGATCGGATTGGAAAGCGAGGCGGAATCGCGAGGCCGAAGGCCGAGCGATTCCGCCGAGTACATTAATAGCAAATAAAAATTACTAAAAAAACTGTGAAATAAAAAACTATTTAAAAAAATATAAAAACCGCCTTCAAAAATGTATGAAATAAAAAAATAAAAATCGAACCCTAGAGTTGAAGGCGGTGGTGCTAAAGCAAGCAAAAATAACCGACCGCCTTCAACTCTAGGGTTCGATTTTTATTTTTTTTTCATACATTTTTTAAGGCGATTTTTATATTTTTTAAAATAGTTTTTTATGAAATACCTATTACGTGTTTTATGGGCTACCTATTACGGTTCAAGAGATACAGCCCTCAGACAGATGAACAGACAGACAGACGTCGTAGGCTTAGTAATAGGGTCCCGTAGGACGGATACGGAACCCTAAAAAAGACGGATTCCGCCAGCAGTATGCGTTTAGCGAAAGAGCTGAAATATGTTTACACGGCGCGGCGCGGAGGAAAAGCTAATTGTCGTCATGCCGTTAATAAAGTGATCGCTGGCAAGGCGACGCGCGGAGACGACGACGCGACGCGGCCGGCACGAGAAGACAATCGCATGCCAGTTGTAATAACCACAGATCAGAGAATAAGAGAATAATTGCTAGATGTGGGAGAATAGATGAAATGAAGGGAAGCATTGACATGGCGCCTACTAGTTTACCCGGTGTTATGGGCTGACATCACGGATGTTGTAGGTGTGATGTAGCAAACGAGTCAGCTTCCATAAAAAAAAAAAGTGGCATCACGCTACGCAGAGCGCGGGAGGCGGCGACGGAGGCGGCGCGGCGCCTGCAATAAGTTTGGCCGCTCGCGATCGACTGGTCTCAACTGGTCAATTTGGTCCCAACTCTTGGAGCCATGCTCGTTGCCCGCGTAAATACTCTAGTAGAAATAAATATTACCTCACTGAGCAAGCAGACTATGGGAATTTCTTGCGTGTATAGGATACATTGCAACAATGTGTACGACGAATTCTTGCATTGCGTGGTACATTGCACTTTACCAGTCTGTACCGCGCTGAATTAAATGCTCCAGTATTATGAATTTTGACTAAAGCGATCGTCGACTTGTAAAGCAAAGTCGAGCAGGCAACCAGCCATCATTCTCTGTCCTCTCGACACAACTCTTGGCACACACCGACTTTCACCACTCGCCAATGTAGGCAGATACAGACATAATGCGTTACGTCTAAATCGTCTGATTATCTGTACGTGTGTACTTGTGAGGGTTACATACGAGTACACCGCGTGCCCACTGCGTCCGTCATGTCAAAAGTCAAAAGTCAAAAAGTATTTTGTTTCAGCGAGTAACTATTAAGTAATGTGGAAAATCCATCGTGCTATAGAAATCATCAATAGATATACACACACACATCGCACGCCGTATCCCGACAATCGGGGTAAGCAGAGTAATCGGTGTTGTGCTCTCCTCCGGTAAATTACAGCACAACACCGACCACCCAAGATGTTTCATACCATTTTATAATTGGAATGAAACAGCCAAGTTTTCTAGATTAGGGGCTAACATTGTATCATACTTTTTTTTTTAATAATTATGTACAAACTTAGGTGTCAAAAAGGCATTACACGAAAAATTTAAAGTAATTTTTTGTTTTACTTAAACGTATTAGTAACATTGAAATATTTATTTACTTGTTTCGATAGCATTACTCCTTGGTAATCATAATAAAAAAATAAAAGAAAAACAATTGCCATTTGTAGCCACAGCATTTAAAAAACCGCCGTATGGTGCAGATTTGTTATAATTTTAAAAAAGTGTCAATATCTCGAAAACCGTGCGGTTTTTACTGAGGTCATGTTTTGTTATTATGATAGTACGTGACCAGACCTATCACCAGGTACAAGGTCAGACAAGGTTTACTGGACACCCTGTATACACATATGTACTTCAATATAATGCCAACTAATGAAATGGCGAAATTCATATGGGTCTTCTCAATCGCAATATACACGGTGTTGCAACCCCAACCGTAAAACCCGAAAGAGAGTGATTCTGTACGTGAAATAGAACAACTTTTGTTCTACGACTTTTTAATTTGAAGAAAAAAAAATTTTTTTTCTCCATAGGTACATTTTGAAAATAGGTAATTAAAATTAGTATGGAAAAAATAATTTTTTTTTTGTTAAAAAAAAATGTTTTCGCCACAGAAGTTGTTTAGTTTCACATAAAGAATAACCCCATTATGTCAGTTAAACATATTACGGGGGCAACTGCAACACCGTGTATATCGACACATATCCAGAATCCAGACATATCTAATTATTATAGTCGCGTTAAAGTTATTTAGCGCGTATAAATAAACTGCCATATAAACAAGATAAGCCTGTCTGTTCCGCATATGTCAGGGCTATCAACTATTATGAACACCGGTCTTCACTGCATGATAAACATACTTCAGTGATTTTGGGATCTTTTTCGCTCTTCTTTGAACTCCTTTATTCCGATTTAAATGATCAGTTTATTTATTTTATTAATAATCATTGTCATCTGCCACTTCACTGATTCACTCCACTTGCTTTGTTCGAGACAATGACAATAGCATTGTGTCTTTGGAGTTGCACAGGGACAAAGAATCGAAGTTTTAGTTTGTGATGGATGCATAGAAAAAATCGGTCCAGTACGAGTTTTACTCGCGCACGGAGGGTTGCGTAGATCCGCTAGCTATACCATACCCGTAAATTGTAATTAACAATTGTAAATTGTAATGTAAATTGAATTTATGTCGATTCCATCACATGAAGACATAGCCGGAATTGAAATAGTCGATACTGCTGCTTATCAAGGACAGAACTGCGGACCATCAGACCTGGTCCATCCCTTTCTCTGACTATTATGCTGAATTTAAGAAAAACAATAGGAATATGTGGAAAGCCTTCTGGATGAAGACAGCAGTAACCAAAGGAAAATGGTATGCAGATACAAAAACGTTATGCCATCTCAACCCTGGTACAATAAATACAAGGACTGTAATATAACTGTAAATTCATAACAATAATCAACAGAATGAGATTAGGACATAAGGGCTCGTACCCATACTACGTGACCGATTTTACCCACTTTTTGACTCCTCCCAATGTGACCTACCGTGGTTTGTGCTCCGCCCCCCCCCCCCCCCCTCCCCCATTTTCACGTAGTATTTTAAATATTATAAAATAGCTATTTCTTTACATAGAAATGGCTATTTTTAGCCTATTTAATCAATATTTGAGATCTTAGTGTGGCGTAAACGGTACAAGGTAGTAAATCGGCAGGAAATAAAAACTATGCTCACATGTACACGTAGGTATTTATGGTTTTATTCATATTTTAAAAAAAATGTTAAAATAACAATACTCTTTCCAACAACTGGACGAGATATTCCCATATTGAACTTTAAAATTTTATAAACAATTACATAAAATATATTGTAAAATATAAATATAACTCTAACTACCTACGTGACTTGGCTTTAAACCCCACCCTCCCCCCCCCAACCCCAACCCCCCCCCCCCCCCCCCCTTCCTTGTGACTGACCGTGGTATTTTTCGAACCTCTCTCCCCCCTGCCCCTAAATCGGTCACGTAGTATGGGTACGAGCCCTAACCAATCGCCAGCCAATCTTCACAGACTCCACCTTTTGCCAAACAGCGAATGTCAATATTGCAACCACCGTGCAGATGCCGACCTGTCACATCTTATATTGAGTTGCCAGAAGTTCGCCGTCCAGCGGTTTATCTGGCAGCCTGCTGGCAGCAGATAAATATACAGGACATACAAGATATAGCAATATTCTCTGAAGATTACAAAGACAATTTGTGTAATCTTAAAATTAATGATTTATTAGCCGAATAAAAATATTATAAAAGCCTTTACAAGAACATTATGAATACCGTGGAAAGATATAAATTAAAGAAATGGCAGAAGGACCCGGGCATCCAAGCCAATAAATAATAAAAAAAAAACCATACCTGTCGAAAAAACCATATCCGTCTATCTTTTGTCTTTCTACAAGCTTGTGGCGCCATCTATTATTCAGTAGCGTGACTAATCGATTCTTAGCATGTTTATTGTTTGGGACCACCAAATTTATTTTTTTACTTTTAGCTGTGTTGTATTATTTGTTGGCATATCCGCAATAATAAATAACACCATCCTATTCTGTTAAAATTTCAACAACAAAACTTTGCATGGGACATGCGTGCCCCAATATTAACCGAAAATCGTTCGTTTACGCTATACGCCCGTGATTGGGTCATCAAACTGTATACTTATAAGTACCCAATTTAATATTTTTTCCGTCGAGTAGATTCGGAGAAAATAAGGTGTGACAGACGGACAGACAGACACGGGAGTGATTATAATATACAGGTTGTTCGGCACATCGACAATTTTTTTTTGTACGTAAAGTGGGGTCATTTGCAAGGTTTTGTCCCGAGATACCTTTTTAAGGTGTCACGTGGTATTTAGATACGATTTTTTTTTCTTTATTTTTGAAAGTTACCAAAATCCCCTTTGGTCCCTTGTAACTTTTTTGGTTACGATTGTATCAGCACGAAGTAAATGTTATTTGATTTTACCATGTATGAAATGAAGGGAAGCACTGACATGGCACCTAGTTCGCCCGGTGTTATGGGCTGACATCACAGATGTTGTAGTTAATGTAGCCAACAGTGTCAGTTTCCATAAAAAAATATTTTTTCCTTGTTCCAGAAAAAATATCATTTATACCACGAAAAGGACTTATATGACCTCCCAAAGTCCCGAGGACGAGTAAAAATATGACAGAATCTTTTCTCGTTCCGTTTTGTCCTCATTTGAGGTACGGAACCCTAAAAAATGTTGGAACCGAGGTTGGAACGCCTGTTTGCCTCTTAACATTATTGTGTACGACGATGGTCTAATGTCGTACAGTTACCGGCAGCAAATAAGCGTGTCGAGCTTTAGAAAAAGACCATCCGGTTGTAGACTTGTAGAGTGTCGTCCCTGTCGCACGAACTCGCACGTCTTGCCTTTCATATTATTGTGTGCGACGAGCGTCTAATGTTCACGGCAGCAAATAGTGCTTGTCGAGCATTAGAAAGAGACCATCCGGCTGTAGAGCGTCGTGCCTGTCGCACTAACTCGCGCGTCTCTGTGCGACAGTGACGGGGCGCTCTACAACCAGAGATGGGTAACGACCTGGGTTTTAACCCACTGGTGGGTTAAAACCCAGTTTCCACCCAATTATCACCCGGTTATTACCCGTTTTAGTTGGTTGAATGAAACTAAGGCAGATTTGATAGATTTTACGTGCAGTTATAATCTGTTGGGTTATATATAACCCAGTTTTCACCCGGTTATAACCCGTTTTAGTGGGTTAAATGAAACTAAGGCAGATTTGATAGATTTTACATGCAGTTATAATCTGACGGTCCTTCAAAATTTGTTCATAGTACGCTAAAGGGGGGGGAGGGGTTCAGTATCGGAAATAGATCACTTTTGACGAACAACGATTTTTTTTTACAAAAAAATTTTTTTTAATGTTAAATGTAAAAAAAAAAAAATCTTAATCGTTTCAGTTTCATGCCAGGAACAAAAAAGTCTTCCAACACATAGATCTCTTTCTTTCAGAAATTGTGAAAAACCACTATTTTAGTTGTATTAGTATGGAATAGAAAGAATTTGATTTTTTTTACCAACTTACACGTGTTACATCATAATGGTTATGAAGACTTTTTTGTTACTGTCATGAAACTGAATCCAAGCATCCTTTTTTCCCCTTTTTAGTTTCCTTTCTTTTTCACCCACCAAAATAGGTGATAATGGGTTTTAACTGGGTTATACCCAGTTGATCGGGTTTTAACCCAAATGGGAAGAATGGGTTATATATAACCCATTACCCATCTCTATCTACAACCGGATAGTCTCTTTCTAACGCTCGACACTAGCATTTTTGCTGTCGTGAACTGCACTTTGTTCCGCGTTGTTCGTGTCCTATTGTGATGAAACAGTTCGACACACTGCGAGGTTTCGGAATGCGCAATTTGGCAGTAGCAAGCACATAATCTTATCACTGAATCTTCTCTGTCGATGTTGCGTCGCTCGCTGATATCGCAAGAGGGCGCAATCGAGGCGATAATCCTGATTAGGGCGCCAGGCACAAGGGCGTAGAAATAAAGTAACCTAACATACATACATAATCAAAATAATATGTAAGGTCTTTCAAAATTAGTTCAGAGTACGCTAAGGGGGGGTTCTGTATCATATAGGGAGTAAAACCTATATAAATTTGTTTCGACCTTGGGCTTTTTTTTATGTAAAATATGTTTTTATGTATTTAAATAAAAAAATAGGTGGTTGATTTTTATAGCCTAATCGATTCAGTTTCATAACAGTAACACAAAAGTCTTCATCACCATTATGATCTAACACGTGTAAGTTGGTAAAAAAAAATCAAATTCTTTCTATTCCATACTAATAAAACTAAAATTGTGGTTTTTCACAATTTCCGAAAGAAATAGATCTATGTGTTGGAAGACTTTTTTGTTCTAGAACTAATTTTGAAAGACCTTATAGTATAAGGTCTTTCAAAATTAGTTGATAGTACGCTAAGGGGGGGGGGGGGGGGGGGGGGGGGGGGGGGATATCGATATCGGAAATAGATCACTTTTGAAGAGCAAAGAATTTTTTTTTTTACAAAAAAATTACCGCATTCAGGCGGGTGCGGTCAGAACTCGGATGGATAACCGCTCAACCGTTGGAGGCGAACCGTGGTTCGGATTCCACGTGGAACTGTAGGTCCCCTTCCTTTATTACCTTACTAGGTGGTAGGGTTAAACCCGCCCGGGTTGGTTGGTCTGTCTGTCTGTCTGACTCAGGTCTGTCTAAGCGGCTATGTGAAAAGTTTATGTTTTCCGTCCAGTTGAGTGTAACCGGCGCGATCGAAGGGACGCACTCTGACATGGCACCTAGTTCACCAAGGTGTTATGGTGTGACATCACGGGTGTTGTGGGCGATGTAGCCAATCCTGTCGGTTTCCATAAAAAAAAGTTACGTACTACAATATTCTCACGTCTATTTACGTACGTCGCGTATCGCTTCGGTCGGTTGGTGATAAACCGCGTATTACCGAGTAAACGACCTTTCGATTCGATACGTGTTGTTGATCACGGTCGTGGCTTGTGGCACTTTCCGTCGAGCGTTGCGAAGGCAAACCGCGCGTGTTACTGATAGGGTCTACTAGTTTATCCATGCTGATAGGGAGGGCAGGAGGACATATTATGGCTCTCACTCACACACTCTCTCTCACTGCATTGTTGATGTATTTATCTCTTTATCTCAGCTAACTGTCAGCCTCGATAGCTCAGTGGTGCAGACAGTCAACTGTCGCTATTGAATGGTAAGCAACGCTGGGTGCGGTCAGTACTTGGATGGGTGACCGCTGACCGTTGGAGGCTGACCGAGGTTCGGATACCTCGTAAAACTGTAGGTCCCTTCCCTCCTAATCTTACTCGGTGGTAGGGTTCAAACCGCCCGGGTTGGTACCACCGCACTGAATGAAACGTCGGTCGAAACGGCTATGTAAATAGTTTGTGTAGCCGGCACGATCAAAGAGAGAGGGGGGGGGGGGGGGGGGGGGAAGCACTGACATGGCACCTAGTTCACCCGGTGTTATGGGCTGAAATTACGTACGTTGTAGGTTATGTAGGCAACCGTGTCAGTTTCCATAAAAAAAAAAATGCCCATATTAAAAAAATGCAAATTAAATTCCCTAATCTAAAACATTACTTTTTCTCCAATCTCCACTTGTCGGTCAGTCAGTCAGGGTGGATGCGTCCACTGCTGGACATACGCATCTCCAATTTTCCTTCAGTCCTCCCAACCTTCAGCGGTACGGAACCACTGTTTTCCGCCGACGACGTATGTCTCGTGTCCCACCTGGCGGGTGGTCTTCCCACACTCCGTTTTCCTGTCCACGGCCGCCAGTGCAGGACACGGTTACTCCAACGTTCGTCGTCTCTTCAGCTAACGTGCCCAGCCCACTGCCACTTGAGCTTAGCCACCCGGTGTCCAATATCGACTACTTTTGTGCGTCTGCGGATTGCCTCGTTACGCACCATATCACGTAGAGATAGGTATTCCCAGCATGGGTCGCTCCATTGCTTGTACGGTATGTACGGGTCGTGTCGTCAGGTCAGGTCGGCTACACTGAATTGGACGGAAAACATGAACTATTTACATAGCCGTTTCGACCGACGTTTCGTTCAGTGCAGCGGTACCAACCCGGCCAGGATATACCCTACCACCTAGTATGGTAAGAAGGGAAGGGACATAACAGTTTAACGTGGAATCCGAAACACGGTCAGCCTCCAACGGTCGAGCGGTCACCCATCCAAGTACTGACCGCGTCGATATTGCCAAAACCGGCCCCCGGTCCTTTTTCTGAGAGGCAGCGTCGTCTCTGTCGCACGGCCGCCAGTGTAGGACACGGTTACTCCAACGGTCGTCGTCTCTTCGGCTGACGTGCCCAGCCCATTGCTACTTGAGCTTAGCCACCCGGTATCCAATATCGACTACTTTGGTGCGTTGGCGGACCTTTCAACCTTTGGACAACACCGATGGTCAGCGTCCACAACCAAAGGTTGAAAGTTGCCCAGAGAGCAATGGAGCGAGCCATGCTGGGAATATCGCTACGTGATATGGTGCGTAACGAGGCAATCCGCCAACGCACCAAAGTAGTCGATATTGGATACCGGGTGGCTAAGCTCAAGTGGCAATGGGCTGGGCACGTCAGCCGAAGAGACGACGACCGTTGGAGTAACCGTGTTCTACACTGGCGGCCGTGGACAGGAAAACGGAGTGTGGGAAGACCACCCGCCAGGTGGGACGACAACATCAAGTGCGTCGGCGGAAAGCAGTGGTTCCGTACCGCTGAAGGCCGGGAGGACTGGAGGAAAATGGGAGAGGCGTATGTCCAGCAGTGGACGCTTACACGCTGACTGACTTTGCCCGCGGCTTCGCTCGCGTGAAATTCGTATTTAAAAAGAAGGAAGTAAGTAAGCCCGCTACCGTACCTATATTTCGGCGCGCGGAACAATTCGGTTTGTATGAGAGCCACATCTTAGCGTAACAGAAACTGAATTTTATTTAGCCTATCCTATGTCACGTATAGTTAAATGTACTTGTACTACGTTTCATCAAATTTGGATGTTCGGATTAAGATTTATGGAGGAAAATACATACATACAGAAAATATTTCTAATAATCGTCAATTTAGTTTTAGTATCATATAAAGACAGAGTCTACAAAAGCAGTATCTCAGTCATACATAAAACAAAGTAACTTACTCCATGACCATCCCTTACAGATTTATTATTAGTATTGATTACTTTAATAATGTTCACATACCTACATGTCTTTACAGTTATCTATCAGGTCGGTTAACTGAGTATAAATGGTAGTTACTTCGAGGTTGAAGTGCGCGCCAGCCAGGTCAGTTGACTGATGCAATATGCTGTTAGTTTGCGTTTTATTTTTATCCTTTGTTGTTGCTCACTTTGCGGGTTATTTTGATGCACACGAATGCATCATCGTGCAGCACGGCTGCCCAATTTCAAAACCTAGCAACCAACAATTTCTGTAAAAATGGTTTTTCTCGTTTTTTGCACTTACTAGGTCATTCCCCATACATTTGCATTTAAATATCTCCAAATTTTACAGTGATTCATAGATTTTAGTGTACCAAAAACCTAGCAACTACTACCAAAATGTCAAAATCCCTAAATGAAAACACAGCAAGGAACATTCACAATTTCATTACATAGCAAGTCAGTGTCAGTTGCTAGGTTTCCAAATTGTCATTTTTGGTGTCTGATCTGATGATGCTAGGTATTAAAATTGGCATTCTTGAATTTTTCGCTTGCAACCCTTACTTGCTAGGGATTTTGACAGGCAGTTACACAGTAACTCGCTGTCAGTATTCTCAATTATTGTCTGTTGTGTGTTGGTTGTCTCGCATGTGATGATGGTCGGTGCGATGTGATTTATTTGTATTTGAGGTTATAACATAATCCGGCGTAGTAAAAACAAGCTAAAATGTCAACTACGAAAAAGACATAAGAGATACATGAAAGAATGTGATTAAAATAAGTCTATACCTTGCAATAAAGTATATACAGAGTAGTTTTTTTTTAAATCCTCCAATAATAAACTCCAGTAATAAAGACCAAGCTAGGTTTGGAAGGGATTAGGGGAGGAAGGGTGTTGGTGTGAGATGGGAGGGGGAGGGGGCGGTAAGAAGAGGGGTGACGAAGGAGGGGAGGGTGAGGGAGGGAGGCGGAAGCGGCGGGGGACAGATGATTGAAGGAGGGCTGAGGGAGGGAGGAGTAGAAGTGGCGGTGGGGGGGGGGGGGGGGGGGGGAGGAAAAGGAGGGTGGATTGTAGGAAAGGGATAGAGGAAGGGAGGAGCGAGGGTGGTAGGGAGGGCAGGGAGGAGGTAGTGCCGCGAGCGAAGCCGCGGGTAAAAGCTATTAGTTTCATAAAAGGTAAAAACAATAAAATTTCGATTCCATGTACTCCTTACTAATATTTTATTACAATACTTCTCAATTTCAAAACCAAGCAATTACATTTGCTAGGGTTTTAAATGGTAAAAAATAATATAATTAAAAATTATCACAAATTTTAAAACTCTAAGTGCTATAAGTCGTGCAGCAATAAAAAAAAATAGACAATTTAAAGTTAGGGGGTTCAGTTTAGGCCAAACGCACATTATGGCATACTTTTTTTTGTGTTAAAATGCTAAGTTTGCTGCGGCTGTTCGAAAACATGTTTTTGCGCTCTCCTGAACATTTTTGCAAACAACACTTGCTAGGTTTTGAATTTGAGCAGCCGAGCAACCCTTGCCCCTTCAGGCTAAGGCAGGGTTTATTAACCTGCGGTCCGGGGAACTCCGAGGCGTCCGCGGCTTGAGCGGTGGGTGGGGGTCTAAGTTAACTGAAAAATAACGATAAATACACATACACACACACATACGGCGGGTGGCCGAGTGGTCTGGGCATCGGCTTTTCGTGCGGAGGTCCGAGGTTCCAATCCGGTTGGCGTGTACCAATGAGTTTTTTCTGACGAAAAAAATTACGTGCATACCTTACACCTGCTGCTTCACCGTTCGGAACCGGTGTAAAACTGTAGGTCCCTACCCTTGCCCCTTACTAGGTGGTAGGCTCAAATTGTAGCCGACTGGGTTGATACCACCATACTGGATGTAAGATGGCCGCATAGCAGCCTCGGATGTGTTCTCCTCTAGTCAAGTATAGGTAGTGTTGCCATATTTTTTTTACAGCATGATGGGACAAACTCAAATATTATAGGAAAAAACGGGATTAATCACATAGTTTTTTATGATTTCTTTTTACTTATCACTTTTTGCATTATATTTCGCGGAAGATTTAACTTGCTTAAGGCCCACTTGCACCAACACGAGTTTAAAGTTAAGTAGCGAGTTATGGATTTAAACGCGGTTCCCACAGTCAACGGGTGCTAGCTTAACGAGTTAAACTGGTTTATATATTAAATTTGTGTTGGTGCAAGTGGGCCTAAGTATGTCTTTTTTTGTTTCAACTGAATGGAAGAAATCAATAAAATTCAGCTTGGAGTTGATAAAAATATATTAAAATACATTTTTTCAAGCATCTCTAGCCCTCAGAGGCTAGATATTGTTTAGTAGTTACGATGGGGCTGGCAGAGCCGACAGGCGGCTAAAGCCCTATTTCATAATTTTCATAAAGTAGAAAAAAAAACGAAAGGACTGCGGTGCGGGCAATACAGGCAGCCGATCTAAATGAAAACAGACCAAACCAACTGCCTCTGACTGAGCGAGCGAGACGCAGTAATTAGGGCCAGAGCAAAAATAAAAGATATCACTATTGTTTACTTACGCCTTATTATTTATTATATTAATATAATTATATATAATGTTGTCTGTATATTATACAGACGACATTATATCTGGCTTTCGCGCGTCGCTAACTTTTCTGCGATGTTTAGTTGCCTGCACTGCATTTGGGGGGAAAATACGAATTCATAGAAAAAAACGGGACACAGGCCGTCCCGATCGGGACTCTTCCTGTTTTACCCAAAAAGCGGGACGTCCCGCTAAAAACGGGACATCTGGCAACGCTAAGTATAGCCCTTTCCACCCGGTCTTAAACAATCGTGCGTTCGCATTCTATGAAAATATTTCTTCTATGAAAGTCTCCGGTATTATAGCACCACTATAGCACATACCTTCTCGGAGGTGATATTGGCTGGTCGGAGCATACGCTTTGGCCCTTTGGCCCCTCCGACACAGCCACCCATACCGGATTACATAAAAATATATATACAGGGTGGCCCAGTTATAGTAGTCCAAAAATTTTTTTTAGATGGAGGACATCATGTTGACTCATTTAAAAACAACATTAGTTCCGCGAAAATCAATAGTTTAGAAGTTATGATTTTTTTTAACTTTTTTTGAAATTTCTCTATTTTAGTCACATTACCGCTCTAGTTGGATATCTATTCCACAAAATCGAATGAAAATTGGTATGGAAGTAGAGGAGACATGTAGCTAGTACGTAATGAATAGTTTTAAGGTTTACTCCTAGACTGTACTGTTTCTATAGCCCTTTCAGTGAATTTTTGTTCAGATTACATTAAAACTGATGAATTTTTGAAAAATCACTGTGAAAAAAAAAGTACTACCGGAGATTTGCCCATGCCCTTAAAAACTACCTATACATATCACAATTCTCCAGACCAAAAATTGTAGTGGTGTAATAATTGTAACATATTCAAAATTAACATAATGTGTACAAAGTCAGTACAATAAAAAGTGACGATTACCTTAATAAAAAAATAAAAAAAATTGTTTTAACATTAATAAATAGTTTTTATGTGTAGACTAGCGCTGTTAGAGACAGGTTTGTGAATAATGTGAAATTGTAGTTGAACTAACGTTGTGAAAAAAATAAGATTTTAAAAATTAAGGTAATCGTCACTTTTTATTGCAGTGACTTTGTACAAATGATGTTAATTTTTAATATGTTACAATTATTACACCACTACAATTTTTGGTCTGGAGAATTGTGAAATGTATAGGTAGTTTTTAAGGGCATGGGCAAATCTCCGGTAGTACTTTTTTTTTCACAGTGATTTTTAAAAAATTCATCAGTTTTAATGTAATCTGAACAAAAATTCACTGAAAGGGCTATAGAAACAGTACAGTCTAGGAGTAACCTTAAAACTATTCATTACGTACTAGCTACATGTCTCCTCTACTTCCATACCAATTTTCATTCGATTTTGTGGAATAGATATCCAACTAGAGCGGTTAATGTGACTAAAATAGAGAAATTTCAAAAAAAGTTAAAAAAAATCATAACTTCTAAACTATTGATTTTCGCGGAACTAATGTTGTTTTTAAATGAGTCAACATGATCCTCCATCTAAAAAAAATTTTTGGACTACTATAACTGGGTCACCCTGTATAATATACCACAAGCTGTATACCGACAATCGGGGTAAGCAGAGTAATCGGCATTGTGCTGCAAGTGCTCTTTGTCAATTACAGCACAACACCGACCACCACGTTTAGCGATGCATTAGGACAAGATAACTATCAAGCGAGCTATCAAGCAGCAAGTAAGGTACGAAGACCCACCTGCTGTATGGCTCGCTGGAAGGACCGCGCTAAGGTGAAAGGTGGCTACCCTGTCGCCCTTTAGCACGGCACATTTTTGCTTTTTACGATACGCACGGGGAAAGATGCAGTGGGGCTATTCTTTTTAAGTACCGCCCCCACACGTTACGATAAAAAAACATGCTAAAGAGCGAGTTTTTCTACATCTACCCTACAATTAATTTTGGACGGGTTCCGTCAGATTTTTTAAATTTTTCAAGCGGTCTATGACAACAAAAAGTTTAAGAAACTCTGGGGTTTAGTATGTACAAGTAATGTGCTTGTTTGAGAGATTGTGTTCTGAGTCTGACCAATTTGGTGGGAGTGTGGGATTTTTGCAGACTTTCCTTCGTATATTTTTGTTGGTATCTCAGTCGCCGTTTGCGACATGCACGCTGAGAGACACAGTGGGCTATTCTTTTCTAGTACCGCGCCACACACTATAAAACAGAACGTTGTTAATGAGAATCATAGTTCTTAATAAATCATTGCCGCTATCTTTGTCTTATCCAAAGGATTCTAATCTCGATCTTATCAAACCGAATAAATTGCAGGTCGTAAAGACTTGGATCGTTTTCCGGGTTCAGTTCAATGTTCTGTTGTCACCAGGCCATTTTCTATCCGCAGTGATAACATCAAAACCAAATTAATCCGTGTTTTAGACGAGGTTTTAGATTAGAATATAAACTGTTTATTGCACACAATTGAAAGAAGAACAGTAGACGAAAAGAAACAAGAAATACAGGGGTATACTTACTGCAAGTGATTTCTTCCAGTCAATCTTTGCTCTTCTGGTGATGATAAGGAATAATATTATAAAGAAACCGTACCGTAATACGGAGTAATACGTAATACCGTTTAGCTCGACAACATACGGACGGGACGGACAAACGGCGTATGCTTAGTAATAAGGTTCTTTATAGATACGTAACCCTACAAATGATGGGGGTGAAAAGAAAGAGCGTTTCCCTGAGGGATGTTCAACGTTTTCCTGACAATTTCCACATCATCATTCGTGACGCAGCGGTTCGTTGTCCGCCGCCACATCATCAGCGCTGTGATGACGAATTGGTGGTGCAAGTATTCCTCAACACATCGGCCGTAGTGTGCTGTCTATTGCACTTTCTTGCATCAGCGTACGACTGATTGAAGCTACATGCACCAATGAGCTTATTCTGACAGACAAATGTACCTACCTGAATATCTACGCCTGCTGCTTCACCGTTCGGAACCGGTGTAAAACTGTAGGTCCCTTCCCTTGACCTGAATATCTACGCCTGCTGCTTCACCGTTCGGAACCGGTGTAAAACTGTAGGTCCCTTCCCTTGACCTGAATATCTACGCCTGCTGCTTCACCGTTCGGAACCGGTGTAAAACTGTAGGTCCCTTCCCTTGACCTGAATATCTACGCCTGCTGCTTCACCGTTCGGAACCGGTGTAAAACTGTAGGTCCCTTCCCTTGACCTGAATATCTACGCCTGCTGCTTCACCGTTCGGAACCGGTGTAAAACTGTAGGTCCCTTCCCTTAACCTGAATATCTACGCCTGCTGCTTCACCGTTCGGAACCGGTGTAAAACTGTAGGTCCCTTCCCTTGACCTGAATATCTACGCCTGCTGCTTCACCGTTCGGAACCGGTGTAAAACTATAGGTCCCTTTCCTTGACCTGAATATCTACGCCTGCTGCTTCACCGTTCGGAACCGGTGTAAAACCTGTAGGTCCCTTCCCTTGCCCCTTACTAGGTGGTGAGCTCAAATTGTAGCCGAATGATTAATTTTTTGTGCACAACCGGCAAGGGTAGCTGTGCCCAAAAGTTCAAAAGAAGATCAGACACAGACAATATCACCACTCCTCGCGAAACCACGCTCAGAGAGCCGCCATGCCAGCTATAAGACGGACAAAGAGGTCGTTGTCTAATTTATTAACACGCCGGGAAAATTTAAATTTCGAAAGTATTTTCGAATAGTTTTTAGGTGGTTATAAAAAAATAACCTTAACCTAATTTTAACACCCTAACATAACTTAACAAAAAAAAGGAAGAAATATAAATTTCGGAATTATTTTCGAAAATAAAGTTTTTTTAGGTGGTAAAAAAAATAACCTTAACCTAATTTTAACACCCTAACATTGGTTCACAAAAAAAAAACAAATTTTGGCAAAGGGGCACGAACCCATGGTCGAGATCGAAAAAATAACACTATACCACTGAGCCACCAAATCACATAAACGACCTAACGAATATCGGATTCAGTAGGTTCGCTCGGAGTGCCGGAGGCGGAGCCAGATTTCCCGCCAAACTGGCATCGACCAATCAGCATAACTCGCCTAGTGGACTTTGGTAATATAATATGCAGACATCGGAATCCGCGGGGCACGAATACGACCTTGTTAGGGATTGACTACGGCGATCAATAAACAATCGACACTGTTATCGATACTCATATTTATTTGTTTATTGTATTTTATTCATGTCATATTTCAGACCTGAATACTTATATACCTACAGTACTTATATAAACATCTATACTTTATGTTAACGATTAAGTAAATATAATACATATTTATATAAGGTCTTTCAAAATTAGTTCATAGTACGCTAAGGGGGGGTTCTGTATCATAGGGAGTAAAACCTATATAAAAAATTTTGGACCTTGGGCTTTTCTTAAGTAAAAAATTTTTTTATGTAGGTATTTAAATAAAAAATTAGGTGGTTGATTTTTATAACCTAATCGATTCAGTTTCATAACAGTAACAAAAAATTCTTCATGAACATTATGATGTAACACGTGTAAGTTGGTAAAAAAAATTAAATTCTTTCTATTCCATACTAATAAAACTAATATTGTGGTTTGAACAGACTTGTATTGTACCTACAAAGTAAATACAACATTTGTTTATTATATCTTATTTTCTATAGAAATACTCTTAGTTTTAATAATCGACATTATTTCATATTATTCTAAAATAACGATCGATTTTCGATATTTGTGGATACATTGTCCCATCACTAAACAACCTTGAATCATTCGTGCCCCGCGGATTCCGATGTATGATAATATGCCACCGGGCGAACTTGCGCTTTGTATAGCATAAGGAGATGCGCGCCGGTGAAAAGAATCGCCTGCTGCGGTAAATGCGCCTTGTGTTGGATGTAAGATGACCGCACAGCAGCGCCGCCGTCGGCTGGGATTTCATCTAGTCCAGTGTGGCCGGCAAACCAAAGGGAAGTGGCCGATATGGCAGCTTCTCGGGGATGATATTGGCTGGTGCGTGTGCATTTTTTTTTTTTTTTATGGAACCTGACACGGTTGGACCTACAACATCCGTGATGTCAGCCCATAACACAGGGTGAACTAGGTGCCATGTCAGTGCTTCCCTTCATTTCATGTCGGCTACACTAAACTGGACGGAAAACACGGACTATTTACATAGCCGTTTCGACCGACGTTTCGTTCAGTGCGGTGGTACCAACCCGGCCGGGATAAACCCTGCCACCTAGTAAGGTAAGAAGGGAAGGGACCTACAGTTTAACGTGGAATCCGAACCACGGTCAGCCTCCAACGGTCGAGCGGTCACCCATCCAATCACTGACCGCGCTCTGCGTTGCTTAATAACAGTTGACTAACCAACCGCGCCACTGAGCTACCGAGGTTGACGAATTTTCTTATCCCTTAGTCGACTTTTACGACATGCGACGGGGAGAGATGCAGTGGGGCTATTATTTTTAAGTACCGACCCCACACGGTACATAACCTGTGCCTGTATATTGCACTTTCCTACATCACCATATCGGTAGCTCGGTGATGCGTAGTGTAGCGTGGTTCGGATTCCCGCTAGGTGTAGGTGGGAAACACTAACATGGCACCTAGTAGTGTAGTAGATGATCCGGTTATCATACCAACCATGTATGGTTCTATAAAAAAACAATTGATCACCTATGCAATTTTATTCAGTACTTATGCCGTATGTTCTCCGTGGAAGAGGGAGGTCTTTGCCCAGCAGTGTGGAACAAACTGGGCGTAACGAGGCAATCCGCCGACGCAGAAAAGTAGTTGATATTCGGCACCGGGTGGCCAATCTCAAGTGGCAGTGGGCTGGGCACGTCAGCCGGAGAGCGTCCTACACTGACGGCCGTGGACAGGAATACATGAGTGTCGGAAGACCACCCGCCAGGTGGGACGACGAAATCAAGTACGTACGTCTCGGCGGAAAGCGGTGGTTCCGTACCACTGAAGGCCGCGAGGACTGGAGGTAAATTTGAGAGGCATATGTCCAGCAGTGGACGCATACACACGCTGACGTGACCAACTGAGTGGAATCCAGCGTTTGATATTGTTGTTGATGAGTTTCACGCAAGAAAGTATGCAAACACATTTCTTCGAAACTACTGAATGACTCATTGATGAGTTGATGACGAAAATGACGTCACTGTGACGACTAAATACAATATTATAGAGTGAGATCGGATGACCGAAAGTTTTATACAGATCCCAGTAGCTTGTATGACTAATTGCGTATCTTGTTTATATTTGTCAATGATTCATTGTTTAGCTGTGGGATTTCAAGAGAAATGCAAATTTAGCGAATTGTAAGCAATAAATAGCATTAAGCTGCGTTTGGCCGAGTGGTCTGGGCGACGTCGGCTTCTCGCGCGGAGGTCCGAGGTTCGATTCCGGTCGGCGTGTACCAAACCAATGAGTTTTTTCTGACGAAAAACTTACGTGCATACTTTACACCTGTTGCTTCACCGTTCGGAACCTGTGTAAAACTGTAGGTCCCTTACCTTGCCCCTTACAAGGTGGTAGGCTCGAATTGTAGCCGACTGGGCTTGGTGCCACACCGTACTGGATGTAAGATGGCCGCATAGCAGCCTCGGCTGTGTTCTCCTCTAGTCCTGTAAACCAGCAACCCGAAGTGAAGTCTCCGGTATGGCACCTACCTTCTCAGACAGAGGTGATCAGAGGTGGCAGGTCGTAGGATATTCTTTGGCCCCTCAGACTCCGTCATCCATACCGGATTGTCGGTATACAGCGTGCGGTATATGTACGTGGGCTGTTCCGAAAATTGTTAGCCACAGAATAAATACAATTTTTTTTTTCCTGAAACTATTTTGATTTGACGGCTAATTTAAATACAAATCTCCTTGATGAAAATTATTGGCCACCTATGTGTAGTTCTTTTTTTAAATATTTTTAACGGTTATCCGTCACTCATATTTTATTTGCAACAATGGACGTCTCGCGAGAAGCTTTTCGTGTTATGATTTTCTATGCTTATAAACGAGGGTTAACCTTCAAGGAATCTCACGAAAATTTGCAAGCTGCTTTTGGGGAGTCTGCTCCTGAGTTACCAACAGTTACTTATTGGTTTCGTGAGTTTAAACGTGGTCGAGAGAACCTAAACGATGACCCCAGACCCGGCCGACAATCAACTGCAGTCACTCATGAAAACGTCATCAGGGTAGAGTGGCTATTGCGGGAGAATAGACACATTACACATCGGGAGATTCAGGCTGAACTGAAGATTGGTATTGCGAAGTTTGTCTGCCTCAAGCTTTCGGAGAGTTGAATAGCGAGCGCCCAAGGAGCGGCGTCCGTGGCATTCTTTTTCACCAAGATAACGCGCCCGCTCACACACCGGTAGAATCATGGACTATTTGACAACTTCGGGGGTAAAAAGGTTATCCCATCATTCGTACAGCTCAGATTTAGCTCCATGCGATTTTTTTTAATTTCCCACGGTAAAAAAATGCTTCGCGGGCGAAAATTCAACACTGCAGACGAGGCCGTCGAAGAATTTCGGCGGTTATTTTTCGACCTCCCGCAAGATACGTTTTTTAAATGTTTTGAAACCTGGTTCACCCAAATGCATAAGTGCATAGGGATTGGAGGGAAATATTTTGAAAAGCTGTAAATAAATGTTTTTCATATTCTAACTATTTTTCATTTCACTAACAATTTTCGGAACAGCCTATGTATGTAGAGAGACAGAGACAGATCTTGGGTAGAAAAGCCATATAAATTACTTTCTATTGTAAATTATTATAAATATTTCTATTATAATATAATACCATGAATACGACCAAGTTGAATCCAACATGAACCGCTAGGTACCACCCGCACTGTGCTGTGTCACGCACGTCACGTCACGGACACGCTCGCGTACTCACGTACTCACGTCACGTGTCACGCACACGCACCTCACGTACTACGGTTGCGCTTACGCGGCAGTCGGCACGGTCGCGCTCGCAAGGTCGCTATGTTGTGTGTGAATGTTTGTAGGATGTGATAAAAGACGTTCTATATACACTATATACTACCTGACTAGGAGGCGAGGGAATTCCATGCATTTTGCCTAGGATGGAAATGAAAATGAAAATTTATTACACTTTCACTCGTAGCCTTTAAGTAAATAAACGGGAATTATTACTAAACTAAATTATGCACTTGTAACCTAACCTAACAAAATTATTAACAAGTAATAAAAGTTAAATAACACATTTAAAAGACCCCGACACATCAAAAACCATCAAAAAGTAAAACATAAATTCCGCTTAGTTAATTAAAGGCGTCGGGGGACTGCTTAGTTAAAAAATTAAACTCGGTCCCCGACGCCTTTATTTAACAGCGGAAATTATTTTTTTACTTTTTGAGGGTTTTTGGTGGCAGTTTTTTTAAAATTTGTAATTGCTTGAAAACAAATTCAAACGTATAAAAAAAAACTCAGCTAATTACGATTGCCTCTTCTCCGGCTTATAAAAACACTCTAGGGAATAGCCATACTAACAGGTTATGTCGGGGCGGAGGAGGGGCGAGACTTCCCCTGGTCCCGGTCCCGGTTCTCTTAAGGTCTCCGTCGAAGACCCTTTCGAATGAGCACCAAAATAAAAAGCGTACTTGAAATTTATGGGTCAGTTACTTAATGCACCGGCGGCGCGACGGCGGCGTGTTATATCTTCTATGTGGTGCAGGAGACAGCATTTATAGCATCATGCATTTTTTTCCGCTCCACCACATGTAGCATTGCTGACTCAGCTAGAAAGGCTCGTCTAGTACTATTTGTACACGTTCCATCATTGTGTTTTCCTTCACCGGAGCATGAAGCAAATGATGAAAGTTCTTGGAAACTTTAAACTTACACAGGCAGATATTGCGTTTTATAATGATGCATGAATAATTTGAATTTCTCATGATGACTCACTTGTGTATTGGGCCAAAAGCCTAAATTAAACTGTCTACTTGTTATCTAAATGGGTTGGCGTGTTGTCCACGCTAGTACTCGCATAATTTCTTTCTTGCTTGGATGGTACGGACTGGGACTTGTAATTTGTAAATACTTTATTGTTTTGTAGTGAAATTCTTCAATACTTTTCATTATTTATTTATTATTACTAGTTAGCTTTTGATCGCGGCTTCGCTCGCGTGAAAATCGTATTTAAAAATAAGAAAGAAGGCCGAGCTGCGTTGAGGTAAATGATAAACTTTCTCGAAGAAAGTAAGTAACTAAGAGAGAAGCCGAAGGCCGAGCTACGTCCAGGTAAACAATAAACCTTCTCGATGAAAACGTTCTTCGGCTTCGCCATTAGTTACTTAGTTTCCTTGAGAAGAATAACGGCTCGGCCTTCGGAGTCGCCTTTTCGTTACTTACTACCATCGAGAAATAATTCGGTTTGTATGAGAGCCACATCTTAGCGTAGCCGGAACAGATGGCGTCACTCCCGTGCCAAAACGACGAATGTGCAAAAAGGTCATTCTGAGATATTTTGCCTTTTATTGTCAGTGCTAAATTAACCAATGTTACAAATTCGTGACTATGCCATGGCTAAAATTCAAGGACTTCTAAATTCTCTTAGAAATTATTTCAGGAATAATAAACATTTGCGTGTTTGGCACAGTAAAATCGAAAAAAGTCACGTTCGTTATTATTTCACAACGAAATATCTCTGAGTAACGATAATTTAGAGATTCGTGACTTTGGCATTGCAAAGATTTGATAAACATGATTAATGTAACTACATCAAAAGGTCATTTTGGCCAAAATTGCACATTCGTCGTTTTGGCATGGGAGGGACGGATGGTGCTCCACTTCATGAAAGAGCTCGGGTGGCTGGAGTAATACCACCTGAGCGCCAGCGTACAAAGGACCGTCTTGAGGTCTCAGTGCTGTGAATGACCCCAAAGGAGGCTGGGCAGCAAACAACAACATGTTTACGACTCGATTATGTTTACGCGAGTTAAGGCCGAAATAAGACTCAAACCGTGCTACCCGAGCACTGATGATTGGAACACGAAGCGTATGCAGATGTAAATAGGTGCGAGATTCGTTCTACTCGTGCGGTGGTTGATACGTCGCGCCGACGATCAATGTTTGCGCGAAAATCACACTATATATAAAATTTAACCTGTTGGAAAAACATATTTTTTTCTATACGATTGTAGTGAAACATAAATTATCTATATTTCTATGAGGGTCTTGTATTGAAACAATTTATGTTTCTCAAGAGAATTTAACTTGGAAGTACAATTAACGTACTTTTCGTTATTTTTAGGAGATTTATTTAACACCCTTACAAAGTAGTAAAATATTTTTTTTTTTCGCTATATTTGTTAATAGCCCACTCAACGAAATAATTCCGATTAGGGGAAATAATTCGTGTGGAAGCAAATTTTGGCACAGCTGTAGAGGAAAGTGTCCTGAACAACATACTAAAAGTACTGGGTCTGGGTCGCTACACGGTCGACACATCTTCTAAAATTAACCCTAAACTAATGTTGAGGTGGCGCATGTCATTTTTGTTACGTTTCGTTTCGAGCCATGGCAGTGAACGCCAATGATGCATATTGCCCCGAAACGCTCGTGTGGATGGTGGTGCATGGAATGACAGCAATGAATGGTTGACGTTTTCTCAGCTAGATGCGCTGGGGTGTCGGAGCGGAGAGCGGAGATCGGGAGCATACGATGGGGAGCATGATATTCCCTCATCATATAAGGACTCGTTGGCATGTACAACATAATTCAGCCATGTTAACATGCATTTCTCTGGTTGTCCCCCCGCAGGTGCGGTTCTCGGAGACTCCCCCCACGGTGCACACAATGCATGTCTGGCTGTTCGCCGCGCGGCAGGCGCGCGCCGGCAACTGGCGGCAGCTCGCGACAGACAACGAACGCTTCAAGCGACGGTGAGTGTGCTGCCCGGTTATATAAAGAAATAGATTGAAAATGGCGGCGTTCCTATTTGCCTCTCGCTCGCACAGTATTGCCGTCTGAAGAAAATAAAGCTATGGCAGGCCTCACGCACTCTATGCACTTGCGCGCGCGCGCGCTAACTACCTACCGCCCGGTGGAATACGACAGCCGCGCGAAACATACCTACACGCTCGCCCACGCAACTGCGCGCAGCTGCAAAGAAATAATGCACTTTAGACTCGATCGTTTAGGTACATTTTCGCACGCACCGATTGGCGACGTGAAACAGTAGGCTATTAAAGCCGAAGGTATGGAACTTTTTATATGGAGTGATTTACCTGTTACGAAGTAACTATTAAATAATCTTTGGCAATGGGTCGAAGACAAAAATTTGCAAAACAAATAATAATACATATACTATGCAAAAAAAAATAATTGCATGCCGACTGTACAGGTGTGAAACGCCGCCATTTTGAATCCATTTCTTTAAATAACCAGGTTATACACGCATAGCGCCGCGGCTGTTCCCGCAGTGCGGTGAGCAGGGACGACGGGCCTCCGCGTGCGGAGGGTTCCGGCTCCTTTACCTGAATCAATTCCTTTTATTTTTCTTTATGAAATCCGGTATGGGTGGCTAAATCGCAGGAGCCAAAGCACATGCTCCGATTAACCAATATCACCTCCGAGAAGGTCAGGTGCCATACCGGAGACATCCGTTTGGATTACTGGCTATACTGGACTAGAGGAGAACACGACCGATGTTGCTATGCGGCCATCTTACACTCAGTATGGTGGTACCAACCCAGGTGCTACAATTAGAGCCTACCACCTAGTAAGGGGCAAGGGAAGGGACCTACAGTTATACACCGGTTCCGAACGGTGGAGCAGCAGGTGTAGAGCATGCACGTAAGTTTTTTCGTCAGAAAAAACTCATTGGTATAATTTTTATTTTAAAATAAAAAAGGATTCGTCATAGGCCATGTTGCAGGGTGTTAAAACGGCGAGTACATTAATTTCGCCAGCACAATCCTCATGCTTTTCCTAGACAAAAAAGCAAATAAAGTTCTCTAAAGTGTCTAGTTTTCGAATTATGAATTTTCGTCTAGTGTAATTTAACGCGCACCCTCCGCCTGCCGACCTCCAGTCCTCCCTCCACTCACAAAGCTAACCCCCGCCCCTCCCGCCAACACCTCCGTCCGAGGCGCTCACGTCTCACCCGCTCTTCCTCCCTCCGCGCCGCCCTGTTGCCATTAGATCATTTTTACACTAAAATAATCAATAAGTTTGTATGAAAACTGTAACTTTTTATTTAAAGGGAATTAAGAAAAAAGTGATGTGACTTTTTTGTTACTCTTGATCCCAATAATCATTTCCTAAATTTAATGTACTCGCCGTTTTTACACCCGTATTGTTTACCGTGGCCAGAACATCGAAAACATGGACTGTCCACGGTAAACTTGGACACCTGGCCACCCTGCACCCGCTAGTCCATCCAGTCCTCGCTCGACTCCTTCCCCTACTGTCAGTGGGCCCGGATATGTTCTGTGAAGCCACAGTAAGCAAGTCGCGGGATCCCAAAAATGCTCATCAAAGTATGGTCGCACAAATTGGGCTATTGCTTGTTGGGTTATTTATTTTAATTTGTGATTTTTCATACAATTTTTGTCAACAATTGATTAGCAATAATACTCATACATCGCAGTCTCATTCTATTTATCGTTTTCTTTCTGACTGGGAAATGAAAGAGGCCTCGCAAAGCTTATGTCGCTGACGTCTACATTTAGTCTAGCACCGCCACTGCACGCAACACATCTTCTATGAGAATCCAAATTTATCCCTGCTCCTTCATTGCAGGATTGCCGACGTCGACATGGCCATATCGTGGGTCCTCAAGCCCCAGCACCGCGCCCGGGTGAAGTTCCAGCGCTTCATGCCGTGGTGGCACGCGCAGCGGCGGCAGGAGGAGGCCGACAGGAAAGCGGCCGAAGAGAAGTTCAAAATCGAAGAACAAAAGAGACTGGAGGAAGAACGCAGATTGGAGGAACTGAGGAGAATGGAGGAAGAACGCAGATTGGAGGAGGAGCGCAGATTGGAGGAAGAGAGAAGCTTGCAGGAAGAGCAGCGGAGGCAGAACGCGAAGAAGTGTAAGAAAAAGAGGATTTCAACGCAGCAGTTTGCGAACAATGTGAGTGATTACCTCGCCAAGATGAAGGACACGCCGATCGGTGGCGACAAAGTGCGGGACGACGTTCGCGTGAACGGTGTGGCCGATGTGAAAATGATTGTAAACAATAACGAGAGCTGAGTGGTTGTTGTTGTTGTAGCGGCACAACCAAAAGGGAGGCGTTGAAACGGCACTTAGTTTCGACAGGAGAGCAATGTAATGTGTCAGAGCCGACTGTCATTGTCTCCCTCTACGGAGACAAGCCATGCTGCATCGTCATAGCCCCACTGCGACGTTGCTATCGCTTGCCTACCGATGACAGGAGTGACAGAGAAACACGAAGATTGCGACGGTCGCCCGATGAAGGGTGAGCGATTTCATGTTTCTCTCTCGCTCCTGTCATCGGTAGGCAAGCGAGAGCGAGTAAGCGATAGCAACGTCGCAGTGGGGCTCTGATGATGCAGCATGGCTTGTCTCCGTAGAGGGAGACAATGACAGTCGGCTCTGAATGTGTCCATTACAGATGTAGCAGGTGATGCAGCCAACAGAGTAAATCCGTCCAAACTGAAATTCGGAGACCTTTGTGCAATTTGTAGATCCTTTCCCTTGCCCCGTGCTAGGTGGTAGGCTCAAATTGTAACCGACTGGGTTAGTACCACCGTACTGGACGAGAGATGCATTGAAGAGTTACGAATAAATTCTTTGCAAACAATGCATCGTAGCCACTCTCCAGTCCAGTCCACTCACAACGAGCAATCCAAAGAATCCTCCGGTATGGCACCTTCTCGCAGGTGATATCGGCTCTGTGCTCTGGCCCATCTGACTCAGCCACGCATTACGATTGGATAAAGAATCCCCTCAAGTCTCCAGCTACCCCAGCTGGTCTACATTCTCCGTGGAGGCCAACAGATGGCTAAATGTTTTCCATGGAGAGCATCAGACGGCCTGTGTTCTCCCCGTGGAGGTCAGCAGAAGGCCTTTGTTCTCACCGTGGAGGCCATTAGACGGCCTGTGTTCTCCCTGTGGAGGCCATCAGACGGCCTGTGTTGTCCCCGTGGAGACCATCAGACGGCCTGTGTTCTCCCCGTGGATGTCAGCAGACGGCCTGTGTTGTCCCTGTGGAGACCGTCAGACGGGCTGTGTCCTCCCCGTGGATGTCAGCAGACGGCCTGTGTTCTCCCCGTGGAGGTCAGCAGACGACCCGGGCGGCTGCGCGGACCACTAGGTAGTTTGAGAACGGAGCGTCTCCCTTCCTTGGTTGTGTCGGACACACTGCACTTCAACAATAGACACTCAGGAGTTGCCTCCTCCGGCGCGGGGAGGATTGTAAATTATGCATTTTAAGTTTGTAAAGTTGTATATATTTACATAGGAATCGATGGTGGCGGCGTTGTGGCAATACGTAGGGGCGTGGGGCTGTGCCAAGTTTACGAAATTATAAAGATATTAAAATATTGTCGCTGCGTTTTGTAGGTGAGCCTTCAAAAATTCTCCTTGTAATTATGAAATAATAGTTTTTGTTTGATTTTTGAAGACTTTTATAGAGTCATGGATGGATTAGGCCATGGATGTTAATTGAAAATATATATAGAGTGAATCTTTAACCATGTCGGCCCTTTCAGGGGGTTAATCTTTATAAAAACTTAGTAGATTCCAAGATGACATTAAAAAAAAATTTCTCCATACATTTTCAAAAATACCAAATCTCTAAATGGATGGAGAATGCAATTTTTTTTTCGAATTTCCCTGCCATTCATTTTTTTTATCTACTTAATTTGGTCAAAAATCACCTGTACCTATATATTTTATATAACATTAATGTATGTATTTAAAACCTAATAATAAAAGACCTTGTTTAGTTTGAAAGTCTAGAATTATGTTGGACTGAATGTGAAAACGTGTTTTTCTCACCTGTAAAGTAGGTCTTTTCACTTTAATTATTGTTTGTAAAAATGCAAACACGGCTCTTAATTGACTGTATGGAACTGCCCCACTGCCCATTATATTTTTCCTAAATCTGTCTCATACAAAGTTTGTATGGACGTCTTTTTGTATGTACATATCTTTAATTTCTTTTGCACTACAATGATTTTTTTTAGTATATGAATTTATTTTCTTTGTATTTTAAAACACTGGTCAAACTACCTACTTTTCTATCTATCTTAAAATCATTGTTATTTATTATAAACGGTATTTTTGAATGTTTTTTGCTTCATACAGGACGTAGCCTAAAGTAAATTCAAACATATTCCAAACAATAAATTCAGTTTATATTGTTTTATCTATAAAATTTTCAGTGCCTATCAAATTCTTTTTAAATAACTTTTCGTTCCTTCCTTGACACTAAATTATCAGACGTAAAACATTATTCTTGTCTGCTATAAAATCAAAATTAAAGACAGCGTTGTAATTTCACCAAAAACTTGCTATTTACTTAGACTGAAAACAAGACTCAAAAGTGTTTTTCATATGTTCTGTAAAATTTCCGCTTCAAGACTGTGTTATACTCTTAGCTATCGTTATAATTCTGGTCGTAAGCAACTCTTGTGTTATATAATGTGTTGGCTTAAATTAAAAACAAAATAAAGACAAAATAGAAGGGTTCTACAGACATACCTACATAGCTGCATAGACACACATTTTACTCAATGAGAAAACAATAAATTTGCAATTCAACAGTTGTGCCTTATGGCGATATTAAACGGTTCAACCAAATTGATTCAATGCGGAAAGGAGCAGAAGTGAAAGCTATTGCTGTTACACGTAATCTGAAGTGAACTGAAAAGCGAACCGTTCAATGCACATTGCTCAAGAAGATGTCTTCGCAGGAGGTAGTGCACGTTTACTTGACACCGCGGCGATCAAGATTGAACAACGAGTGAACCGTTCAATGCGTGTGTTTACACGTTCAACTCTCATTCAATTGCATTGAACGTTGAACTGCAACAGTGAAAATATTGAGCAAGCTCAATCCTTTCAATGCGGTTGAACATGGTTGCCCGTTATTGAACATTGACATTGAATGGTTCACTTTTATGTTCACACTATTCAATTTGGTTGCTTCAACCGCATTGAAAGGCACAAGTGAACCGTGCAATATCACCATTATTCTCGTCATGGTTCTGCGGACGAGATGGCTGCGATGTGCGCCTCTCGACCACCAATACCCAGTTGGACAACTGTGACGATTTTGGCGTGATGACGTCTTATAAATTGATGAACACCGGCTGCACGCACGAATATCACGTCACGTTCCATCTGAGCCTGTGTGTGCAAGCGAGAGCGCGTAACAAGCGATAGAGAGGCACAATCGGCCCAAGCGTCGGCTTGTAAAAGTACCAGGGCCGCAGAAATTAAAACGAGGTTACTAGTACCATAATATCTGGCCGGTCGGAAAATATTTCAAATTTTGAATATTCATGAAACAAGGGTTGTATGACGTTATCACGTAAAACTATCGTCCGTAAACCGACTTTACAGACAACCAATAGTTTATTTTTATTTTTTAATGAAATCCAGTATGGGTGGCTGTGCCGAGGGACCGGAAACAGCCAAATCCATCTCAAATCGCAAAACCATGTTCCAAGAACGTTAGAGTAGGGACGTCGGGCCTTCCCCGCGCCAGCGTAACACGATATTAGTAAAAACGTACCAATAACATTCGTTACCATCCAATCAGAGCGCGATACCACCCGATACCAGCCAAACAGAGCGCGCGCCGTCCCCTCCGCTACCCGCAGAGCTCGGCGACGCTAGTTCTCATATAAGCATTGGACAGTCCGACTTCCAACCTCTTCTATCGTTCTTGCCATGTTCAGTGAGACATCATTAGAAGCGCTATCCAACTTGTTAATACAACGTTTGAAGACTCCCAGGTTGAACATGTTGGGAAACACACTCGCCGGTAGACAATTCCACACACTAGCGGTGCGACAGATTAACGATTTTCGGAAACGATGGGTCCTCGAAAGCCCCAATGCCGGCAAAAAAAGGTGTCAAAACTCGGATGGGTGACCGCCCGACCGTTGGAGGCTGACCGCGGTTCGATGCCACGTAAAACTGTGGGTCCCTTCCCTTCTATCTCCTCTTCTATCCCTTACTAAGCGGGCCGTAGGGTTTAACCAGCCCGGGTTGATACCACTGCACTGAATGAAAGGTCGGTCGAAACGGCTATTTTTCGTCCAGATTAGTGTAGCCGTCACGACCGAAGGGAAGCATTGAGAGAGCACCTAGTTCAACAAGGTGTTATGGGCTGACATTAATGCTTTTCTCTCTGTTCCAAATCCTGAATATGTTTATTGAAGTTATGTATAACGTATACACGCTTTCCCCCCAAGTACAGTCTCTGGTCCTTCAAGAGTGGGCGTTAAAAGGCACCTTTCAGGCCGGTATGCCATTCGTAATCCCCCGCATACGACCGAATGTCCATGGGCGACGCGACGTTAGACACCTTGTCGCTCGGCACCACATGTTGTGCTTTCAATAAAATAATAAATAAAAACATTTCTTTTTTTTAGAAACTATGGCCCTGCTTCCAAAGGTAGAATACCCCTTGTTTTGGAAGGCAGGGTCTTTTGTTCAATTAATCAAGATACCCACCCCGCGGTGGTGGGTGAAAAGTGAGATTGAACGATTTTATGGTTTCTATCTCTATTCTCTATAGGTACTAACCCGCGGGTGCGGTCCCGTTGAAAATTTTAAATTCGCTATATCTTCAGATTGCGTGAGCCGTTTGCTTTGAAATAAAAATCTTATGTTACCACAGGTTAGGCTTTGGGTTTATTACTTTCAAATACACAAAAATTAAAATTAAATTCCTTATGAACTCAATCACATCTTATCCTTCATCCCACCAATAGATTTTTTTGCTACTTCAACACGCAAGGTTTAATAAAACTGTTAACTTTAGAATAGAATAGAAACTCTATATTGCACACAATTGAATGAATAACTGTACACGAAACGAAACAAGAAATGCAGGAGTGTGCAAAGGCGGACTTATCACTGCAAGTTATTTCTTCCAGTCAATCTTTGGGTGATGGTGATGAGGAATCAAGTTACAGAAAAAGTAGTATGCGTAGAGCAAGTGAAAGGGAGGAGGAATTTATTTTTTATTTATAAATATACCATACATATCTATCTACCTATTTATACAATACATAAATGCCAGTTACATTGTCAGCCTCGCTAGCTCAGTGGTGCGGTCAGTCGACTGTTGTTAAGCACACCTGGGCGCGGTCAGTACTTGGATGGGTGACCGCTGGACCATTGGGAGGCTTAAATAGTTTGTGTTTTCCGTCCAGTTCAGTGTAGCCTACATGAAATGAAGGGAAGCACTGACATTGCACCTAATTTCTCCAGTGTTATGGGCTGACATCACGGATGTTGTAGGTGATGATTATGTAAAAAATACAAACAGCATACACATACCTACAAACACACACATGTACATACTGCATACCAACTTTACATGTGTTGATAATGACTGTTGGAAATGCGGGCGCAAGAGAGGGACGGCGCTTTGCGCGGCCTGTTTGTGGGGGAGGTTAAGGTAGAGAGGTCACTCAAAGGTCAATGCCCTTTTTTCCGCATTGCCTGGGAACAGGGCACAATAACAAACATTTGCCTGTACTTTTGAGGAGTGAAAATATTGAATGGTAAATGTATCTCTCTCTGCAGCTGAAATTTTGCCGAACTCTATGTGAAACTGTTAGACATTGTGTAATATTCTCTGGTTTGTATTTACGGTGAGTGGTTGACGAGTTAAAAATTGCAGATGTATAAAACTCTACGAGGAAGAAATAAGCAGAGGCACGGTCTCATACAAGATAATTCACAAATTTGTCCCACAAAAGTGTGACCTATTACAAAACTGACGTATGGAGTGTGGCAATTTCCAACAGTTTTGTGGGGTAAAGTTTGTACCCTCACCCCGACTTATTTCTTTCCTCGAAGGTAAAACTGATAATCACACTGCACCAACTGCGTAGAGTTTTATTTTTCATTTAGTTTATAAACACCAATTGTAAAATTGTATATAAGATGAATAATAAATAATATATATTTGAATATGTAGTTTTCATTATTTTAGTTCATTATTTACGAGGGTGGCTACATGACTCCAACTTAACTGTTTAGTTTAGCATGAGGCTTCGACCTCGGGCAGAGCCACCCAGTTCGGAAGCAATAAAAAAAAAGTTGGCACCGACTGTCCACGTCGAAACAAAAAGTTGTACAACTTCATAACTTATGCCGAAAGATAACGGCCAACTTTGTAATCAGCCGCATACTAAAAAGTTCATGACGGACGGGACCCACCATACCCCTGGCCGTACCCCTGGTGGTACGGTGGGTATTTTTTTCCCCACGGTACCACCATAGTGCTGACTTATTGCGAAAACAGGAAATCCAAAAAAGCCAAATCCCCTAAGTTCCGACATACAAAAACAAAACCTGAAAGAATAATAGTTGCCTTGACAGCTGCCTTGCCACTTCTTGCTGCCGAAGAAGTTTAACAGGGCTTTGAATATATAAAATGTTGTGAATGTGAGGGCTTAGAACAAACGGCAACCTACCTACGCTGCACTATGCAGAGACGGTAAGTATTATATTCTTTGATGCAGAGTGAACGACTGAACGATCGTCTGTGTGTGACCTCAACGACTGAACAGTTGGGTTGGAGAGAAATCTGCCGTCATGCCCAAAAAGTTACTGTTTTATAAAATAGACATAAACCATTTGTTATTCCCTTGAATTGAAGGAAAAACCGCCAGGAAATCTGTAATACACGAACAATATTTTTTGAGAGCACGACCTTCGCAGAGCAAGTTACAAAATTTTGCCGTTTGGTTGCCTATAAAATTGATAGGTCGACTGGAAGAATAGCTTTTTGAATAGGACCGCGTTCTGCATTCTGCATTGTTGTAAACTTTTTAGACGACCGTAATTCATTTACAATGTTCTGTGTGAGCGTAGTTAGATCGGCGTAGCAAATATTACAGGGATCACAGAAGTATTTTGATTAAAAATGATGATGACGCTATAGTTTTTACACAACATTAAACTGTAATAAAAAAAAAAATTACAGAACAACGTTTTCATTCTGACTAGTGACTGGTTTTGAGTTATCGTTAGAATATCGTTAACCTTCTTCTTCTTCTTCTTCTTTTTTTAAATAGTGGCAACCAAACGAATAGGAAATTCGTTTATTACTGCCAGTATCCAGTGACGGAGTTGCACGGTATAAATTTGTGATTACTTTTTATAATATATAAAACAAAATAATTTTGAAAGGAACGAAGCATTTGAAGTTACTAGTTTGCATGCACAAATTCTGGAAGACACATACTTAGTTGTAAATAAGAAGATGAAAATAAATAACTAAAACATTATACATATATTTATATATAATTAATTACAGTCTTACGTCATTACATTTTATAAATTTTAATATATATTTTATAACATGGGAATTGTTAGTATACAGTATCGTTTGTATGTTAGTAGGAAGTGGGACTTTAAACAAATGTAAAGTGGCATATAACGGAGGGGAATTAACCGCGAGGGTAATTGGACAACCAAAGAGGATATGGTCCAGGGTTCCTTCGTCCAGTCCGCACTCGCAGATTGATGAGTCAAGTATACGAAGTCGGGCTAGATGCACTGGAGTGCAGCAGTGTCCAATTCTCATTCGGCACAGAACTGAGGTTTCCTTTTTATTAGCCGTAATTTTAAAAAACCAAGGCTTTGCGGGTATGACCCGCTGAATGGTGGCATAGTAAGACCCTCTCGCTCGACTGGACACGGACCATTCATCGGACCAGGAATCATGAAGGTATGTTTTTGGGAGTGCCAACAAATCATGGGGAAAATTAATGAACGGAGCCCTATCTCCACACACCACCGCCTCCTTGGCTAGAGCGTCTACACGCTCATTGCCTCGAATGCCGGTATGTGAAGGTATCCAGGCAAAAACAAGTTGTTTAATCGTTAACCTAAATGTAGGTGCTGAACTGTCAGCTGCCAAATTAATTTGACAGTTTCACAATACGGAACGGACACACAAACGAAAGGAAGGAAGCGAAAAAATATTTGCAGATTTCACTTTTATACAGCTTGTGTAATTATTTTATTCAAATTGTCAATCTTTATGTAACCAAATTGAATCTGCGTCACCTACGAGTCTAGGCGATATTTTTGTAAGCCCAAAACCGGTAAGTTGCGTGAACATTTCTTCAATCCCTAGGTCAAAGTATGTCTGAAATCATTCAACAAGCACATCAAAAGAGTATTATCATGAAGATCTCTTAGATCTTATACGTACAGACAATATACTATATTTAAAGTAACAAGTGTTAGTTTTACTGTTACATTTGTGCACTATACACTGTTACATTTGTACATAGGATACTTCCATGGTACATACTGAATCTTGTTTCATACCCTCTCTACAAGAAGGTGGGTCGATTAGAAGAGGGAGGCCGGGCGGAGGGGGCGGGGCGTGCCACTGGAAGTCAATCAACGCTTAATTACTTGACTACGGTGATCCCAAAAGGTGGGTTGATTTTAGCACCCTATGTATGTATGTTTTTGTGTTGGTTAGTTCCCTCAAAGAGCGAGTATAAACTTCTTAACTGATTTCAACATATGAGGATTCGTCTCCATCTTGGCTAAACAGTTTTTAAAGAAAAATTCAAAAAGGTGTGCGCCCGGTGTCAACTTTTTATTTTTTTCTTCAAACCCCATCAAGTGAGGTATCGTTGTCTAGAGCCTAAATAGGTGATTTCAAAAACTAAAACTTCACTGTCTATTCGAATCCATCTGCACTCCTGACATCATCCTCAATTACAGCATCTTCAATCAACTTTCATTGTTCCAAATCCAAAATATTTATTTTTCAGAACACATCAAAGAAACAGACAAAATTAAACTTGCTAATGATATAATAATTGTTAGTTGTAATTGTTTCATACCCTCGTAGATGTAATATGATTGAAGATAGGCACTAGATTTTGTCAGCCTCGGTAGCTCAGTGGTGCGGTCGGTCGACTGTTGTTAAGCAACCCTGAGCGCGGTCAGTACTTGGATGGGTGACCGCTCTGCCGTTGCAGGCAGACAGTGGTTTGATTTTCACATAAAACTGTAGGTCCCTTCTTACCTTACTAGGTGTTGACATCACAGATGTTGTAGGTGATGTAGCCAACCGTGTCAGTTTGCATAAAAAAAAACTGATTTTCATCCGTATTGCCTTTCTCCGTTACATTGAGGTGTGGCAACCAGTGGCGGCTGGTGACTTCAGTGACCGGTAGTGCGCTAAGTACCTACCTACTTAACCCTTCAGCTCCCACGATTTTAATAAACCTAGGTACCGTTGACTCCCAGCCCTTTTCGCCGCGCGCAAAAACCCAAAATTTTGGCGCGCGCGTTCCCGCACAAATTCGAATATCCCGCCTCAATCGATCGATTCATCACTGATCTGTATTCAGTCTTCTTTGTACTGAAATTGCACGTTCAGTCATACCAAACACTTCAGGATTCACTTATTTAGAAGCACAGACCGATTTTTTGAACTCCAGGCAAAACAAAACACGCTCGACATTTTTTTTTGGTTTTTTCTGACCAAAACTGTATAATTTCCATAGACGAGTCATACCTCTAAATAAAGCTAATAAGACGTACTCTCGAATACGGGTACACAAAATACGGTACAAGATCTGTGTATTCCAGTGTCTGTGGAAATGTCAGTCGTCATGGGAGCCTTTTTTTTTTTACATTTTCAAAAAATATTTTCTGTGTGAAGGTGATGTGTTGCCCAGTCATGTTTGATAATAGTTATTAGTAAATTTAACCAAGAATGTATACCAGTAATCAGTTCTTTGATAGGAAATTGGTAGAATTAGTTATGAATTAAATAGAGAGCCGCGCCGCGCCGAGACCCGGCCGGGTCTTCTGGGAGTTATCAGATTGGCGCGTCATAAGACCCGGCCGGGTCTTCTGGGAGCCAAAGGGTTAAATACCAAATTTCCCAACACATTCCCGTCATGTTATTTTAAGATCGGGACTTCCGAATTTTTTAAACGCCTGCGTTTTATTATGTAAGTACCTAGTATGAATATTCTCAAGATACTCAATGATTTGCAAAAAACAAGAAAAAAAAATCCAAACAAGTTTTTTAACTTATTTTTAGTACCTTTATGAATACACCCCATAGACCACAACACTACTGCAGCTTTCAAAAAGAAAACAGTCCAAAAATACTTCAAAAAAATAAATAAAAATAAAAACATTTGAAAAGTAGGAATTGAACCCGGGATCACCTGATTGTAAAGCCTTGCCTTTAACCAACGCTTAGGCAAATATCGGCACCACTTAATCCACAGTATCACGTGACAGAAAGCACAAAACCTAACCATATCCCATTTTAAATATTCGCGCGCTAACGGGTATGTGACATCACATGACAGCGCGCTGACTCTAGGTAGACGGCAAAGAGTTTGTAAGACGGACTTGTGCAAAACGAATCGCTTGCGACGCGACGTGTCGCACGCGCGGGTATTCACGATATAGCGTCCTTGTTTGGCGCTCGTACGCCGCACGCAGAACTCCTTTCGGCCCATACTGTTTCTATGAAGTATCTTCTGTCTCACGCACCAGCGGTGTTTTGCCGATCCCCATACATTCAGTATGGGAGACCCGCGTGCGATTTATATTCCGCACGGCGCGCGCGTTTACTCGCAAAAACGTGCCTTGTGGTCTATAAAATAAGGTCGAATTCACATTCGTATTTATTTGGAGTACGATCTTTATGGTTTTAATGTAGTATGTTGTAAGGTATTATTTATTTTGAGTGAAGTGAAGACTTCTCGTGGTATGGTAGTGTGGCGCACGAGCGCACTTTAGGACCAGCCGCCAGTGGTGGCAACGCTTAAATACTATCTGTGTGTTAACCATTGGACGGATGATACGCGACATATTAAGTATTACACATTACGTACCTATACATAATACTGAAATCAACAATAAAATGGTTATTTTCTTTGTTTTTCATAGTCGGGTTTTAAAAATATTTAAATAAATTTTCAAATTGCAGACGTCATCAATGTCGTCGTGGTTGTCGTCGCGGGCCATCGTGAGCGCAGCGCTGGTCGGCATAGTGGGCGCTGCGGGACTCTATATATACGAGCAAGTGTATGCGGAGAAGAGGCGGGCCATGCTCGGTGAGTTCATTCCGATGCTGAAAGTGAACTAAGTGCCATATCAGTGCTTCCCTTCGGTCGTTCTTCTAAATAAGTGAATACTTGCTTGTTTTACATAGTTTCGTGGGTAATTTAATTGACTCTTCTCCTCTCCAACTCCACGAAATGGTTCTCCTCAGTTTCTTTAGCAATTTAAAAATAATTTTTTGCTATACCCATGATGTCCGGCCTCCCATGTTCCGAACGGAACTAAGTGCCATGCCAGTGCTACCCTTTGGTCGTGCCGGCACTTTAAATGCAAATATATTATGTTTGTGTACAGTGAAAGAGATGGGCAGACTTGATCGGCAAGTGACCACGATGCGCGAGGAGTTGCAGGCGTTAAGGGAGCTGCAGAAAGAAAGGTACTCTCTCCTTACGGATGTACAGGCTGTTACAAAGTGGGTGGTACTTTTGTTACAAAATAGGTGGCACTTTTGTTACAAAATGGTTGTCACTTTTGTTACAAAATGGGTGGCACTTTTGTTACAAAATGAGTGGCACTTTTGTTACGAAATGGGTGGCACCTTTGTTACGAAATGGTATATTTTTTACAAAATGGGTGGCACTTTTGTTACGAAATGAGTGGCACCTTTGTTACGAAATGGTATATTTTTTACAAAATGAGTGGCACTTTTGTTACGAAATGAGTGGCACCTTTGTTACGAAATGGTATATTTTTTACAAAATGGGTGGCACTTTTGTTACAAAATGGGTGGTACTTTTTTTTAATTTCTCTGAAAACTGATTGGACACTTGAAATGATGTCGTTTTGGTCTACCAATTTTCATTCAATTGTTTTTTTTATTGTAAGCTCGCCATATGGCGCCGAGCCACCCATAAGGTGTCTAACGACGCCCATGGACATTCGGTCGTATGCGGAGTTTGCGAATGCCATGCTGGCCTGACAGGTGCCCATTCACGCCCCTCTTGAAGAACCCGAGACTGTACTTGGGGAGAAATATATGAGCAGGGAGAGCGTTTCAGAGTTTACCGGTTCTGTAGAGGAAAGATCTGCAGAATCGATTAGTACGCATCCGCGGTAAGTTCAGCGTGTAGGCATGCAATCCCTGTCTAGTGCGCATGGTGCGGAAGTGGAAAGGGGACGGCGGGATCGCGTTAAACAGCTCCTGCGAGCACTCCCCATGGGTTAAGCGATAGAAAAAAACACACTTAGGGAGCCGACATCCCTACAGTGTTGCAAATCTGCAACTGAATGTATGGTATTCATTTATTCATAAATTTACAATATGCGAAGTATAGAAAAAAAAAACTAATTGTCCTCAGTCAAGCGAGACGAGCGAGGCCGCGACGCGTGCGGCCCAAGCCCGCGGCAAACCACATCGGCACGACCGATCAGATTGACGGAGGTGTCGACGTCAGCTGCGCATCCGATTCTGAATACCTTACAGGTGTGAATATGCTCGGTTGATTTTTTTATGTAAACCAACATGGTTGGCTGTGCCGAGGGACCAGTGGTACAGTCGACAGAGCCAAGAACACCTCTCCTCGCGAAACCACTCTCAGAGAGGCGCCATGCCAGCAGATCAGCTAGCCCGTTGATACGTTTGAAGACACCCAGATTAAAGGATTCGGGAAACAGTCGCCGGGAAACAGTTCCACACCCTAGCGGTGTGACAAAGAAACGATTTTGAGAACTGATGGGTTCTCAAAAGACCAATGTCTTCAACAAAAGGATGTTCAGAGTTCGCATTTTCTTATTTTTTTAAATGGAAACTGGCACGGTTGGCTACATCACCTACAACTTCTACTACTACTACGGCTACTTCCGAACCTTGGAGCGATTCGAGTTCGCATCTCACAATAAACTTCCGAACTTCGGAGCGACTCGAGTTCGCATCTCACAATAAACTTCCGAACCTTGGAGCGACTCGAGTTCGCATCTCACAATAAACTTCCGAACCTTGGAGCGACTCGAGTTCGCATCTCACAATAAACTTCCGAACCTTGGAGCGACTCGAGTTCGCATCTCACAATAAACTTCCGAACCTTGGAGCGACTCGAGTTCACATCTCACAAACTTCCGAACCTTGGAGCCACTCGAGTTCACATCTCACAAACTTCCGAACCTTGGAGCGACTCGAGTTCGCATCTCACAATAAACTTCCGAACCTTGGAGCGACTCAAGTTCGCATCTCACAATAAACTTCCGAACCTTGGAGCGACTCGAGTTCACATCTCACAAACTTCCGAACCTTGGAGCGACTCGAGTTCACATCTCACAATAAACTTCCGAACCTTGGAGCGACTCGAGTTCGCATCTCACAAACTTCCGAACCTTGGAGCGACTCGAGTTCGCATCTCACAATAAACTTCCGAACCTTGGAGCGACTCGCGTTCGCATCTCACAACCAACTTCCGAACCTTGGAGCGACTCGAGTTCGCATCTCACAACCAACTTCCGAACCTTGGAGCGACTCGAGTTCGCATCTCACAATAAACTTCCGAACCTTGGAGCGACTCGCGTTCGCATCTCACAACCAACTTCCGAACCTTGGAGCGACTCGAGTTCGCATCTCACAACCAACTTCCGAACCTTGGAGCGACTCGAGTTCGCATCTCACAATAAACTTCCGAACCTCAGAGTGACTCGAGTTCGCATCTCACGATTATTTGATGTGCAGACTATGCTTCGATCGTGGGAACGGACGGTGAGATGGACAGCGAGGAGTTCTACGACGTGCGCTCGGACTCGGAGAGTGAATCGGAGCTGAGGCCGGCCGGCGGCGTCGTCGGCGGAGGAGACGCCGCTCCCGATGAGGAGGTTCTTTTATTGTCGTTACTTTCCTATATTATTTTTTTTTCGACGGAACTGGTCGGAAAACACAAACTATTTTACATAGCCGTTTCGACCGACGCACAGAGGGGTATTTGTCTATTTTAACTGGCCAAAATTAGTTTTGTGTGATTATGGATTCAAAATAATGAGTTTCATGTATTTAAAGTCTAAAGTAATGAAATTACATATTAAGTAGTGTAAAAATCTTTATTACGTAAAAAAAAATCAACAATTTATTTGCGATCCCATAATATCGTACATCTCTGCGAATTTTGATAGACATGTCATGCATTTGTTACGGAACCCTACATTCATTTTGAAATAAATGTTAAATTTAGTAGAACGGACAGACATGCATTTGTTACGGAACCCTATATTAATTTTGCAGAACTTAGTAGAATGGACAGACATAACCGTGTTACGGAACCCTCCTTTTATTATAAAATAACCGTCGGAGGACCTTGGTTGAAAATTGTAAAATTTAGTAGAACGGACAGACATGCATTTGTTACGGAACCCTACATTCATTTTGAAATAAATGTTAAATTTAGTAGAACGGACAGACATGTATTCGTTACGGAACCCTACATTAATTTTGCAGAACTTAGTAGAATGAACAGACATAAACGTGTTACGGAACCCTACTTAACAGTTGCACTCCGGGAGTGCCGGCAGATCCCGTGCCACTCGTAACTTGACCCTTAATGCAATGACTTAAGGTTACATTTCGCTTTTCGAGATCTAACAATGACGCGATGACGCGAACAGAATTGATCCCGTGCCACTGTAACTTAACCCTTAATGCAATGAATTAAGGTTACATTTCGCTTTTCGAGATCTGACGAGGACGCGATGACGCCAGTTTAAATTTTTTTACCCAAGCGCCGCTAAAGAAGTTTTCACTTCAAAAATATAAATGAAACATTAACTTTATCTGTGAATTATCACGAGTACGACTTTAAAGTTTTAAATTATATAAGTATATTACTTCCGCAAAAATCGCACTCCGGTGTTTAGGTATTTAACAAGGGTAATAGTACTACTTTTTATTGATATATGAATAGACACCCAGAAGTACCCAGAAGTATAACAAAAACCTTAGAATTCCTTTTAAATAAATGAAAATTTAACACAATAAACCTTCTGGAATCATTGTACTGCCAAATTTTTTTAATGTATTGCAATTTAATTAAAAATAACTAATACACATTCGTAAATACCTGCTTCGCAACTGTCCATCTTTATGTTTTTTTTTCCACACTCAACAAACTAAAATAGGCCCATTAAACTCTTAACACTCTGATAGCAAAACGATAAACATTACGTGCGCAGGCACCGACATCAATATTGCACACTAAGTGGCGGGCGGGATAAGAGGTGCAGGGTGGCGGGAAGTGTCAAATGTCGTTGTTTGGTTCGTGGAGAATAGGTTATGTGATACAATACTGAATAGGAACAATTTGATGAAATTGAATATTGGCCAGTTAAAATAGACAAATACCTGTATGTGCGACGTTTCATTCAGTGCGGTGGTACCAACTCGGGCGGGTTAAACCCTACCACCAATTAAGATTAGGAGGGAAGGGACCTACAGTTTTACGAGGAATGCGAACCTCGGTCAGCCTCCAACGGTCAGCGGTCACCCATCCAAGTACTGACCGCACCCAGCGTTGCTTAACATTCAATAGCGACAGTTGACTGTCTGCACCACTGAGCTATCGAGGCTGACGAGTAGTCCGGAGTTCGATTGACCGAGAGTACTGAGAATGTTTTTTCCCATTAGTCCGATAGTAAAAATTTATCGGAATACTGGTAAAGAAAAGTCTAATTAGTACGTTCCCACAATATTATTGATATAAATATAAAAAAAAATATTAAATACGATTTTGCCTATCAAAGTTAAAGTAATTATTCAAACAAGGTTTTTACAGTAGGTACCTCATTTTGATTAATTATTAGCTCATATTAGCTGGCCATTTGAGATTCATTGTCTTATTTTTATGAAGGTAATGAATTTATGGCGGCCATCAACATAATATGTCACGTATATGTATGTTACTGTGAATGTTGCTGTTAGATAGATATAAGTACTTTCTTGCATACACACATCACGCAGTATCCCAGTGAGCAAAGTAATCGGTGTTGTGCTGGAAGAACTCAGCCAATTGCAGGACACCACCCAAGCCCAGGGATCGTAATAACGTTATTTCGCGCAAACGTTAGGAGACTATCAAAATAAAAACTATCACTAAAAAATAACGAATGCAAACTAACGTTTGAAATTTATCAAACGTTACTCGCCAAACGTTTGAAAATCGTTAAACTAACGTTATTCTATTTGTTTGTGTTAGTGATAGTTATTTCTTCTAACGTTTACGAACCCTGCCCAAGCCCGGATAATCTCGGATATTTTTTCTAACGTTTACGAACCCTGCCCAAGCCCTCACTTAGCAAAGTACTAGGACAAGATAACTATAAAGCGCCGGTTTTTTTTTTTTTATGGAAACTGACACAGTTGGCTACATCACCTACAGCATCCGCGATGTCAGCCCATAACACCGGTTGAACTTTGGTCAGTGCTTCCCTTCGGTCGTGCCGGCTACACTGAACTGGACGGAAAACACAAACTATTTACATAGCCGTTTCGACCGACCTTTCATTCAGTGCGGTGGTACCAATCCGGGCGGGTTAAACCCTACCACCTAGTAATATAACAAGGGAGTCCATTTCCCTTAGTCGCCTTTTACGACATACACGGGGACAGATGCAGTGGGGCTATTCTTTTAAAGTACCGGCCCCACACGGTACAAAGATAAGTGCCGGTAAGGCACCGAGACAGGTATCTACTGCACGAGTTTGATAGGACCGTGCCAAGGTGATGGATAGGTTGCTAGCCTGTCGCCCTTTAGCGCGGCATTCATCCGATTTTACGACATGCACATGAAATTGAATTTAGCAATAACCCCCCGGATGCGTACCAATCGGTTCTGCAGATCTTTGCTCCACAAAACCGGTAAACCCTGGAACAGGGAGAGCACTACCCACGTATTTCCCTGCAAATACAGTTTCGGCTCCTGCAAGAGGGGAGTGAATAGGTGAAATAGGGTCCTGACAGTCCGGCGTGGCATTCGCAACCCCCGCATACGACTGAATATCCACGGGTCTCATTAGGTACTTTTTCTATAAAAAAAACTGTACTTAAATTTAGCAAAAAAAAAAAATTATACTTACATTGATTTCAGGAGCTGATACCGAACGGGACCAATCCAACGTAGTTCTCTTCACACATAGTGCCGGTAAGTTTTAAATTTTTTTTGTATGTAAACTGACACGGTTGGCTACATCACCTACAACATCCGCGATGTCAGCCCATAACACCTTGGTGAACTAGGTGTCATGTCAGTGCTTCCCTTCGGTCGTGCCGGCTGCACTAAACTAGATGGAAAACACGAACTATTTACAAAGCCGTTTCAACCGATCTTTCATTCAGTGCGGTGGTATCAACCCGGACAGATTAAACCCTACGACCTAGTTAGGTAAGAAGGGAAGGGGCCAACCGTTTTATGTGGAATCCGAACCAAGCACTGACCGCGCCCAGGTGTGCTTATGATCATGACTGACAGTCGACCGACCGCACCACTTAGCTACCGAGGCTGACTCTTGACTGATACTTGAATTTATCAGCATGAATCTGTCATTAATAATGTATATATTTTTCTTACAGATCTCCACCTAGGAAGTGTCTTATTGTAGCTGTGAGGTGCTAGGCTCAGCCGGTACTCTAGAATCTCCTCCAAAAATCACATAACTCATAGCATTTAGCGCGAACCACACAAAGAAACAGCTAGAAACAAACACAGAACATAAAAAAGGGTAGAAGTGTTGCTCCTTGACTCGTTGTGCGTACGACAAGCGAGCGTAGTTCCGCTCACTTGGTCTACACCCTTAAATTTTCTTAAAATCTAAACCAACATGGGTGTCTGTCCAATTTTCGTTCGATGATCGCACAACAAATCGAAAATAACTACAAATTGTTGCACAAACATTCCGAAATTAATGTTGCATTTTCATCTAATATTCTGGCAAAGGTAAGTCTGCAAATCGGCGGGTGGTCAGCGCGGTCTTGGCTTGGGCTCTTGATCTCAAGACCCAAGGTTCCTAGGATGGAAAAATTTACGTGCATAACCGTTTAACAATTTTCAGAACCGGTGTAAATCTGTAGGTCCCTTCCCTTGCCCCTTATTAGGTGGTAGGCTCAGATTGTAGACGACTGGGTTGATACCACCATACTGGTTGTAAGATGCACCAGGTGTTCCCGGTGCATCTTACGGGAACTGAGGCAGAATCTATTGAGAGACTTAAGAACTGACAGACTCAACCTGTTTTATAAAGGGTATGAATCCTTAGGTCGACAATTTTGAGTTCATACTAAGTTTTTTTATTAAGTCACAGGCATTGATTCGCGCTGAAGTAGATTAAAATATCAATATAGTTACTATGGGAGGCTGGCATAGCCAAAAATGGCTAAAAGCTTTAAACAAAATAAAGATTAAAACAATAGATGGTCGCATAGCAGCCTTGGCTGTGTTCTCCTCCAGTCAGCAATCCAAAGGGAAGTCTCCAGTATAGCACCTACCGTTGCTCTCCCTCTCACTGAAGAGACATTTCAAGATGACGCGTTTAGTTAAGGTTTTAAGAGCAGTCAGAGGTTGGTCACGTGATAATTTGTCTCTATACAAAATCGTTTTACGGGGCTTGTGTTTTCCCAACGATATACGAGGCCAGAGTTAAAAATTGTTTTTTTTTTATGAATTTTTATGATGAAATTTTTTTATTTGTTGATGTCATGAAGTTCATTAAGCTTTATTGAATCATGACTTTTGATATAAAAAAAAAACAGGTACATAGATTGAACTGTCCTTATTACAAGAAAAACAACTGGCCAAGTGCGAGTAGAACTCGCGCACCGAGGGTTCTGTATCGCCATGTCATGGTCAGCGCCACTCACGCCATCTGTGTATTAGTTGAAATGCTTCATACTCTTTTCGGTATACGGCGCGCATACACTTTTTAGTTTCTTGTATGGGGACCCCCGTGAATTTTTCACTTTTTCTTATTTTTATTATTTGTTATATCGGCCATAATAACACATTCTGTGAAAATTTCAACGAGCGACCTATTACAGTTCAAGAGATACAGCCCTCGGACGGACGGACGAATGGACAGACAGACAGACGGCGTAGGCTTAGTAATAGGATCCCGTACGACGGATACGGAACCCTAAAAAAGAATTGTAAAAATCGGATAAGGTTTTTAAAATCGGGTCGGGGAAACATAAACACCGAAAGACAATTTTTGATGTAATTTGTATGTATATTAGCTGAGAGTGTGCAGCTGTCCCTCTTGCGTTGGCGGGGAGTGCGCGTGACGAACAGAGACAGCGATACTTTGCTCAAATACCTAACATGTTATCACGTGACTAACTTTGGTCTGCTCCGGATGCCTTTTTTTTAAGTGATAACGTCACGTCTTATAAATTGATGAACACCGGCTGCACGCACGAAAAAGTGTCACGTTCCATCTGAGCCTGTGTGTGCAAGCGAGAGCGCATAACAAGCGATAGAGAGGCACAATCGGCCCAAGCGGCAGTGTTGCCAAACGTACGGTTATTGCCGTATCGTACGGTAATCGAGGCTAGAAATCGACAAGTGTACGGCGTACGGCAGCGACAGGGGTGCCGTACGAAAAAATACCGTAATTCTTATAGCTGTGTTTCTTTATGACGTTATCACGTAAAACTATCGTCCGTAAATCGACTTTACAGACAACCAATTTTTTTTTATGGAAAGTGACACGGTTGGCTACATCACCTAGAGAGCGTTTCAACTAAAAGTTCTCTTCGCCGTTATGTTGGATCCACTGTCTATCTGTCGAAACAGCGTTGAGGGTTGCTATGTGTACAGATTTACCCGTAATTATCGGTATTTACCGTATTTATTATACGGTAAAATACCGATTACATTATTGGGTAATATAATCTTCACAATCTGGCAACACGAATTTAAGCACTGACAGTGACACTGACAGTGGAGCCAACATAACGGCGAAGGGAACTTTTAATTGAAACGCTCTCTACAACATCCGCGATGTCAGCCCATAACACCAGGTGAACTTGGTGCCACGTCAGTGCTTCCCTTCGGACGCGCCGGCTACACTGAACTGGACGGAAAACACAAACTATTTACATAGCCGTTTCGACCGACCTTTCATTCAGTGCGGTGATACCAACCCGGGCGGGTTAAACCCTACCACCTAGTAATATAAGAAGGGAGTCAAATCCCTTAGTCGCCTTTTTACGTCTTATGCCCAGTAGTGTGTCGATCTGTTTGCCTACTGCCACTGCTCTACCTGTTGATATTTCTACAGTTTAAAAAATAATGCCAATATCAAATTTCTGGCTACCCCTATTCAGACTTAGGTTTGTCAGAAATCTGTATTTCTTATTGTTTGTCTGTATTAATTGGTTGAGGTATTTCATGATAATATTAATTATTTTATTTATTCACTATATAAATGTAAAGACGGAAAATGATGAGATAAAATATGTCCCGACCAGGATTCGAAACTGGAACTGCGGCTTGAGCCGCCAGCGTGTTACCAATTCCGCCATCCAGTCGATGAGTTATTCTCTCTAATTTTCGAACAGCTGCATCTTCTATAGTAGGAATCAGGGATGTTGCGGAGGTTCAAATCCGCATCCGCAAATGCGGAGCATCCGCATCTGCATTAAATCAATGCGGAACTCATGCGGACCCGGATGTACAGGTTGCGACTTGAATGAAACAGCCGAAACAGGCTGGAGCCTGAAAAGGCAGCCAAATTACTTTTTATTGTATACAATAGCCCAATCTTAAAATTTTCTTACTAAAAAATTTACTTTTTATTGTATACAATAGCCCAATCTTAAAATTTTCTTACTAAAAAATTTACTTTTTATTGTATACAATAGCCCAATCTTAAAATTTTCTTACTAAAAAATTTACTTTTTATTGTATACAATAGCCCAATCTTAAAATTTTCTTACTAAAAAATTTACTTTTTATTGTATACAATAGCCCAATCTTAAAATTTTCTTACTAAAAAATTTACTTTTTATTGTATACAATAGCCCAATCTTAAAATTTTCTTACTAAAAAATTTACTTTTTATTGTATACAATAGCCCAATCTTAAAATTTTCTTACTAAAAAATTTACTTTTTATTGTATACAATAGCCCAATCTTAAAATTTTCTTACTAAAAAATTTACTTTTTATTGTATACAATAGCCCAATCTTAAAATTTTCTTACTAAAAAATTTACTTTTTATTGTATACAATAGCCCAATCTTAAAATTTTCTTACTAAAAAATTTACTTTTTATTGTATACAATAGCCCAATCTTAAAATTTTCTTACTAAAAAATTTACTTTTTATTGTATACAATAGCCCAATCTTAAAATTTTCTTACTAAAAAATTTACTTTTTATTGTATACAATAGCCCAATCTTAAAATTTTCTTACTAAAAAATTTACTTTTTATTGTATACAATAGCCCAATCTTAAAATTTTCTTACTAAAAAATTTACTTTTTATTGTATACAATAGCCCAATCTTAAAATTTTCTTACTAAAAAATTTACTTTTTATTGTATACAATAGCCCAATCTTAAAATTTTCTTACTAAAAAATTTACTTTTTATTGTATACAATAGCCCAATCTTAAAATTTTCTTACTAAAAAATTTACTTTTTATTGTATACAATAGCCCAATCTTAAAATTTTCTTACTAAAAAATTTACTTTTTATTGTATACAATAGCCCAATCTTAAAATTTTCTTACTAAATAATTTACTTTTTATTGTATACAATAGCCCAATCTTAAAATTTTCTTACTAAAAAATTTACTTTTTATTGTATACAATAGCCCAATCTTAAAATTTTCTTACTAAAAATTGATTGATCAATAAAAGATATTTAAAGCATAATCTCTTTTATTCAAGTACTTAAACTAACCGTCTGTTCAAGCAATCTTGTTCTCATCCACATCCGCATCCGCAGATGTGAGCGTCCAAAAAATCCGCATCTGCATCCGCATCCGCGGATGTCAAAAAAATCGCATCCGCAACATCCCTGGTAGGAATGACGCAATCTCCTGCGTTCAGTCAATACCAATCAATTGTACGATTCCATATTGAATCTTGTTTGAAATTTTCGGCTTTGCGTCTATCTAGTGAAGAAATATAAAGTGAGTACATGCTTAGTACTAACATATAAAAATAAAAATATTTAACTATTTTATTTCATAAGACTTCACAAGCTGACACAACATGTAAATACACAGTGTTGCAACACCAACCGTTAAACCCAAAAGGGTGTTATTCTGTACATGAAACCGAACAACTTTTGTTCTACGACTTTTTAATTTGAAGAAAAAAAAATATTTTCCCCATACATTTTAAGAATAGGTATTAAAATTTCAAATTCAGTTTCAAATTTATTTTTTCGCCGCATAAGTTATTTAGATTCACATGTAGAACCACCCCCTGATGTCATTTAAAAATATAACGGGGGCAATTGCAACACCGTGTATATATTTTATGCAATAACTGTAAAACATTTGTTGTACTGGAAATATTGTTAATTTATTGTTATAAATATATGTACATGTATACTCTCTAATTATCTTCATCCATCGCTTTGGAATTCTCGACCTCACAGTGCCGCTCTCCTATCTTACTCCGGCCCGGAAGCCGATAGTCTGGGGGAGTCGAGGTGGGAGTGTAGCTCTTCGAGGTATCCTGTCAAAATCACGCCAACCCCGGCGGGTGACCGAGTGGTCTGCGCGTCGGCTTCTCTCTTGCGAGAGGTCCGACGTTCGAATTCGCTCGGCGTGCACCGATGGTTTTTTTTTTCTGATTTGAAAAAATTTACACGCATACCTTCACCAGCCGGTCCATGGTTCGGATCCCATGTAAAACTGTAGGTCCACCGCGCTGACTGGAGGAAATTCCCTAAGGCAATAAGTCCGCCCTTGCCACACTTAAGTGGCATAAAGTGTAACATTATTATATATACAGAATGTATTTATAGCAGCTTGCTTCTGAAGAATTTAATTATTTTTACTTCTGCTCCTACCTGGTTGCTGAAATTTTTGGCCACCGCTCCAGTGCAGCCAACGACTTTTTTGGTCTTCGTTTTCCACAATCATCTAACTTCAATTTTGATACTTATCTCCTCTCTTGGTATAGACCGTTCACAGTTATTTTTCCTTTGACACATGTCATAGTATCTCCCGCTAGGTTGGTATCACTTGCTTGCTGTCACTAGATGGTCCTAAAATAGGTTACTTACTATCAATGTTTGCCCCGTGGTAGTGGAATATAAAATTATGCATAGGTCGTTCGTTCTAACCTGAGGCGTACAAATACATTCACGCATGACGATGAGCATACAATTCTGCGAGTGTAGTAGTGCTCAGGCCATGTATATGTAGGTGCATGTGAAGCATTTGTATTAGAGAAATGCATTTGTGTGCGTACGTGTGTTCGCCTCAGGTTAGGCCGTCCATGCTATACAGATATGTAGATACATGTTGTACTATTGAAAGCCTTTCACTTTATAAATATATATATTTTTTAATTAAATACTAACAACTTTTTGTTGCTTTATTTTTTATGTAAAACACATATTTTATTAATAATAATAAAAAAGCACATTTATTGATGAAATATTTCGCCCTGATGTCGGGATTCCTAATCTAGGTGTCTATGATATAATTAATATACAAATGTTTATATTACAGTAGGACTGCATAATCGTTGGAACTATTGTTAATAATAAATTTAGAAATATATTCAAATATTTCATACAGGTGAAACCGATTATGGCAACACAGAGCTCAGGTTAGCCAACTTGATAGCTAAAATAACTGAACGGTCTATACTTTCCAATTTATGTAGTAATAGACAGATGTTACTATAATTTTATAAATGCTCCATTTAATGTCTATATCTTCCCCACCTCTTTATGGAAACACAATATTTACTATACCTAACTTCCATATTATACAATAATATAATAATTACACTAGCTATAAGGACTCATATAAATGTTCATATTGTATGTAGGAACCGAGTCATTATAATAGTTCATATTCCTCTCCTGTGGATTTTATACCCAACTAACGGGCGTTATAAGAGCTGTTTAATAACTATTAAACAGCTCTTATACAGCTGTCTTATACAGTAGGCGCTCGGTAATCCGGCACCCAAATTTTTTCGCCCATGCCGGATTGCTGGAACTGCCGGATTATTGCATTTGTATGGGATATAAAGCACTTATGTATGTACATATGTGGTGTTCGATCACTAATCGCTTCGCGCACACTACGTAATTCAACAAAAAAAAAAAAAAACAGACCCGAGACGTGTAGTTTCGCTCTCAAGGTCGGGGCCGGACTGAGCGCGAGAGCAAATTTTGCTATGCTCACCCGAATCCGTCCGCTCTATAATCCGGCAGCAGTGTCGGATTATAGAGCGGGTCAGCTGTATAAAAAAAAAGTGTTTTTTCGACATTTTTCGTGTTACGTCGCTGTCGGCAATGCCACAGTGCCGAGCGGGGCGGCGAGCGACAGCGGGGAGCGGGGAGCGGGAAGCGGCCCGCTAGCGCGGCGAGACCATGCCACGGAGCGAGCGGAGAGTGGCGAGAACAAACTTGTTTGAATTAAATAGACGCGCGCCGCTACCGCTCAAAAATCCGCCCGTTTCGCTACCGGCCACGGTGACATCTGGCGATATGCGGCATATGTTTGTTTAGTCCCGCGCCGCCACCGCTCGCCGCTGCCGCTCGCCGCGCGTGGAGCCGCTGGACGCACCCCGCGCGTGCGTGGCCTTCTCGATACATTCCGATACGTTTGTTTAATCCGCTCGCCGCCCTGCTCGCCGCTCACCGCTGCCGCTCGAGCGATTCGCTTGCACCGTGGCCGAGCCGTGTGGTTCTTATGCCTCGATATGACAATAGCAGTTACAGCGTTTTGGATTCTTTGGAATACGGTATTGTTGATTTTTGAGTTGTGGCTCTATTTGATTGTAAGTATGACTTGTATAGGTACACTGATATTGTTGTGTTGCTCAGTGTTGGGTGATAAGTTTTGTATGAAGCTCAAATAAGATGTTTGTAAATAGTAAGTAACTGTAGGTATTAGACAAGGTATTAGGGATTTTTAATATAGGTGACATAGCATTTTTCATATGGGTTATTTATTTTTATATTTTTAATGTTTGTATTATTTGAGGAGTGAATTGTTTTAATATGTTAAATACACTTCGGGCCAAAAAAATTTTTTTTTTATTCTGGTTTAAACAGGCTGAATTACATCTGATTTTGCAATAAAACACGGCCAAATCGACCAAACGGTTAAATCTTTATGATAATTTAAAAGCAGGACATGTTTAATCAAATACTGTAAATTTTAAACGTAATTTTTTTTTTACATTTTCTTAGTCTTTTAGTGTGTTTGAATTTTGTGAAATAAAAACCATTAACAAAACCTTTTTTTTTCAAAAATAAATTAATTTGTTGTACATTGCCATATACATATACACAGTGTTGGATCAGAAGCCGTCATATCCCTGATGCGTTGAAATAAAAATCCGTCATATGTCCACTGTTGCCGGGTAAAGCCCGTTGAATCCAAATTTATAGTAGCAAGTAGTGAAAAAAAAAAATGATAATATTAAATAGGAACACATCAACCCATACTACAACTTTGCTAAAGTAACTTTATATAAATTTTGGCGAGGTTAAAAAATTATGAAGTTATATTTGAATACTGAAAAAAAATCTAAAGTGGATTTAACATGATTCGAAAAGTCACTCCTCGTTTATTCCACATTGACATAATTTTTTTTTATTTACTTATTGTAGAAAATAAAAAAATGAAATAATAAAAAAAAAAAACAACAGGAAGACGAAGTTACGAAATAATTTGTGGAAACTACTTTCAATGCACAACATGTAGTACTTTTTTTGAAGACTGAAACAAAATGTTTTATTTAGAAAATAACCATTATGAATTTATAGGGCTGATCCTGTGTTAGAAACTGGCCAAATTGTTTCATATTTCTTTTTTATCGAATTTGACATGCCCGGACATGCCTAGACTTGCCATATCTATAGAAAAGAATAAAAAAACTCAGGATAAATGGTTTAAAATGCAAATAAACTTATTTAAGATATTACGACAGCGAAAATTAAAAATTTGTGAAAACAAAGATTAATTGTTTTCGGTCTATGTAAAAATAAGTTTTTGTTAAAATTATAATATATTTTGGTAGAATAATAAGGTCTTCACACTCTAAAGCTCGCTCCACACGGTCATACGGCAAACATTTTGTTTTCACATTGAAGAAAGAAAGAAAGAAGAAAAATGACTTATTCGTTACAAATTAAAAATAAACTATTTGACCATAATAAAATGAACACAAACATGTGACGAAAAGTGGGCTCACTCAGCTGACCTCACTATGCAAGACAGCTAAGCCCATTTTTAGGAGCTCCACCAAGGCTAAAAACAAACATAATACCTAACATATTGCAATTCCTAAGCGGCGGCGGGTGGCCGAGTGGTTTGGGCGTCGCGTCTTCTCGTGCGAGAGGTCCGAGGTTCGAATCCGGTCGGTGTGTACCGATAAGTTTTTTCTGATGAAAAAATTTACGTACATACCTACATATGCTTCACCGTTCGGAATCGGTGTAAAATTGTAGGTCCCTTCCCTTGCCCCTTACTAGGTGGTAGGCTCTAATTGTAACCGACTGGGTTGGTACCACCGTACTGGATGTAAGATGGCCGCATAGCATCCTCGGTTGTGTTCTCCTCTAGTCCAGTATCCAAAGGGCATATCCAATATCTCCGGTATGGCACCTACCTTCTCGGAGGTGATATTGGCTGGTCGGAGCATGTGCTTTGGCCCCTCCGAATCAGCCACCCATACCGGATTACATAAAAAAAATCCTTTAATTCCATAATTGGACCGAGATAAACTAAACTGTTTGTCTTTTTTAGCCAATGTGTGTGTGGAGCCAGCTTTAGCCATCTTTGGCGGTTGGAATGTATTCGCGAATGTATATAAAATTTTAAATTTTTTCTTCTCAACATCGAAACGGCTATAATTTTGTTGGTGCTGGTATATTTTTATATTTTTTATGAGACCTCTATACATATATTGATGGTCGGGTGTTTTTCTTTTAATCTTTTAGATTAGATACATACATAAATACATACCACACGCTGTATACCGACAATCGGGGTAAGAAGAGTAGTCGGTGTTGCGCTACAAGTTGCGCTGTACTCTTGTAAATTACAGCACAACACTGTCCACCACGTTTAGCAAAGTATCAGGACTAGATAAATATCGAGCAGCAAGTAAGGCGCGAGGACTCACCTGCTGCATTACTCGGTGGAAGGACCGCGCCGAGGTGAGGGAGGGAGGTGGCTAACCTGTCGCCGTTCTGCACGGCACCTTGTCCTTATCTTTTAGTCGGCTTTTAAGCTCGCCTGTTGTACCAAATTTTTATAAATCGGTGTTCAATAAAGAATATATACATATACATACGACATGCACGGGGAGAGATGCAGTGGGGCTATTCTTTTTGAGTATCAACCCCACACTTTTAGATTCTTATTATGGAAATGTCACTAGGAACCTATAGGTAAACGTTATAGTATTGGGCAGGTTATTGAATATTTTGTTATTAAATTAATTTGAAATATTTTCGCTGTTTTTATTTACCCCTGTAGTACGCCATGACTCTTAGGGCAATCGAGATATAGCATAAAGTGTGTCCAATATGTGAACCCTTTTTGTATTCTATCCCGTAATAAAGCGCGCTTAAAGTGAGTGCCCATCTCGTTATGCTCGTCGCAGCGAGTGCCCATCTCGTTATGCTCGTCGCAGCGAGTGACCATCTCGTTATGCTCGTCGCAGCGAGTGACCATCTCGTTATGCTCGTCGCAGCGAGTGCCCATCTCGTTATGCTCGTCGCAGCGAGTGCCAATCTCGTTATGCTCGTCGCAGCGAGTGACCATCTCGTTATGCGCGTCGCAGCGAGTGCCCATCTCGTTATGCTCGTCGCAGCGAGTGACCATCTCGTTATGCGCGTCGTAGCGAATGACCATCTCGTTATGCGCGTCGCAGCGAGTGCCCATCTCGTTATGCTCGTCGCAGCGAGTGCCAATCTCGTTATGCTCGTCGCAGCGAGTGACCATCTCGTTATGCGCGTCGCAGCGAGTGCCCATCTCGTTATGCTCGTCGCAGCGAGTGACCATCTCGTTATGCTCGTCGCAGCGAGTGCCCATCTCGTTATGCTCGTCGCAGCGAGTGCCAATCTCGTTATGCTCGTCGTAGCGAGTGACCATCTCGTTATGCGCGTCGCAGCGAGTGCCCATCTCGTTATGCTCGTCGCAGCGAGTGACCATCTCGTTATGCGCGTCGCAGCGAATGACCATCTCGTTATGCGCGTCGCAGCGAGTGACAATCTCGTTATGCGCGTCGCAGTGACTGTCCATCTCGTTATGCGCGTCGCAGTGAGTGCCCATCTCGTTATGCGCGTCGCTGTCAACTGCCATGTCGGTTACATTCCTCGGAAATCCAATAATAGATTTTAATGGCTGATAGTTGGTCACAAATGTAAACTTTCGACAGTACAAGTACTAATGAAATGTTTTTACAGCAAAAATAATTCCTAACGCTTCTTTTTCAATTCGCAGTACGAAACACGTGTCTCCAAGGAAATCACTAATACTAATGCACTCTTAGGCCGACTTGCACCAACACGAGTTTAAAGTTAAGTAGCGAGTTATGGATTTAACCTTTCGAATGCCCAAGCGCAGATCTGTGCATCGCCCTCTAACTGCCTAAGCGTAGATCTGCGGCAACATGACTAGTGACTTTCGGCATTTAAATACGCACTCTTTCATTATGTGGATAAGGTTCAATTATACTTCTAAAAAAAGGTGAAGTTATGCCCTTCTCGAAATGATTCACTTTGTCGCCACGCTAGAGCACAAAATTAAAGATCTCTTCAGTTGTTTTCGAGCAGTGGCGACGAACGTACATGTTCGCGCGCGAATTCGCCGCGACCACGCCCCGATTAAAAATGATTTTTGATGTTTTTAGTCATTAGTTTGTTTGTGTTTTTGTATAAATTCGAAAGAATACAACATTTATGAAGTGAATGTGTTATTATTGGAAGTTTTTATCCATTGGCGAGTGTAAAATCGAAACAAAACATAGCCTCACTATATTTGGTAAGTGAAATGTTCGTGCAATGTTCAACTCACAATTTGGAATCAAAACAAAAGTCAGAGCACTACAAGTTATAGATAAATTTGTAGGACATTTTATAAGGATTACAACCATGCTAAATTTCCTATATGTGTTCGATATTTTTCTTCCGAAAAAAAATTTTTTAATCTCCTTGCGTAACGAATCGCCCCTGCGAAAAAGTCGCGGCTTTTTAGGGAGGCAGTTCTCGCGCGGCGCCGGCGGAAGAAAGGTTAAACCATATTTAAACCGGTTCCCACAGTCAGCGGGTGCTAGCTTAACGAGTTAAACTGGTTTATATATTAAATTTGTGTTGGTGCAAGTGGGCCTTAATACGTACGAGTCGGCACACACTGTTTTACAGGCCATTACAGTGATTAGAAGCATAACATTAATTGCCCATACTAATTTCTTGCACCTTTGTGAATATTTGGACGTGTGTGTATACCTTTTGTGCCCATCTCGTTATGCTCGTCGCAGCGAGTGCCAATCTCGTTATGCTCGTCGCAGCGAGTGACCATCTCGTTATGCGCGTCGCAGCGAGTGCCCATCTCGTTATGCTCGTCGCAGCGAGTGACCATCTCGTTATGCGCGTCGCAGCGAATGACCATCTCGTTATGCGCGTCGCAGCGAGTGCCCATCTCGTTATGCTCGTCGCAGCGAGTGCCAATCTCGTTATGCTCGTCGCAGCGAGTGACCATCTCGTTATGCGCGTCGCAGCGAGTGCCCATCTCGTTATGCTCGTCGCAGCGAGTGACCATCTCGTTATGCTCGTCGCAGCGAGTGCCCATCTCGTTATGCTCGTCGCAGCGAGTGCCAATCTCGTTATGCTCGTCGTAGCGAGTGACCATCTCGTTATGCGCGTCACAGCGAGTGCCCATCTCGTTATGCTCGTCGCAGCGAGTGACCATCTCGTTATGCGCGTCGCAGCGAATGACCATCTCGTTATGCGCGTCGCAGCGAGTGACAATCTCGTTATGCGCGTCGCAGTGACTGTCCATCTCGTTATGCGCGTCGCAGTGAGTGCCCATCTCGTTATGCGCGTCGCTGTCAACTGCCATGTCGGTTACATTCCTCGGAAATCCAATAATAGATTTTAATGGCTGATAGTTGGTCACAAATGTAAACTTTCGACAGTACAAGTACTAATGAAATGTTTTTACAGCAAAAATAATTCCTAACGCTTCTTTTTCAATTCGCAGTACGAAACACGTGTCTCCAAGGAAATCACTAATACTAATGCACTCTTAGGCCGACTTGCACCAACACGAGTTTAAAGTTAAGTAGCGAGTTATGGATTTAACCTTTCGAATGCCCAAGCGCAGATCTGTGCATCGCCCTCTAACTGCCTAAGCGTAGATCTGCGGCAACATGACTAGTGACTTTCGGCATTTAAATACGCACTCTTTCATTATGTGGATAAGGTTCAATTATACTTCTAAAAAAAGGTGAAGTTATGCCCTTCTCGAAATGATTCACTTTGTCGCCACGCTAGAGCACAAAATTAAAGATCTCTTCAGTTGTTTTCGAGCAGTGGCGACGAACGTACATGTTCGCGCGCGAATTCGCCGCGACCACGCCCCGATTAAAAATGATTTTTGATGTTTTTAGTCATTAGTTTGTTTGTGTTTTTGTATAAATTCGAAAGAATACAACATTTATGAAGTGAATGTGTTATTATTGGAAGTTTTTATCCATTGGCGAGTGTAAAATCGAAACAAAACATAGCCTCACTATATTTGGTAAGTGAAATGTTCGTGCAATGTTCAACTCACAATTTGGAATCAAAACAAAAGTCAGAGCACTACAAGTTATAGATAAATTTGTAGGACATTTTATAAGGATTACAACCATGCTAAATTTCCTATATGTGTTCGATATTTTTCTTCCGAAAAAAAATTTTTTAATCTCCTTGCGTAACGAATCGCCCCTGCGAAAAAGTCGCGGCTTTTTAGGGAGGCAGTTCTCGCGCGGCGCCGGCGGAAGAAAGGTTAAACCATATTTAAACCGGTTCCCACAGTCAGCGGGTGCTAGCTTAACGAGTTAAACTGGTTTATATATTAAATTTGTGTTGGTGCAAGTGGGCCTTAATACGTACGAGTCGGCACACACTGTTTTACAGGCCATTACAGTGATTAGAAGCATAACATTAATTGCCCATACTAATTTCTTGCACCTTTGTGAATATTTGGACGTGTGTGTATACCTTTTGGATGTGTGAGTGAGATAAATGAAACGCACAAAATGTCAGCATATAAATATTTATTTATTTGCAATAATTCAAGGTGAGACTTCGATCCTTGCCAACTAGGCAGAAATGCATATTGCTCTTAAGCAATATTTAATTATATTATAATTATTTGATAATAAAAGAAGAATTTCTAAAAAAAAAACTTTTATGAGATCACACTTTGTCAAATGACACTATTGATTTTCACACTTATAGGCTTCAAATCCTCAGTTGATACAGCTCTGATCAATATAATGTTTGTCTGCAAGGATCGAAACTCCACCGTATAATATATGCACCCTACGACAGAGACATTATGATAAAATGGCCAAATTTAGGCTGCGTTCACACTGAGGGCGACTTAGCATAATCAAGTAGCTATTTTATTGCTCAAAAACCGGATTCACAGAAAACCGACGATAGGTGCTTTACTGAAACTTCACTTCATTAGTGGGAAATTAACACGATAAGTGTAAATAACACCAGAAGTGGCAAATTAACTGGCAACATCAGATGTGCCAAATTAACTGTCAGCACGAGAAGTAGAGAGCGTTTCAACTAAAAGTTCCCTTCGCCGTTATATTGGCTCCACTGTCAGTGCTTAAATTCGTATTGCCAGATCGTGACGATTATAATTATTACCTAATAATGTAATCGGTATTACCGCATAATAAATACGGTAAATACCGATAATTACGGGTAAATTTGTACACATAGCAACCCTCAACGCTGTTTTGACAGATAGATAGTGGAGCCAACATAACGGCGAAGGGAACTTTTAGTTGAAACGCTCTCTACCCAATTAACTTTCAAACACTAGAAGTGACAAATGGACTATCAAAACAGGCCACCTTTTTCCTTTTATTTCCTCTTTTGACTAGTCCAAAAGTGGAATAGTGGAATTATATTTAGCGCAATAAAATACCTAGTTATTTTCCGATATCGGCCACAGCGGAACTGCAGATTCACTTAGGACATAAAAATAATACTATCAAAAACAGATCTTCATAAAAATATTCTTAATTTTATTTTAGGTACCTACCATACAGCATTGACCCCTGAGATTCAAAACTGTAGTCAAGTCAGTCTTCCGACTTTTTCCTACTCTTGTGAGGAGAGTAAGCATTTGATCGTAAATGTATATAAACACTTGACACTTAAGGGCAATTAAACAAAATGTCCGTTCACTTAGGCCATTTTTTTAAATAGTAAAAGAAAGAGACAGTCACGTGCGGCAGCGGAGCGCCAAAATAGCCCACACGGATCGCTCGCCGCGCCGGGCACACTGCGCAGTGCGGTCTCCTTCATACAATTTCATACAAAGACTATTTAGACGCGCCGCCGCCGCGCCGCGAAAGTGGAGTCTCACGATAAAGACTGAAACTCCATTATGAAATAATTTTCACATTTATAACAAATTCACTATAATTTTTATTTTTTCATAGGTATCGTAATAAATATTCGAAACGCATTACACACACCATAGATATAGACTATACATATAGAATATAGATTCAGACTATAGATATAGACTATATATATCGACGTCCTCGAGCCAAAACTCACCAAATGCAGTTTTTATCAAAATTGAGTTTTTTGTACTGGCAAACTTCGAATTTTTAGCTCTGTCTAAGAAAAAATCACCAACATTTATATCTCAACGTTTTCAATGAGAAATTAAAAAATTAAAACTAACCAAGTCGCGATGTATCGTAATTTCTGTTAAGGAAAAACTCACCAATGTACTTGGTTAGTTTTTGCATACAAAATTACGAAAACAACAAAAACTTCATTAACTTTTTTAGTTTTGAATTATAAAAGTTAAAAAAGTTTAAAAACTTAAAACCTTTAGGCCCACTTGCACCAACACAAATTTAATATATAAACCAGTTTAACTCGCTAAACTAGTTTAAGCTAGCACCCGTTGTATGTGGGAACCGCGTTTAAATCCATAACTCGCTACTTAACTTTAAACTCGTGTTGGTGCAAGTGGAGCTTAATATCTCAGTATTAGGTTTTTGTTAGTTGGTGAGTTTTGGCTCGAGAGGATCGATATAGACTATATGTATAGATAGACTAATATAGATTTTCGTGCAACTTTATCAGACAGCTACCATTTATTTTTTCTTACATCGCACCGCCTAAGATAAAATAAATCGAAAAGTTAATTTTCTAAAAGTCACCGCTCACGTTTCGGCTCGCGGGCTCGGAGCCCTCTTCAGCTTACTCTACAAATTTCCTTGTGATGCATCCTATTCCAACCTGAAAAATCGCTGTGTAGTGTAGCCATCTTGCTTGCACCCGCGGGATTTACACCGTCCTTGTTTTTATTTTTTTTTATGTAATCCGGTATGGGTGGCTGAGTCGGAGGGGCCAAAGCACATGCTCTAACCAGCCAATATCACCTCCGAGAAGGTAGGTGCCATACCGGAGACTTCCCTGGATTGACTGGATTTACTGGACTAGAGGAAAACACAACCTAGATTGCTTGCGGCCATCTTACATCCAGTACGGTGGTACCAACCCAGTCGGCTACAATTTGAGCCTACCACCTAGTAAGGGGCAAGGGAAGGGACCTACAGTTTTACACCGGTTCCGAACGGTGAAGCAGCGGGTGTAGGCATGCACGTAAATTTTTTCGTCAGAAAAAACTCATTGGTACACGCCGACCGGATTCGAACCTCGGACCTCCCGCATGAGAAGCCGATGCCCAAACCACTCGGCCACCCGCCGCTTAAACCTGTTTACCTTGTATGGTGCTTTAATGTCACAATATGTCAGTTTAGGCCTAAAGGTGACACTGTTTTTTTTATGGAAACTGACACGGTTGGCTACATCACCTACAACATCCGTGATGTCAGCCGATAACACCATGGTGAACTAGGTGCCATGTCAGTGCTTGCCTTCGGTCGTGCCGGCTACACTGAACTGGACGGAAAACACGAACTATTTACATAGCCGTTTCGACCGACGTTGCATTCAGTGCGGTGGTACCAACCCGGGCGGCATAAACCCTACAACCTAGTAAGGTAAGAAGGGTAGGTCGCTACAGTTTTACGTGGAATCCGAACCGCGGTCAGCCTCCAACGGTCGAGCCACTTCACAACACAACTGACAAGTTTTATTCTGCGTATTATAAATATGTTAAACAGAGTACACGCAGTCACTTCTTATAAATCTGATTATATCAGATTTGTTTTGCGCAAATACATTTAATAATTAACTATACAAATTGTCAGCCTCGATAGCTCAGTG